>JAVIAB010000102.1:7999520-8052020 GCA_032433765.1 Megaustenia siamemsis
AACTAATCAATTCAGAGGAAGAGGTATGTTTACAGCACTCAAAAAATGGCAAATAATCAACAACAGAAAAAAAAAAACAACAATATATGGTCCAAGGTAGGATCAAACCCGTACTCCTACAGCGCCTTGCCACAAAAAGCCAAACGCTAGGGAACACTGCCAGCTCGGCTAACAATTTAGTTTAATAATAATTTAATGTAATAAAAATTTAATTTTATAATATGTTTAAGCTAACTAATTTTTCATATTATCAAATGTTATCGTCCTGTATGTAGTACATCTCCATTTCGTTTTATTGTGCACCTTTTATCCCTCTTCTGTTTTTATTTCTCTTTGATTTACCTACCACGCACATTCTAGATGTGGCAGAGTTTATTTTTATTTCGTTGTCCGTTTTTGTTGTTTTTGGTCTCTGAAGAAGGCCGCATGTAGACCGAAACATCAAAATTGTTTGTTGTTGTTGTAAACCTGTCACCATACCCGTTGATTGTACGTCACACCCCACCATTTGCTCCTTTAATAAGTATTTGTGGGGTCCTGTCACTGTTGACAGATAGCAGAACTACCTCCCTTATGTGAAATCTTGTCAACGGTCGGTTTTCTCCCTTAAAGCACATCTAGAATTGTAAGCTAATCCCTTTTTAAGTGGATGCCTCGGTAGCCGAGTTGGGAAAACCATCATACCGGGCTTCATAAGTTCGGACAACCCGTATTCAGTTCCCGCTTGAAGCATTGTGAGTTGTACTCATAAAAAAGTAAAGTACCCCCGTCACGCCAAGTGGCGTATAGGGAAATATGGTGTTAGTGACCCTATATTTTACAGACCTTCAGCACATGATTTTTAAGGTAATGTGGTCGGTATTACGCCCGTGCTGCTTTACTTTCTCAGAAAAAAATCCGGTACCCATTTAAGGCTGGGTGAACCCGGACGCCGTCGGTTGGGATCGAACCCTACTCCTTGTCCTTTGTAGTCCAGTTCACTAACCACTGAGCTATCGCGGCTCAAATCCGGTACCCATTTATGGCTGGGTGAACCAGAGCCGTCGGTTGGGATCGAACCCTACCCCTTGGTCCTTTGTAGTCCAGTTCACTAACCACTGAGCTATCGCGGCTCAAATCCGGTACCTATTTATGGCTAGGTGAACCGGAGCCGTCGGTTGGGATCGAACCCTACCCCTTGTCCTTTGTAGTCCAGTTCACTAACCACTGAGCTATCGCGGCTCCTGAGTTGTACTAATGGTTGGAAAAAAAAAAACCCCCGCGGTCGACACAGTCGCTGACAGAAATGGGTACCAGGTTTAGTACTCTGTGAAGGTGAGGAATTCAGGCTAGCATCGTGAGTTTCGATACTTGAAGCGACACTATCCAGAAGTCTATGAACATTTCTGGAGAGGCGGCCGAGCGAATATGGGTGAAGACTCGCGTGCTAAGACGCCGATTCATGTCTCGTACTTTACCTTGTCCTTTTTTGCCCATTTTTACTTCGTCTGTTTTCAAACCGGGATACAGCATAAAGCATCTGCATTTGGGTGTAAGAGTAGGGGATGTTGGGGGTGGGGCGGGTGGTCTAGCGACAAGACGTCGGCATTTTGACTAGAGGTACTCGATTCAATTCCAACCACATACGGTTGGAATTTCTTTTTTTATCGAATTCGTGGTTTCTTAGTGACATTACCATACCCTATCCACTGGGTTCTGATGTCTAGCTTTGTGGGATAAGTCGTCTAGCTTTGTGGGATAAAGTCGTCTAGTTTTGTGGATAAAGTCGTCTAGTTTTGTGGGATAAAGTCGTCTAGTTTTGTGGGATAAAGTCGTCTAGTTTTGTGGGATAAAGTCGTCTAGTTTCGTGGGATAAAGTCGTCTAGCTTTGTGGGATAAAGTCGTCTAGTTTTGTGGGATAAAATCGTCTAGTTATGTGGGATAAAGTCGTCTAGTTTTGTTGGATAAAGTCGTCTAGTTTTGTGGGATAAGGTCGTCTAGTTTTGTGGGATAAAGTCGTCTAGTTTTGTGGGATAATTTCGTCTAGTTTTGTGGGATAAAGTCGTCTAGCTTTGTGGGATAAAGTCGTCTAGCTTTGTGGGATAAAGTCGTCTAGCTTTGTGGGATAAAGTCGTCTAGTTTTGTGGGATAAAGTCGTCTAGTTTTGTTGGATAAAGTCGTCTAGTTTTGTGGGATAAAGTCGTCTAGTTTTGTGGATAAAGTCGTCTAGTTTTGTTGGATAAAGTCGTCTAGTTTTGTTGGATAAAGTCGTCTAGTTTTGTGGGATAAAGTCGTCTAGTTTTGTGGGATAAAGTCGTCTAGTTTTGTGGGATAAAGTCGTCTAGTTTTGTGGATAAAGTCGTCTAGTTTTGTGGGATAAAGTCGTCTAGTTTTGTTGGATAAAGTCGTCTAGTTTTGTTGGATAAAGTCGTCTAGTTTTGTGGATAAAGTCGTCTAGTTTTGTGGGATAAAGTCGTCTAGTTTTTGTTGGATAAAGTCGTCTAGTTTTGTGGGATAAAGTCGTCTAGTTTTGTGGGATAAAGTCGTCTAGCTTTGTGGGATAAAGTCGTCTAGTTTTCTGTAATATCAGTGTCTAGTTTTCTGGGATAACGGCGTCTAGCTTTCGGGATAACGGCGTCTAGCTTTCGGGATAACGGCGTCTAGCTTTGTAGGATAACGGCGTCTAGCTTTGTAGGATAACGGCGTCTAGCTTTGTAGGATAACGGCGTCTAGCTTTGTAGGATAACGGCGTCTAGCTTTCTGTGATAAATGCGTTTAGCTTTCTGTGATAAATTCGTTTAGCCTTCTGTGATAAATGCGTTTAGCTTTCTGTGATAAATGCGTTTAGCTTACTGTGATAAATGCGTTTAGCTTTCTGTGATAAATGCGTTTAGCTTTCTGTGATAAATGCGTTTAGCTTTCTGTGATAAATGCGTTTAGCTTTCTGTGATAAATGCGTTTAGCTTTCTGTGATAAATGCGTTTAGCTTTCTGTGATAAATGCGTTGAGCTTTCGGGATAACGGCGTCTAGCTTTCTGTGATAAATGCGTTTAGCTTTCTGTGATAAATGCGTTTAGCTTTCTGGGATAATGGCGTCTAGTTTCTGGGATAACGGCGTCTAGCTTTGGGGGATAAAGTCCTTTAGCTTTCTGGGATAACGGCGTCTAGCTTTCTGGGATAAAGTCCTTTAGCTTTTTGGGATAACTGCGTCTAGCTTTCTGGGATAACGGCGTCTAGCTTTTTAGGATAACGACGTCTGGCTTTCTGGGATAACGGCGAAAAACAGGTGGTCACGTGCTCAATTGTGGATTTAAAGAGCTCTTGAAGGTTAGAAATCGAATAAAAGTAGGCAACAAGTGGCCTCTACTCGGGCAAAATTGGTTGGGGGTGGGGGGGGGGGGAGGTGGGGTTTACACAAAAAGGTTAAAACTCTCGACGATAAAATAAAATGAGAGTATTTCTGACGTCATCGTCCGTGCGCTGCCGGGGCCTGAAAGGGGAGTAAAGAATAGCGGCGCTGTACCCTACCAGGCATGTTCGTAAGAGGCGAGAAAGGAGGGTTGGGCATGGGGCTGGCTATCCCATACTGTACAAAAAATAAGCCGAAAAAAACTTCACAAACATGGGCAAGTCAAAGAAAAGAGAAAAAGTAAATCCGCCATCCAGGAAAGATAAAGGCTCTCTGTCTAAGAGACGTATGACGCCATCCGGAGAAAACCGTAAGGAGTCCGGGTTCCCGACTCACCTTTTGTCTACCAGGGAAAAAAGACAAAGAGGATGCACAAAGAATTCTTGGAAAAGACAGATAGAAGCAGAGCTGAAGATGCTGTGGAAGACATGGAATGATCTTAAAAGAATGGCAAGAAACAGAACGACTTAGAAAGTGTTTGTTGAAGACCTATGCTCCACTGGGAGCTGAAAGGTAGAAGAAGAGACCTCTGACGTCGTAGAATATCTGCCTGTATGGCGGGGGACACTTGAGCTCGTGGTTGCCAGTGTAAAAATAAAGAAGCAAAAGTGATAATCACGCAAGATTCAGTCCCTTGTGATTTCGCTAAAAATATCAAGCTGGCGTAAAAAAAAAAGAAAAAAGTAAAGTACCCCCGTCACGCCAAGTGGCGTATAGGGAAATATGGTGTTAGTGACTATAAATTTTACACACTTTCAGCACATGATTTTTGGGGTATTGTGGTCGGTATTACGCCCGTGCCGCTTTACTTTCCCAGAAAAAAATCCAGTACCAATTTAAGGCTGGGTGAACCCGGAAGCCGTCGGTTGGGATCGAACCCTACCCCTTGTCCTTTGTAGTCCAGTTCACTAACCACTGAGCTATCGCGGCTATAATGCTGGCGTGTGGAAACTAAATAACTGACTACCTCCATCTGGGTCCGTCTTGGTTGTAGCTCCTCACTATTAGTTATGTTCATGTCACATTTACAAACGTTTTTGTAGTGTAGACGAGGTCTTTCTATGTTTGTTTTATCGAAGGCTGTCTCTCAAAATAGGATATCATTGTGGATTCTTTCACCTGCCTGTATTTAGCAGGGTGGTCAAATCAACTTAGATTATGTTGCTAGGGTATAGTAATACCCGCTACTTGCTCTTGAAACCCGCTTTACCGCAGCGCTACAATTATTTGCTTGTTCTGTATAGGAAACACGGTCGACAGTTATCTACAGCACGTTATGGTGTGTTTATTCCCGTGTGTGACAGGTCTCGTGCAGCGCACGTGAAACGTTAACATTAAAAAAACAAATTGTATGCGAGGTGTGCATTAGCCTAGTTGGAGACACAGAGTAAAGAAAAAAAAAACTAATTCATATGAGAAGAAATGAACGGAGAAGAATTCGAAGAAATCTTTATCAAAACTGATCATCATCATGTGCCATACCGTTGGCGTCGGCGATCATTAGCTTCCAGAAATTTTCTGTCCATAGTACAAAGTATCAATTATGTTGTTGCCTCTTTTCCATGAATGACACAAAGTTATTCAGTATCTCCTCTCTTTGTTGTCCGCTATCGCTCTTTTCCCTCTATTTTGCCAGTTGTAACAAAATATTCCAGCTTTCATCTTCTCAAGATGTGTCTGTAAAATGTCGATTGTTTCTTTCTAATATATTTTTAAGAGCTCCCTTTTCGTGTTCGCCATATTGAGAATATCCTCGTTGGTCTTCTTTTAGCTGTCAGGGGAACTCGTAACATTCTTCTGTGAAATCTCCATCAAAGCAAAAGAAGAAATAATAGCATGACACACGCGAATGTAGAAAATAAAAGGTGGACTGTACTTTTTCGCTTTTATTCCGAATGTGTTACCTTTATTCTTCATCTATGATCATGGCTCATTCAGACTAGGATTCCGGACTCTCTTATGAAGGCAGCTGTCTGTTTAAGTAATTCGGTTGCCCCGTATAGTTTCTCTTCCAGGGAGGTGGGTGTGGACCACATTGTCCTTCTCAGGTCTGTGTACTGGGGGCAATCCTGTAGAACATATTTTGTTGTCATGTTATCCAGTGTACAGTGGCATTGGCTGGTAGTTCCTATTTTGATTTTGGTGAACATTTGAACTTCCAGTGCGTGACTGTGCTGGCAACACGATGCAATTTGCGATGGGAGTCAAATTTAAACTATAAATGAACTTCAATGCCTGTGGTAAAAGAGAATTCAAGTGTTCTTGTGTGTGATTCCATACCAGATGAAACCATAAGAAAAATGGTAGGAACAAAAACCTGCCAAGAATATATAGAACAACAACAACTTAAATGGTTGGGCCATCTGGTCATAATGAATCCTTAACAATCACCATCAATGGCGTTCTTCTCGAGAATGCATGGAAAAAGACCAAGAGGAAGACCCAGAAGAAGATGGATAGATGCAGTGACAGAGACATGTAGCAACAAAGGAAAATCACTAATTCAGACAGTTCGAGCAGCTCAAGAACGACAAATGATATAAACCACGACACCTTTTCGGTATCAGTGAGAAAGAGAAAAGAAGAAGATGGATAGATGCAGTGATAGAGACATGTAACAACAAAGGAAAATCACTAATTCAGACAGTTCGAGCAGCTCAAGAACGACAAATGATGTAAACCACGACACCTTTTAGGTATCAGTGAAAAGAGAAAAGAAGAAGATGGATAGATGCAGTGATAGAGACATGTAACAACAAAGGAAAATCACTAATTCAGACAGTTCGAGCAGCTCAAGAACGACAAATGATATAAACCACGACACCTTTAGGTATCAGAGACAAAAGAAGAACATATGGTTTCTCATTCTGTTGTGGCCAGTGCTTAGACGAAGTTTATGTTACCTTTCAGCGTTGGTGGACAGTTTAGTGTTTGAGTCAAGGCTGTGTGGTGTGTGTCCTGCAATGTGCTTAACTCGATGTGGACTACTTCATAAATCTATCGTGTTCTAGGTTAACCTGAGAGAAGCTAATGAAACCAAGATAAGGGACAACATCGGGAAATCAATTCTAATAAAGTGTCTGCTTCATTTTCGTGCCAGGACACATGGGTATGTGAGGTAATGAACGCGCTGACAGACTTGCCAGTTTGGCTTGAGTAAGTAAAGTAAAGTAATGAGCCCCCGTCACGTCAAGTGGCGTAAAGGGAATATGGTGTTAGTGACCATAAATTTTACAGACCTTCATCACATGATTTTTGAGGTAATGTGGTCGGTATTACGCCCGTGCCGCTTTACTTTC
Source organism: Megaustenia siamemsis (assembly GCA_032433765.1). NCBI lineage: Eukaryota > Metazoa > Mollusca > Gastropoda > Stylommatophora > Ariophantidae > Megaustenia > Megaustenia siamemsis. Next base: position 8,006,208 of record JAVIAB010000102.1, read on the forward strand.
CCAGAAAAAAACCGGTGCCCATTTAAGGCTGGGTGAACCCTGTCCGTCGGTTGGATCGAACCCTACCTCTTGTCCTTTGTAGTCCAGTTCACTAACCACTGAGCTATCGCGGCTTCTCTGATGTTGAGTGCGGAAGGACAATGGACCGTTTTGACATTCTGAATGCCCTCAAGGACACTGGACGAGAAAATAAGTCGCAAAGATTATCACAAATCCGCAGCCAAGAACAGACTTCACGAATATCAGTTCAAGGTGGGAGGTGCCAGACGAGAGCACTACGCAGGAATAAACCAAAGAAGACTTGTCAACCAACACAACACCGGTGACGTTAATCACTACACGTTGCGGGATATTCTTCAGAGGAGGTCTGAGCTCTTAGCGTACTTGTCAGATGTGTATGACGTTGCGAACAATCTTCTTCTTCTTCTACCTTTCAGCTCCCTGTGGAGCTTAGGTCTTCAACAAACACTTTCAGCTCCCTGTGGAGCTTAGGTATTCAACAAACACTTTCAGCTCCCTGTGGAGCTTAGGTCTTCAACAAACACTTTCAGCTCCCTGTGGAGCTTAGGTCTTCAACAAACACTTTCAGCTCCCTGTGGAGCTTAGGTCTTCAACAAACACTTTCAGCTCCCTGTGGAGCTTAGGTCTTCAACAAACACTTTCAGCTCCCTGTGGAGCTTAGGTCTTCAACAAACACTTTCAGCTCCCTGTGGAGCTTAGGTCTTCAACAAACACTTTCAGCTCCCTGTGGAGCTTAGGTTTTCAACAAACACTTTCAGCTCCCTGTGGAGCTTAGGTCTTCAACAAACACTTTCAGCTCCCTGTGGAGCTTAGGTCTTCAACAAACACTTTCAGCTCCCTGTGGAGCTTAGGTCTTCAACAAACACTTTCAGCTCCCTGTGGAGCTTAGGTCTTCAACAAACACTTTAAGTTCCCTGTGGAGCATAGTTCTTCAACAAACACTTTCACCTCCCTGTAGAGCATAGTTCTTCAACAAACACTTTCAGCTCCCTGTAGAGCATAGTTCTTCAACAAACACTTTCAGCTCCCTGTAGAGCATAGTTCTTCAACAAACACTTTCAGCTCCCTGTAGAGCATAGTTCTTCAACAAACACTTTCAGCTCCCCGTAGAGCATAGTTCTTCAACAAACACTTTCAGCTCCCTGTAGAGCATAGTTCTTCAACAAACACTTTCCAAGTCGTTCTGTTTCTTGCCATTCTTTTAAGATCATTCCATGTCTTCCCTATCATCTTCATCTCTGCTTCTATCTGTCTTCTCCAAGAATTCCTTGGTCTTCCTCTTTGTCTTTTCCCCTGTGGATTCCAAAAAAAGGCCTGTTGTGTAATACTTTCAGTTGGCTTCCGAATGTGTGTCCTTTCCAGCGCCATCGTCTTTGCTGTATCTCTTTATCCACTGGTATTTGACTGGTACATTTCCATAATTCTATGTTAGTGAATTTGTCCTGCCATTTCCATCCTTTTATTCTGCGACCAATCTAGACTAACCGAATAGTTTATGGGGAAGAGGTACGTTAATAACACTCAGAAAAAAATCACGAATAATCAACAACAGGAAAAAAACAAAGAACAAAAGACGGCCTGAAGCAGGATCGAACTCCTCAGCCCATCGCCTTGCCACGAGAACCAAACTCTAGAGTACACGGCCAACTTAGCTACCTAAAAAAGTTGCTATCATTGGTGATGTCTTTCGCGCATGTGTACTCATATTTACAGCATAGGGTTACGATCACAACTCGGGGATAAATTGTACATCTGTACATTCCTATTAAGGGAGCCGCGATAGCTCAGTGGTTAGTGAACTGGACTACAAAGGACAAGGGGTAGGGTTCGATCCCAACCGACGGCTTCCGGGTTCACCCAGCCTTAAATGTGTACCGGATTTTTTTCTGCGAAAGTAAAGCAGCACGGGCGTAATACCGACCACACTACCCCAAAAATCATGTGCTAGAGGTCTGTAAAATATAGGGTCACTAACACCATATTTCCCTATACGCCACTTGGCGTGACGGGGGTACTTTACTTTACTTTTTACATTCCTATTAAGACAAGTATTTCCCGTAGGGCTGAATACTTGCGTTGCAGACAAACATTTAGGATGAAACAGCAAGAATAGTAGTTTCCAGTGGTTTAGGCTGGAGACAAATAATAATAAATGCATATTATTATGGAGGGAAAATTCTGTCTTTATTAATATTGGTTTGTCTCTCTCTCTCTCTCTCTCTCTCTCTCTCTCTCTCTCTCTCTTCTCTCTGCGTTCAGGACTCAATCAGAGTAAGGATTCCAGACTCTCATATGAAGTCAGCTGTCAGGCTAAGTGTGTTGATCGCCACCACAGACAGAACATCACAATTAGAGTCTGTCAGATCCACTCTGACTGAACACCCGTTAATACGTTGCACTGTGTTCTGCGTAAGTGGCCCAGTGCATCCGATTTCAGCCAGCATTTTATTCGGGTTTGCTTTCCCTAGCCTTTGATTGTCCCCAATCTTCTTGCAAGGCAGCAGATTGTCTTTTCTGTAGGGGGATTCTGCCCTTAGATGGTAGGCCCTCCCAGGTTTACGAGCACCATCTGCCCGAGTCACTAGAGGTGACTAACACAGACATGCACACACACAGATATGAGATGTGACTAACACAGACATGCATACACAAAGATATGAGATGTGACTAATACAGACATGCACATAGCGATACGAGGCATGACTAACACTGACACACATCAAGATATATGACACATGACTAACATAAATATGCACATAAAGATATGAGATATAACTGACATTGACATGCACACAAAGATATGACACATGCCTAACATAGACATGCACACAAAGATAAGAGATATGACTAACATAGATATGCACACACAAAGATATGAGATGGGACTAACATAGCCATGCACACACAAGGATATGAGATGTGACAAACACAGACATGCACACTGAAAGATATGAGATATCAATAACCCAGACATGCACACACAAAGATATGAGATATCACTAACCCAGACATGCACACACAAAGATATGAGATATCAATAACCCAGACATACACACAAAGATATGAGATATCACTAACCCAGACATGCACACACAAAGATATGACATATGACTAACACTGGTACACACTAAGATATGAGATATGACTAAACACAGACACACATAAAGATATGAGACATTATTAACACGGACACACCGAGATATGAGATATGACTAACATGACACACACCAAGATATGAGCCATGGCCAGCACACACAAGCTAAGATATGAGCCATGGCTAGGACAGAAACACAGCAAGATATGAGCCATGGCTTCACTAAAAAACACAAAAAAATGAACCATGCCTAGCACAGAAACACATTAAAGTGCCCATATGCTTGGGCTTGTTGTAGCCGGCAGACTCTTCTGAACGTGGGAATCACAGGTTTCGTTAAACAGTTGTCCGGAGATTTGAGAGTGCAGTCTGACCCATAGAACGTTCTCTTGCATGTACAGATTCCTGATCGACTGTTGACAGGTGTCATTGAAACAGTTGTCCGGACATTTGAGAGTACATATGATGTCACAGCCATCAGAACACATCTGTTCGCACTGTAGCCCAAATTACCATCGGGACAAGTGTCATTACAGGTAAAGCCAAGATGTTTACATTGTATATTATATTGGTTTATTATTATTTGCATCCGATCTAAACTAAACATATTGATTTTAATAAACAAGGGAGATAAATATACGAAGATATAGAAATCAATACACATTCATCATTATCATCATGAGTGCCGTCTCCGCATCGAAGGTTAGCTACCATGGAGCGCCATTCCGCTCTATCTCTTGCTTTGTTGATGCAGGTTGTCATAGGATGACTTGTCCATCTTTTGATGTTACTCGTCCATGTTAGTCTTGGTCTGCCTCTGGCTCTTTTGCCTTGTATTTTCCCTTCCAATTTTACTTTTATTAGGCTGTTGCGTCTTTTAACATGGCCCAAAAATATCATTTGTCTTGTTCTAATTGTGTTTAGTAGTTCTCTTAATTTTTAGTTGTTTTAAAACTTCATCGATTGTTTTCTTTTCCTTCCATCCAGTTCTACCTATTCTTCTATACATCCACATTTCAAAGGCTTCAATTTTCTGTTCTGTTTTCTTGTCTAATGTCCATGTTTCTGCACCATACAGGAATATTGAGAAGATGTAACATTTTGCTATTCTTAGTTTTAGCCCTGGTGTTATTTGTTTTGACGTTAGTATATTTTTCATGGCATTGAAATTACTTTTTGCCATACCTATTCTTTTGTTTATTTCAGATATGCATTTTCCATCACTGGTTATAGTAATACCCAGGTAGATGTAGTTCTGAATTGTCTCTAGATGTATTCCTTCAACGTTAATATTTATTTGTAGGTTTTGAGAATGTTCTTTGTTTATGATCATAGTTTTAGTCTTTTTGATATTCATATCTAGTCTATAATTTTTGCTTGTCATGTTTATTACATTAAGTAATTGTTGTATTTCTTTAAGATGAAATACTAGTAGTACAGTAGAATACACATCACAAATTTGATATAAGAGAATTATGTTGTAATTAAGTTATATCAAAATACATGTCACGGACTGCATTTGTTGAGTCAGGTGGAAGTCACACGATGACTCATTGCGCGATGATAAACTGGAGCACGCACATTTGAGTCACATCCTCAGGTTAGGGAAAACGTGTGTTATGAACCAGATGTGTGTGTGTGGTGTATGTGCTCTTTGCGTTCTAGTCATTTCTCTGTATAGGAGAGAGAATGTGTTACTTACCATATATGGGTCTTCTCTATGTCTGTGTCATTTCTCTGTGCAGGGGAAATTATGTGTTACTTAGAAGATATGTGTTTTCTCTATGTCTGTGTCATTTCTCTGTACAGGGGATAGTATGTATTACTTAGAAGATATGTGTTTTCTCTATGTCTGTGTCATTTCTCTGTACAGTGGAAATTATGTGTTACTTAAAAGATATGTGTACGTACAATCTTACATATATCTGGGCAGTAGTATAGATAAAGAGGGAGGAACAGAAAGTGATAACAAAATAAGGATATCAAAAGCAAGTGGAGCTTTTGTTGGACTGGGAAACATATGGAAGTTCAAAGGAATTAATTTAAATACTAAAATAAAAATTTTCAGCTCCAGTGTTATTTCTGTTATATGACTGTGAGACATGGAGAACGACGTGAGGCCATGGCTCATATCTTGATGTGTTTCTGTGCTGGCCATGGCTCATGTCTTAGCTTGTGTGTGTGTGCTGCTGGCCATGGCTCATATCTTGGTGTGTGTCATGTTAGTCATATCTCATATCTTGGTGTGTCCGTGTTAATCATGTCTCATATCTTTATGTGTGTCTGTGTTTAGTCATATCTCATATCTTAGTGTGTATCTGTGTTAGTCATGTGTCATATCTTTGTGTGTGCATGTCTGGGTTAGTGATATCTCATATCTTTGTGTGCATGTTTATGTTAGTCATATCTCATATCTTTGTGTGTGCATGTCTATGTTAGTCATATCTCATATCCTTGTGTGTGCATGGCTATGTTAGTCATATCTCATATCTTTGTGTGCATGTCTATGTTGGGCATATGTCATATCTTTGTGTGTGCATGTCTATGTTAGTCATATCTCATATCTTTGTGTGTGCATGTTTATGTTAGTCATATCTCATATCCTTGTGTGTGCATGTCTGTATTAGTCATATCTCATATCTTTGTGTGTGCATGCCTGTGTTAGTCATATCTCATATCCTTGTGTGTGCATGGCTATGTTAGTCATATCTCATATCTTTGTGTGCATGTCTGTGTTAGTCATATCTAATATCCTTGTGTGTGCATGTCTGTGTTAGTCATATCTAATATCCTTGTGTGTGCATGTTTATGTCAGTCATATCTCATATCTTTGTGTGTGCATGTCTGTGTTAGTCATATCTCATATCCTTGTGTGTGCATGTCTGTGTTAGTCATATCTCATATCTTTGTGTGTGCATGTTTATGCCAGTCATATCTCATATCCTTGTGTGTACATGTCTGTTTATGTCACATCTCATATCCTTGTGTGTGCATGGCTATGTTAGTCATATCTCATATCTTTATGTGCATGTTTATGTTAGTCATGTGGCATATATATTGATGTGTGTCAGTGTTAGTCATACCTCGTATCGCTGTTTTTGTGTTAGTCACATCTCATATCTTTGTGTGTGCATGTCTGTGTTAGTCACATCTAGTGACTCGGGCAGATGGTGCTCGCAAATCTGGGAGGGCCGACCATCTAAGGGCAGAATCCCCCTACAGAAAAGATCATCTGCTGCCTTGCAGGAAGATTGGGGACAATCAAAGGCTACGGAAAGCAAACATGAATAAAATGCTGGCTTAAATCGGATGCACTGGGCCACTGGCGCAGAACACAGTGCAACGTATTAACGGGTGTTCAATCAGAGAGGATCTGGCAGACTCTAATTGTGATGTTCTGTCTGTGGGGGCGATCAACACACTTAACCTGACAGCTGACTTCATGTGATAGTCTGGAATCCTACTCTGATTGAGTCCTGATCGCAGAGAGAGAGAGAGAGAGAGAGAGAGAGAGAGAGAGAGAGAGAGAGAGAGAGAGAGAGAGAGAGAGAGAACAACAAAATTGATAATCATGAAGATACAGACTTTCATTAATGGATGTTTACGCAGAATAAAGGATGGAAATCCTGAAAGTGTTTGTTGAAGCCCGATGCTCCACAGGGAGCTAAAAGGTAGAAGAAGACGAAGATAAGATATGTGTGTTCTCTATGTCATTTCTTCGTATAGGGGAGATTATGTGTCTGGCTACAAGATATGTGTGGGAGCCGCGACAGCTCAGTGGTTAATGAACTGGACTACAAAGGACAAGAGGTAGGGTTTGATCCTGACCGACGGCTTCCGGGTTCACCCAGCCCCAAATGGATACCGGATTTTTTTCTGGGAAAGTAAAGCGGCACGGGCGTAATACCGACCACATTACCCCAAAAATCATGTGCTGAAGGTCTGTAAAATTTATGGACACAAACACCATATTCTCTACACGCCACTTGGCGTAGTGGGGCTCTCTACTTTTTTTTTTACTACTTACAAGATATGCATGTTCTCTGCGTCTGCGTAATTTCTCCGTATCTAGGATGTATGTTATCTACCATCTGTATGTATGTGTGTTCTCTATGTTTGTGTTATTTCTCACAGTTGTTTGTCATTTATAATTTAGTTGATTTATACATTTGTGCCTTTTCATGAAGTTAAAATGGGAGCCGCGATAGCTCAGTGGTTAGTGAACTGGACTATAAAGGACAAGGGGTAGGGTTCGATCCCAATCGACGGCTTCCGGGTTCACCCAGCCTTAAATGGGTACCTTATTATTTCTGGAAAATTACGCACGGGCGTAATACCGACCACATTACCCCAAAAATCATGTGCCGAAGGTCTGTACAATTTATGGTCACTAACACCATATTCCCTATACGGCACTTGGCGTGACGGGGGTACTTTACTTTTTATGAAGATACACACGCTTCTTCTATTATATCTTTAGTTTGTTAAGATGAAGCTGTTCATTAAATTGTAAAACTTTTGTAGCTTCTTCTACTTTCCATCCTCATTTCCCTTTCAGCGTCGAGGAGAGATACCATTTGCGGTCTCTTGGCGTCTGTTCGCCTCCGCTGCTGTTGTTTTTCCTGGTGTTTCTAATATTCCATCGATCCATCTTTTTTCGTGGTCGACCCTGGGTCTGGTATTCCCACAACGTTTATTGAAGGCTCGTTGTGTTGTGTTTTGATCTTTCTGCCTTGTCACGTAGCCAAACCATTTTATCTGTTGTTTCTTGATATATATTCTATAGCGGGGGCTATTCCTAGCTTTTTTCTCAGTTCTTCATTTCTGATCTTATCTCTCAGATTATTTCCTGTCATTCGACAGACACATTTAATCTCAGTAGAGATTATTTTTCTGATTGTTCTTGCATCTAGGTTCCAGGTCTGGCAATGGTAGCACAACGTTGGGATGAAGATTGTATTGTAGAATCCTGGACTGGCATTGGTAGCACAACGTTGGGATGAAGATTGTATTGTAGAATCCAGGTCTGGCAATGGTAGCACAACGTTGGGATGAAGATTGTATTGTAGAATCCAGGACTGGCATTGGTAGCACAACGTTGGGATGAAGATTGTATTGTAGAATCCAGGTCTGGCAATGGTAGCACAACGTTGGGATGAAGATTGTATTGTAGAATCCAGGACTGGCATTGGTAGCACAACGTTGGGATGAAGATTGTATTGTAGAATCCAGGTCTGGCAATGGTAGCACAACGTTGGGATGAAGATTGTATTGTAGAATCCAGGTCTGGCAATGGTAGCACAACGTTGGGATGAAGATTGTATTGTAGAATCCAGGTCTGGCAATGGTAGCACAACGTTGGGATGAAGATTGTATTGTAGAATCCAGGACTGGCATTGGTAGCACAACGTTGGGATGAAGATTGTATTGTAGAATCCAGGTCTGGCAATGGTAGCACAACGTTGGGATGAAGATTGTATTGTAGAATCCAGGACTGGCATTGGTAGCACAACGTTGGGATGAAGATTGTATTGTAGAATCCAGGTCTGGCAATGGTAGCACAACGTTGGGATGAAGATTGTATTGTAGAATCCAGGTCTGGCAATGGTAGCACAACGTTGGGATGAAGATTGTATTGTAGAATCCAGGACTGGCAATGGTAGCACAATGTTGGGATGAAGATTGTATTGTAGAATCCAGGTCTGGCAATGGTAGCACAACGTTGGGATGAAGATTGTATTGTAGAATCCAGTCTGGCAATGGTAGCACAACGTTGGGATGAAGATTGTATTGTAGAATCCAGGTCTGGCAATGGTAGCACAACGTTGGGATGAAGATTGTATTGTAGAATCCAGGTCTGGCAATGGTAGCACAACGTTGGGATGAAGATTGTATTGTAGAATCCAGGACTGGCATTGGTAGCACAACGTTGGGATGAAGATTGTATTGTAGAATCCAGGTCTGGCAATGGTAGCACAACGTTGGGATGAAGATTGTATTGTAGAATCCAGGTCCGGCAATGGTAGCACAACGTTGGGATGAAGATTGTATTGTAGAATCCAGGACTGGCATTGGTAGCACAACGTTGGGATGAAGATTGTATTGTAGAATCCAGGTCTGGCAATGGTAGCACAACGTTGGGATGAAGATTGTATTGTAGAATCCAGGTCTGGCAATGGTAGCACAACGTTGGGATGAAGATTGTATTGTAGAATCCAGGTCTGGCAATGGTAGCACAACGTTGGGATGAAGATTGTATTGTAGAGTGCTCGTTTTGTGTCTAAAAATTGAAAATTGCATCCCCCGAAACTCTCAGATTTGCCAACATTTGATCTTCTTGTTACTGGCATTGAGAACTAAAATATCAGTGACACAACCGATGGATCGGGCGGACGTCATCAATGCACTCCGAGATGTGGGAAGAGCACAGGACTTCGACAAACACAGATCAACGTCACTTCTTCGGATGATGGAAATGGGAGTTAAGATGGGCACAGCCAGAAATGAGAGACTTAGTGGGCGTGTAAGAAGACTTATCAACCAACATAGAACTGGAGTCGTCAGTCGCTGGACACTGAGGGAATTGCTGAGGTGGGGATCTGAGCACCTATGGACATGTTCGGAGTGTAATGATGATGACCCGCAATAACTCAATAAATCAATAACTCAATATCAGTGACACAACCGATGGATCGGCGGACGTCATCAATGCACTCCGAGATGTGGGAAGAGCACAGGACTTCGACAAACACTGATCAACGTCACTTCTTCGGATGATGGAAATGGGAGTTAAGATGGGCACGGCCAGAAATGAGAAACTTGGTGGCCGTGTAAGAAGACTTATCAACCAACATAGAACTGGAGTCGTCAGTCGCTGGACACTGAGGGAATTGCTGAGGTGGGGATCTGAGCACCTATGGACATGTTCGGAGTGCAATGATGATGACCCGCAAATAACTCAATAACTCAATATCAGCGACACATAAATATTGACTTGATCTGGAAACTTCAATTTTTGTGTTTGGTGTTACAAGTTTAAACCACTTCCATAAAATACCACCGCGAGGAATTAGTGGAATGTACTAGGCTTAGGACATCTCTGCTAATCATCATCATCATGTTCCATACCGGTTGGTGTAGGTGATCATGTCTTTCCACAATCTTCTAACCACAGTGCATCGTATCAGGTCTGTTGTTGACTGTTTTCCATGCCATGACACCAAGCTATCCAGTACTTTCTCTCTATGTCGTCCGCGATCTCTCTTTCCTTTTATTTTGCCAGTTGTAACCAAATATTCCAACTTTCCTCTTCTCATGATGTGCCCAAAAAATTTTGATTGTTTCTTTCTGATGATTTTTATGAGCTCCCTTTTTGTGTTGGCCTCTTTGAGAATTTCCTCATTGGTCTTTTTGGCTGTTCATTAAACTTTCAACATTCTTCTGAGATTTGTAAAACTATGAAGACGCCGAGGGTCTGGTACTATCACCTGTGGAAGCCATTTAAAAAATGTCCTAATTTGCACTCACAGACGATTGTAATGTAAACATCTTGTTAGTGATGAAGAGTGGAAGACAGAAAAGAGAGTGAAATGAAAGGAAGAGTGGAAGACAGAAAATAGAGTGGAATGAAAGGAAGAGTGGAAGACAGAAAAGAGAGTGGAATGAAAGGAAGAGTGGAAGACACAAAAGAGAGTGGAATGAAAAACATCATGAATTACAGGAGCAATAACAGCAGCAATAATAGCAGCAATATCAGAAGTATTATAACAGCAATAACACCAGCAATAACAGAAGCAATAACAGCAGCAATAACAGCAGTAATAGCAGGGGCAATAACAACAGCAATAGCAGGGACAATAACACCAGCAATAGCAGGGGTAATAACAACAGCAATAAAAACAGCAATAACAACAGCAATAACAACAGCAATAACAGAAGCAATAACAGCAGCAATAGCATGAACAATAACAACAGCAATAACGCAACAATAACAGCAGCAATAGCATGAACAATAACAACAGCAATAACAGCATCAATAATAGGAGCAATAACATGAACAATAACAACAGCAATAATATCAGCAATAACAGCAGCAATAGTAGCAGCAATAACAGCTGCAATAACAGCAGTAATAGCAGGAGCAATAACAGCAGCAATAACAGGAACAATAACAGCAGCAATAATAGCAGCAATAACAGGAGCAATAACAACAGCAATATTAGCAGCAATAACTACAGCAACAACAACTGAACTTGTTTATCGAAAGTTGAGATCGTGATATCCATCTCCAGCGGTTATCATTTATCAAGTTCTATTTTTAATTTCCGGAGCACATACGTCGGTCAGCATCGGGGATGAAAGCGATCAAGGGTTGATAGCTGCCTGGCTTGCATCCGGATATGTGAGCCAGAGCGTCTTCTCCTTCTCATCACACATCCCTGGTAGTCGTTGGGACACCATTGACAAATTGTGTCAACCTTCTCCATTTCTCTCTATCTTCAGTCATCCTTTCTTCTTCTTCTGCCTTTCAGCTCCCAGTGGAGCATGGGTCTTCAAGAAACACTTTCCAAGTCGTTCTGTTTCTTGCCATTCTTTTAAGATAATTCCATATCTTCCCCATCATCTTCACCTCTACTTCTATCTGTCTTCTCCAAGAATTCCTTGGTCTTCCTCTTTCTCTTTTTCCCTGAGGATTCCAAAAAAGGGCATGTTGTGTAATACTCTCTGTTGGCTTCCGTAGTGTGTGTCCTATCCAGCATCATCGTCTTCGCTGTATCTCTTTATCCACTGGTATTTGACTGGTACATTTCCATAATTCTATGTTAGTGATTTTGTCCTGCCATTTCCATCCTTTTATTCTGCGTAAGCATCAATTAATGAAGTCTGTATCTTCGTGATTGTCAATTTTGTTGTTCTCCATGTTTCACAGCCATATAATAAGACTGACTTAACATTGGAGTTGAAAATATTTATTTTTGTATTTAACCTAATTTCTTTGGACTTCCATATGTTTCCCAGTGCAACAAAAGCTCCTCTTGCTTTTGATATCCTAATTTTAGCATCATTTTCGATTCCTCCTTCTTTGTCTATATTGTTGTCCAGATATATGTAATATTTCAGTCATCCTCTGGGACCTGTAAAGTCGAGGCCTGTCCACTATTTGATGTTATCTTACAATCTCTTTCTCCGTTTACTTCTCATTTCCCATTCTCACTTTTTTTCACAGTTCTTTGTAGAATAGTTCAACTTTCTCAATTTCTCTCTATCTTCAATCATCCTTTGGGACCTGCACAGTTAAGGCCTGGCCATTCTTTAATATTATCTTTCCATCTCTATTTCCCTGTTAACTTCCCATTCTCACTTTTTTCACAGTTCCTATTAGAATAGTTCAACTTTCTCAATTTCTCTCTATATTCAATTACCCTTTGGGAACTGCACAGTCGAGACCTGTCCATTCTTTAATATTATCTTTCCATCTCTATTTCCCTGTTAACTTCCCATTCTCACTTCTTTCACAGATCCTTGTAGGATAGTTCAACTTTCTCAATTTCTCTCTATCTTCAATCATCCTTTGGGACCTGCACAGTCGAGGCCTGGCCATTCTTTAATATTATCTTTCCATCTCTATTTCCCTGTTAACTTCCCATTCTCACTTCTTTCACAGTTCCTTGTAGAATAGTTCAACTTTCTCAATTTCTCTCTATCTTCAATCATCCGTTGGGACCTGCACAGTTGATGCCTGGCCATTCTTTAATATTATCTTTCCATCTCTATTTCCCTGTTAACTTCCCATTCTCACTTCTTTCACAGATTCTTGTAGGATAGTTCAACTTTCTCCATTTCTCTCTATCTTCAATTACCCTTTGGGAACTGCACAGTCGAGGCCTGTCCATTCTTTAATATTATCTTTCCATCTCTATTTCCCTGTTAACTTCCCATTCTCACTTCTTTCACAGATCCTTGTAGAATGGTCTTTGCCAGACCATATGATCGAGATTGGTTGTCAAACCAATTCATTTTTTGCTTGTCACGAAGGTCAAAGGATCATCATGTACTGCGATTACTTGTAACTCTTGACGAGCTTTGTCATTTGTGATACTATCTAAGTAAGAGTTGTCCAGAGTGTTATTACTATCACGAGAATTAGTTCATGGAAGAGGAATAGTTTATGGAAGAGAATTAGTTCATAGAAGAGAACTAGTTCATGGGAGATAACTAGTTCATGAAAGAGAACTAGCTCATGGAAGCTAACTAGTTCCTGAAAGATAACTAGTTCATGGAAGATAACTAGTTCATGAAAGAAAATTAGTTAATGGAAGGGAACTAGTTCATGAAAAGGAATTAATTCATGGAAGAGAACTAGTTCATAGAAGAGAATTAGTTCATGGAAGAGAACTAGTTCATGGAAGATAACTAGTTCATGAAAGAGAACTAGCTCATGGAAGATAACTAGTTCATGAAAGAGAGCTAGTTTATTGAAGATAACTAGTTCATGAAAGAAAATTAGTTCATGGAAGGGAACTAGTTCATGGAAAGGAATTAATTCATGGAAGAGAACTAGTTCATAGAAGAGAATTAGTTCATGGAAGAGAACTAGTTCATTGAAAAGAACCCAAAATGTCGTAACTAGCCAGTTCATAATCCAACCCTTCGAGTACCCCCCCCCCCCCATAACACGCGAACTAGTCTGGTCGAGTACGTTGGTATTGAGATGGAAGGCAACGACGTGCTCAAAAATGCTATACCGTAGACGGATGTTTCAGGCCGAAAGAGGCTTATTTATGGTTTATGGTTATGGAAATCACATTGATCGAGAAGGGGATACAAGCAAAGAAATTATAATAAGAATAGCTAAAGCAGCAATGTCTTTCAGAAGTCTTGAAAAGTTGTGGAAATCAAAACTCATCAGCACAAACACAAAACTTAGGCTATTCAAATCAAATGTACTATCAACCCTTACGTATACGTGTGAAAGCTGGAAAACAACAAGAGATATAGACACAAAGATGAACGCATTCGAAAATAAATGTCTAAGGAAAATACTTGGTATAGCAAGGAACGAATTCAAAACAAACGAGGAAATTAGAGAAATCGCCAATCAACCACTAATATCTTCAGTAATAAAGAAAAGACGATGGTCATACGTTGGACATGTGATGAGGAGAAATAATAACCGAATAGGAAAGCAAGCCCTCATGTGGGGAACAACAGGTAAGAGGAAAAAGACTGACCCAGAGAGACACTGAGAAGAACATTGATGAGAGAGGCAAGAGCAACAGGAATCGGCCCCCTCAATGAGATAGAGCTGCTTCCACAGAACAGAGACAAACGACGAGATTTGGTAAAATATCTTTAAAAGAATTGGAAACTGCTAGAACAAAAATTTCAGATAAGAGCGGGAGTGTCTGGGTCTACGCCCTATGGGCCAGCTACGGCTCGAAAGGTCAATAGATAGATAGATAAATAGTTATGGAAGGCCTCGGTATCACTGCAAACGAATTAAAATCCTTAATGATTATAAAGGCTTATTTCAACCTAATAACGTACATTCGCTCACTTAACGTCATTTTACAATCGGACGAAGGCGCACCTCCTAGCACCAGAGCTGGAAGTTGTCAGCGACCCACAGCTGATGGCTTGCGCCAGGATCGGTGAACCAAAACCATCCAGACCCTGCTCCACCTCTCCGCGGTGCCTCCAGTAACAGACTAATCTGTCTAGTCTGGCCAAGCGAGCAGGGATCGAAGAGGGAAGACAACCCGGTACTCAAAAACGTCGTGCTGATGTCGGATGTGTTGGGCCGAAAGGCGCAAATATCACAGTGTTACACTGAAAACAACAACGCAACGCAGACACGTCCACTTAACGTCCTTTTAAGGGCGGATGACGAAGAGGAAGTCTACAGTTTACGAATACTCTAGAATACTTTAGTCATCGGGCGAACGCATCCAACCAATCGGACGATAAAGAGACATCCCGTCTGAAAGAATCTCTGCCTCTAGCTTGATCTTCCACAAATTATTACTTTCGCCACATCCCGTCTGAAAGAATCTCTGCCTCTAGCTTGATCTCCTACAAATTATTACTTTCGCTACATCCCGTCTGAAAGAATCTCTGCCTCTAGCTTGATCTCCTACAAATTATTACTTTCGCTACATCCCGTCTGAAAGAATCTCTGCCTCTAGCTTGATCTCCTACAAATTATTACTTTCGCCACATCCCGTCTGAAAGAATCTCTGCCTCTAGCTTGATCTCCTACAAATTATTACTTTCGCCACATCCCGTCTGAAAGAATCTCTGCCTCTAGCTTGATCTCCTACAAATTATTACTTTCGCCACATCCCGTCTGAAAGAATCTCTGCCTCTAGCTTGATATTCCACAAATTATTACTTTCGCTACATCCCGTCTGAAAGAATATCTGCCTCTAGTCTGATCTTCCAAAAATTATTACTTTTGCTACATCCCGTCTGAAAGAATATCTGCCTCTACTATGATCTCCCACAAATTATTACTTTCACCACATCCCGTCTAACAGGTCATGTGAAGAACAGATCATGTGCTGATCAAATAACTACTCTAGGTATAATAGTAGAACAAAGTTTAGAACTAAAATCCCCACTTTATATTGGATTAATATATTACGAGAAGGTATTTGATAGTTTAGACAGAAGAATGCTTTGGAAGTTGCTGAGTCATTACGGAATCCCCATAAAGTTTATTAACCTGCTAAAAACAATGTATGAAGGAACGAAATGTAGTGTGGTGCATGAAGGACAACTTACAGAAGCATTTGAAATAAGAACGGGAGTAAGGCAGGGATGCCTTCTATCTCCATTTCTCTTTCTACTGGCCATATATTGGATTATGAAAATAACTCAAAACAACAGAAATGGAATCCAGTGGTCACTGACCAAACAACTTGATGATTTAGACTTTGCTGATGACATAGCTCTCCTATCACACAGCCACTTGATGAGAGATCACAACAGCTAGGACTGAAGATTAATAGAGATAAGACCAACATTATGAGAATTAATACAGTTGGCAATAACCAAATAAAACTAGGAGAAATACCTCTATTAGATGTACAATCTTACATATATCTGGGCAGTGATATAGCTCTCCTGTGTGTTACCGGGGCCTCATTATGAGGGAAGTAAAAAGAATAGTGACACTGTGATCTTCCAGGCATGTCGTAAGAGGCGACTAAGGAGGTTGATCGATGGCTTGACAAGCTGTCATTGTAGAAACTATTGATATGGAAATAGAGTCATAGATTTAGAAGCAGTCATCTCTGCAATATGTGCCACTTTGGCACGCAAGGTTTCTGTTTTGAGATTGTGGTTCTGCCCTATGTGCCGTCTTCGGCTCGAAAGGGCAATAGATAGATTATAGATAAAGAGGGAGGAACAGAAAATGATACCAAAATAAGGATATCAAAAGCAAGAGGAGCTTTCATTGCACTGGGAAACATATGGAAATTCAAAGAAATTAGGTTAAATACAAAAATAAAAATTTTCAACTCAAATGTTAAGTCGGTCCTATTATATGGCTGTGAAACATGGAGAACAACAAAGTTGACAATCACGAAGATACAGACTTTCATTAATGGATGCTTACACAGAATAAAAGGATGGAAATGGCAGGACAAAATCACTAACATAGAATTATGGAAATGTACCAGTCAAACACCAGTGGATAAAGAGATACAGCGAAGACGATGGCGCTGTATAGGACACACACTACGGAAGCCTACAGAGAGTATTACACAACAGGCCCTTTTTTGGAATCCCCAGGGAAAAAGACAAAGAGGAAGACCAAGGAATTCTTGGAGAAGACAGACAGAAGCAGAGATGAAGATGATGGGAAAGACATGGAATGATCTTAGAAGAATAGCAAAAAACAGAACGACTTGGAAAGTGTTTGTTGAAGACCTATGCTCCACAGGGAGCTGAAAAGGTAGAAGAAGAAAGAAGAAGACATCCCGTGTGAAAGAATCTCTGCCTCTAGTCTGATCTCCCACAAATTATTACTTTCAACACATCCCGTGTGAAAGAATCTCTGCCTCTAGTCTGATCTCCCACAAATTATTACTTTCAACACATCCCGTGTGAAAGAATCTCTGCCTCTAGTCTGATCTCCCACAAATTATTACTTTCACCACAGCCCGTCTGAAAGAATCTCTATCTCTAGAAAGATCTCCCACTTCTTCAGTTTCATGCTCAATGTCTTTTTGATGTCTTGAAACCATCTTTTTCTTCTTGGTCTGCCTCTAATGCGTCGCACAGGAACCATACCTTCCATTATTGTTCTTTCCAGCCCGCTGTGTCTTTTGACGTGGCCAAGACATTTTAATTTCTACCGTATAAAGGTCTTTATAAGCCAGTTTTTTTTAATGTTTAAATATTTAGTATGCTTTCTATGCCCTTTTTCATTATCCAATGTATCTTAAGGATTTTTCTGTAGCATTTTGTTTTGAATGAATCGGTTTTCTCCCTTGCTGTTTACGAGATTGTCCATGATGCACGTTCATTTATATTTCTGGAAAGACTCAAATGAGCATATCAGCTAAAGAATCATTGACAAACAGCTTTGAGTAGTCGTTGTGGGAATACAGAAGAACGATAAGAAGAAAGCTTTCTTTTTTTTATCTACCACATCTTTTGTATCCCTGTTGTTCCAATCAAGCGCATATCTAGCTATGTTGTTAGGGTATTCTCATGATTTACACACTAAGTGGCTTAGTGGATCCGTCTAGATACGGAAAAATGTAAACCTGATATCTAGAACCATTGGGTGGATCGGTTAGACTAGGACTTTTGTTACAGGAGACAGAGAAGGCCCCACATGTGAAATATTTGTTTGACATTTCACTTTTATCAGGGTCCCGGAATGTTGAGCCGGTCTGGGGACGTCATATGTAAACAGGAAATAGAAGCCTGCACGCGGGGATGATATAGGGCAGCCAATGAGAGTGTCTCCTTGGAGAGTGGAGCGCCACCTGGGCCTTAGATACAGGAAGAGGGTATTGGAAGGGGTTGTGGTTGGATTAGGAGGGAGTTGGGATGGGGTGGAAGGGGGGGGGATTAATTTCCCAAACCTTCAGTGGCTCAAAGAAGAAACAGTGTTACAAATTCTAAAAAAAAAAAGCCTTCCCAAGAATACAACGACTCCTTCACGGCATTTATTGTCCTCCTGAATCATCGGTGCTATATAGAACCAATTCTGACCTATGGAAGCGAATCATGGACAGTAGACAAACAAATGAAAAGACGATTAGAGGCCACAGAGATGGGATTTCTCAGAAGAATGTTGAAAGTTCCCTGGACAGCTAAAAAGACCAATGAGGAAGTTCTCAAAGAGGCCAACACAAAAGGGAGCTCTTAAAAAACATCAGAAAGATTCAATCAACATTTTTCGGGCACATCATGAGAAGAGGAAAGTTGGAATATTTGGTTACAACTGGCAAAATAAAAGGAAAGAGAGATCGCGGACGACAAAGAGAGAAAATACTGGATAGCTTGGTGTCATGGCATGGAAAACAGTCAACAACAGAACTGATACGATGCACTGTAGATAGAAGATTGTGGATGCACATGATCACCTACGCCAACCGGTAAGACACATGATGATGATGATGATGAATCATTATTGAGTACTGTCTCCGCATCGAATGTTGGCTACCACGGAGCGTCATTCTACTCTGTCTCTAGCTTTCATGGTGCAGATTGTCATAGGCTGAGTTAAGAGCTCTGTGAGCTCTGCGTTTCATCTGTTTTCATCGTGTTGCGATATACCGATTGTTTACGATGAATGATGATATCGTATGATGGAGAACAGTTGGCTGTGTTCACTTTCTTTGCGGTTTCGTCTTATGTCTTTTGGCGTGTGCTAAGACTGCTATGGTGGGGACTATAGCTATATTTCTTTGTTTGGGAGATGAGATAGTAATTCGAATGATTCCACTGGCACCGGCGGTTGAGCAATTATGGATTTTAATTCGTTTGCAGTGATACCGGGGCCTTCCATAACCATAGGCTGATTTGTCCATCTTTTGATGTTACTTGTCCATTTATAGTCTTGGTCTGCCTCTGCCTCTTTTACCTTGTATTTTCCACTCCGAGATTACTTTTAGTAGGCTGTTGTTGTTGCAACATGCCCCAAAAATCTCATTTATCTTGTTTGAATCGTGTTTAGTAGTTCTCTTTTCATTTTTAGCTGGTTTAGGACTTCATCGTTTGTTTTCTTTTCTTTCCATCCAATTCTACCTATTCTTCTATATATCTACATTTCAAAGGCTTCAATTCTCTGTTCTGTTTTCTTGTCTAGTGTCCATTTTTCTGCACTATATAGGAATGTTGAGAAGATATCACATTTTACTATTCTTAGTTTTGTGTATTTTATTCTCATGGGAAAACACAAATGATGAAATCAATGTAAGCATCGGTGACAAGCTACAGTGCTTAACGTATCTATGCCTATTTTACGTCATTTTACATCATTTTAAAGACAGATAGGACAACAGACAAGAAAATCACTGGAGTCTGTAGACATGTGGTTTTACAGAAGAATATTGAGAATACCATGGACAGATAAGAAGAGTAATGAAAACGTTCTGAAAGAGGTCAAAGCAAAAAGGGAGGTAATTTCCAATATTAGGAAGAAACAATCATCATTTTTTGACCATGTAATGAGAAGAGAACAACTGGAATATATTGTAACAACTGGGGAAAATTGAGGGACGAAGAGATAGACGGAAGCAAAGAGAAAATATACCAGACACATTAAGAGAATGGTTTGGCAGAAGGTCAACAACAGAAATAATAAATAACTGTCGAGATCGAAAGTTTTGGAGAGACATGATCACCTACGCCTGCAGGCACGGTACTTGATGATGATGAAAGACAGTTAGCAAAGAAAACTTTTCATTCCTTTTGTGGTTATAGGATGAGCAGCAGATACAAATAAAAATTCAGCCCGACACATCCGACTTCAAAATAGCATTTTTGAGTACGTGATTACCTTCCCTCTTGGATCTCTACATGTTTGTTCAGACTAACTTGTCTAAGACAAATCGCGAGGAGCTTACAGTAAAATCTTGATATTAGTCTCTATTCTCTGACACACTCAGTCAGCTATGAGTCGATATTAGTCTCTATTCTCTGACACACTCAGTCAGCTATGAGTCGATATTAGTCTCTATTCTCTGACACACTCAGTCAGCTATGAGTCGCTTATCTACTTCAACCCTGGCTCTGTCTGGCGCCTTGGACCCTCCCTCCTTTCTTTAACTTTGTAAATAAAAATAAAAAATTAAAAAAAAAGTCAAAATTCCAGATTGGCCGATCAAAGCAGAATCAACTAAATGTAAATATTATTTCGGTATTTTTGCATGGAAATAAAAAAACAAAAACCAAAAAAATAAACGACAAATAAACACCACATTGTTACACGTTTAAAGCCACTTTGATTAAAAAAAATAAAAAGCCATTAAGTTTGGCTGAAATACAAAAAAATGTTGGGATATTATCATCCCACACAAATAACTTCTTTGAAGTGAGAATACCTGACTGCTTGCCCAGAAATACTGAACTATGACGGACATCTTCAAGCGTTGCCATTGTTCGACATTTGTTGGTTAAAATAGTTTGCGTGGGTGACTTTCATGTAGTCCCTGCTGTTTGCAACATTGATAGAGCGAGTAGCAACAAAGAAACGTGTTAGCGGATAGAAATGTTTTAGTTTTGTTTTTGTTTGTGACACTTTCAGGAGAAATCATATTTATTTTATTTTTGTAATTATTATTTTTCTAATTATTATTTTTGAAATTATTATTTTTCTAATTATTATTTTTGAAATTATTATTTTTCTAATTATTATTTTTCTAATTATTATTTTTGAAATTATTATTTTTTTGCTTTCAGTATTTCTTAAAGGCTAAGAGAGAAAATGAGTTACAAGAAATTTTAGACATTAAAGTGAAAGAAAGAAAAATTAAAGGAGTCAGTCTTAAGAGCAACAAGACAGAAGCAGTGGTAACAACAAAGAAAAAGACATCACCTTAGTGAAAAATAAAGACAAGTGGAACAATATTAAAGCAGGTAAATGAATTTAAATATTTGGGAACTTTGTTAACCTCAGACGGAAGATGTACAACAGAGGTGTGATGTAGAATGGTTCAGGAAAAAGCAGTTTTCCAAAAAATGAGGAAGATACTGTGCAATCCATTTTTGACAATAGAAACAAGAAAAAGAGTTCTTAAATGTTATGTAGAGTCAGTCTTAACATACTGATGTGAATCATGGACAATAGGACAACAAACAAGAATATCTTTGGAGGCTGTAGAGATGTGGTTTTACAGAAGAATGTTGAGAGTACCATGGACAGCTAAGAAGAGTAATGAAAAAGATCTGAAAGAGGCCAAAGCAAAAAGAGAGCTAATCTCCAATATTAGGAAGAAACAATCATCATTTTTGGTCCCAACCGACAGCTCCGATTCACCCAGCCATTAATGGGTACCGGATTTTTTTTCTGGGAAAGTAAAGCAGCACGGGCGTAAATACCGACCACATTACCCCAAAAATCATGTGCCGAGGGTCTGCAAAATTTATAGTCACTAACACCATATTCCCTATACGCCACTTGGCGTGACGGGGGTAATTTACTACTTTACTATTACGCCCGTGCCGCTTTATTTTCCAGAAAAAACTCCAGGACCCATTTAAGGCTGGGTGAACCGGAGCCGTCGACCAGGATTGAACCGGACGTCTTGTCCTTTTCAGTCGTCTTCACTAACCACTGAGCTATCGCGGCTCCCTTTCAAAAGTAAGAAAGTAATTTTTACCAGATACATTAAGACGAGGTGTCCGGTTAGCGCAATCGATAGGCGGTTGGCTTACCACGGCAACAGCCGGGGTTCGTACCCTGGCGAGGACACCTGGGTTTTACTAATTCCCTAAAAATTAGTAGGAGCCGCGATAGCTCAGTGGTTAGTGAACTGGGCTACTACGGACAAGGGGTAGGGTTCGATCCCAACCGACGGCTCCGGGTTCACCCAGCCTTAAATGGGTACCGGATTTTTTCTGGGAAAGTAAAAGCAGCACGGGCGTAATACCGACCACATTACCCCAAAATATCATGTGCTGAAGGTCTGTAAAATATAGGGTCACTAACACCATATTTCCCTATACGCCACTTGGCGTGACGGGGGTACTTTACTTTTTACTTACATTAAGACGAGTCCAAGAAAGTAAGGGAAAGAAAGCGGCGGTTAATAACAGCCGCACAAGGAAGTACATAACAAAGGTGAATGACTAATATATGACAGCAAATAAGGAAGTAAAAAGAGTATCCCAACAGAAGAATATTGATAACAAGACAACTGAAACTGGGGTAGCTGCTTTTAAGGGGGACAAGAAGGATCTACACAACATTTTTTTCGAGAAACCTTTCAGGCAAATAGAGAAAGCCAGTTCAATGTTATGAAAGGACAAACAGAATAGAGTAAAGTAAAAGTAAAGTACCCCTGTCATGCCAAGTGACGTATAGGGAATATGGTGTTAGTGACCATCAATTTTACAGACCTTCAGTACGTGATTTTTGGGATATTGTGGTCGGTATTACGCCCGTGCCGCTTCCCTTTCCCAGAAAAAAATCAGGTACCCATTTAAGGCTGGGTGAACCCGGAAGCCGTCGGTTGGGATCGAACCCTACCCCTTGTCCTTTGTAGTCCAGTTCACTAACCACTGAGCTATCGCGGCTCCACAAACAGAATAGACGACAGGAATAATTCCAAGAATGTTAAAATAAGCCAGTTCCAAGAAATTTACCAGCACAAGTTGACCTACCGATAGAGTGTAACTACTCCAGCAAAGTTGAATGTAAGACTCAACTAAAGAAGGGAAGGGAAACATGCTATTCATGTGAAGGCGGATGCAGGCTCTAGCAGCAGATTTGCTATATCTCCTGTTGTAGAAGATGCAGAGAAAAATAATTCCACCAGCAAATGGGGAAAAAAGTCAATTTGATTCATCATCATCATCATCATCATCATCATCATCATCATCATCATCATCATCATCGAGTGCCGTCTCCGCAACGAAGGTTGGCCACCATGAAGAGTCATTCTGCTCCGTCTCTTGCTTTGATGGTGCAGGTTGTCATAGGCTGATTTGTCCATCTTTTGATGTTACTCGTCCATGTTAATCTTGGTCTTCCTCTGACTCTTTTACCTTGTATTTTCTCCTTCAGGATTACTTTTAGTAGGCTGTTGTGTCTTTTAACATGGCCCAAAAATCGCATTTGTCTTGTTTGATTTGAGTTTAGTAGTTCTCTTTTCAATTTTAGTTGTTTTAAGACTTCATCGTTTGTTTTCTTTTCCTTCCATCCAATTCTAACTACTCATCTATATATCCACATTTAAAAGGCTTCAATTCTCTGTTCTGTTTTCTTGTCTAATGTCCATGTTTCTGCACCATATAGGAATATTGAGAAGATGTAACATTTTGCTATTCTTAGTTTTAGCCCTGGTGTTATTTGTTTTGATGTTAGTATGTTCTTCATGACATTAAAATTACTTTTTGCCATTCCTATTCTTTTATTTATTTCAGTTGTACATTTTCCATCACTGGTTATAGTATGTCCAAGGTAGTTGTAGTTCTGAACTGTCTCCTGGTCTATTCCTTCAATGTTGATATCCACTTGAAGGAATGGACCTTTCAATTTGATTAAAATCCCAAAAAAACCGTGACGTCAGTGGTTGTTTCCGTTCGCCAGCTTTATACCTCTAGCGAGGTCCCGAGGACCTGAATGTTGCGTAAATATAAATTTGTCCTTTCTGATGTGTGTAGCCTTTAGTAGCAACCTTAGCTAATTTCCAATATTAGGAAGAAACAATCATCATTTTTTGGCCATGTAATGAGAAGAGATCAGCTGGAATATATTGTAACAACTGGAAAAATTGAGGGACGAAGAGATAGAGGGAAGCAAAGAGAAAAAAAATACCAGACAAATTAAGAGAATGGCTTGCAGAAGGTCAACAGCAGAAATGATAAATAACTGTCGAGATCAAAAGTTGTGGAGAGACATGATCACCTACGCCAGCAGGCACGGTACTTGATGATGATAAATTTTTCCTTCTTTTTCACACTGTCAGCCATGCGCTCAGGTGTCCCCGGCCATACAGGCAGATATTCTCCAACTTCATAGGTACTCTCACATTTTCATTGTCGAGAGCTGTAACGTTGTTGGGTAGATTTCTTTTTGCTATTAATGTAGCTCGAGCAGCGGACATATGTGCCTACTCTTTTCAATTTTCAACAGCCAATAATGCGCGTGGCCGTGGGGCTAAAACCACTGTTCCGCTGGCTGAAAAGCTGGCGTACGGTGTTCGAAACCCGTGGTAGACTGAAAGGAATTTTTTTTTATCGGGGGGTGAGATAAAAATCCTGAGTCTCACACGTCATGGCGATTGCTTCACCAAACGGCTTTTATCTCTCTGGTTCTAACATTGAAAGAATCCCCCGGACATATACCAGCAATGGTACTATGTGTCGTAAAGATAGTTTTTTTTAATGGTTCTTTATTGTTGCAGTTTCCTCATATTTCAAGTCCGGCTTGTTGCAGGAGCTACTGAGTTAAGTGCTCTGTGCACACCGTGAGATGTGTGTCTCATCCATTTTGATCAAGTTTCGATATTCCAATTGTTTACGGTGAATGATGATATCGAATGACAAGGAACAGTTGGCTGGCTGTGTTCACTTTCCGTGCGGTTTCGCCTTATGTCTTTTGGCGTGTACTGAGGCTGCTATGATGGGGACTACAGCAACCTTTCTTTGTTTGGGAGACGAATTAGTAATTCGGATGATTCCACAGGCACGGGCGGTTAAGAAATTATGGATTTTAATTCGTTTTGCAGTGATCCAGAGACCGAGGCCTTCCATAACCATAACCATAATTATTTAACCTGTGTATAATGCACAAGGAACTTTTTCGAGAGGGCTAGACATCGAACCTTACTATCCAGAGACCACGGGAGGATAAAGCCACGAACTCGATTAAAAAAATATATATATATATTTTGCATAACCTGTTGTGGGAATCGAACCCTGGACTTCTTGTCCAGAGGCCGACGTCTATCCTCTAGACCACCCTGTGACGTCAGTGATTGTTTCAGCTGTACAGCAATCAGACTTCTCTTTATCCCCGAAAAAAAAGTTGATACAGGATCATATTAAATGAAACAAAAGATTAAGTTGATACACAACTGCGAGATCAATCGGCTGGTTTTGGAAGGAGTAGATCCATCCATAGACCAGGTGACCACACTACACAATTGTGAGATCAACCGTCTGGTTTTGGAAATGCGAGATACATCCATAGACCAGATAACAACACTACACAACTGCGAAATCAACCGGCTGGTTTTGGAAGTGGTAGAACCATCTATAGACCAGATAACCACACTACACAACTGTGAGATCAACCGTTTGGTTTTGGAAGTGATAGATCCATCAATAGACCTGGTAACCACACTACACAACTGAGAGATCAACCGTCTTTTTTTGGAAGTGGTACATCCATCCATAGACCAGATAACCACACTACACAACTGCGAGATCAACAGTCTGGTTTTGGAAGTGGTAGATCCATCCATAGACCAGATAACCACACTACACAACTGCGAGATCAACAGTCTGGTTTTGGAAGTGGTAGATCCATCCATAGACCAGATAACCACACTACACAACTGTGAGATCAACCGTCTGGTTTCGGAAGTGGTAGATCCATCAATAGACCAGATAACCACATTACACAACTGCGAGATCAACCGTCTGGTTTTGGAACTGCTAGATCCATCCATAGACCAGATAACTACACTACACAACTGTGAGATCAACAGTCTGGTTTTGGAAGTGGTGGATCCATCCATAGACCAGATAACCACAATACACAACTGTGAGATCAACCGTCTGGTTTTGGAAGTGGTAGATCCATCCATAGATCAGATAACCACACTACACAACTGCAAGATCCATCAATAGACAATGATTAGAGGAACGGCACCAGGTCCCGGCTTTGTCTCGCGACGGGATGTGTGATCTGTGTTCGATGCAGATTTGTCACCAGCTGGATTGCAGTCGGATCGAATATTTCACCGAATTTGAGACCTGACTTCATTTGTTGGGACATTAATTTTTGGGCACGCCGACTGATCATGAAGTCTCTACCGGAACCGGCGCGGGCGCATGGAGATTATGCTGCCTGTGACGGCCGTTACAGCGACTCGGCAGTGTACAATTTGAGCTGCGCACCATTTGTACAGTTTAATGCGGCACGTCCAGTGCAACAGCCTGTGTTACCGTAAAACCGCGCATATTTTACAGAACGCAACACGTTTAACAGAAGCAGTATTGACAATCGGGATGAATATTTTCTTGGTTCCTGGAACGGAGGCTTAGGAGATAGGGAAATACCCCCCTCTCCTCCACCCCCATTCTTTCCCCTTACAGTGAAGCCATTCCGTTCTAAATTCTAAAGGCTAAAGTTCAAAGGCTAAAGTCCAAATGCCTGACCTTGATTCTTGTGATCAACAGACGAGCCAATCAACTCAAAGCTTTAACCGCTTATTTATTAGTATTTTCTCTGTTGCTGTTAATTATTACTATTATTATTATTATTCATCAAGTACCAAGCCTGCTAGCGTAGGTGGTCATGTCTCTCCACAACTTTCGATCCCGACAGTAATTTATTATTTCTGTTGTTGACCTTCTGCCAAGCCATTCTCTTAAGCTGTCTGGTATCTTTTCTCTTCCCTTCCCTCTATCTCTTCGTCCCTTAATTTTTCCAGTTGTTACAATATATTCCAGCTGTTCTCTTCTCATTACATGGCCAAAAATGATGACTGTTTCTTCCTAATATTGGAAATTAGCTCTCTTTTTGCTTTGGCCTCTTTCAGAACGTTTTCATTACTCTTCTTTGCTATCCATGGTATTCTCAACATTCTTCTGTAAAACCACATTTCCATAGACTCCAGTGATTTTCTTGTCTGTTGTCCTATTGTCCATGATTCACATCCATATGTTAAGACTGGCCCTACATAACATTTAAGAACTCTTTTTCTTGTTTATTATTATTATTTATTACTTAAGGTAAAGGTAAGGTAAAGTACGAGACTTGAATCGGCTTCATAGCACGCGAGTTTCCACCCATATGTGCTCGGACACCTATCCAGAAGTGTTCAGAGACTTCTGGATAGTGTCGCTTCAAGCATCGTAACTCATGATGCGAGTCGGCATTCCTCATCTTCCAGAGTTCTATACCCTGGTACCAATTTCTACAAGCGGCTGGGTTGACCGCGGGGGTATTTCTTTTTCCAACCACGAGTACAGCTCAGATTGCTTCCAGACAGATAGAAAATACTTGATAGCTTGGGTGCCCTGGCATGGGAAACAGTCAACAACGGAATTGTACTGTGGATAGAGAATTGTGGAAGGTCATAGTCGCATACGCCAACGTATGGCACATGATGATGATGCTAATATTCAAATTGAGAACCACTGCATGATAGTGTCTCTCCTACCTTAGAGTGTCAGAGACAACGCTTGTCTTTTTGAAGGCTGTTTTCTTAGCCTCTATTCTACGGCTTGCCAGAGGATTATACATAATGGATCAAGCAGATTTGTTTGACAAGGTCTTGGACAGCGGTTCCAAACTTATGTATGATTGCTGTCCCCATGAGTCTTCAATTCTTTTTCCTTCTCTTAATTCGTCTCATCCTTTATTTGCCCTTCTTTTCTCACTCTTGGTCCTATTCTTCATTGTATCTCTCTCATGAGCGTTACTCTTATACATCAAACTTGCTGAACTGGACTTCAAAGAACAAAAGAGTTCGGTTTCGGTTCTGATAGACGGCTTCCGGGTTCTATCTATCTATCTATCTATCTATCTATCTATCTATCTATCTATCTATCTATCTATCTATCTATCTATCTATCTATCTATCTATCTATCTATCTATCTATATATCTATCTATCTATCTATCTATCTATCTATCTATCTATCTATCTATCTATCTATCTATCTATCTATCTATCTATCTATCTATCTATCTATCTATCTATCTATCTATCTATCTATCCATCCATCCATCCATCATCCATCCATCCATCCATCC
The DNA here is from genome assembly GCA_032433765.1 of Megaustenia siamemsis. Classification (NCBI taxonomy): domain Eukaryota; kingdom Metazoa; phylum Mollusca; class Gastropoda; order Stylommatophora; family Ariophantidae; genus Megaustenia; species Megaustenia siamemsis. The sequence goes on from JAVIAB010000102.1 coordinate 8,034,499, forward strand.
ATCCATCCATCCATCCATCCATCCATCCATCCATCCATCCATCATCCATCCATCCTCCATCCATCCATCCATCCATCCATCCATCCATCCATCCATCCATCCATCCATCCATCCATCCATCCATCCATCCATCCATCCATCCATCCATCCATCTATCTATCTATCTATCTATCTATCTATCTATCTATCTATCTATCTATCTATCTATCTATCTATCTATCTATCTATCTATCTATCTATCTATCTATCTATCTATCTATCTATCTATCTATCTATCTATCTATCTATCTATCTATATATCTGTCTCTCTATCTCTCTATCTGTCTGTTCACGGAGATGTTGAACAAGGTCCAACTAAAGCATCTGTTATGATTCTGTTCATGGAGATGTTGAACAAGGTCTAACTAAAACATCTGTTATGATTCTGTTCATGGAGATGTTGAACAAGGTCCAACTAAAACATCTGTTATGATTCTGTTCATGGAGATGTTGAACAAGGTCTAACTAAAACATATGTTATGATTCTGTTCCTGGAGATGTTGAACAAGGTCCAACTAAAACATCTGTTATGATTCTGTTCATGGAGATGTTGAACAAGGTCTAACTAAAACATCTGTTATGATTCTGTTCATGGAGATGTTGAACAAGGTCCAACTAAAACATCTGTTATGATTCTGTTCATGGAGATGTTGAACAAGGTCTAACTAAAACATATGTTATGATTCTGTTCCTGGAGATGTTGAACAAGGTCCAACTAAAACATCTGTTATGATTCTGTTCATGGAGATGTTGAACAAGGTCTAACTAAAACATATGTTATGATTCTGTTCCTGGAGATGTTGAACAAGGTCCAACTAAAACATCTGTTATGATTCTGTTCATGGAGATGTTGAACAAGGTCCAACTAAAACATCTGTTATGATTCTGTTCCTGGAGATGTTGAACAAGGTCCAACTAAAACATCTGTTATGATTCTGTTCATGGAGATGTTGAACAAGGTCTAACTAAAACATATGTTATGATTCTGTTCCTGGAGATGTTGAACAAGGTCCAACTAAAGCATATGTTATGATTCTGTTCATGGAGATGTTGAACAAGGTCCAACTAAAGCATATGTTATGATTCTGTTCATGGAGATGTTGAACAAGGTCTAACTAAAACATATGTTATGATTCTGTTCCTGGAGATGTTGAACAAGGTCCAACTAAAACATCTGTTATGATTCTGTTCATGGAGATGTTGAACAAGGTCTAACTAAAACATCTGTTATGATTCTGTTCATGGAGATGTTGAACAAGGTCCAACTAAAACATCTGTTATGATTCTGTTCATGAGATGTTGATAAGGTCTAACTAAAACATCTGTTATGATTCTGTTCATGGAGATGTTGAACAAGGTCCAACTAAAACATCTGTTATGATTCTGTTCATGGAGATGTCGAACAAGGTCCAACTAAAACATCTGTTATGATTCTGTTCACGGAGATGTTGAACAAGGTCCAACTAAAGCATCTGTTATGATTCTGTTCACGGAGATGTTGAACAAGGTCCAACTAAAGCATCTGTTAAGATTCTGTTCATGGAGATGTTGAACAAGGTCCAACTAAAGCATCTGTTATGATTCTGTTCATGGAGATGTTGAACAAGGTCTAACTAAAGCATCTGTTCATGGAGATGTTGAACAGGTCTTCTAAAGCATCTGTTATGATTCTGTTCATGGAGATGTTGAACAAGGTCCAACTAAAGCGTCTGTTATGATTCTGTTCATGGAGATGTGGAACAAGGTCTTCTAAAGCATCTGTTATGATTCTGTTCATGTGGATGTTGAACAAGGTCCAACTAAAGCATCTGTTATGATTCTGTTCATGGAGATGTTGAACAAGGTCCAACTAAAGCATCTGTTATGATTCTGTTCATGGAGATGTTGAACAAGGTCTAACTAAAACATCTGTTATGATTCTGTTCATGGAGATGTTGAACAAGGTCTAACTAAAACATCTGTTATGATTCTGTTCACGTAGATGTTGAACAAAGTCTTCTAAAGCATCTGTTCATGGAGATGTTGAACAAGGTCTTCTAAAGCATTTGTTCATGGAGATGTTGAACAAGGTCTTCTAAAACATATGTTTTGATTCTGTTCACGGAGATGTTGAACAAGGTCTTCTAAAACATATGTTTTGATTCTGTTCACGGAGATGTTGAACAAAGTCTTCTAAAACATATGTTTTGATTCTGTTCACGGAGATGTTGAACAAGGTCTACTAAAGCAACTGCTCATGGAGATGTTGAACAAGGTCTTCTAAAACATATGTTTTGATTCTGTTCACGGAGATGTTGAACAAGGTCTACTAAAGCATCTGTTCATGGAGATGTTGAACAAGGTCTTCTAAAACATATGTTTTGATTCTGTTCACGGAGATGTTGAACAAGGTCTTCTAAAACATATGTTTTGATTCTGTTCACGGAGATGTTGAACAAAGTCTTCTAAAACATATGTTTTGATTCTGTTCACGGAGATGTTGAACAAAGTCTTCTAAAATATATGTTTTGATTCTGTCATCATGAGGATGAGAGAAGGCATGTGAACAGCACTACTAATGTGACGTCATCGACCAAAGTTCATCTTTACGATAACTGACAGTATCCTACTCGCAAGCGGCGTATGAAAGAAAGAACAAAAATATCTGAATACAGTTAAAAAAAAAAGTTAATGAGCCCCGTCACGCCAAGTGACGTATAGGAAATATGGTGTTAGTGAACATAAATTTTATAGACTTTTGGCACATGATTTTCTGGGGTAATGTGGTCGGTATTACGCCAGTGCCGCTTTACTTTCGCAGAAAAAAAAATCGGTTTCCGGTACCCATTTAAGGCTGGGTGAACATGGAAGCCGATGGAAATGGCAGGACAAAATCACTAAAATAGAATTATGGAAATGTACCAGCCATATAACTGTGGATAAAGAGATACAGCGAAGGCGATGGCGCTGGATATGACACACACCGCAGAAACCAACTGAGAGTATTACACAATAGTCCCTTTTTTGGAATCCCCATTGAAAAAGACAAAGAAGGAGACCCAAATATTCTTGGAGAAGACAGGTGGAAGCAGAGATGAAGATGGTGGGGAAGACATGAAATGATCTGAAAAGAATTGCAAGAAACAGAACGGCTTGGAAAGTGTTTTGTGTAGACCTATGCTCCACAGGGAACTGAAAGTGTTTGTTGTAGACCTATGCTCCACAGGGAACTGAAAGTGTTTGTTGTAGACCTATGCTCCACAGGGAACTGAACGTGTTTGTTGTAGACCTATGCTCCACAGGGAACTGAAAGTGTTTGTTGTAGACCTATGCTCCACAGGGAACTGAAAGTGTTTGTTGTAGACCTATGCTCCACAGGGAACTGAAAGTGTTTGTTGTAGACCTATGCTCCACAGGGAACTGAAAGTGTTTGTTGTAGACCTATGCTCCACAGGGAACTGAAAGTGTTTGTTGTAGACCTATGCTCCACAGGGAACTGAAGGGTACGAAAAAAGAAGAACCCGGAAGCCGTAGCATCAGGATCAAACCCTACCTCTTGTCCTTTGTAGTCCAGTTCACTAACCACTGAATTATCGCGGCTCCTAGCCCGTCTGCTTCTTCTTTATCTTCTTCAACCTTTTTAGCTCCCAGTGGAGAATAGGTCTTCAACAAACACTTTCCAAGTCGTTCTGTTTTTTGCCATTCTTTTAAGATCATTCCATGTCTTCCCCATCATCTTCATCTCTGCTTAATCTTAGCCCGTTTGATTAGCTAACATTTATTAGTTAAACTTTGAGTAGTTTTATAAACTTATCAATCATAATTGTAATAGAACAATCGTACTAGCAAACTAATATTGTATTGCGAACTTAAGGACGGAAAGAGATCAAAGTGCAGACCAGTGCTGAGATATAAGGATGCTTACAGGGCTTCCTTGAGGGAATTTTTTTTATCAGTGAAAGAAACTGGGAAAATGTGGCTGCAGATCGTAGCACACGGAGAGCAAACATAAAAAAATGGCACAGCAATTTTCGAGACAGTGCTGATATCAAATTCAGAAGACAAAAGACGCAAGAGAAAAGAGACAAGGCCAGGTTCCGCAAATACACCTTTCTAGTTCTGTGGATGGATCTGTCTGTCCAGGATTGGCAAATTCAGCCACGAGAGAAGATGTTCAGTAAAGCAGCACCCAGTATGAGACACTAATGCTTTACCAAACTACTGACTTATGATTGCTTGCTACCAACCGTCTGTCAAGACGCAAAATGCCATATATAGTTTTGTAATTCACGAAACGTGTAAAATATAAACCCCTGCACCCACTAACGCCTGCTTCGTGCAGCTTGATAATGTATCTTCCTACAAGGAACGATTAGAATTCACAGTTTGTAACTTTACGCTATGCTTAACACAAGTGAACCGCGGAAGACAGACCTCTGCTCAGGTAGAACCCACTTTATGGTCGTGTCCTACTGTGACCTGAAACCTTTTTTTTTTTAATCCTTCAAGAATTTGGATACATGTTGCATTACCTGTACACTGCCCTTAAGAGAACACCTGTTACTAAATAGATCGTTCTTGCGACACGGGTTGTTTCGAAAAGTGACCAGCTGAGGTAGAAGTTTGACATCCAATCAAATTCTTCATTTCAATAAATAGAAATGATTACAACCAAAGAATTAATCCCAGAAAGGGAGACAATTCAATACTGATGGCATGTTAACAGGCACAATTTACCTGCGACAGGCGACAACACAGTGCGGGGTAAGAATACCTGTCTACGTGAAGCATTCAAGGCATTTGTAGCCTAGGTCAAACAAGGTAATTGAAAGAATTTCGAGTATGTTACCGCGTAAGTTAAGAAGTCAGTCAGTTATCATCGGATTTATCAACTGGAAAACAACTCGACTGGACGTATAATAATAAACATGTGATTCAAGGGAACTGTATACTTATGTAGGCTCAACTAGGCAGTAGGTGAAGTGTTCCAGAATTGTTCTTCATAATGTTATTTTGTGAGTTATTATTTATTTCTTAAACTATTCTTATTTGTTTATATAAACATATTGTGTGATAATTGAACACTCTACAGTGAGTGTGTATTAATGCGTTTGTTTAGGAGAGTTATCATTTAGTTAATAGTTTCGTTTTGTCTATATGCACTCTTAAAGTGTCATGATTTCTATACATTAAGTTTTAATAAAGTATTTGCTATTTGAGTGAGCCGCGATAGCTCAGTGGTTAGTGCACTGGACTACAAAGGACAAGAGGGTCGGGTTCGATTCTGATCTACGGCTTCCAGATTCACCCAGCCTTAAATGGGTACCAGATTTTTCTGGGAAAGTAAAGCGGTTCGGACGTAATACCGACCACATTACCCCAAAAATCATGCGTCGAAGGTCTGTACAAATTATGTTCACTAACACCATATTCCCTATACACCACTTGGCTTGACGTGGCTGTTTATTTACCTCTCTATTTAAATTTTGTATTTGGGGCGAAAAAAAAACAACCTGGTCTGTACACTGTGCTGCGACTGCAATAGGGTACCTAACTTTTGTTTTGAAATTACATTTTCAAAATATAAGATATTATTTCCATGCACACTCTATGTACCTGGAGGACAGATTAAGTATACTCTTGTATGTAAGTAAATATGTTAAAATTACATACATTATAGCTGTGTAGGTGAACATAGAGTCAGTTGTTATATATTGCTGCTTGTTGATAACTTTAGCAGGTCGTTGCGTGTTGATAACTTAGCAGTCGTTATATGTTGATACCCATTGACAAGATTAGCAGCCGTTATATGTTGATAACTATTGATAACTTAGCAGTCGTTGTATGTTGATAACTATTGATAACTTTGCAGTCGTTGTATGTTGATACCCATTGACAACTTAGCAGCCGTTATAGGTTGATACCTGTTGACAGCTTTAGCAGCCGTTATATGTTGATACCTGTTGACAACGTTAGCAGCCGTTATATGTTGATACCTGTTGACAACTTTAGCAGCCGTTATATGTTGATACCTGTTGACAACTTTAACAACCGTTATATGTTGATACTTATTGACAACTTTAGCAGCCGTTATATGTTGAAACCTGTTGACAACTTTAGCAGCCGCTATATGTTGATACCTGTTGACAACTTTAGCAGCCGCTATATTTTGATATTTGTCGACGGCGTTTACTTTTGAAAAAAATAAACAACACGTATTGTTTGCCTGCCACAGAAAACCCATATTTGACGAGATACTCCTGTTGAGATATTCTCTCTGTGGTTTTACTAACTACAGGTCATGTGGCTTCTGTTGGATTGGAAATGATAACTTACCACCACTGTGTGTCTATATGTTTGGAATTGGAGTCATCAATGATGGCCTAACATCATCAAGTGCTATGACGATCATCATTTTCGGGTGGACGTGAACTCCCATGGTATATGGTGGATAGGCGGCAGGAACCATTGAAGGCTATGTCTGAAAAGTGTTCCTTCTTGCAGTTTAATCATATTCCAAGTCCGGCTTGTTGCAGGAGCTACTGAGTTAAGTGCTCTGTGCACACCGTGAGCTGTGTGTCTCATCCGTTTTGATCCTGCTTCGATATCCCGCTTGTTTACGATGAATGATGATATCGTATGACAGGGAACAGTTGGCTGTGTTCACTTTCTGCGCGGTTTCGCCTTATGTCTTTTGGCGTGTGCTGAGACTGCTACAATGGGGATTACAGTTACCTTTCTTTGTTTGGGAGATGAGTTAGTAATTCGGATGATTCCACTGGCACGGGCGGTTCAGCAATTATGGATTTTAATTCGTTTGCTATGATACCGGGGCCTTCCATAACCAATAACCAATAACTCCTGCTCAAGACGTGTCTTCATAATTAATTATGTTTGACCTATTGTCGCTAGTATCACGGAACAATGCATTTTTTATTTGCATTATGTTGTGTGTCCACGTGCCATTTAGGTGACTGGATTAGATATTAATTATGTTAGATTCGCTTCGGACTAGATTAAATTAGATTACATTACATTGTATATTGATTTAATTGGATTAGATCGGATTATGTTACATTAGGCTAGATATTAATTGGATTGGCTTAGATTAGATTAGATTATATATTAATTGGATTCGATTAGATTAGATATTAATTGGATTGGATTAGATTAAGTTATATATTAATTATGGTTATAGTTATGGAAGGCCCCGGTATCATTACAAACGAATTAAATCCATAATTGCTCAACCCCCCCCCCCCCCCCCACTATCACTGCAAAAGAATTAAAATCCATAATTGCTCAACCGCACATGCCAGTGGAATCATCCGAATTACTAACTCATCTCCAAAACAAAGAAAGGTAGCTGTAGTTCCCATCATAGAAGTCTCAGCACACGCTAAAAGACATAAGGCGAAACCGCACAGAAAGTGAACACAGCCAACTGTTCCCTGTCATACGATATCGTCATTCATCGTAAACAATTTGAATATCGAAACATGATCTAAACGGATGAAACACACAGTTCACGGTGTGCACAGAGCACCTAACTCAGTAGCTCCTGCAACAAGCCGGACTTGGAATATGAGGAAACTGCAACAAGGAACACTGTCATACATAGCCTTCAATGGTTCCTGCCACCTATCCACCATATTGACAGAAAGTGCACGTCCTCCTGAAAATGATGATCGTCATATTTTTAAAAATGTATAGCGCTTGATGATGCTAGGACATCGTTTTTGACTCCAATTCTGAACATATAAAACACAGTCGTCGGATTATCCCCCTCGCACATCAAACAACAGACCGTGAGATTAGCTTATGGCCGGTCTTCGGATATACGATGAGCTATCATGATGACGTAGCACACACAACAATGACGTCGCCCATAGATTCCTAATTACTCTAGTGAATACAGCCTACAACGAACGAAACACGGTGCAAATTGCCTAAAGAGATAAAACTTCGGCTGACTTGACGGAGCAGTCCACGTTAATGAGTTGTAACATGTAAATGACTTGCGTCAAACAAATTCCAACGACGGTCATTGAACAGCACTCCCAACAACAGAAATGATAAATAACTGTCGAGATCGCAAATTGTGGAGAGACATGATCACCGTGTATTCGATTTGATTCTATAAAGTTGTAAAGATTGAGTTAGATCAGAATAGTATTACTTTGATTATATTAAATTCATCATCATCATGTGCCATACCGGTTGGCGTAGGCGATCATGTCCTTCCACGATCTTCTATCTACAGTGCATCCTATCAGTTCTGATGTTGACTGTTTTCCATGCCATGACACCAAGCTATCCAGTATTTTCTCTCTTTGTCGTCCGCGATCTCTCTTTCCTTTTATTTTCCCAGTTGTAACCAAGTATTCCAACTTTCCTCTTCTCATGATGTGCCCAAAAAAATGTTGATTGTTTCTTTCTGATGTTTTTTAGGAGTTCCCTTTTTGTTTTGGCCTTTTTGAGAATTTCTTCATTGGTCTTTTTAGCTGTCCATGGAACTTTCAACATTCTTCTGAGAAATCCCATCTCTGTGGCCTCTAATAGTCTTTTTATTTCTTTGTCTACTGTACATGATTTGCTTCCATAGGTCAGAATTGGTTCTATATAGCACCGATGAACTTTCTTTCTCACTTCTATTGACATAGATTTATTGCATAAGATATTTTTCATTTTCAAAATGCTATTTTGGCCTGAGCTATTGTGCCTTTTATTTCCGTGGTGCATCTTCCATTCGATGTTATTATTGTACCCAGGTATTTGACGCGTTGCACTTGTTTCAGATTTGTCCTGTTTATTATTATATCCATATATTAGATTAAATTAAATTAAATGATAATAGATTATATTAGATTAAATGAAATTGGTTAGATTGCATTTTATAGACTGAATTAGATTAGATAAGATTATATTAGATAAGATTATATTTGATTAGATCTGATAGAAGTAAATTTGTTTAATTTGGTAAAAAACGTTGTAGCAATTTGTTGATTTACTTTCTGCAACAGCAAAAGAACAAGAGAAAAAAAAGCTAGGAATAGTCCCCGCCATAGAATATATAAAGAAACAACAGATAAAATGGTTTGGCAAAGTGACAAGGCAGAAAAATCAAAACACAACACAACGAGCCTTCAACAAACGTTGTGAAAACACCAGACCCAATGGTCGACCACGAATAAGATGGATGGATGGAATATTAGAAGCACTAGGAAACATAACAGCAGCAGAGGCGAACAGAAGAGCAAAAGTCCTCAAATTATATCTCCTCTCAACGCTGAAAGGCAAATGAGGAAGGAAATGAGAAGATGACTAGCAAAATAAAATTGGCAAACATTCAGTTTCAATAAAACGTTTTATTTTAAACGTTGCTTAGTTGTGTCTACTTCATGTGCAGAGTCACGTCATTCCGTCAAGTGCTGTCTCAGTAAAATGTCACTTCATCATCATCATCATCACCATCATCATCATCAAGTGCCATGTCTTCTGGCGTAGGTGATCATATCTCTCCACAACTTTCGATCTCGACAGTTATTTATCACTTCTGCTGTTGACCTTCGGCCAAGCCATTCTCTTAAGTTGTCTGGTATCTTTTCTCTTTGCTTCCCTCTATCTCTTCGTCCTTCAATTTTCACAGATGTCACAATATATTCCAGCTGTTCTCTTCTCATTACATGGCCAAAAAGTGATGATTGTTTCTTCCTAATATTTGAGATTAGTTCTCTTTTCGCTTTGGCCTCTTCAGAACGTTTTTATTACTCTTCTTAGCTGTCCATGGTATTCTCACTGTAAAACCACATTTCTACAGCCTCCAGTGATTTTCTAATCTGTTTTTCTTTTGTCCATGATTCACATCCATATGTTAAGTCTGGCTTTACATAACATTTAAAAACAATTTTTCTTCAAATATCACTTAGTCTAACATAAATGTGATGCTGAAGAAAATAGACTTAATAAATTTGAGAGTTTTAGAATATTTAAATGTGTACTGGACTTAGGAAAGCAAATGTATAGAAAAGAGGACATGCCCGGAAAAAGCCGGACTGCTGATAACTATGTTTATTCGTCAGTCCTTATTAATCCGGCTCTGAAGCCTCTATAAAGACCCTTGAAATCGAACACTAGCAACTTTATCAATCAAAAGGGGAAGTTACTCTTAAGTGTTTTTTTTTTTTTTTGCACCAGTAGTGTATCCGTACATTTCATGGATCCCAGGCCGTGGCACAGATCTATCTATCTATCTATCTATCTATCTATCTATCTATCTATCTATCTATCTATCTATCTATCTATCTATCTATCTATCTATCTATCTATCTATCTATCTATCTATCTATCTATCTATCTATCTATCTATCTATCTATCTATCTATCTATCTATCTATCTATCTATCTATCTATCTATCTATCTGTCTATCTGTCTGTCTATCTGTCTGTCTGTCTGTCTGTCTGTCTGTCTGTCTGTCTGTCTGTCTGTCTGTCTGTCTGTCTGTCTGTCTGTCTGTCTGTCTGTCTGTCTGTCTGTCTGTCTGTCTGTCTATCTATCTATCTATCTATCTATCGTTCGCCTGAAGTATTGTCTATATCAGCAATGTCGTTTCCTGTATACATTTTACAGTTTTTTGTAATTCTTGCAGTGGCCCATATAGTTTTGTCTGTAGTGTTGTACCTATGGGCCAATGGGTTTTCCTCAGTCTACTATATTCAATTGGAGCCGCGATAGCTCAGTGGTTAGTGAACTGGACTACAAAGGACAAGGGGTAGGGTTCGATTCCAACCGACGGCTTTCGGGTTCACCCAGCCTTAAATGGGTACCGGATTTTTTTTCTGGGAAAGTAAAGCAGCACGGGCGTAATACCGATCACATTACCCCAAAATTCATGTGCTGCAGGTCTGTAAAATATAGGGTCACTAACACCATATTTCCCTATACGCCACTTGGCGTAACGGGGGTACTTTACATTTCTTTTTTTTTACTATATTCAGTGCAGTCTTGAAGTATGTGTTCAGCAGTCTGGGGCGCCTGTCCACATGTACAAGTAGTTGATGTGCCGATCTTGAATTTTGTATACATGTGACTATGACAGCGTTCGCGCACATTAGTCAATGTTCTCTTCGGAAGTTCTCAGTACTTGGAGGAGAAGATCGGTGCACCTACGGAAATACCCGGAGTGTACCGATAATGATCATAACATAACCGCTCATTCCTTCATCTTTGTTCTACCTTTCAACTTCTGCTGTTGCATAGGTGTTCAACAAACACTTTCAACTCCCTGTGTTGCATAGGTCGTCATTAAACACTTTCAACTTCCCGTGGAGCATAGGTCTTCAACAAACACTTTCAACTCCTGGTGTTGCATAGGTCTTCAACAAACACTTTCAACTCCTGGTGTTGCATAGGTCTTCAACAAACACTTTCAACTCCTGGTGTTGCATAGGTCTTCAACAAACACTTTCAACTCCTGGTGTTGCATAGGTCTTCAACAAACACTTTCAACTCCTGGTGTTGCATAGGTCTTCAACAAACACTTTCAACTCCTGGTGTTGCATAGGTCTTCACAAACACTTTCAACTTACCGTGGGGCATAGATCTTCAACTCCCTGTAGGGCATAGGTCTTCAGTAAACACTTTCCACTCCATGTGGGGCGTAGATCCTCTATAAACACTTTCATCTCCCTGTGGAGCATAGATCTTCAAGAAACACTTTCAACTCCCAGTGGGGCATAGATCATCAATAAATACTTTCAGCTCACCGTGGGGCATAGATCTTCAAAAAATACTTTCAACTTCCTGTGTGGCATAGATCTTCAATAAACACTTTCAACTCCCTGTGGGGCATAGATCTTCAACAAACACATTCAACTCCCTGTGGGGCATAGATCTTCAACAAACACATTCAACTCCCTGTGGGGCATAGATCTTCAACAAACACTTTCAACTTCCTGTGGGGCATAGATCTTCAACAAACACATTCAACTTCCTGTGGAGCATAGATCTTCAACAAACACTTTCAACTTCCTGTGGGGCATAGATCTTCAACAAACACATTCAACTCCCTGTGGGGCATAGATCTTCAACAAACACTTTCAACTTACTGTGGGGCATAGATCTTCAACAAACACATTCAACTTCCTGTGGAGCATAGATCTTCAACAAACACTTTCAACTTCCTTTGGAGCATAGATCTTCAACAAACACTTTCAACTTCCTTTGGGGCATAGATCTTCAGCAAACACATTCAACTCCCTGTGGGGCATAGATCTTCAATAAACACTTTCAACTCCCTGTGGGGCATAGATCTTCAACAAACACATTCAACTCCCTGTGGGGCATAGATTTTCAATAAACACATTCAACTCCCTGTGGGGCATAGATCATCAATAAACACATTCAATTCCCTGTGGGGTATAGATTTAAAAAAAAAAACTCTCCAAGCCCACCCCCCTTTTTCTTCTTTTAAGTTCATTCCAAATCTTCCCCATCATCTGTCTTCTCCCAGAATATTTTGGTCGTCCTCCTTGTCTCTTCCCCTAGGGATTCCAAAATGGGCCTGTTGTGTAATACTCTCAGTTGGCTTCCGCAGTGTGTGTCCCATCCAGCGCCATTGTCTTCGCTGTATCTCTTTATCCACTGGTATTTGACTGGTACATTTTCATAATTCTATGTTAGTGATTTTGTCCTGCCATTTTCATCCTTTTATTCTGCGTAATCATCCATTAATGAAAGTCTGTATCTTCATGATTGTCATTTCTGTTGTTCTCCATGTTTCACAACCATATAATAGGATTGACTTAACATTGGAGTTGACCATTTTTTATTTTCACATTTAATTTAATTTCTTTGGACTTCCACATGTTTCCTAGTGCAATGAAAGCTACTCTTGTATTTTATATCCTTATTTTGTTAACTGCAAGTTTTATCACAAATTTAATGTAGCTAAGTAGGTAGATTGTATACCGACCAGCTATAACTCATAGATACTTTTTTTCTTTCGGATTAACATAGTTACTGAGTCAACCCAGGCTTAAAAAAATGTGGTAGCATTAATTTTCTGATAAATTAGGGCGACCTGGCGTGATACGGACCATATCATCCATAAAATAAAATGTTTTGTCATTTTAAAAAAAAACGTGGAGTTTACCCGCCATATTTCCCATAAACGCCACGTGACAGAGCTGGAAACGGTATAACCCCCTACGTCAGTGGCTGTTATTTCAAATGCTGGTAGCTTGTTTGAGTGGATTCATGTGATCGGCCATCATACGCTTGATAGACTGTGTTGCTATGTTGTCAATATATAAAACTCATCCTTTTTATGCATTGGCCGTATAATTGATTGTATTGTATTATATTTATACGTACCGTGTACCCACCACCCCATATTTTTAGAACCCTTCCGTCTTCTCACCTAACTGCCTGGTCAGTGAGATACGAGATATAGTTGGTCATCCCGTCTGCTTCATCGTCTTTTCTTATTCTTGTTCTTCTTCTCCTCCTTTGTGTTTTATTCTTTTTTTCACCATCTCCTCTTCTTCGTTTTTTTTCGTCTTCTCCTCCTCCTCTCGTTTTTTCTTCTTCTCCTTCTCTCGTTTCTTCTTCTTCTCCTCCTCTCGTTTCTTCTTCTCCTCCTCCTCTCGTTTCTTCCTCTTTTCCTCCTCTCGTTTCTTCTTCTCCTCCTCCTCTCGTTTCTTCTTCTCCTCCTCCTCTCGTTTCTTCTTCTTCTCCTCCTCCTCTCGTTTCTTCTTCTTCTCTTCCTCTCGTTTCTTCTTCTTCTCCTTCTCTCGTTTCTTCTACTTCTCCTCCTCTCGTTTCTTCTACTTCTCCTCCTCTCGTTTCTTCTTCTCCTCCTCCTCTCGTTTCTTCTACTTCTCCTCCTCTCGTTTCTTCTTCTCCTCCTCCTCTCGTTTCTTCTTCTTCTCCTCCTCCTCTCGTTTCTTCTTCTTCTCCTCCTCTCGTTTCTTCTTCTTCTCCTTCTCTCGTTTCTTCTTCTTCTCCTCCTCCTCTCGTTTCTTCTTCTTCTCCTCCTCTCGTTTCTTCTTCTTCTCCCCCTCTCGTTTCTTCTTCTTCTCCTTCTCTCGTTTCTTCTACTTCTCCTCCTCTCGTTTCTTCTTCTTCTCCTCCTCTCGTTTCTTCTTCTTCTCCTCCTCCTCTCGTTTCTTCTTCTTCTCCTCCTCTCGTTTCTTCTTCTTCTCCTTCTCTCGTTTCTTCTTCTTCTCCTCCTCCTCTCGTTTATTCTTCTTCTCCTTCTCTCGTTTCTTCTTCTCCTCCTCCTCTCGTTTATTCTTCTTCTCCTTCTCTTGTTTCTTCTTCTTCTCCTCCTATCGTTTCTTCTTCTTCTCCCTCTCTCGTTTCTTCTTCTTCTCCTCCTCCTATCGTTTATTCTTCTTCTCCTCCTCTCGTTTCTTCTTCTTCTTCTCCCCCTCTCATTTCTTCTTCTTCTTCTCCTCCTCTCGTTTCTTCTTCTTCTTCTCCTCCTCTCGTTTCTTCTTCTCCCCCTCTCGTTTCTTCTTCTCCTCCTCTCGTTTTTTCTTCTTCTCCCCCTCTCGTTTCTTCTTCTCCTCCTCTCGTTTCTTCTTCTACTTCTCCTCCTCTCGTTTCTTCTTCTTCTCCACCTCTCGTTTCTTCTTCTCCTCCTCCTCTCGTTTATTCTTCTTCTCCTCCTCTCGTTTCTTCTTCTTCTTCTCCCCCTCTCATTTCTTCTTCTTCTTCTCCTCCTCTCGTTTCTTCTTCTTCTCCCCCTCTCGTTTCTTCTTCTCCTCCCCCTCTCGTTTCTTCTCTTCTCCTCCTCCGCCTCCTATCGTTTCTCCCCCTCCCTCTCGTTTCTTCTTCTTCTCCCTCTCTCGTTTCTTCTTCTTCTCCCCTCTCGTTTCTTCTGCTTCTCCTCATCTCGTTTCTTCTTCTTCTCCCCCTCTCGTTTCTTCTTCTCCTCCTCCTCTCGTTTTTTTCTTCTTCTCCTCCTCTCGTTTCTTCTTCTCCTCCCCCTCTCGTTTCTTCTTCTTCTCCTCCTCCGCCTCCTATCGTTTTCCCCTCCCTCTCGTTTCTTCTTTTCCGCCTCCTCCTCTCGTTTCTTCTTTTCCGCCTCCCCCTCTAGTTTCTTCCCCCCCCTCACCTCCCCCTCTCGTTTCTTCTTCATCTTTCCACAAATCAATAGAATCACCCGTGTGACTCCCACGGTTATTGAAAGAAAGCAAAAATAAAGGACTCAGTCTTAATAAAAGAAAGATAGAAGTAATGGTAACAGCAAAGAAAAAGACATCACTTCAGTGCAAAATAAAGACAAGTGGAACAATATTAAAAGATGTAAATGAATTTAAATATTTGGGAACTTTGTTAACCTCAGACGGAAGATGTACAAAAGAGGTGAGATGAAGAGTGGCTCAGGCAAAAGCGGCTTTCCAAAAAATGAGGAAGATACTATGCAATCCATTTTTGACAATAGAAACAAGAAAAAGAGATCTTAAATGTAATGTAGAGCCAGTCTTAATATATGGATGTGAATCATGGAGAATAGGACAACAGACAAGAAAATCACTGGAGTCTGTAGAAATATGGTTTTACAGAAGAATGTTGAGAATACCATGGACAGCTAAGAAGAGTAATGAAAACGTTCTGAAAGAGGCCAAAGCAAAAAGAGAGCTAATTTTCAATATTAGGAAGAAACAATCATTTTCTGGCCATGTAATGAGAAGAGAACAGCTGGAATATATTGTGACAACTGGAAAAATTGAGGGACAAAGAGATAGTGGGAAGCAAAGAGAAAAGATACAAGATAGCTTAAGAGAATGGCTTGGCAGAAGGTCAACAGCAGAAATATTAAATAATTGTCGTGATCGAAAGTTGTGGAGAGACATGATCACCTACGCCAGCAGGCCCGGTACTTGATGATGATGATGATGATATAATATATATATATATATATATATATATATATATATATATATATATATATATATATATATTGCCTTCGGCATACATTCTTAACTAAGAAATCATGATTTGTCGGTTGTTTGGTAAAATATTAGTGTCCTATGGACCCAATAGTGGGGTGTGATAAACACTCCAAGGTATGGTGACAGCTTTACAAGGAAGGAACACAACAGAATACTGACGTTTCGGCCTGTGGACTTCTTCAGAATGCAGGGACAACAACAACAAACGTGAAGCACAATTATCTATAACTAAAGAAGGCCAAAGGCCGAAACGCCAATATTGTGTTGTGTTCCTTCCTTGTAAAGCTGTCACTATATCTTGGAGTGTTTATCACACCCCACTACTGGCTCCTTGCTACCAGCTTTACCGCAGCATGCAAATTATTTGACTGTTCCCTATTAGTGTCCATTATTAGTGTCTTGTAGAACAGCTTCTCTCGTGGCTGAATATGTCAGTATTGGACAGAGAGATCTGACAGCAGAATAAATAAAATACATTTTTGGTGACTGGCCTCATATACCTCCCTATAAGACAGAGAGATTTATGTTATAAAACGCACTTGTACAAACCACTGGTGGCTCGAGTTATACAGTTTGAAAACCCTTAATCTGAATCGAATTATAAAAAGCTACCGTTGACAATGTTCCCTTAAAAACTGTTAATCTACTGTCAGGTGGTTTTATAGATAATTAAGTCTATAAATTATTCATCGCCAGGTCGGGTGTCCTTTACAGAACGTTACATTCACCACAACCTGTCTGAAAGAATCTCTCTCTATAGCCAGATCTCCTGCGGAACGTTACATTCACTACGGTCCGTCTGAAAATAATCTCTGTTTCTACCCAGATCCTCCACAGAACATTACACTCACCACAGCCTGTCTGAAAGTATCTCTCTCTCTCTCTCTCTCTCTCTCTCTCTCTCTCTACCCAGATCCCCCACAGAACGTTACATTCATCACAGCCCGTCTGAAAGAATCTCTCTCTATAGCCAGATCTCCTGCGGAACGTTACATTCACTACGGTCCGTCTGAAAATAATCTCTGTTTCTACCCAGATCCTCCACAGAACATTACACTCACCACAGCCTGTCTGAAAGAATCTCTCTCTCTCTCTCTACCCAGATCCCTCACAGAACATTACATTCACCACAAACCGTCTGAAAGAATCTCTCTATCTAGCCAGATCTCCAACATAAAGTTGCATTCATCACAGCCCGTCTGAAAGAATCTCTGTCTCTAGTCAGATCTCCCACAGTACGTTACACACACCACAGACCGTCTGAAGGAATCTCTGTCTCTAGCCAGATCTCCAACATAACGTTGCATTCACCACAGCCCGTCTGAAAGAATCTCTGCCTCTAGTCAGATCTCCCACAGAACGTTACACACACCACAGCGCGTCTGAAAGAATCTCTGCCTCTAGTCAGATCTCCCACAGAACGTTACACTCACCACAGCGCGTCTGAAAGAATCTCTGCCTCTAGTCAGATCTCCCACAGAACGTTACACTCACCACAGCCCGTCTGAAAGAATCTCTGCCTCTAGTCAGATCTCCCACAT
>JAVIAB010000102.1:8057020-8447020 GCA_032433765.1 Megaustenia siamemsis
GTAAAGTAAAGTAAAGTAAAGTAAAGTAAAAATAGGTAAGGTAAGGTAAGGTAAGGTAAGGTAAGCTACGGTACGGTAAAGTAAAGTAAAGTAAAGTAAAGTAAAGTAAAGTAAAGTAAAGTAAAGTAAAGTAAAGTAAATAAAAATAGGTAAGGTAAGGTAAGGTATGGTAATGTAAGGTAAGGTAAGGTAAGGTAAGGTAAGCTACGGTACGGTAAAGTAAAGTAAAGTAAAGTAAAGTAAAGTAAAGTAAAGTAAAGTAAAAATAGGTAAGGTAAGGTAAGGTAAGGTAAGGTAAGCTAAGCTACGGTACGGTAAAGTAAAGTAAAGTAAAGTAAAGTAAAGTAAAGTAAAGTAAAAATAGGTAAGGTAAGGTAAGGTAAGGTAAGGTAAGGTACGGTACGGTACGGTAAAGTAAAGTAAAGTAAAGTAAAGTAAAGTAAAGTAAAGTAAAGTAAGGTAAAGTAAAAATAGGTAAGGTAAGGTAAGGTAAGGTAAGGTAAGCTAAGCTACGGTACGGTAAAGTAAAGTAAAGTAAAGTAAAGTAAAAATAGGTAAGGTAAGGTAAGGTAAGGTAAGGTAAGGTAAGGTAAGCTAAGCTACGGTACGGTAAAGTAAAGTAAAGTAAAGTAAAGTAAAGTACAGTATAGTAAAGTAAAGTAAAGTAAAAATAGGTAAGGTAAGGTAAGGTAAGGTAAGGTAAGCTAAGCTACGGTACGGTAAAGTAAAGTAAAGTAAAGTAAAGTAAAGTAAAGTAAAGTAAAGTAAAGTAAAAATAGGTAAGGTAAGGTAAGGTAAGGTAAGGTAAGCTAAGCTACGGTACGGTAAAGTAAAGTAAGTAAAGTAAAGTAAAGTAAAGTAAAAATAGGTAAGGTAAGGTAAGGTAAGGTAAGGTACGGTACGGTAAGGTACGGTAAAGTAAAGTAAGTAAAGTAAAGTAAAGTAAAGTAAAGTAAAGTAAAAATAGGTAAGGTAAGGTAAGGTAAGGTAAGCTAAGCTACGGTACGGTAAAGTAAAGTAAAGTAAAGTAAAGTAAAGTAAAGTAAAGTAAAGTAAAGTAAAAATAGGTAAGGTAAGGTAAGGTAAGGTAAGGTAAGCTAAGCTACGGTACGGTAAAGTAAAGTAAAGTAAAGTAAAGTAAAGTAAAGTAAAGTAAAGTACAGGGAACAGGCAAATAGTTCAAGTACTGAAGAAAAGCTGGTAAGCAGGGAGCAAGTAGTGGAGTGTACTATAGTAGCAGTGGCCTCCTCAGTCAGTGTTGGCTATGATTTTCCAGGTCCCCTAGGAAACGTTATTTTTCTTCTCCATCGCAGTGTATTCCTTTTCTCTATGAATCTGTCCGCTTCTTGTTTGAGTTGGAACTTCAGACTAGAGTAGAGCTCCTCAACCTGGGCGCTATCACCCCCCAGTGGGCGATTTTGACTTTCAGGGGGGCACTAACAGAAAAGTTGCAAGGTTTATTAATAATAATAAAAAAAAGAGTAAAGAGCCCCCGTCACGCGAAGTGGCGTATAGGGAATATGATGTTAGTGACCATAAATTGTACAGACCTGCCGCGCATGAATTTTGGGGTAATGTGGTCGGTGTTACGCCAACGTGCTGTTTTATTTTCCCAGAAAAAAAAATCCGGTACCCATTAAAGGCTTGAAGTTTTATTAATGATATCTAAAATATGCATTCGGTGGATGCTCGAAGATTTTTACTCTCGCTCTAAGTGAAATTGATTTTTATTTCATCAATTTGTTGACATGTCTTTAGCTTAGATTTGAGATTTGAGTGAGCGGTGAATAAAATGATTACGTTAAAAAGTTACACAAGTGGATGCTGGGCATCAAAGGTACTGTCCTAGGGTGTGTTTGTCTGTAGGTATGCCTTCCCAGACTGCAGAGTTTATATTCAGAGTCTTCATGTCACGCTCGTGTTACGTTCATGTCACGTTCATGTCACGGTGTGTACTATGAACCCTACAAAGTATAGTTACATCTTTACAGAAGAGGACGATACAGATTATTAACGTTCCGGCCTACACGCTGCCTTCTACAGAGCAAGAAGACAACAAAAACGAACTTTGAGGCTTTGTCCCCTTAACTCATGGCTATGTCCCATTAACACATGGCTATGTCCCCTTAACTCATGGCTATGTCCCCTTAACTCATGGCTATGTCCCCTTAACACATGGCTATGTCCCCTTTACACATGGCTATGTCCCCTTAACACATGGCTATGTCCCCTTAACACATGGCTATGTCCCCTTAACACATGGCTATGTCCCCTTAACACATGGCTATGTCCCATTAACACATGGCTATGTCCCCTTAACACATGGCTATGTCCCCTTAACACATGGCTATGTCCCCTTTACACATGGCTATGTCCCCTTAACACATGGCTATGTCCCCTTAACACATGGCTATGTCCCCTTAACACATGGCTATGTCCCCTTAACACATGGCTATGTCCCCTTAACACATGGCTATGTCCCCTTAACACATGGCTATGTCCCCTTAACACATGGCTATGTCCCCTTAACTCATGGATATGTCCCCTTAACACATGGCTATGTCATCTTTCCTCTTCCGCTTAATTCTCGTTTGGCTTTTCCTCATGACCTGTTCAACATCTGGCCAACGAAGAAGTACGAGTTTTACCACAAAACTTTCTCATTATACAGTAGGTTAATCATCATCGTCATGTGCCTTACCGGTTGACGTAGGCGATCATGTCCCTCCACAATCTTCTATCCACAGTGCATCGTATCAGTTCTGTTGTTGACTGTTTTCCATGCCATGACACCAAGCTATCCAGTATTTTCTCTCTTTGTCGTCCGCGATCTCTCTTTCCTTTTATTTTGCCAGTTGTAACCAAGTATTCCAACTTTCCTCTTCTCATGATGTGCCCGAAAAATGTTGATTGTTTCTTTCTTGTGTTTTTTAAGAGCTCCTTTTTTGTGTTGCCCTCTTTGAGAACTTCCTCATTGGTCTTTTTAGACTCGGTTAATCAGATGGGAAATAGGAAATCTCAGGTAACAAAATTCCCAGTTAAACCATTATATATATATATATATAGGAAACTGAAAGAATATGTACATTGTTTAAACAGCTAGGACTGACTTCATTTATTACTGCTCAAAATAAGACAGACGCCTCTTCTGCTTCCTCTATTCATTAGCCTGTCACCGAATTCTATATACTGTGCCTTTTTTTATAGTAAATCTACAGCATTTAATTTTATATCTATTGTCCATGGCTTCTTCTACTCTGGATTCACACAGCCTCTAAAATTGGGTACCATAGATTTTCTGTGGAGTAAAGGCGGCCTGGCGTGATACCGACCACATCACCCAAAATTGTGCAGTGGTCATAGAAAAATAGGCCGCGATAGCTCAGTGGTTAGTGAACTGGACTACAATGGACAAAAGGTAGGGTTCGATCCCAACCGACGGCTTCTGGGTTCACCCAGCTTTAAATGGGTACCGGATTTTTTTCTGGGAAAGTAAAGCGGCACGGGAGTAATATCGACCACATTACCCCAAAAATCATGTTCTGAAGGTCTGTAAAATTTATGGTCACTAATACTATATTCCCCATGCGCCTTGCAAGGCGGGGAGGGAACCTTTACTTTTTTTTTTTTTTTTTTTCTGTGTAGATTTCTCAAGATTTATTTTTGTACGTAAATTTCTCACGATTTATTTTTGTACGTAAATTTCTCACGATTTATTTTTGTGCGTAAATTTCTCACGATTTATTTTTGTACGTAAATTTCTCAGGATTTATTTTTCTACGTAAATTTCTCAGGAATTTATTTTTCTACGTAAATCTCTCAGGATTTATTTTTCTACGTAAATCTCTCAGGATTTATTTTTCTACGTAAATCTCTCAGGATTTATTTTTGTACGTAAATTTCTCAGGATTTATTTTTCTACGTAAATTTCTCAGTATTTATTTTTCTACGTAAATTTCTTAGGATTTATTTTTCCACGCAGTGACTGTCTTCTTGGTGTTCAAAGTAACCAAGAAAGGCTAATCAAGAACTCTTTCCGTAACGCGGTGTGCGTCATTCGGATTTCCGTTTCCAACGTTTCACTGCACAGTGCGTCACTCTCAACTTGATTAGTGTAAACCGTCATCAAACCATATTTTGTTTACGTGTCATCTTGTATCATCTTGGTATAAAAAAAAAAAGTAAAGAGCCCCTGTCACGCCAAGTGGCGTATATGGAATAACGGGGTTAGTGACCCGTCACGCCAAGTGGCGTATATGGAATAAGGTGTTAGTGACCATAATTTTTATAATTTTGACAGACCTTCAGAACATGATTTTTGGGGTACTGTAGTCGATATTACGTTTTACTTTCCCAGAAAAAAATCCGGTTTTCACTTAAGGCTGGGTGAACCTGGTAGCCTTCGATCAGGATCGAATTCGGCCTCTTGTCCTTTGTACATCTTGATATTGGTGAAATATTACAATTCCTTGTTTAATTATAAAATTCATATGTATTTGCCTCTGCCTCATATTCCAAGTCCCGTGTCTGTGTTAGTCACCTCTAGTGACTCAGGAAGATAGTGCTCGTAAACATGGGAGGGCCGACCATCTAAGGACAGAATCCCCTACAGAAAAGATCATCTGCAGGAAGATTGGGGATAATCAAAAGCTAAGGAAAGCAAACCTGAACAAAATGCTGGCTGAAATCGGATGCACTGGGCCACTGGCGCAGAACACAGTGCAACGTTTTAACAGGTATTCAAGCGGAGTGGATCTAACAGGCTTAAACAGACAGCTGTCTTCGTGCGAGAGTCTGGAGTCCTACTCTGATTGAGTCCTGATCGCAGAGAGAGAGATATGTATTTACATGTTAGACAAATATAAATATGTAGACTGATTTTTAAAACCATGAAAATTTTGTTTCTGAAAGTGAATTCCGTTGAAATTGGTAAAAAGTGTCCACACTGAAAGTGTTAACGTGTATTCATCGTCATCATTGCTTGCCGTCTCCGCATCGAAGGTTGGCTACCATGGAGCGCCATTCCGTTCTGTCTCTTGCTTTGATAGTGCAGGTTGTCATAGGCTGACTTCTCCATCTTTTGATGTTACTCGTCCATGTTAGTCTTGGTCTGTCTCTGCCTCTATTACCTTGTTTTTTTTTCCCACCAGGATTACTTTTAGTAGGCTGTTGTGTCTTTTAAAATAGCCCAAAAAATCTCATTTGTCTTGTTTGAATTGTGTTTAGTAGTTCTCTTTTCATTTTTAGTTGTTTTAAAACTTCATCGTTTGTTTTTATGTGTTAATTTTAACACATTCTTTAATAACGTTCTCAACCTCGGCAACGCAAGAGAGACGTCTTCTCGATTGTTAATCCAGAAACACAACGTCACTGCAAACACGTCACGTGAGCTCATGTGCTATCACGTGAAATCACGTCACCTGAAACATTATATTTCAATGTATAAGTATATCAGACACATGCTACAGCCACATCACTGACTTCATATGTGATGTGTACATACATGCACCGATTTTATTTTCCGAAAAATTACATCTTTGGTCAGACGTGAGCTCATAGATTTGTTTGTTAGATAAATTTATTTTTAAAAAGTGGAGATTTTTAAAATTTATTTCAAGTTTTTGAAGAAAGTCGCCGGCACAATCGAGAGTCTATTTCCTCTTTCTTGTTGTCGTGAATGTAAAACTTTTGTCTTGGCACTGAACCACATCTCTCAATTTTCTTGATGCCCCGATTGCCTAACTCTTCTGTCTTGGCACTGAACCACATCTCTCAATTTTCTTGATGCCCCGATTGCCTAACTCTTTTATCTTGGCACTGAACCACATCTCTCAATTTTCTTGATGCCCCGATTGCCTAACTCTTTTATCTTGGCACTGTACCACATCTCTCATTTTTCTTGATGCCCTGTTTGCCTAACTCTTTTATCTTGGCACTGAACCACATCTCTCAATTTTCTTTATGCCCCGATTGCCTAACTCTTTTATCTTGGCACTGAACCACATCTCTCAATTTTCTTGATGCCCCGATTGCCTAACTCTTCTGTCCGGCACAGAACCACATCTCTCAATTTCTTGATGCCCCGATTGCCTAACTCTTCTGTCTTGGCACTGAACCACATCTCTCATTTTCTTGATGCCCTGATTACGTAACTCTTCTGTCCTGGCACAGAACCACATCTCTCAATTTTCTTGATGCTCCGATTGCCTAACTCTTTTATCTTGGCATTGAACCACATCTCTCATTTTCTTGATGCCCCGATTGCCTAACTCTTCTGTCTTGGCACCGAACCACATCTCTCATTTTCTTGATGCCCCGATTGCCTAACTCTTCTGTCTTGGCACTGAACCACATCTCTCAATTTTTTGATGCCCCGATTGCCTAACTCTTCTGTCTTGGCACCGAACCACATCTCTCAATTTCTTGATGCCCGGATTGCCTAACTCTTCTGTCTTGGTACTGAACCACATCTCTCATTTTCTTGATGCCCCGATTGCCTAACTCTTCTGTCTTGGCACCGAACCACATCTCTCATTTTCTAGATGCCCTGATTACGTAACTCTCCTGTCTTGGCACTGAACCACATCTCTCAATTTTCTTGATGCCCCGATTGCATAACTCATCTGTCCGGCACAGAACCGCATCTCTCATTTTCTCGATGCCCTGATTACGTAACTCATCTGTCTTGGCACCGAACCACATCTCTCATTTTCTTGATGCCCCGATTGCCTAACTCTTTTATCTTGGCACTGAACCACACCTCTCATGTTCTTGATGCCCCGACTGCCTATCTCTTCTGTCGTGGCACTGAACCACACCTCTCATTTTCCTGATGCCCTGATTGTGTAACTCTTCTGCCTTGGCACTTGTTCACGTCTTCAGTTTAGTGATGTCATTAAATCATGGTCTTTGGAAATATCACTTTCGCAAAGCGGGTTACTCATATCTTAGAAGTCACTGTGCCAGGTTAGGTGAGTAAAGAGGATGGGGCAGGAAGTTATACCCGCACTGCTGACTCCAGAATATGGTTAGTGAACTGGAGACGTGATTTGGGATCCTGGCAGAGGAGTTATGCAATCATGGTTCCTTCTTTCAGTGCCTCCCTTCCTCCCTTCTCCTTCCTTCCTTTTTTCCTTCCTTCCCCCTCCCTCCTTCCTTCCTTACTTACTTTCTTACTTACTTCCTTTCTCCCTTCCTTTCTTTATTTGAGGTGCGCGTGGCCGTGCGGCTAAAACCACTGTTCCGCTGGCTGAAAAGCCAGAAAGGATTTTTTCTATCGGGGGTGAAATAAAAATCATGAGTCTCACACGTCGTGGCGACTGCTTGACCAAGCTGCCTTTATCCCTCGGGTTCTATCGTTGCCCCCCCCCCCCCCGACCTACACCAGCAATGGTACTATGTGTCGTAAAGATTTTTTTTTCTTTATTTAATTATTACTAACGTTCACCCAATCGCGAATAAGGGAAGTGGTGATCCTCTACGCCGTCCGCTCATATAAAGGCGTTAAGTGAGCGTAGGTGCGTTGTGGTTTTTTTTTTTTGCGATTTCCGACCAGCATATCCGACTTCAGCACGGCATTTTGTAGTACCGGGTTGCCTTTCCTCTTTGACCCGTACTTGCTTGGACAAACTAGACTGGTCGGTTGGTTCCTAGAGGCACCGCGAAGATGTGGAGTAGGGTCTGGATGGTTCTGGTTCACCGATTCTTGCGCAAGCCATCAGCTATGAGTCGCTGTCAGCTTCCAGCTCTGTTGCTATCAAGCGCCTTATCTCCAGTCAGGGTATCAGGAAAACTAAGAAGCGATCGGAAAAGTTCATTTCTTGAGGGGCGAAAACGTAAAGAAGCTGAGATTAACGTTTATGTACTTATATCCTTGATTATACATGCGAGTGGGATAATCCAACGACAAACTGTGCTTTATATGTTCGAATTTGGAGTCAAAAACGATGTCCTAACATCATCAAGCGCTATACATTTAAATAAAAAATATGACGATCATCATTTTCGGGAGGACGTGAACTTCCGGTCAATATGGTGGGTAGGCGGTAGGAACCATTGAAGCTATGTATGAAAAGTGTTCCTTGTTGCAGTTTCCTCATATTCCAAGTCCGGCTTGTTGCAGGAGCTACTGAGTTAGGTGCTCTGTGCACACCACGAGCTGTGTGTTTTATCCGTTTTAATCATGTTTCGATATTCCAGTTGTTTACGATGAATGATGATATCGTACGGTATGGAACAGTTGGCTGTGTTCACTTTCTGTGCCGTTTCGCCTTATATTTTTTAGCGTGTACTGCTACTACGATGGGGACAACAGTTACCTTTCTTTGTTTGAGAGATGATATATTAATTCGGATGAATACGCTGGCACGGGCAGTTGAGCAATTATGGATTTTAATTCGTTTGCAGTGATACCGGGGCCTTCCATAACCATAACATGCAAATATACACATTTCACCACAATGCACAATAAAGACAAGTGGAACGATATTAAAACAGGTAATTGAATTTAAATATATGGGAAGTTAACCTCAGATAGTTGATGTACAACAAAGGTGAGATGCAGAATGGCTCAGGTGAAAGCAGCTTTAAATTAAAAATTAGTAACATACTATACAATCCATTTTTGACAGTAGAGACAGGAAAAAGAGTTTTTAAATGTTACGTAGAGCCAGTCTTAACATATGGATGTGAATCATGGACAATAGGACAACAGACAAGAAAATCACTATATGCTGTAGAAATGTGGTTTTACAGAAGAATGTTAAGAATACCATGGACAGCTAGAAAGAGTAATGAAAACGTTCTGAGAGTGGCCATACAAAAATAGAGCTAATTTCCAATATTAGGAAGAAACAATCATCATTTTTTTGGCCATGTAATGAGAAGAGAACAGCTGGAATATATTGTAACAACTGGGAAAATTGAGGGACGAAGAGATAGAGGGAAGCAAAGAGAAAAGATACCAGACAGCTTAAGAGAATGGCTTGGCAGAAGGTCAACAACAGAAATGATGTATAGCTGTCGAGATCGAAAGTTGTGGAGAGACATGATCAACTACCCCAGCAGGCATGACACTTGATGATGATGATGATGATGATGACGACATACATCCTCACTAAGAAGCGATAGGAAAAGTGCAATGTCGTGAAAACCCATAGAAACCTGCATCATTGTTCACATACGTGACTTGTATCCTGTCTAAAGTACAAATGACCCTGGCATAACAACAACAAAGTCGATTTGACATCACTAAACACAACACAGGAAGTGCAATACAAAACAACAATCGAGCTGGCTTGCATTAATCCATTTTTAGCTTCTCTGGTTCGCGTTTTGCTATTGTTCCCTCCACTGATTATTTCGAAGGGAAAGTGATATGGGCGTGGCTTTGGATCGGTTTTCCAAGAATCAAGTTACTTAAGACATTATTTTAGCGTTTCGTTGCAAGTACTTCAGTTGAAAGTTCAGCTTAAGTTTACAGTTAACTTGCAATTTTCTTGTTTTAATTTAAAGTGAGCAGATTAAACTGATTTGGTGTAGTTGTTTGCCATTAATACTTTAGTTGATTTGTTGATTTGTGGCTTTCATTGAAGGTAAAATATTAATGCTTCTTGACTTTTTAAAATTATATATTCAAAGTGATTACAAGAAATTGTATCTTAAAATTTTGTTTTTAATTAAATGATTTTTTTTTTTAAATTGAATATTGCAACGCCCGAAATTATGAGATTTTACAATCTTTGATATTTTTGTTACGAACCATTACTTCATCATATCATCATCGTCATTCATCATTATCATCAACATCATCAGCATCATCATCATTAAGTGTCATGCCTGCTGGCGTAGGTGATCATGTCTCTCCACAACTTTCGATCTCGACAGTTATTTATCATTTCTGTTATTGACTTTCTGCCAAGCCATTCTCTTAAGCTGTCTGGTATCTTTTCTCTTTGCTTCCCTCTATCTCTTCGTCCCTCAATTTTCCAGTTGTTACAATATATTCCAGTTGCTCTCTTCTCATTACATGGCCAAAAAATGATGATTGTTTCTTCCTAATATTGGGAATTAGCTCTATTTTTTCTTTGGCCTCTTTCAGAACATTTTTCATTACTGTTCGTAGCTGTCCATGGTATTCTCAATATTCTTCTGTAATACCACATTTCTACAGACTCCAGTGACTTTCTCGTCTGTTGCTATAATGTCCATGATTCACTTCCATATGTTTAGACTTGTTCTACATAACATTTAAGAACTCTTTTTCTTGTTTCTATTGTCAAAAATGGATTGCACTGTATCTTCCTAATTTTTTTAAAAAGCTGCTTTTGCCTGAGCCATTCTACATCTCACTTTCTTTTACATCAACCATATGAGGTTAACATTGTTTCCAGGTATTTAAATTCATTTACCAGTTTTAATATTGTTCCAATTGTCTTTATTGTGCATTGCGGTGATTTCGTTTTCTTTGTTCTGTCTTGTTGCAAATAAAGCAGAGTCTTTATTTTAACTTTTTTTCATTATAATTTCCAACATTTCTTGTAACTCGTTTTCACTCTTAGCGATTAAGACTGTATCATCAGCATACCTTAGATTATTTATATTATGACCTCCAATTGTTATTCCAGGCATGCCCCTTATGTGTCTTTAAATATTCTCACTATACATATTAAATAAATCTAATGACAGCACACAACCTTGCCTAACACCCTGTTTTATTTGTTGAAATATCCCAATAATTGATTTCCAGTTCTTATGGCCGCTGTTTGTTGCCGTTGCATGTTCTTTATTATTCTTAGATCTTTGCTTCTCAAATTGTGATTATTTCTTGGTGCTTTACTTTGACAAATGCTTTTGTATAATCTATAAAAGGGGGGGGGGGGTTCTATGAATAATTACTACCAAAATATAATTCGTAAATCATCATCATTGAGTGCTGTCTTCACATCGAAGGTTGATTACCACGAAGTACCATTCCACTCTGTCTCCTGCTTTGATGGTGCAGGTTGCCATAGGCTTATCCATCTTTTGATGTTAGTCGTCCATTTAGTCTTGGTCTGCCTCTGCCTCTTTTATCTTGTATTTTCCCTTCCAATATTACTTTTAGTAGGCTGCTGTGTCGTTTAACATGCCCCAAAAATCTCATTTGTCTTTTTCTAATTGTGTTTAGTTGTTCTCTTTTCATTTTTAGTTGTTTTAAAACGTCATGGTTTGTTCTCTTTTCTTTCCATCAAATTCTTCGTATTCTTCTACAAATCCACATTTCAAAGGTTTCAATTTTATGTTCTGTTTTCATGTCTAATGTCCATGTTTCTGCACCATACAGAAATGTTGAGAAGATAGAACAGTTTTAGCCCTTGCGTTATTTGTTTTGATGTTCGTATATTTTTCATGGCATTAAAATTACATTTTGCTATTTCTATTCTTTTGTTTTATTTCAGTTTTACATTTTCCATCACTGGTTATAGTATGTCCAAGGTAGGTTCCAGATGATCTTAGCCCGCAGTTGTCGTGCAATAATGAAAGTAAAAACTTCTTTGGAATGGAACCTAAGCAAAATGGCTGCGCTTGGGTCGCGTGACCAACCGACACTTATTTTAATTAATGTTTAAGTATACACGATCTTTTTCTTATTTTCCTTCTTTCCTTGCTCATTTGCCTTTCAGCGTCGAGGGGAGATATAATTTGCGGTCTTTTGCTCTTCTGTTCGCCTCTGTTGATTTTATGTTTCCTAGTGTTTCTAATATTCCGACAATCAATCTTTTTCGTGGTCGGCCTTTGAGTCTGGCGTTCTCAAAACGTTTATTGAAGGCTTGTTGTGATGTGGTTTTTTTAAAAAAAAAATCTTTTTGCCTTGTCACGTGGCCAAACCAATTTATCTATTGTTTCCTTATATATTATATGGCGGGGGTTATTCCTAGCTTTTTTCTCAGTTCTTCATTTCTAATCTTATCTCTCAGACTGTTTCCTGTCATTTGTCTAACACATTTCATCTCTGTAGAGGTTATTTTTCTTTTTTGTTCTAGCATCTAGGATCCAGGACTGACATTGGTAGCATAACGTTGGGATGAAGATTGTATTGTAGAGTGCCCGTTTTTCCCCTAGAGTTATTTCCTTGTTGGACAATAGTGGTGATAACTGTCCAATAATTTGACAAGTTTTGTGTATTCTGAATCTATTTCTGCTGTTTGTAAATTGTCGTTGTCACTAAACATCCTATGTATTAAAATTTCTCTACTTGTTTTTGTTGTCTGCCCTATATAGTTATGTTCATGTATGTACACTCTCAATGGTTAGCGGGGTAGAGTTCTGCCCTACCAAAGGAGGAGTAAGAAGTCTCCTTTCCTCTGCTTGTCTTTGGGACACCCTTGGGCAAAGTGGAGCTCCCGTTTATCCCCCCTATCAAGTTTATGTGAAGCCATTGGAGCAGAATTGCTCAGGCAAAAGCAGCTTTCCAAAAAATCGGGAAGATACTGAGCAATCCATTTTTGACAATCGAAAGAAGAAAAAGAGTTCTTAAATGTTATGTAGAGTCAGTCTTAACATATGGATGTGAATCATGGGCAATAGGACAACCAACAAGAAAATCACTGGAGTCTGTAGAAATGTGGTTTTACATAAGAATGTTGAGAATACCACGGACAGCTAAGAGGAGTAATATAAAAGTTCTTAAAGAGGCCAAAGCAAAAAGAGAACTAATTTCCAGTATTATGATGAAACAATCATGATTTTTTGGCCATGTAATGAGAAGAGAACAGCTGGAATATATTGTAACAATTGGGAAAATTGAGGGACGAAGAGATAGAGGGAAGCGATGATAAAAAATACCAGACAGCTTAAGAGAATGGCTTTGCAGAAGGTCAACAATAGAAATGATAAATAATTGTCGTGATCGAAAATTTTGGAGTGACATTATCACATACGCCAGCAGGCCCGTTACTTGATAATGATGATGATTGGAACAGATGGTGGATGGTGTTGTGGGAGCAGCCGACAAGTAATGCCTGTAATCTACTGATGGCAGACAGAGTATCTTATGTATAGAAACAATGGCTGTGATCTCCGACTAGTACAGTCACTGCCATGACGGAAAGGAATGGCAAACTACCTTCTTATATTGCCCACAATAATTATGCTAAAAACACATACACTGTATGTGGAAGATTGTGGAAGGATATGAACGCCTGCGCTAACCGGTATGGCACATGATGATGTACACTCGATCGCTGACTGCAAAACAATGAAACGAGTGTTGACGGCAAACGCTGACACACACAGAAAATTCACACAAAATTAATAATTACCGGAAACATCTTCACGGTAACTTTGAGGATGTCAAACTCAAAGTTAAAAAAAAAAAAAAAACAGCAAACGCCTTTCAGTTTAATAGGCAAAGAAGGAAAAATAAAGCTAAGAAGGAAGAATAAAACTCATCGGTTTATTTTTAGATGAGAAAAGTAAAGATCGGTTTTACAAAATACCAAATGATAACAGATCAAATTATACACTAGACCAATCAAAATTAAAATTAAAACAACACATTAAACGCTGACATAACAAATTGATCACTAAAACAAGAAATTTATCTCCAAAACTATTGTTTTTTAAATAAACGCTAACACATCAAATTAATCACTAAAACAAAAAGTTAATCACTAAAACAACAAATTAATCAGTAAAACAAACATTTAAACAGTAAAACAAAAAGTAAATAACTGAAACATCAAGTTAATCACTAAAACAACAAATTAATCACTAAAACAAAAAGTTAATCACTGAAACAAAAAATTAAATCACTAAAACAATAAATTAATCACTAAAACAAAGAGCTAATCACTAAAACAATAAGTTAATCAATAAAACAAAAAAGTTAATCGCTGAAAGAACAAATTAATCACTAAAACAATAAGTTAATCACTGAAACAACAAATTAATCACTAAAACAAAAAAGTTAATCACAAAAACAACACATTAATCACTAAAACAATAAGTTAATCACTAAAACAAAAAAGTTAATCATTAAAAGAACAAATTAATCACTAAAACAAAAAATTAATCACTAACACAACAAATTAATCACTAAAATAATAAGTTAATCACTAAAACAAAAACGTTAATCACTAAAAGAACAAATTAATCACTAAAACAAAGAGTTAATCACTAAAACAACAAATTAATCAGTAAAACAAAAAGGTCATCACTGTAACAACATAATAAGCAAAATAGAAAAAAACACACATTGAATGAATCACATGCCGTAATCCGGAGCTACTGCATATGGGTCAAGTCTCTACTCTGAATGTTCTTGATATTTCAAGGGTAGAATTGAAGCACCTATGGGTTCTTCTGAAGTGCAGAGATTATGAGCCTAACATGATTTAAAACATACATAAACCTCATCTCCTCTGTTATGTTATGTTTTTTATGTTTGTTGTCATGTTATTATGGTATATCATGATATGTTATGTCATGATATGTTATGTTATGTTATGTTATGTTATGTTGTGTTGTGTTGTATTGTATTGTATTGTTGTGTTATGTTGTGGTATGTTATGTTACGTTATATTACGTTTATTTTACGTTATACTATGTTATGTTACGTTATATTGCTTTATTTTACGTTATCCTATTTTTTTGTTACGTTATACTATGTTGTGTTACGTTATACTATGTTATGTTACGTTATACTATGTTATGTTACGTTATATTGCTTTATTTTACGTTATCCTATTTTTTTGTTACGTTATACTATGTTGTGTTACGTTATACTATGTTATGTTACGTATACTATGTTAGCTTTTATGTACGTTGCCTTCGCAAGATTATGAACATCAAATGGCAGGACAAAGTAACAAACTCTAATGTCTTACAACGAGGCAAACCCCCATCCATCATGGCAGGACAAAGTAACCAACTCTAATGTCTTACAACGAGCCAAACTCCCATCCATCATGGCAGGACAAAGTAACCAACTCTAATGTCTTACAACGAGGCAAACCCCCATCGATCATGGCAACACTTAGGATTCGTAGACTAAGGTGGTTGGGTCATGTAAGAAGAATGGCAAACAATGGTATTCCCAAACAAATATTGTATGGCGAACTTAAGGACGGAAAGAGACCAGGGGGCAGGCCAGTGCTGAGATATAAGGATGTTATTGAGTTATTTGCGGGTCATCATCATTGCACTCCGAACATGTCCATAGGTGCTCAGATCCCCTCCTCAGCAAGTCCCGCAGGGTCCAGCGACTGACGACTCCAGTTCTGTGTTGGTTGATAAGTCTTCTTACACGCCCACTAAGTTTCTCGTTTCTGGCCGTGCCCATCTTAACTCCCAACTCCATCATCCGAGGAAGTGACGTGGATCTGTGTTTGTCGAAGTTCTGTGCTCTTCTATAGTAGGGCTTCGGTGGGGGGGGGGGGGGGGTGGGGGGGGGGGGGGGGGGGGGGATTCTCGATCAGTGAAAGAAACTAGGAAAATGTGGCTGCGGATCGTAGCACATGGAGAACAAACATAAAAAAATGGCACAACAACTTTCGAGACAGTGCTGATATCAAATTCAGAAGATAATAGGCGCAAGAGACAAGGCCAGGTACCGCAAATACACCTTACTCGTTCTATGGATGGATCTGTCTGTCCAGGATTGGCAAATTCAGCCACGAGAGAAGATGTTCAGTAAAGCAGCACCCAGTATGAGACACTAATGCGTTACCAAACTACTGACTTATCATGATTGCTTGCTACCAACCGTCTGTCCAGGCTAATTCAGCCATGAGAGAAAATGTTCAGTAAAGCAGCACCCAGTATGAGACACTAATGCGTTACCAAACTACTGACTTATCATTGCTTGCTACCAACCGTCTGTCAAGACGCCAAAAACCATATATGCTATGTTACGTTTATTATGTGAGAATTAGCTCCCTTGCAGGCCGGACGAATCCATCGGTCGTCTCTAAAATTGTCTAATCATCAACAGGTGCCATGCGGTTGACATAGAGGATCGTCTCTCGCCACATCTCTCAGTCTTCATAAACGTCACAATTTCAGTCGGTGATCTTCTATTATGCCATTTGGATAAGCTGTTTAATAATTTATCTCTTGGTTTTCCTCTGCTCCTTTTTCCATTCATTCTGCCTGTTGTTATAGTATTCTCAATGTCTTCTTTTCGCATGATAATTCCAATAAATGTAGATTGTCTCTACTTTATGATTCTGTTGTTATTTCTGGTTTCTCCAGCTCGTTTTTAAACATCCTACATTTGTAATTTTTACTATCCACGGAATACGTAGCAATCTTCGGATAAATCACATCTCAGCTGTCTCTAATGTTCTTTGTGTTGTCTTACTTATCGTCCATGACTCACTTCCATATTGTAGAACAGGTTGGATGTAGCACTTTAAGACACGTTTTCTAACATTAATTGACAATGATTTGTTACATAGGATGTTTTTAATTTGATGGAATTATGTCTTTGCTTGTCCTATTCTACTTCTAATTTCTGCAGTGCATCTCCATCTCATGTTATTCTTCTACTTCTTCTTTCTCTTTCCTTCCTCATTTGCCTTTCAGCGTCGAGGGGAGATATAATTTGCGGTCTTTTGCTCTTCTGTTCGCCTCTGCTGCTGTTATGTTTCCCAGTGCTCCTAATATTCCATCGATCCATCTTTTTCGTGGTCGACTCTTGGGTCTGGTGTTCTCACAATGTTTGTGGAAGGCTCGTTGTGTTGTGTTTTGATCTTTCTGCCTTGTCACGTGGCCAAACCATTTTATCTGTTGATTCCTTATATATTCTATAGCGTGGGCTATTCCTAACTTTTTTTTTTTATCAGTTTTTCATTTTTGATCTTATCTCTCAGACTGTTTCCATGTTTATATTGATCCCATGTATTTGAATCTGCGCACTTGTTTAAGGATTTTTTTCTAATTAGTTTCTCTCTACATTAGTGTGTGTTGTTTTCTTTGATATTACCAACTTTTCTGTCTTTTTTTATGTTGAATGTCAGTTCTTTTTGTACACTTTCTGTCACAATTGCATCTAACAGAAGCTGCAGACCTTGTTGATTTTCTCCTATCAGTTCTATGTCAGCTGCATATCTGAGGTCGTTTGTGTTGCTTCTCCCTATTTAATGTCAGTCTCGTTTGCAATAGTCCTTTTCTTTCTTCTTTCCTTCCTCATTTGCCTTTCAGCATCGAGGGGAGATACAATTTGCTGTTTTTTGCTCTTCTGTTCGCCACCACTTCTGTTATGTTTCCTACTGCTTCTAATATTCCATCGAACCATTCCATTTTTCGTGGTCGACTCTTGGGTCTGGTGTTCTAGCAACTTTTATTGAGGACTCGTTGTGTTGTGTTTTGATCTTTCTGCCTTGTCATGTGGCCAAACCATTTTATCTGTTTTTTTTTTTTAGTTGCAATATTCCTTAAAATAAACATTGCCTAAACAAATGTAAACTGTCTTAAATATTTAGGTAAACTCTTTTATCAAATAAACTTAAACATGCTTCAGTGCTGACATCGTAACAATCAACTACTTACAACATCACAAAAACAGACACAAAAATTGGAGAGAGAATTTCGTTTTCCTCACTTCATTTGTCAGTACCTTTAATAGCAAAAAGTCTGTAGTAGTGGTAACAACAAGGAAAATGACATCACCTCAGTGCAAAATAAAGACATGTGGAACAATATTAAAACAGGTAAATGAATTTAAATATTTGGGAACTTGTTAATCTCAGACGGAAGATGTACAAAAGAGGTGAGATGCAGAATGGCTCAGGCAAAAGCAGCTTTCAAAAAATGAGGAAGATACTGTGCAATCCATTTTGGACAATAGAAACAAAAAAAAGAGTAGTTCTTAAATGTTATGTAGTGCCAGTCTTAACATATGGATGTGAATCATGGACAATAGGACAACAAACTAGAAAATCACTGGAGTCTGTAGAAATGTGGTTTTACAGAAGAATGTTGAGAGTTCCATGGACAGCTAAGAAGAGTAATGAAAATGTTCTGAGAGAGGTCAAAGCAAAAAGAGAGCTAATCTCCAATATTAGAAAGAAACAATCATCATTTTTTGGTCACGTATTGTGAAGAGAACAGCAGGAATATATTGTAACAACTGGAAAAATTGAGGGACGAAGAGATAGAGGGGAAGCAAAGAGAAAAAAATTAACAGCCAGCTTAAGAGAATGGCTTGGCAGAAGGTCAACAGCAGAAATGATAAGCAACTGTCGAAATCGAAAGTTGTGGAGAGACATGATTACCTACGCCAGCAGGCCTGGTACTTGATGATGTTTTATCAGTACGGAAGTCGCCCCGACATGCGCATACCCGATTTCCGGCCCTTTGAAGCTAAAACAAGGACAAAGAAAATAAAGGGAACTAGTTAATTGACAGACGAGTCTCTTGATTGTTATCTCTGATGTTGAGGTTGGAAATGTGTGTTCGTCTTGCTTGATGTCCTTATCAGATCAACATGGCCGTCACGTCAAGTCATTGTTCAAATAGTCTCAAAGGAGATACACAGGGCGGTTAAATAGTTGAAGGGTGAGGCGGAGGGTGGAAAGTGGCTTTTGATTTATACAAGAAATTACATTCATCATCATCATGTACGGTTAGCTCAGGCGATCGTGTCCTATAATGATTCTCTGTCTCATCATCATCATGTACGGTTAGCGCAGGTGATCGTGTTCTATAATGATTCTCTGTCTCATCATCATCATGTACGGTTAGCGCAGGTGATCGTGTCCTATAATGATTCTCTGTCTCATCATCATCATCATGTACGGTTAGCGCAGGTGATCGTGTCCTATAATGATTCTCTGTCTCGTCATCATGTACGGTTAGCGCAGGTGATCGTGTCCTATAATGTTTCTCTGTCTCATCATCATCATGTACGGTTAGCGCAGACGATCGTGTCCTATAATGATTCTCTGTCTCATCATCATGTACGGTTAGCGCAGGTGATCGTGTTCTATAATGATTCTCTGTCTCATCATCACGTACGGTTAGCGCAGGTGATCGTGTCCTATAATGATTCTCTGTCTCGTCATCATGTACGGTTAGCGCAGACGATCGTGTCCTATAATGATTCTCTGTCTCATCATCATCATGTACGGTTAACGCAGACGATCGTGTTCTATAATGATTCTCTGTCTCATCATCATCATGTACGGTTAGCGCAGGTGATCGTGTCCTATAATGATTCTCTGTCTCATCATCATCATCATGTACAGTTAGCGCAGGTGATCGTGTCCTATAATGATTCTCTGTCTCATCATCATCATCATGTACGGTTAGCGCAGACGATCGTGTCCTATAATGATTCTCTGTCTCATCATCATCATCATGTACGGTTAGCGCAGGTGATCGTGTCCTATAATGATTCTCTGTCTCATCATCATCATGTACGGTTAGCGCAGGCGATCGTGTCCTATAATGATTCTCTGTCTCATCATCATCATCATGTACGGTTAGCGCAGGTGATCGTGTGCTATAATGATTCTCTGTCTCATCATCATCATGTACGGTTAGCGCAGACGATCGTGTCCTATAATGATTCTCTGTCTCATCATCATCATGTACGGTTAGCGCAGGCGATCGTGTCCTATAATGATTCTCTGTCTCATCATCATCATCATCTACGGTTAGCGCAGACGATCGTGTCCTATAATGATTCTCTGTCTCATCATCATGTACGGTTAGCTCAGGTGATCGTGTCCTATAATGATTCTCTGTCTCATCATCATGTACGGTTAGCTCAGGCGATCGTGTACTATAATGATTCTCTGTCTCATCATCATCATCATGTCGGTTAGCGCAGACGATCGTGTCCTATAATGATTCTCTGTCTCATCATCATGTACGGTTAGCGCAGACGATCGTGTCCTATAATGATTCTCTGTCTCATCATCATGTACGGTTAGCGCAGGCGATCGTGTCCTATAATGATTCTCTGTCTCATCATCATGTACGGTTAGCGCAGACGATCTTGTCCTATAATGATTCTCTGTCTCATCATCATCATGTACGGTTAGCTCAGGTGATCGTGTCCTATAATGATTCTCTGTCTCATCATCATGTACGGTTAGCACAGGCGATCGTGTCCTATAATGATTCTCTGTCTCATCATCATGTACGGTTAGCGCAGGCGATCGTGTCCTATAATGATTCTCTGTCTCATCATCATGTACGGTTAGCGCAGGCGATCGTGTCCTATAATGATTCTCTGTCTCATCATCATGTACGGTTAGCGCGGGCGATCGTGTCCTATAATGATTCTCTGTCTCATCATCATCATTGAGTGCCGTCTCCGCATCGAAGGATGGAGCGCCATTCCTCTCTGTCTCTTTCTTTGATGGTGCAGATTGTCATAGGTCAAATTGTCCATCTTTTGATGTTGCTCGTCATGTTAGTCTTGGTCTGCCTCTGCCTCTCTTACCTTGTATTTTCCCTTCCATGATTACTTTTAGTAAGCAGTTGTGTCTTTTAACATGCCCTAAAAATTCCATTTGTCTTGTCTTCATTGTGTGTTTAGTTATCTTTTTAGTTTTAGTTGTTTTAAAACTTCATCGTTTGTTTTCTTTTCTTTCCATCCAATTCTACCTATCTTCTATAAATCCACATTTCAAAGGCTTCAATTTTCTGTTAAGTTTTCTGGTCTAATATTCCTGCTTCTGCACCTAAAGGAATATGAGAAGATGTAACATTTTGCTATTCTTAATTTTCTCTGTCTGCAGTAGAAAACATCTTGACGGCATTTTACCATTTCTGGGGTTTGTCAGATTTGCGGACCGCAGAATAAAGACCGCATGTCCAGTTCAGTCGGCACAAGGTGTTTAGATTTGAGTTTTCATTTCACTCCCGATAGAAAAAAAAAAAAAGCTATCCCACACGGATTCGAACCCGCATTATCCTGGTTTGGACCCCAACAAGTTATTGATTGTTTTGCCACCCGCTCTCCCTTTGTGCTGTCCACAGTAAGTAAAAAGTAAAGTACCCCCGTCACGCCAAGTGGCGTATATGGAATATGGTGTTAGTGACCATAAATTTTACAGACCTTCAGCACTTGATTTTTGGGTAATGTGGTCGGTATAACGTCCGTGCCGCTTTACTTTCCCAGAAAAAAAAATCCGGTACCCATTAAAGGCTGGGTGAACCGGAAGCCGTCGTTCGGGGACCGAACCCTACCTTTTATCCTTTGTGCTGTCCACAGTGCATTATATCAATTCTGTTGTTGACAGTTTAATGTGCCACAACACTAAGCTACCTATAGTTCGTTCAGAAATTCGCGCCTACAGAGTTTATTAATTATCTCGGAAACTATTTGATGAATTTCTGTATTTCTTTAACCTGAAATCTGATTTTTTTCACCGATTTCAGTCTAATTTTTTCCCCTACTGCCCTGCATTTAGGGACATTTTTTTGCTTCTTTGAGGTATACAAATATATTATTGTCTTGGCTGTCCTATTTTTTTTAGGAGTTTACAATACCCACATTTGTTGTAATCAACTCATTAAAAAGGCAAATCTCACGTGCTCTCCATACAATCTTACAACCAGCTCGCACTCACTGAACCATAAATTGATACGAATACGACTTTATCTTGCATTGTTGGAAAACTAATGTAATTTACAGTAAAATCTAATGTTTAGAGGACACAATTCGATATTTTGCCGAACACACACACACACACACACACATATATATATATATATATATATATATATATATATATATATATAATATTATATATATATATATATATATATAATATAGTATCTTCTCTCTTTGATGTCCGCGTTGTTTCTTTCTCTGTACTTTGCCAGTTGTATCCAAGTATTCCAACTTTACTTTTCTCATCATGTGACCCCAAAAATGTTTATTTCTGTATTTGTTTGTTTGTTGGTTTGATTTTTTTAGCTCTGTTTTAAATTTGCAATGGCGTTTAAAAGTCGGATTTAGGATTGCCCCCAGTACACAGACCTGAGAAGGACAATAAGACCCACACCACCTCCCTGGAAGAGAAACTATACAGGGCAACCTAATCACTGAAACAGACAGCTGCATCATAAGAGAGTCCGGAGTCCTAGTCTGAATGATGTCATGATCGCAGAAAAAGATAATGAGGAAGAAGAAGAAAAGTTGGATTGAGAATTCTTCTTCTTCTTCTTCTTCAGATCCCTGTGGAGCATAGGTCTTCAACAAACACTTTCAGCTCCTGTGGAGCATAGGTCTTCAACAAACACTTTCAGCTCCCTGTGGAGTATAGATCTTCAACAAACACTTTCAGCTCCCTGTGGAGCATAGGTCTTCAACAAACACTTTCATTTCCCTGTGGAGCACAGGTCTTCAACAAACACTTTCAGCTCCCTGTGGAGCTTAGGTCTTCAACAAATACTTTCCAATTCGTGCTGATTCGTGTCATTCTTTGAAGGTAATTCAAATCTTTCCCATTATCTTCATCTCTGCTTCTGTCTGTCTTCTCCAGGAATTTCTTGGTCTTCCTCTTTGTCTTTTCCCTGGGGGTTCCAAAAATTGCCTGTTGTGTAATACTCTCTGTTGGCTTCCGCAGTGCGTGCCCTATCCAGCGCCATCGTCTACGCTGTATCTCTTTATCCACTGGTATTTGACTGGTACAATTCCATAATTCTATGGGATTTATAATTACTAAAAGGGGATTAACCCTTCCACTGTTAAAACAGCCAGTATCTAGCCAACCACAATAAAAGTCTCAACACCAACAGCAGCCTGCACAGTCAGAACAGCAGCTGGGCTGCACAGTCAGAACAGCAGCAGGTTACACAGACCACTTCGAAGTTAGATTAGGTGTAAATGGGTGCGTACTATCCCCCCTACTGTTTATCACATCAGTGACTATATATGTTGGCAAGTTAGCCAACCCATCAGAAACAGAGGAGATCAATGAGCTTGTATTTGCAAACGATCAGGCACTAATACATGAAACAGTAGAAGGCCAACAAGAACAGTTAAATAGACTCAACAACACAGGCACAAAATACAACATGAAAATCAACATCAACAAATTAGAAGTGATGAATATCGC
Organism: Megaustenia siamemsis; assembly: GCA_032433765.1. Taxonomy (NCBI): domain Eukaryota; kingdom Metazoa; phylum Mollusca; class Gastropoda; order Stylommatophora; family Ariophantidae; genus Megaustenia; species Megaustenia siamemsis. The sequence goes on from JAVIAB010000102.1 coordinate 8,080,081, forward strand.
AAAAGAGAAACAGAACATCAATGTAACTATAGACTGCAGACAACTAAAACAAGCAGAGGAATTAAAAGAAGTATCTAAGAAGTCTAGTGACAAACGACAGTTCACAAACAGCAGAGATAGAATCAAGATGCAATAAAGCTTGTCAAATCATTGGACAGTTATCACCACTATTGTCCAACAAGGAAGTAACTCTAGAGACAAAACAGGCACTCTACAATATAATCTTCATCCCAACATTGTGCTACCAATGCCAGTCCTGGACCCTAAGTGCAAGAACAATTAGAAAAATAACCTCTACTGAGATGAAATGTGTTAGACGAATGGCAGGAAACATCCTGAGAGATACGATCAAAAATGAAGAACTGAGAAAAAAGCTAGGAATAATCCGCGCCTGGGATCTATAAATACACAAAAGATAAAATAGTGTGCCCATGCGATAACAGAAAGATCAAAACACAACACAACGAACCCTCAATAAACGTTGCGAGAACACCAGTCTTCAAACGCCGGACACGAAAAAGATGGATTGACGGAATATTAGAAACACTAGGGAACATAACAGCAGCAGAGGCGAACAGAAGAGCAAAAGATCCCAAATTATATCTCCCTTCGACGAAGAAAGGCAAATGAGCAAGGAAAGAATAAAAGAAGAAGAGGAAGAAGTAGAAGAAGAGGAAGAAGTAGAAGAAGAAGGAGAAATTGGAATATAAAAAAAAATAGCTTACCCTTTTATTAAACGTGTATGATTACTAAGTAATGCTGTACAATTATTTAAAAAAAACGGTTTTAAAATTATCACAACAGCTGTAAGGTATAAAAGAACATTGTTATATTACCAGCTAGAGTTGTGAGGTTATCAAAGAACATTATTATATTACCAGCTAGAGTTGTGAGGTTATCAAAGAACATTGTTATATTATCATCTAGAGCTGTGAGGTTATCAAAGAACATTGTTATATTACCAGCTAGAGATGTGAAGTTATCAAAAAACATTGTTATATTACCATCTAGAGCTGTGAGGTTATCAAAGAACATTGTTATATTACCAGCTAGAGCTGTGAGGTTATCAAAGAACATTGTTATATTACCAGCTAGAGCTGTGAGGTTATCAAAGAACATTGTTATATTACCAGCTAGAGCTGTGAAGTTATCAAAAAACATTGTTATATTACCATCTAGAGCTGTGAGGTTATCAAAGAACATTGTTATATTACCAGCTAGAGTTGTGAGGTTATTAAAGAACATTGTTATATTACCAGCTAGAGTTGTGAGGTTATCAAAGAACATTGTTATATTACCGTCTAGAGCTGTGAGGTTATCAAAGAACATTGTTATATTACCAGCTAGAGTTGTGAGGTTATCAAAGAACATTGTTATATTACCATCTAGAGTTGTGAGGTTATCAAAGAACACTGTTATATTACGAGCTAGAGCTGTGAGGTTATCAAAGAACATTGTTATATTACCAGCTAGAGCTGTGAGGTTATCAAAGAACATTGTTATATTACAGTAACACAAGACACTCGTACAATTACCTAAGTGGAATCCAAGATTACCAAAAATCATTCACAGATTATAAAACGCTGCTGTGAAAGTAGCCAGGATAACTGTAGGATTACGAAAGAGGTTTATACATTTGTCAATGATGGCTGTGAGATTGCTAAAGAGTAAGGCACAATTTTCAAGTGAATGCTTTATGGTTACTTTGTTGGCTATGTGGTTACTTTGTTGGCTATGTGGTTACTTTTTTGGCTATGTGGTTACTTTTTGGGTATGTGGTTACTTTTTTGGCTATGTGGTTACTTTTTGGCTATGTGGTTACTTTTTGGCAATATGGTTACTTTTTTTAGCTATGTGGTCACTTTTTGGCTATATGGTTAATTTTTTGGCTATGTGGTTACTTTTTGGGCTATATGGTTACTTTTTTGGCTATTTGGTTACTTTTTTGGCTATATGGTTACAGTTTGGCTATATGGTTACTTCTTTTACTGTACTTTTTGTATATTGTTACTTTTTTGGCTCTATGGTTTATTTTGGCTATATGGTTACTTTTTGTATATAGTTACTTTTTTTGCTATGTGGTTACTTTTTGTATATAGTTACTTTTTTGCTATGTGGTTACTTTTTTGCTATGTGGTTACTTTTTGTATATAGTTACTTTTTTTGCTAATTGGTTACTTTTTGTATATAGTTACTTTTTTGCTATGTGGTTACTTTTTGGCTATATGGTTACTTTTTTAGCTGTATAGTTACTTTTTTGGCTATATGGTTACTTTTTTAGGTGTATGGTTACTTTTTAGCTACGTGATTACCAAGGAAATTGAAAGTTTGCCAGAATAGTTCGCAAGATTATGGATTATAAGATTATATAAGCACAGTACTTGCATTTGTTATCCATACCTGTTCAACATTTATGCTGAAAACATCGTGAGGAATGTCAGAAGCTATGACAAGTTGGTAAAATGCAACCCTTTCACAATAAACGACAACATAATACCAGAAAACAGCAACATTCGCACAAAGATTATAATTTACCAATGTTATGTTCTATGTAAATTTCTATCTGGATTAAAAGCTTGGACTACCTATGCAGGGCAGGAGAAAAGGTTAAACAGCTTTCATGTACGTTGCCTTCGAAAGATTATGAACATCAACTAGCAGGACAAAGTAACCAGCTCTAATGTCTTACAACGAGCTGAACTCCCATCCAACAAGGCAACACTTAAGATTCGTAGACTAAGGAAATTGAAGCCTTTGAAATGTGGATTTATAGAAGAATAGGTAGAATTGGATGGAAAGAAAAGAAATCAAACGATGAAGTTTTAAAACAACTAAAAATGAAAAGAGAACTAGTAAACACAATTACAACAAGGCAAATTAAATTTGTGGGCATGTTAAAAGACACAACAGCTTAATAAAAGTAATATTGGTGGGGAAAATACAAGGTATAAGAGGCAGAGGCAGACCAAGACTAACATGGACGAGTAACATCAAAAGATGGACAAGTCAACCTATGACAATCTGCACCATCAAAGCAAGAGACAGAGTGGAATTGCGCTCCATGGTAGCTAACCTTCGATGTGGAGATGGACAAGTCAGCCTATGACAATCTGCACCATCAAAGCAAGAGACAGAGTGGAATGGCGCTCCATGGTAGCTAACCTTCGATGTGGAGATGGACAAGTCAACCTATGACAATCTGCCCCATCAAAGCAAGACACAGAGTGGAATGGCGCTCCATGGTAGCTAACCTTCGATGTGGAGATGGACAAGTCAACCTATGACAATCTGCACCATCAAAGCAAGAGACAGAGAGTGAATTGCGCTCCATGGTAGCCAACCTTCGATGCGGAGACTGCACTCAATGCTGGTGATAAGACTAAGGTGGCTGGGTCATGTAAGAAGAATGGCAAACAATCGTATTCCCAAACAAATATTGTATGACCAGCATATGGAAGGAAAGAGTTCAAAGTGTCGACTAGTGCTGAGAAAATGAAGAAAATTGGCTGATTAGAAACAAAATGCTACAGACAAATAAAAATAATTTGCTTATAAACACTAGTGTACAGAAGAAATTAAAATAATATGGCCACGTCAAAAAGCACAGCAGGCTGGAAAGAACAATGATGGAGAGCATGGTTCCTGGGCGACGAATCGGGAGCAGACCAAGAAGAGGATGGTTTCAAGACACAAAGGAGACCTTGAACATGACAACAGAATAAGTGGGAGATCTGGCTAAAAACATATTCTTTAAGACAGACTGTGGTGAGTGCAACGTTCCGCTGGAGATTTGGCTAGAGACAAAGATTCTTTCAGACGGCCTGTGATGAGTGCAACGTTCTGGGGAGATCTGGCTAGAGACAAAGATTCTTTCAGACGGGCTGTGGTGTTATCTGTGACGATAGACCATGCTATCTGTATCTATAGACCATGTTATCTGTGACGATAGACCATGTTATCTGTGACTATAGATCATGTTGTCTGTGTCTATAGATCATGTTGTCTGTGTCTATAGATCATGTTATCTGTGTCTATAGATCATGTTATCTGTGTCTATAGATCATGTTGTCTGTGTCTATAGATCATGTTGTCTGTGTCTATAGATCATGTTGTCTGTGTCTATAGATCATGTTATCTGTGTCTATAGATCATGTTGTCTGTGTCTATAGATCATGTTGTCTGTGTCTATAGATCATGTTGTCTGTGTCTATAGATCATGTTATCTGTGTCTATAGATCATGTTGTCTGTGTCTATAGATCATGTTGTCTGTGTCTATAGATCATGTTGTCTGTGTCTATAGATCATGTTGTCTGTGTCTATAGATCATGTTGTCTGTGTCTATAGATCATGTTGTCTGTGTCTATAGACCATGCTATCTGTATCTATAGACCATGTTATCTGTGTCTATAGATCATGTTATCTGTGTCTATAGACCATGTTATCTGTGTCTATAGATCATGTTATCTGTGCCTATAGATCATGTTGTCTGTGTCTATAGATCATGTTGTCTGTGTCTATAGACCATGTTATCTGTGTCTATAGATCATGTTATCTGTGTCTATAGATCATGTTGTCTGTGTCTATAGATCATGTTGTCTGTGTCTATAGATCATGTTATCTGTGTCTATAGATCATGTTGTCTGTGTCTATAGACCATGTTATCTGTGTCTATAGATCATGTTATCTGTGTCTATAGATCATGTTGTCTGTGTCTATAGATCATGTTATCTGTGTCTATAGATCATGTTATCTGTGTCTATAGATCATGTTATCTGTGTCTATAGATCATGTTGTCTGTGTCTATAGATCATGTTGTCTGTGTCTATAGATCATGTTGTCTGTGTCTATAGACCAATCTATCTGTGACAATAGATCATATTATCTGTGTCTATAAACTATACTATTCATCATCATCATGTGTCATACCGGTTGGCGTAGGCGATCATGTCCCTCCACAATCTTCTACCTACAGTGTATCCTATCAGTTCTGTTGTTGACTGTTTTCAATGCCATGACACCAAGCTATCCAGTATATTCTCTCTTTGTCGTCCGCGATCTCTCTTTCCTTTTATTTTGCCAGTTGTAACCATCCTCTTCTCATGATGTGCCCGTAAAATGTTGATTGTTTCTTTCTGGTGTCTTTTAGGAGCTGACTTTTTGTATTGGCCTCTTTGAGAACTTCCTCATTGGTCTTTTATCTGTCCAGGGAACTTTCAACATTCTTCTGAGAAATCCCATCTATGTGGCCTCTAATCGTCTTTTCCTTTGTTTGTCTACTGTCCATTATTCGCTTCCATAGGTCAGAATTGGTTCTATATAGCACCGATGAACTCTCTTTCTCATTTCTATTGACATAGATTTGTTGCATAAGATATTTTTCATTTTCTGAAATGCTATTTTGGCCTGAGCTATTCTACTTTTTATTTCCGTGGTGCATCTTCCATCCGATGTTATTATTGTGCCCAGGTATTTGACGCGTTGCACTTGTTTCAAATTTGTCCTGTTTAATTTTATGCTGCATGCTGGTGATGATTGTTTCTTCGATATGACCATTACTTCAGTTTTCTTAATATTCAGACTGAGACCTTTTTACTATTCAGACTGAGACCTTTTTACTATTCAGACTGAGACCTTTTTACTATTCAGGCTGAGACCTTTTTACTATTCAGACTGAGACCTTTTTACTATTCAGGCTGAGACCTTTTTACTATTCAAACTGAGACCTTTTGACTATTCAGACTAAGACCTTTTACTATTCAGACTGAGACCTTTTTACTATTCAGACTGAGACCTTTTTACTATTCAGACTGAGACCTTTTTACTATTCAGGCTGAGACTTTTTACTATTCAGACTGAGACCTTTTGACTATTCAGAATGAGACCTTTTTACTATTCAGACTGAGACCTTTTTACTATTCAGACTGAGACCTTTTTACTATTCAGACTGAGACCTTTTGACTATTCAGACTGAGACCTTTTTACTATTCAGGCTGAGACCTTTTTACTATTCAGACTGAGACCTTTTTACTATTCAGACTGAGACCTTTTTACTATTCAGACTGAGACCTTTCTTGATGCTATACTATCCATAAACAGAACATTAAAATAAACATATCACAACAGGGAGTAAATCCTTAAAAATGTGAAGCTGGTAAAAAACCTGAAGATAAACATGACAAGAACAAAAAAGAAGCATGTTTACAGCTTTACGTAAGCGAGAAACAACGCAAAATCAAAGCGGCGTTGCGGTTCAGTATCTTTCAGCAGGAACAATAGGCAACACAGAAACTTAAAACACGCCTCAACCAAACAAGGGAGATAACGTAAAAATCCGGATATAGGGACGTTCGCCGGCGAATATTGCGTGCACAGCTTCGCATTTCGTCGTGTTGGTAATACTTTACGTGATGGGTGTAAATAATTGCGTTGTGGGCACGCTCTAGTGGGCGAGGAATGTTGCTCCATCGGGGGGCGTGATGGAGCTGTCAAATTGGAGAATATGGGTCGGTAATGGAGTGGGCTAATTAAACCTGTTGGCGGATACGAGGAGAGATGCTGTTCTTTCTTATACTGCCCCAAACACGTTTTGAGGCAAGGCATAGATCGCACTAATATCTTCAGGAATATAAAACTTAGGAGTTTACAAAACTTTGAAATTATCAAAATTTTAGAAAGCATAAAACACAGACAGCAAAGATCTAAGAATAATAAAGAACATGTACTGGCAACAAACAGCGGCCATAAGAACTAGAAATCAGTTGGGAATGTTGCACACAAATAAAACAGGGTGTTAGACAAGGTTGTGTGCTGTCACCAGATTTGTTTAATATTTATAGTGAGATTATTTTAAGATCCATAAAGGGCATGCCTGGAACAACAATTGGAGATCATAATATAAATAATCTAAGGTATGCTGATGATACAGTCTTAATCGCTAAGAGTGAAAATGAGTTACAAGAAATGTTGGACATTATAGTGAAAGAAAGCAAAAATATAGGACTCAGCCTTAATAGCAAAAAGACAGAGGTAATGGTAACAACAAAGAAAAAGACATCACCTCAGTTCAAAATAAAGACAAGTGGAACAATATTAAAACAAGTAAATGAATTTAAATATTTGGGAACTTTGTTAACCTCAGACGGAAGATGTACAACAGAGGTGAGATGCAGAATGGCTTAAGCAAAGACAGCTTTCCAAAAAATGAGGAAGATACTATGCAATCTATTTTTGACAATAGAAACAAGAAAAAGAGTTCTTAAATGTTACGTAGAGCCAGTCTTAACATATGGATGCGAATCATGGATAATAGGACAACAGACAAGAAAATCACTGGAGTCTGAAGAAATGTGGTTTTACAGAAGAATGTTGAGAATACCATGGACAGCTAAGAAGAGTAATGAAGATGTTCTGAGAGAGGACAAAGTAAAAGAGAGCTAATTTCCAATATTAGGATTGACCATGTAATGAGAAGAGAACAACTGGAATATATTGTAACAAATGGAAACATTGAGGGACGAAGAGATAGAGGGAAGCAAAGAGAAAAAATAGCAGACAGCTTAAGAGAATGGCTTGGCAGAAGGTCAACAACAGAAATGATAAATAGCTGCCGAGATCGAAAGTTGTGGAGAAACATGATCACCTACGCCAGCAGGCCCGGTACTTGATGATGATGAATATCTTCAGTAATCAAGAATAGACGATGGTCGTATGTTGGACATGTGATGAGAAGAGATAATAACCGGATAGTAAAGCAAGCCCTCATGTGGGGGAAAAAACAGGTAAGAGGCCGACCCAGAGAGACACTAAGAAAAACATTGATCAGAGAGGCAAAAGCAGCAGAAATCGGCTCCCTCAATGAGATTGAGTTGCTTGCACAAAACAGAAACAAATGGCGAGATTTGATAAAAGATATTTGCAAGGATTGAGACTGCTAGAATGAAAAAATAATTAGGAAAAGAGAATATCGGGGTCTATGCCCTATGGGCCGACCACGGCTCGAAAGATCAATAGATAGATAGATAGATAGATAGATAGATAGATAGATAGATAGATAGATAGATAGATAGATAGATAGATAGATAGATAGATAGATAGATAGATAGATAGATAGATAGATGGATGGATGGATGGATGGATGGATGGATGGATGGATGGATGGATGCATGGATGGATGGATGGATGGATGGATGGATGGATGGATGGATGGATGGATGGATTGATGGATGGAAGAATGGATGGATGGATGGATGGATGGATGGATGGATGGATGGATGGATGGGTAGGTAGGTGGGGGATTTGAATGGGTGGGTTGGATTTGGATGGATGGATAGACGGATGGAACGAATACATCTGCTTTATTTTATTTCATAAATATATATTTTAGTCATAACATATTGTGAATTATTTTGGGCGTATGTGTTCAGTCTATTACATTCTAATCATTTTTAAAATTGCAATTTTTTGGAGAAACCACTCGACATCATCATTAAGTGCCGTCTCCGCATTGAAGGTTGACTAACATGGAGCACCGTTCCGCTGTCTTTTGCTTTGATAGTGCAGGTTGTCACAGGATGACTTGTCCATCTTTTGATGTTACTTGTCCAAGTTAGTCTTGGTCGGCCTCTGCCTCTTTTACCTTGTATTTTCCTTTCCAAGATTACTTTTAGTAGGCTGTTGCGTCTTTTAATATGCCCCCAAAATTTCACTTGTCTTGTTCTAATTGTGTTTAGTAGTTCTCTTTTCATTTTTAGTTGTTTTAAAACTTCACCATTTGATTTCTTTTCTTTCCACCCAATTCTACCTATTCTTTTACATATCCACATTTCACATGTTTCAATGTTTCTGTTCTGTTTTCTTGTCTAATGTCCATGTTTCTGCACCATGCAGGAATGTTGGGAAGACATAACACTTTGTTATTCTTAGTTTTAGCCCTGCTGTTATTTGTTTTGATGTTAGTATGTTCTTTTGGACATTAAAATTACTTTTTGCCATTCCTATTCTTTTGTTTTTTTCAGTTGTACATTTTCCATCACTGGTTATAGTATGTCCAAGGTAGTTGTAGCTCTGAACTATCTCCAGGTCTATTTCTTCAACTTTGACATCCACTTATAAGTTTTAAGTATTATCTTTGTTTATGATTATAGTTTTAGAGAGACCACTCGCAAAATATACAATCTGCAGCGAAAGTAAATATCGTTGTATGAATGATACTTATATAGATTAATGCTGATAAGAAAAGTGGAGGCGGGGCAGCGGTGAATATTCAGAGGAGGCCACGACAACTCTAATATTTTATCAGAACACATAACACAACCACATTCCAGCTCATTGAGTTAAATGTCAGTGTACAACCAGCACTGCAGTCCCTATTATAGTCGTAAAAATGTAGAGAGCCCCTGTCACGCCAAGTGGCGTATAGGGAATATGGTGTTAGTGACCTTAATTTTTACAGACCTTCGGCACATGATTTTGTGGTAATGTGGTCGGTATTACGCCCGTGTCGCTTTACTTTCCCAGAAAATAAATACGGTACCCATCTAAGGCTGGGTGAACCCGGAAACAGTTGGTTAGGATCCAACCCGACCTCTTGTCCTATGTAGTCCAGTTCACTAACCACTGATTGTAGTATAGCCGTGATATAGTTCAAATAACTCGAGCCGTTACTAATAAATAGACTTCAGTGCCTATGGAGTTCAAACCTACTACAACCGTACAACGGCATCTATCTACCTTGCATGATTTATGAGAACTAGGTAGACCATTTCAGCAAACAGCTCCTTGTTACCATGACAACATATGAACGACTAATAAGGTGCAGTTCTAAATTTATATCGAAACATAAAGAAGTAGAGCCAATTTTGTCCTATTTGGTGAATCATTCAAGGAGAAGAGGTATGTTTACAGCACAAACAACATAAGCTGGCCGTGGGCTCTAGAGGTTGGTTCTCGTGGCGCTGTGCCGAGGAGTACTGGTTCGATCCTGCTTCGGACCTTCTATTGTTCTTTAGGGAACAAGCAAATAATTGCAGGGCTGCGGTAAAGCTGGTAGCAAGGAACCTGTAGTGGGAAGTGACGTTCACACCTAGTTATGGTGACAGCTTTACAAAAAAGGAACGCAACAAAAGACTGACATTTCCGTATTTTTTGTCGCGCTTTAAAACAATTCTTGCGAATGCCTTTCCAGTTATACTCGGAAGGGATGATTATGGTTATGGAAGGCCCCGGTATCACTGCAAACGAATTAAAATCCATAATTGCTCAACCGTCCGTGCCAGTGGATTCATCCGAATTACTAACTTATCTCCAAAACAAAGAAAGGTAGCTGTAGTCCCCCATCATAGCAGTCTCAGCACACGCCAAAAGACATAAGGCGAAACCGCACAAAAAGTGAACACAGCCAACTGTTCCCTGTCACACGATATCATCATTCATCGTAAGCAATTGGAATGTCAAAACATGATCAAAACGGATGAGACACACAGCTCACGGTGTGCACAGAGCACTTAACTCAGCAGCTCCTGCAGCAAGCCGGACTTGGAATATGCGGAAACTGCAACAAGGAACACTTTTCAGACACAGCAATTAAAAGTTCCTGCCGCCTAACCGTCATATTGACCGGTATTCCAACGATGACGTATATTACAATCAACACAGAACACACTATCACGCACACTGTAGAGGATTTCAGATCACATGCATGTACTCCGCTTCACCGGGGAAGATCCCAACAGTGGAACTTTTTATCTATACACTGATCTGCATTGGAAAGATAGAATTAATCATCTTTCCGGCTCAAAAAAAAAAGGAACGTTACTTTTCTCAAGTAACGCATCTCACATGTATTGATCTTTCTTAAATGTGATTTAGAAAGGGTCGGGTCCTTGTTTGACTTTCATAGCACAAAGTTGGTATGAAAATGTTATTTATCATTTGTTGTTTAGCTGGCATAGAAATGTTTGGATGTCTTAACAATGGTGAAAGCTGGTATGTGACAGCATTTGCTTTTTTGTATTCTCATGTCAATTTCTCTGTCTAGTTTTCCATCTTCTGTGAACATTTTGCCCAAATACTTGCATAAGCTGAGCCGCGATAGCTTAGTGGTTAGTGAACTGTACTACAAAGGACAAGGGGTAGGGTTCGATCCCAACCGACGGCTCCGGGTTCACCCAGCCTTAAAATGGGTACCGGATTTTTTCTGGAAAGTAAAGCAGCACGGGCGTAATACCGATCACATTACCCCAAAAATCATGTGCTGAAGGTCTGTAAAATATAGAGTCACTAACACCATATTCCCTATACGCCACTTGGCGTGACGGGGGTACTTTTACTTTTTTTTTTTTTTTACTTGCATAAGCTAGAGTTGATTACGATAATTTGATTAAACATTATCTTACAGGCTACAATCGCGGATCATACAATCCAAAGCGTATAACAGTACTTTGATTATTATAGAGGCTACAATTACAGCAGTGCATTGATAATAAATATTTTACTGCAAGGAATGGATCATTCAGTATCAATGATTGCAGCATTTGTATGATAATAGTAATCACACACAATTGAAGTGAATGAGTCATTTTGAAATTAACGTCTTGACGTCATAACATGGCGGCAAGGTTTTTTTTCATGAACAAAAAAGTGAAATAAAAACTCAGATTTAAACATGTCGTAGCGACTGCACTGGACAATCGACCTTTTATCATCCAGTCCAAGAAATATGATAATGAAGTTAATAGTTTAGCATGGTTTAATGAGAAACAAAATCCGCTTTCGTGACGTCCCTTAACCATCTGGTAATTATATAGTCGTTGACGTCATAAAGAAGGTCATCCTTTACTAGGGGGCGCCCAAAACTGTGGAAAAAAAAAATAATAAAGTACCCCCGTCACGCCAAGTGGTGATGGTGTATGGTGTTAGTGACCCTACATTTTGCAGACCTTCAGCACATGATTTTTGGGGTAATGGGGTCGGTATTACGCCCGTGCCGCTTTACTTTCCCAGAAAAAAAATCCGGTACCCATTTAAGGCTGGGTGAACTCGGAAGCCGTCGGTTGAGATCGACCCTACCCCTTGTCCGTTGTAGTCCAGTTCACTAACCACTGAGCTATCGCGGCTCCACAAAAAAACTGTAGATGTGTATAAACGTGACATTTAAGACTCTGAACATAAACCATGCAGCATGGGAAGACATAGCTGCAGACCGCAATCTCTGGAAACACACTCTAGAGGTTCACCTCAAACAAGAAGCAAACAGATTCATAGAGAAAGAGAATACACGACGAAAGAAAAGAAAAGACAAAATAACATTTCTAGGGGCGCTGAAAAATCCATAGTCAACTATGACTGACGGGGGCTACTACTAGTCAACTATGACTGACGGGGCTACTACTAGTCAACTATGACTGACGGGGGCTACTACTAGTCAACTATGACTGACGGGGGCTACTATAGTCAACTATGACTGACGGGGGCTGCTATAGTCAACTATGACTGACGGGGGGCTACTATAGTCAACTATGACTGACGGGGGCTACTATAGTCAGCTATGACTGACGGGGGCTACTATAGTCAACTATGACTGACGGGGGTTACTATAGTCAACTATGACTGACCGGGGCTACTATAATCAACTATGACTGACGGGGGCTACTATAATCAACTATGACTGACGGGGGCTACTACTAGTCAACTATGACTGACGGGGGCTACTATAGTCAGCTATGACTGACGGGGGTTACTATAGTCAGCTATGACTGACGGGGGCTACTATAGTCAACTATGACTGACGGGGGCTACTATAGTCCTCTATGACTGACGGAGGCTACTATAGTCAACTATGACTGACGGAGGCTACTATAGTCAACTATGACTGACGGGGGTTACTATAGTCAGCTATGACTGACGGGGGCTACTATAGTCAACTATGACTGACGGGGGCTACTATAGTCAACTATGACTGACGGGGGTTACTATAGTCAGCTATTCTTGACGGGGGCTACTATAGTCAACTATGACTGACGGGGGTTACTATAGTCAACTATGACTGACGGAGGCTACTATAGTCAACTATGACTGACGGGGGTTACTATAGTCAGCTATGACTGACGGGGGCTACTATAGTCAACTATGACTGACGGGGGTTACTATAGTCAACTATGACTGACGGAGGCTACTATAGTCAACTATGACTGACGGAGGCTACTATAGTCAACTATGACTGACGGGGGCTAATACTTCTACTTTACGTTTTATAGAAAGAACTCACAAGAAAGCTGTTTATTATGTCATAAAGAAAGTCATCCTTTGCGTTAATAAGAAAGCCATCTTTCCTCCAGTGTGCTCTCCCATGAGCAAAAGATGATTAATGGTGACGCACACAGTGATGATGCTGCAGGTGGTTATGAGGACTCTGGTAATTGTGGTGGTCGGAGTAATCACAAGACAGACACTCCTAAATCTGGCCCAGGTTACGATAATATAATACCCGCTGTTAGATTAGACGAAACTGGGAAGACAACAACTGACGGAAATGGCAGATCGATCAATAATGCGCATTATGATAATTATGCAGCGAATAACACTCAAGTAGTGTGGTGCGAGGTTGAAAGAGGCGGGTCTAGAAATGTCGATAATGGACAGATTCAGTCTAACGATCGTTGTAGATGTGGGGAGGAACACACCGACAGCTGTTGTACTTATTGCAAAGCAGACTTGTGTGGGAATGTAGCTGTGGGTACTTTTATGAAGTGTGGAGTCGAACGAGGAATGGACACGGATTTATTTGGAAATCATTTGAATAACGTGATGATTGATACAACCGTTGCTGAAAGTAATCTGGATAACATTAACTCCACTATTTCGAACGAAGAACATCGTTCAGGTGTTAGTATTAATTACTCTACCGCTAATAATTTATCCGGGATAAGATGTGTCGATGTGAATTTACCAGAAACAATAAATAAATTATCTTTTTCAGTTAACACCGGAGAAGACATAAAATGTGAAAATCTTTCCGGGAGATATAACGAAACAATGTCACAATCCATTTCCGAGAAATCTGGTGTATATTCCGTTTTAAGAAAAGTCGTAGACAACAAAAATGATAACTGCGTGAATTATTTACTTGATAATAATAATAATAATGATAACCTTGTGACGTTTGATGATGAATTTTCTCAAAATGGATTATCGTTCTGGAGAAACAATTCATCGTCTGTGTCTTCGCTTTAAAAAGGCATTTGTTGTGACCAAAAGACATACAGCACAAAGCGATCCGTTGCTTTTAATGAAATGGATACGATAAGTGGTAGCGCGCATCCAACTGTCAAATTAAATGTAGTGAATAGTACATCAAGTGATCGTAATACTTCAATGTCAACTGTGAATGTTCATTCTGTTTCAGGAAGGACCGCCCCAACTATTATAATAACACCAAGCACGCCAAGGAAAACGTTTGTAAACAGTCAACACTATGTGATGTGGATAGGAAGAAGGAAACTGTACAGAATGCGCGGTCAACAAGCACAACACAATCTGATGTGGATGGAAAGAAGGGAGTAGTTTATCAGGCACGGTCAATCAACACAGCTCAATCTGATGTTGATAGAAAGAAGGGAGTAGTTCATCAGACACAGTCAACCAACACAGCTCAATCTGATGTGGATAGAAAGAAAGGAACTGTATATCAGGCACGGTCAATAAACACAGCTCAATCTGATGTGGATAGAAAGAAGGGAACTGTATATCAGACACTGTCAACCAACACAGCTCAATCTGATGTGGATAAAAAGAAGGGAGTAGTTCATCAGACACAGTCAACCAACGCAGCTCAATCTGATGTGGATAGAAAGAAAGGAACTGTATATCAGGCACGGTCAATAAACACAGCTCAATCTGATGTTGATAGAAAAAAGGGAGTAGTTCATCAGACACAGTCAACCAACACAGCTCAATCTGATGTGGATAGAAAGAAAGGAACTGTATATCAGGCACGGTCAATAAACACAGCTCAATCTGATGTGGATAGAAAGAAGGGAACTGTATATCAGACACTGTCAACCAACACAGCTCAATCTGATGTGGATAAAAAGAAGGGAGTAGTTCATCAGACACAGTCAACCAACACAGCTCAATCTGATGTGGATAGAAAGAAAGGAACTGTATATCAGGCACGGTCAATAAACACAGCTCAATCTGATGTTGATAGAAAAAAGGGAGTAGTTCATCAGACACAGTCAACCAACACAGCTCAATCTGATGTGGATAAAAAGAAGGGAGTAGTTCATCAGGCACAGTCAATCAACACAGCTCAATCTGATGTGGATAAAAAGAAGGGAGTAGTACATCAGGCACAGTCAATCAACACAGCTCAATCTGATGTGGATAGGAAGAAAGGAATATTTCGTCTAGCACAGACGTCAAATTCTGGTAAGAAACAAACAGAAACGTCCGCAAGAATAAACAAGAAAGCAGAAAAAATATTCGAGAGAAAACACACAGAAATTACTAACTTAGAAACAAACAAAATAAATGCAAAAATACACAAAGGAAAATACACAGAAACGGGTGCAAAAACTTGCAAAGAGGTTGCAAACATTTCTGAACAAAATCGCGTTCAAATTGGGATAAAAGAAGATGCGGTAAGCAACAAAAACCCTGAGGGAAAACAGGCACAAATAAGTGCAAAAACATGCAAGAAGTTTTTTGAAAGATCTCCAGGGAAGCAAATAAAAATAGATAATAAAGGAAACAAAAAGAAAAGCAAACAATGTGACGAGAAGCATACTTGTTCCCCCCAAAATAAGAACTCGATTAACGAAAACGTTAATGGGCACAACAAGTTGTTACTAAGACAAGATGAAGGTAAAACTGCACCAGCCTGCCTGAAGACAACACTTCCATCAGAAGTACCAACCTCTGGTGTAGTGTACAAGTTAGAAGGTGTGAAACATCAAACATCAACACTTCCATCAGAAGTACCAACCTCTGGTGTAGTGTACAAGTTAGAAGGTGTGAAACATCAAACATCAACACTTCCATCAGAAGTACCAACCTCTGATGTAGTGTACAAGTTAGAAGGTGTGAAACATCAAACATCAACACTTCCATCAGAAGTACCAACCTCTGATGTAGTGTACAAGCTAGAAGCTGTGACACATCAAACATCAACACTTTCCGAACCTCAAGCAAATCCAAACTCAGGTGCAAATTCAGAAAAAGAAATCGCATTGAAAAAAGAAAACCTTCCGCTGGTTTCTGACAGCACCGCTTTCAATATCCCATCTTCAGGGATGCCCTTTCCAACTATAAATGTGAGAGAATCTGATACAAAAGTTACTGTCAATTCAAAACTTCACCCATCATTGAACACAAAGTTCGAATCTGGATTTATACAATTTTCAGATAACGCTTCTATAGGGCAATCGGAAGTAAAAAGTAAAGAGTCCAGAAGAGAAGATAACCGTGTTGTCGATTCTCTTATTCTAACGAGGGAGCTTAATGCGTCTAAAATATACGCTCATGATGAGATAAGAAACACTGTAAATGATAATTTCACAAATTCAAAACACACGAGTACAGTTGGTGAAAATGCGTTATTAACCGAGACCGACGTCGATTCTTTGTTGGAGTCTCACTATTCGACAATTCCTGGGTGTGATAAGAACGTGGTTTGTGGAGACCGAGCTATTGTCTATAAGAACGATATACGTAATGGGGTCATGCAAGTGAAAGGGCAAAAAAATCACAAAGAGGTTGTTGAACCTGACGCAGAGGAGGAGGCCATCTACGCCATCCCAGTCCCGAAAAGTCTCCGAAAAGTTGCATCTTCGCAGGAAAACGCGTCAGCAGGAAAATCTGAACATGAGAAAATTGTGTCCTTCGAAGAGACACTTCCGCTGAAACCATCGCGTTCTCCTAATATCGCTTCACCGCAGTTCCAACTTGATTGTATCGATACTAGCCACCCTGTATCAGCAAACAGAGTCGAAGTCACGTGTGAAATAAAGAAATCTTCAACAACTGAAGCTCTCCAAGTGGTTCCGGACAACACCGATTACTCTAACATTCCAAAATATGGACGATACGATTTCTTCAGCCTGGGACGGCAACCCAAAATCCTGAGAACCGTCTCCTCACCACATAAGAAAGGAGCGCCTATTAATTTAGAGATGATGCTGCGATTTCGGCGCCAAAGCTTAACGGATATCCCCAACTCGGCTACAACATGTGAGAGCTTAAGCGTGGATGACATCCTCAACTCCTGCAGTGAGTTTGCACAAAACAGTGCTTACTTCCGCAACAGAACTAGCTCAGACAGCACCCACAACACATCGTGGTACTCCTTGTCGGTCTTTGGACCATCGAATGCCCATCCTAAAATTTACAGAATCGAAGAGACAGAAAAAATCCAAGCACATGTTGGTTCGCCGTCATTCACGTCGATTCTAAAGAAAACTAACAATGAGCGAAGTGCAAACAAATCAATTTTAAAAACACATAAAGATCAAGAATCAACTACAGCTCTTCATGTTAAGAAAATCAATTTCGTTGATGAAGTGAAGCCAAGTGGATGCGATGGAAGCAGAATGAACACCAGAATGACTGGGAGACATATGGTTTATGGGAAAGGGATTCTGGACGCATCTTCCTCATCTTCTCACTCTGATTTAATTGGCCGAAACGATTTGGAGCGAGCCAATCAGGAGCCAGCGTTCAAATTATCTAAAGTTGCTTTCATTGGCCAAAACGATTTGGAGCAGTCCAATCAGGGACCAGTACCCAAGTCTTCGAAAGTTGTTTTCATTGGTCAGAACGATTTGGAGCAGTCCAATCAGGGACCAGTACCCAAGTCTTCGAAAGTTGCTTTCATTGGTCAGAACGATTTGGAGCAGTCCAATCAGGGACCAGTAACCAAGTCTTCGAAAGTTGCTTTCATTGGCCAGAACGATTTGGAGCAGTCCAATCAGGGACCAGTACCAAAGTCTTCGAAAGTTGCTTTCATTGGCCAGAACGATTTGGAGCAGTCCAATCAGGGACCTGTATCCAAGTCATCGAAATTTGTTTTCATTGGCCAGAACGATTTGGAGCAGTCCAATCAGGGACCAGTATCCACGTCTTCGAAAGTTGTTTTCATTGGTCAAAACGGGTTGAAGATCACCAAAGAAACGCCAGTGGTAAACGAGTCTCAAAAACATGTGTCTGAACAAGTGGCTTTGATTTCTACTGCAGAAGCCACGAATAGTTCAGACTTGGTTAAGAATAACGTTAACACAGATCATTGTGCAGGCTCGAAGAGTAATCCTACTAAAGACATAACAAACTTCTCAAGGAGAGGTAATGCTAAACCTAAGACTGCGAGTGAACACCTCCTACACAACTGTGACTATGACAGCTTAGAAAATGCTGTAGTCGTGTACCCATTTTCAGCAATGTCTTCATTCTCGCCCAGAGAAAGTTCTAGAAACATTTCAGGAGAATTGAATTTTAACTCCAGAGCGAAAGATATTGATAACGTGAAACAGCAAACAGATCTCGCTGCTTTCTCTCCACGGCCTTTTTGCTCAGACTTCAGGACTTGACACACGATCCGAATCATCCGCACCGGTTTTGGAAGCAAACGAAATTACAATTAAACCAATGCATGGCATCACTCAAATGTCATCGATTGGAAAAAGTGTCACACCGCTGCCATCAAGATTTACCCAGAAGCCATCGCTTTCTCCAGCAACTTACCCAGAGATCCGTCAAGGGCATGTAACTCCAACATTAAAATCACCTTCTGCTTGCTCGAGTTACGACCTTCAGAGCCCAAGCAACTCACACGCCTCTGAATCCTTGTCGCCACCCAGCGTGTTTTCTGACTCTCCCGATGACTCTAGCCCAGGACCTGTGTTCTCCTTGGATGCCTTCTCGGACCCAGGTTTGGAGAGCGGTCAATCCCCAGCACTGAGATCCCCCACCTACAACGCAAGTAAGTTAATCAAACTATCATGTTGCTCTGAGATAGACGCACATATAACACATATTAAATATCATGCGAGGCGCGAGTAGAGCTGCAGAAGATATGTACAAATACTTGCCTTTTGTGTTTGTTTTGTGTTAATATTTGATGTTTTGTACCTGATTAAGGTTTTGCCGAAACGCCACGAATAGAGCTGCAGAAAACATATAAAAATGCATGCCTTTTGTGTTTGTTTCTGTGTTATTATTTGTTGTTTTGTACCCGATGAAAGTTTTGCCGAAACGTCGTGGTTTGTCTCGTCCTTCTACAGGTTCAGCTACTTCATACAATTACATCTTCTTCCTCTTCTACCTTTCAGCTCCCTATGGAGCATAGGTTTTCAACAAATACTTTCCAAGTCGTTCTGTTTCTTGCCATTCTTTTAAGATCATTCCATGTCTTCCCCATCATCTTCATCTCTGCTTCTATCTGTCTTTTCCAAGAATTCTTTGTTCATCCTCTTTGTCTTTTTTCCTGGTAGACAAAAGGTGAGTCAGCAACCCGGACTCCTTACGGTTTTCTCCGGATGGCGTCATACATCTCTTAGACAAAGAGCCTTTATCTTCCGTGGATGGCGGAATTACTTTTATTCTTGGGATAGCCAGTCCCATGCCCAACCCTCCTTTCTCGCCCCTTACAAACATGCCTGGTAGGGTCATCATCATCATCGAGTGCCTTCTCCGCATCGAAGGTTGGCTACCATGGAGCTCCATTCTGCTCTGTCTCTTGCTTTGATGGTGCAGGTTGTCATAGGCTGGTTTGTCCATTTTTTTATGTTACTCGTCCATGTTAGTCTTGGTCTGCCTCTGCCTCTTTTACCTTGTATTTTTCCCTCCAGGATTACTTTTAGTAGGCTGTTGTGTCTTTTAACATGTCCCAAAAATCTCACTTGCCTTGTTTGAATTGTGTTTAGTAGTTCTCTTTTCATTTTTCGTTGTTTTAAGACTTTGTCGTTTGTTTTCTTTTCTTTCCATCCAATTCTACCTATTCTTCTATAAATCCACATTTCAAGGGCTTCAATTTTCTGTTCTGTTTTCTTGTCTAATGTCCATGTTTCTGCACCATACAGGAATATTGAGAAGATGTAACATTTTGCCATTCTTAGTTTCAGCCCTGCTGATATTTGTTTTGTTGTTAGTATATTTTTCATGGCATTAAAATTACTTTTTGCCATACCTATTCTTTTGTTTATTTCAATTTTGCATTTTCCATCATTGGTTATAGTATGTCCCAGGTAGTTGTAGCTTTGGACTGTCTCCAGATGTGATCCCTCAACTGTGATATTTAATTGTACGTCTTGAGAATTTTCTTTGTTTATGATAATAGTTATAGTCTTTTTGATATTCATTTCTAGCCCATATTTTTTGCTTGTTATGTTTATCCCATTAAGCAATTGTTGTAGGTCTTTAGGATTTTCTGCTAGTAGAACAGTATCATCAGGTTAACTCAGGTTATTGATTATCTTTCCATTAATGATTAGGCCTGGCATCTCTGAGATGTTTTTAAAGATTTGCTCAGTGTATAGATTGAACAAGCTTGGTGATAGGGTACAGCACCACTATTCTTTACTCCCCTTTCAGGCCCCGGCAGCGCACGGGCGACAATCACGTGTTATTTTATATATCTTCTTGTTTGATTTTTCACTTTCATACACTTTGCTGCTTCTAGCTTAGATCATGTGAAGGTAGATTTGTATTCTCTATACCACACCTGGGCAAAATTTTATTTTATGAGGGCCAGATAGCACCACCTAATGAGGCAATTATATAAATTACCTAATTTGCACTCACAAGCGATTGTAATGTAAAAATCGTATTTGTTACGGAGAGTTGAAAACAGAAAAGGGAGTGGAATGAAAGGGAGAGGGATGCGTTAGAAGTTTTGGTGGGAGGAAGGGTGAATAAAGCTATTTAAAAATGTATACATTGAAGCTGATAATTGGTAAATTAGCGTTAGAGTTGTTGCTGTTGTTGTTGCTGTAGTTGACGGATTGCCACGAGTTGATGCGGGCAGGTTGCCCTTGACTCGTTGATGTAGCGGGTCGTAATGGCTTTCTTGACATTCCCGGCTCTTACTGGAGAAGTTGGAGTACGTCTATCCCAGGGAAACTACTAGTCCAGCCCAGAGGTACTGCAATACTGGGTCCTCTATATCAGTTACAGCCACCACTACAGGGAACACGGCGATCCTAGCTTCTGTTAGCCAGTCTGGTTTGATGCAGACTGTTACCAGGGGAGACCACGAGGAGGTAGAACTGCTAGGTCTTGGTCAGCCGATGGTGCACCGACCCTGCTATTGCGACCGCAGGTCGAATGCGCTTCCGTTCCCCTAGTGTTAGAGTTTAAGCAATTATGTTTTTTTTTTTCATTTATTTACTTTTTATTATCTCAGAAATGGAGTGTATAGTAATTTTAAAATAACACATAAGGGCTGGTAAAAATAGCTTGGCGGGCAGTCTCTGGTCCGTGGGCCGTAGGTTGCCCATCTCTACTCTATACGATGTATTTTTTTTTAAATTAAGGGTTGCTTTGTTCGTTTTAAATGTGTGTTTTCCAGGAAACTGAATTTCGTGGAAATGACTGCGCACTCTCTGTTCGATGGAAGTCATTTGGAATCGTTGCCTATGCCACCGATTAGGGTTGCATGGTAGTCGACCTTTCCAACAGAATTTGCCAATGAGGATAGGCGGGAGCCGTATCATGGGTGGAGCGGATATGGGGGTTTTCCAATTGCAGTGAAACCTATGAGGGCGGATGGATGGAAGGAAGGAGGGAGGAAGGAAGTGAGGGAAGGAAGGAACGAAAGCGAGGGAGGAGTGGCAGGAAGAAAGAAAGAAATAAAGAAGGATAGAAAGAAAGAAAGAAAGAGAGAGAGAGAGAGAAAGAAAGAAAGAAAGAAATAAAGAAAGAAATAAAGAAAGAAAGAAAGAAAGAAAGAAAGAAAGAAAGAAAGAAAGAAAGAAAGAAATAAAGAAAGAAATAAAGAAAGAAAGAAAGAAAGAAAAAAGAAAGAAAGAAAGAAAGAAAGAAAGAAAGAAAAAAGTAAGAGAGACAGAAAGACAGGAGGAAAGAAGGGAGGGAAGAGAGGTGGTATGGAGGAAAGTAGGAAAGGAAGGAAGAAAGGAAGAATGGAAGGAAGGGAGGGTGGGAAGGGAAGGAAGAATGGTAGGGAAGACTTAGACCCAAAAAAAATGCGCAACAAACATCATGAAAATGGCGACGGGAAATTATCGTGGTAAACCTTGTTTTGGCAACATTACACCAGAGAGGAGCGTTCTCAATAATTTAATTTTCATTGATACGGTGGGGACGCGTGTTTGAATCCCGGTGGCGTTACGTGTTTTTTTTTTCTCATCATCATCATCATCATCATCATCATCATCATCATCGAGTGCCGTCTCTGCATCGAAGGTTGGCTACAATGGAGCTCCATTCTGCTCTGTCTCTTGCTTTGATGGTGCAGGTTGTCATAGGCTGATTTGTCCATTTTTTTATGTTACTCGTCCATGTTAGTCTTGGTCTGCCTCTGCCTCTTTTACCTTGTATTTTCCCCTCCAGGATTATTTATAGTAGGATGTTGTGTCTTTTAACATGTCCCAAAAATCGCACTTGCCTTGTTTGAATTGTGTTTAGTAGTTCTCTTTTTCTTTTTTCGTTGTTTTAAGACTTTGTCGTTTGTTTTCTTTTCTTTCCATCCAATTCTACCTATTCTTCTATATATCCACATTTCAAAGGTTTCAATTTTCTGTTCTGTTTTTTTTTTGTCAAATGTCCTTGTTTCTGCACCATACAGGAATATTGAGAAGATGTAACATTTTGCTATTCTTAGTTTTAACCCTGGTGTTATTTGTTTTGATGTTAGTATGTTCTTCATGACATTAAAATTACTTTTTGCCATTCCTATTCTTTTGTTTATTTCAGTTTTACATTTCCCATCACTGGTTATAGTATGTCCAAAGTAGTTGTAGTTCTGAACTGTCTCCAGGTCTATTCCTTCAATTTTGATATCCACTTGTGAGTTTTGAGTATTTTCTTTGTTTATGATCTTAGTTTTAGCCTGTTTTGATATTCATATCTAGTCCATATCTTTTGCTTGTCATGTTTATTTCAATAAGTAATTGTTGTAGATCTTTTTTTTTTTTTGATCGGTAGTAAAATAAAAACTCAGACCCGAATATCTAGCGACGACTGCACTGGTCAAGTGCCCTTATTTTCCGGCCCTACAATCCCCAAGGGCACCCCACTAATGGAAAAATGTTGTAAAAATATTTTTTTTCCTTCTTTCTTTTTTTGATTGATACGGCGCGGCAGATTTTGTTTTCTGTTTATATTCTTACTGCGGTGAATGGATAATCTAGACCACACAGCTTAGGAAGTACCAACACAACAATACCTGGCGTGGAGTCAAAGGGCAGACATCTACAGGCGCTGGATCAATAACCAATTAATCAGCCAAATAACCGACCGATCAATCTTAATCAGCTTAATAGTGTATGATGTTCCGTTTCAGCATAATTCTACTCACGACCGACTGACTCTTGTTGTGTGTAATCTACGGCAAGTGGAGCTAAGACGGCCAGACAGCAGCACAGCTGGGAGGTGTCAGTGACTCATGGCTGATGATTTACGCCAGGATCGGTGAACCAGAGCCATCTAGACCCGACTCCACCTCTTCACGGTGCCTCTAGAAACAGACTAACAAGTCTAGTCTGGCCATTGCGAGTAGGGATCGAGAGGGAAGGCAACTCGTTGCTCAAAAATGCCTTGCTAAAGTCGGATGTTTTGGACCGAAAGGAGGACATTTCACAGTTCTATTGCAAACCTCAACACAACGCATTTACGTCCCCCTCCCCCAACCTCTAATCTAACGTCCTAAGACGTCCTAATACCCTTACGTCAATAAAAGTAATGAAGACGTTCTGAAAGAAGCCAAAGTTAAATCATCATCAAGTACCGGGCCTACTGGCGTAGGTGATCATGTCTCTCCACAACTTTCGATCTCGGCAGCTATTTATCATTTCTGTTGTTGACCTTCTGCCAAGCCATTCTCTTAAGCTGTCTGTTATTTTTTCTCTTTGCTTCCCTCTATCTCTTCGTCCCTCAATGTTTCCAGTTGTCACAATATATTTCAGCTGTTCTCTTCTCATTACATGGCCAAAAAATTATGATTGCTTCTTCCTAATATTGGAAATTAGCTCTCTTTTTGCTTTGGCCTCTTTCAGGACATTTTCATTACCCTTCTTAACTGTCCATGGTATTCTCAACATTCTTCTGTAAAACCACATTTCTACAGACTCCAGTGATTTTCTTGTCTGTTGTCCTATTGTCCATGATTCGCAACCATTTTTTAAGACTGGCTCTACGTAACATTTAAGAACTCTTTTTCTTGTTTCTATTGTCAAAAATGGATTGCATAGTATCTTCCTCATTTTTTGGAAAGCTGCTTTTGCCTGAGCCATTCTGCATCTCACCTCTTTTGTACATCTTCCGTCTGAGGTTAACAAAGTTCGCAAATATTTAAATTCATTTACCTGTTTTAATATTGTTCCACTTGTCTTTATTTTGCACTGAGGCAATGTCTTTTTCTTTGTTGTTACCATTACCTCTGTCGTTTTGCTATTAAGGATGACTCCTTTATTTTTACTTTCTTTCACTATAATGTCCAGCATTTCTTGTAACTCATTTTCACTCTTAGCGATTAAGACTGTATCATCAGCATACCTTAGATTATTTATATTATGACCTTCAATTGTTATTCCAGGCATGCCCCTTATGGATCTTAAAATAATCTCACTATAAATATTAAACAAATCTGGTGACAACACACAACCTTGTCTAACACCCTGTTTTATTTGTTTGTCTACTGGCCAAAGCTAAAAGACAGCTAATTTCCAATATTCGGAAGAAACAATCACCATTTTTTGGCCATGTCATGAGAAGAGATTCTATGTCAATAGAAATGAGAAAGAGAGTTCATCTGTGCTATATAGAACCAATTCTGACCTATGAAAGCAAATCATGGACAGTAGACAAACAAATGAAAAGACAATTAGAGGCGACAGGGATGGGTTTCTCAGAAGAATGTTAAAAGTTCCCTGGACAGCTAAAAAGACCAGTGAGGAAGTTCTCAAAGAGGCCAACACAAAAAGGCAGCTCCTAAAAAAACATCAGAAAGAAACAATCAACACTTTTCGGGCACATCATGAGAAGAGGAAAGTTGGAATACTTGGTTACAACTGGCAAAATAAAAGGAAGGAGAGATCGCGGACGACAAACTGAGAAAATACTGGATAGCTTGGTGTCATGGCATGGAAAACAGTCAACAACAGAACTGATATGATGCACTGTAGATAGAAGATTGTGGAGGGACATGATCGCCTACGCCAACCGGTATGGCACATGATAAGGATGATGAATAAGAAGAGAACAGCTGGGATATATTGTGACATTGCTGGGATATATTGTGACATTGCTGGGATATATTGTGACATTGCTGGGATATATTAGTGGAAGATAATATGAATCCATGTTTGACAATAGAAACAAGAAAATGTTCTTAAGTGTTATGTAGAGCCAGTCTTAAAAAATGGACGTGAATCATGGACAATATGACAAAAGACAAGAAAATCACTGGATACTGTAGAAATGTGGTTTTACAGAAGAATGTTGAGAATACCTTGGACAACAAATGAGAGTAATGAAAACGTTCTGAAGGGAGAGGCCACAGTAAAAAGAGAGCCGATATCCAATATTAGGAAGAAACAATCACCATTTTTTGGCCATGTAATGAGAAGAGAACATGATCCGGATGAGAAACATCAGCAAACCGGACATGGAATATGAGGAAACTGCAAAAAGAACACTTTTCAGACGAAGCCTCAATGGTTTCTGTCGCCAATCGGCCATATTGACCGGAAGTCCATGAGAGGATTTGCCAACTTGCACTGAACTTGCACACTTATTTGCTGATGAACATCTTGAGGAGAATATTAGAATACCTATGTGTGTGCCCAGAGTGCTGTAATCATCATCATAATCTTCCATACCGGTTGGCGTAGGTAATCATGTCCTTCCACAATCTTCTATCCACAGTGCATCATATCAGTTCTGTTGTTGGCTGTTTTCCATGCCATGACACCAAGCTATCCAGTATTTTCTCTCTTTGTCGTCGCGATCTCTCTTTCCTTTTATTTTGCCAGTTGTAACCAAGTATTCCAACTTTCCTCTTCTCATGATGTGCCCGAAAAATGTTGATTGCTTCTTTCTGATGTTTTTATGAGCTCCCTTTTTGTGTTGGCCTCTTTCAGAAATTGCTCATTTGGTCTTTTTAGCTGCCCAGAGAACTTTCAACATTCTTTTAAGAAATCCCATCTCTGTGGCCTCTAATCGTCTTTTCATTTGTTTGTCTACTGTCCTTGATTCGCTTCCATAGGTCAGAATTGGTTCTGTATAGCAGCGATGAACTCTCTTTCTCATTTCTATTGACATAGATTTGTTGCATAAGATATTTTTCATTTTCTATTCGTTTAGCTGCTCAATATATGTTATGTATATTTTATAATTAAATATAGTCTTAACATATGGATGTGAATCATGGACAATAGGACAACATACAAGAAAATCACTGGAGTCTGTAGAAATGTGGTTTTACAGAAGAATGTTGAGAATACCATAGACAGCTAAGAAGAGTAATGAAAACGCTCTGAAAGAGGTCAAAGCAAAAAGAGAGCTAATTTCCAATATTAGGAAGAAACAATCAACATTTTTTGGCCATGTAATGAGAAGAGAACAACTGGAATATATTGTAACAACTGGAAAAATTGAGGGACGAAGAGATAGGAGGGATGCAGAGAGAAAAAAATACCAGACAGCTTAAGAGAATGGTTTGGCAGAAGGTCAACAACAGAAGTGATAAATAACTGTCGAGATCGAAAGTTGTGGAGAGACATGATCACCTACGCCAGCAGGCCCGGTACTTGATGATGATGATAATTAAGTGACCCTACATACTCCAAATCTTTTTATATTACTCCAATGTGCTTCCGTGTTTTGTCTTTACCATCCTCTGATGTCTTGGGAGATCTGATGTCTAGCCCTCCCTGATAATGGTAATAAACAGGTGGTCCCGTGTGCAGTTGCGCACGTTAAAGAACCCTTGGCAGTTAAAATGACAAAGAATAGGCTATAAATATGACCACAAAAAATACTGACGTTTATGTTGTATTTATATATCAGTATTTTCTTGTGTTCCTACTTTTGTTGTGTTCCTACTTTTGTTGTGTTCCTGCTTTTGTTGTGTTCCTTCTTTTGTTGTGTTCCTGCTTTTGTTGTGTTCCTGCTTTTGTTGTGTTCCTACTTTTGTTGTGTTCCTGCTTTTGTTGTGTTCCTACTTTTGTTGTGTTCCTTCTTTTGTTGTGTTCCTACTTTTGTTGTGTTCCTGCGTTTGTTGTGTTCCTACTTTTGTTGTGTTCCTACTTTTGTTGTGTTCCTGCGTTTGTTGTGTTCCTACTTTTGTTGTGTTCCTGCTTTTGTTGTGTTCCTTCTTTTGTTGTGTTCCTGCTTTTGTTGTGTTCCTACTTTTGTTGTGTTCCTGCGTTTGTTGTGTTCCTACTTTTGTTGTGTTCCTGCGTTTGTTGTGTTCCTACTTTTGTTGTGTTCCTGCGTTTGTTGTGTTCCTACTTTTGTTGTGTTCCTGCGTTTGTTGTGTTCCTACTTTTGTTGTGTTCCTGCGTTTGTTGTGTTCCTTCTTTTGTTGTGTTCCTGCTTTTGTTGTGTTCCTGCTTTTGTTGTGTTCCTACCTTTGTTGTGTTCCTGCGTTTGTTGTGTTCCTGCGTTTGTTGTGTTCCTGCGTTTGTTGTGTTCCTTTCTTCTAAGGGTAGGCTAACCTGTCCCATCTTTTGATGTTAATCGTCCATGTTAGTCTTGGTCTGCCTCTGCCTCTTTTACCTTGTATTTCCCCCCTCCAAGATTACTTTTAGTAGCCTATTGTGTCTTTTAACATGCCCCAAAATTGCATTTGTCTTGTTTTAATTGTGTTTAGTAGTTCTCTTTTCATTTTTAGTTGTTTTAAGACTTCGTTGTTTGTTCCCTTTTCTTTCCATCCAATTCTACCTATTCTTCTATAAATCCATATTTCAAAGACTTCAGTTTTCTGTTCTGTTTTCTTGTCTAATGTCCATGCTTTTGCACCATACCGGAGTTTTGAGAAAAAATAGCATGTCATTTGCAGAACTTTGCATCCACAACAGATCATTTGACAAAATCTCTGTCTCTAAACAGATCTCCCACTTCTGTTATTATGTTTAAGGTCTCCTTGATGTCATGTTTAAGGTCTCTTTGATGCCATGTTTAAGGTCTCCTTGATGTCATGTTTAAGGTCTCCTTGATGTCATGTTTAAGGTCACCTTGATGTCATGTTTAAGGTCTCCATGTTGTCATGTTTAAAGTCTCCTTGTTGTTATGTTTAAGGTCTCCTTGTTGTCATGTTTAAGGTCTCCTTGTTGTCATGTTTAAGGTCTCCTTGTTGTCATGTTTAAGGTCTCCTTGTTGTCATGTTTAAGGTCTCCTTGTTGTCATGTTTAAGGTCTCCTTGTTGTCATGTTTAAGGTCTCCTTGTTATTATGTTTAAGGTCTCCTTGTTGTCATGTTTAAGGTCTCGTTGATGTCATGTTTAAGGTCTCCTTGATGTCTTTTTAGGGTCTCCTTGTTGTCATGTTTAAAGTCTCCTTGTTGTCATGTTTAAGGTCTCCTTGTTGTCATGTTTAAGGTCTCCTTGTTGTCATGTTTAAGGTCTCCTTGTTGTCATGTTTAAGGTCTCCTTGTTATTATGTTTAAGGTCTCCTTGTTGTCATGTTTAAGGTCTCGTTGATGTCATGTTTAAGGTCTCCTTGATGTCTTTTTAGGGTCTCCTTGTTGTCATGTTTAAAGTCTCCTTGTTGTCATGTTTAAGTTCTCCTTGATGTCTTTTTAGGGTCTCCTTGATGTCATGTTTAAAGTCTCCTTGTTGTCATGTTTAAGGTCTCCTTATTATTATGTTTAAGGTCTCCTTGTTGTCATGTTTAAGGTCTCCTTATTATTATGTTTAAGGTCTCCTTGTTGTCATGTTTAAGGTCTCCTTGATGTCATGTTTAAGGTCTCCTTGATGTCATGTTTAAGGTCGCCTTGTTGTAATGTTTAAGGTCTCCTTGATGTCATGTTTAAGGTCTCCTTGATGTCATGTTTAAGGCCTCCTTGATGTCATGTTAAGCTCTCCTTGATGTCATGTTTAAGGTCTCCTTGATGTCATGTTTAAGGTCTCCTTGATGCCATGTTTAAGGTCTCCTTGACGTCATGTTTAAGGTCTCCTTGATGTCATGTTGAAGGTCTTTTTGATGTCATGAAACCACTTTCATCCTGATCTGTCCCTGATGCATCGACCAGAGACTATGCATTCCATTATGGTACTTTCCAGCCCCCTGTGTTTTTTGACGTGACCATATTATTTTCGCCCGTGCGCTGCCGGGGAGTAAAGAATAGCGGCGCTGTACCCTACCAGGCATGTTCGTAAGAGGCGAGAAAGGAGGGTTAGGCATGGGACTGGCTATCCCATACTGTAAAAAAAATAAGCCGAAAAAAACTTCACAAACATGAACAAGTCAAAGAAAGATAAAGTTAATCCGTCAACCAGGAAAGAGAAGGGCTCTCTGTCTAAGAGACGTATGACGCAATCCGGAGAAAGCCATAAGGAGTCCGTGTTGCCGACTCACCCTTTGTCTACCAGGAAATCCTCCAGAATTGGCACCTGGAATGTACGTACCCTTAACGAACAGGGAAAAGCGGCACAAGTGGCAGCAGAAATGACTATTACACAACAGGCCCTTTTTTGGAATCCCCAGGGGAAAAGACAAAGAGGAAGCCCAAGGAATTCTTGGAGAAGACAGATCGAAGCAGAGATGAAGATGATGGGGAAGACATGGAATGATCTTAAAAGAATTGCAAAAAACAGAACGACTTGGAAAGTGTTTGTTGAAGTCCTATGCTCCACTGGGAGCTAAAAGGTAGAAGAGGAAGATATTATTGTAATTTCCTCTATAGAATGGTGTTTATTAGTTAGTTCTTTATAACATTTACATCTTTTTAACATGTCTTACTTGCACTGTTTCGCTATCCAATGTATCTTTATGATTTTTCTGCTGCATTTTGTTTCGAGTAAATCGATTTTCTTCCCTGCTGCTTGCGATATTG
Source organism: Megaustenia siamemsis (assembly GCA_032433765.1). Taxonomy (NCBI): domain Eukaryota; kingdom Metazoa; phylum Mollusca; class Gastropoda; order Stylommatophora; family Ariophantidae; genus Megaustenia; species Megaustenia siamemsis. Next base: position 8,110,304 of record JAVIAB010000102.1, read on the forward strand.
TCCATGATTCACTACAGTATGTTGCAATCGGGAAGATACATTCCTTATTAATTTTAATTTTCATCATCATCATCAAGAGCCATGCCTGTTGGCGTAGGTGATGTATCTCCACAATTTGATCATGTCTCTCCACAACTTTCGATCTCGACAGTTATTTCTCATTTCTGTTGCTGACCTTCTGCCAAGCAATTCTCTATTGCTGTCTGGTATTTTTTCTCTTTGCTTCTATCTATTTCATCGTCTCTCAATTTTCCCTGTTGTCACAATATATTCTAGCTGTTCTCTTCTCATTACCTGACCAAAAAATGATGATTGTTTCTTCTTAATTTTGGAAATTTGCTCTCTTCTTGCTTTATCCTCTTTCAGAACGTTTTCATTACTCTTCTTGGCTGTCCGTGGTATTCTCAACATTCTTCTGTAAAACCACATTTCTACAGCCGCCAGTGATTTTCTTGTCTGTTTTCCTAATGTCCATGATTCATATCCATATATTAAGACTCGTTGTACGTAACATTTAAGAACTCTTTTTCTTGTTTCTATTGTCAAAAATGGATTGCACTGTTTCATCCTCATTTTTTGGAAAACTGCTTTTACCTGGGCCATTTTGCATCTCACCTCTTTTGTACATCTACCATCTGAGGTTTACAAAGCTCCCAAATATTTAAATTCATTTACCTGTTTTAATGTTATTCCACTTGTGTTTATGTTGCGCATTGCGGTGATGTCTTTTTATTGTTGTTGTTGTTGTTGCTACCACTACTTCTGTCTTTTTGCTATACCTCTCTCTATTTTTGCCTTCCTTCACTATAAAGTCCAACATTTCTTGTAACTCATTTTCACTCTTAGCGATTAAGACTGTATCATCAGCATACCTTAGATTATTTATATTATGACCTCCAATTGTTACTCCAGGCATGCCCCGTGTGGATCTTAAAATAATCTCACCATAAATATTAAACAAATCTGGTGACAGCACACAACCTTGTCTAACACCATGTTTTATTTGTTGAAACATTCCCAATTGATTTCCTGTTTTTATGGCCGTTGTTTGTTGCCAGTACATGTTCTTTATTATTCTTAGATCTTTGCTGTCTATGTTTATGCCTCCCAAAAATTGTGATTATTTCTTGGTGCTTTACTCTGTCAAATGATTTGGTATAATCTATGAAACACAGATATAGGATATGTTTTCACTTCTATGGCTCTTTAATTTTAAATTAACTGTAATAAATAATTGAAACAAAAGCAAGTCCTGAATAGCCGCAATACCTCAGTGGTTAGTGAACTGGACTACAAAGGACACGAGGTAGCGTTCGATCCCAAACCACGGCTCACGGTTCACCCAGCCTTAAATGGGTACCGGATTTTTTTTCTGGGAAAGTACAGCGGCACGGGCGTATTACCGACCACATTACCCCAAAAATCATGTGCTGAATGAATGTGAAATGGACTAACACCATATTCCCTATACGACACTTGGTGTGACGTGGGGTACTTTATTTTACTTCGCTTTTTTTCAACAAACAAGATAAGAAACAAAATAAAACCAGAAATAAGTAAGGAACTGTGGATTTGTGGAAGGAAAGGACACCAATAATGCAATATGCATCTTAAGAACATAGATAGAAATATCTATAGAGGTAAAGAAAGATCTATATATGTGATTTATAGACTACACAAAAGCATTTGACAAAGTAAAGCATGTGGAAATAACAATATGCTGGAGAAATTAAACATTGATGGCAAGGATCTGCGAATCATAAAAAAAACATGTACTGGCAACAAACAGGTGCTATATGAATTAGCAACCAAACAGGACAATTTCAACTTATAAAACTAAGAGTCAAACAAGGCTGTGTTCTGTCGCCGGATTTGTTTTCACTTTACAGCGAACATATTATGTGATATCAATAGTAGACAAAAAAGAATTGAAGTCAATGGTCACAACATAAATAATTTGTGATTTGCGGATGACACAGTCTTAATAGCAGAGACAGAGAATTAACTACAAGAATTGATAGATATAAAAGTAAAAGAAAGCAACAAGAAAGGTCTCAGTCTGAATAGTAAGAAAACAGAAGTAATGGTCATATCGAAGAAACAATCATCAAGATCATGCAGCATAAAAATAAACAATACAAATCTGAAACAAATGCAACGCGTCAAATACCTGGACACAATAATAACATCGGATGGAAGATGTACCACGGAAATAAAAAGCAGAATAACTCAGGCCAAAATAGCATTTCAGAAAATGAAAAATATCTTATGCAACAAATCTATGTCATTAGAAATGAGAAAAAGAGTTCATCGGTGCTATATAGAACCAATTCTGACCTATGGAAGCAAATTATGGTCAGTAGAAAAACAAATGAAAAGACGATTAGAGGCCACAGAGATGGGATTTCTCAGAAGAATGTTGAAAGTTCCGGACAGCTAAAAAGACCAATGAGGAAGTTCTCAAAGAGGCCAACACAAAAAGGGAACTCATAAAAAACATCAGAAAGAAACAATCAACAATTTTCGGGCACATCATGAGAAGAGGAAAGTTGGAATTCTTGGTTACAACTGCCAAAATAAAAGGAAAGAGAGATCGCGGACGACAAAGAGGGAAAATACTGGATCGCTTGGTGTCATGGCATGGAAAATAGTCAACAACAGAACTGATACGATGCACTGTAGATAGAAGATTGTTGATGGACATGATCGCCTACGCCAACACGTACGCGTATGGCACATGATGATGACCATAATTGTACTTTTCAAAATGTTTAATTCAAATTCTGTTTCTTAAACTCTGTTTTGGAAGCTTGGCGTTGTAGTTCTATCTATCTATTGTCCTTTCGAGCCGTAGCCGGCCCATAGGGCGTAGACCAAGATACACCTTCTCCTATCTGAATTTTTGTTCTAGCAGTTTTAAATTCTTTTAAAGATATTTTATCAAATCTCGCCATTTGTCTCTGTTCTGTGCAAGCAGCTCTATCTCATTGAGGGAGTAAAATCCTGCTGCTCTTGCCTCTCTCATCAATGTTCTTCTCAGTGTCTCTCTGGGTCTTCCTCTTTTTCTCTTACCTGATGTTTCCCACATGAGGGCTTGCTTTGCTATTCGGTTGTTATCTCTTCTCATCACATGTCCAACATATGACCATCGTCTTTTCTTTATTACTGAAGATATTAGTTGTTGATTGGCGATTTATCTAATTTCCTCGTTTGTTTTGAATTCGTTCCACGCTATATCAAGTATTTTCCTTAGACATTTATTTTTGAATGCCTTCAACTTTGTTTCTATATCTCTTGTTGTTTTCCAGCTTTCACACGCATACGTAAGGGTTGATAGTACATTTGATTTGAATAGCCTAAGTTCTGTGTTTGATGCTGATGAGTTTCGTTGTAGTTAATCACTGTATAAATCTTGTGGGCTCTCTGCCAGTATCACTGCAACATCCGTAAATCTCATATTATCATTCGCTGTTTCATCGATTCATTACCCTGACAGATCACTGATCGCTTTGAAAACGACCTCCGTTATTTGATTTGACTTTTATCCAATTCAAAATCCGATTGTTCTTTCAGTTGCAGACAACCTTAATGCAGCTGTTTTCCTGTGACTTTTCTGTTTATCCCTATTTTTAGCAAATCAAATACACAACTTTATTTCTTTAACTTAAACGGGAAAACATAATCCAGTTGCATTTTTCTCCTGATTCAGGGTATCTCAATCACGCCCTTTGACATTCAATGCTTACGGTCTCTCAATGGGTAATCCTACATAACGCCTCAGAGATTTATAGAGTTCGATTCTTCTGTGAAAGAAGGATTAAGGATTTGATCCACATTATCTAGCTTGTCATAAATGTCAGCAAAATGAATATATCATGATGCCAATATCCTGAGCATGTCACAGAAATAGTCGATCAAATTTGAAAATGTCTGACTCACACATGCTAATTAACATATTCTTTCTTCTTTTAATGTTTAATTTTTTATATCTATTTTTCCCCCTACTTCTTCTTCTACATATGTTTCTCATTTTTTCCTATCTTCTCTGTTTACTTTTTCTTCTTATATTTTGCTTATTTTTATTGTTATTTTTCTGTTACTTTTTTTCTCTACATTCTTCTTCTTCTTCTTCGTCATCATCATCATCATTCTCGTTATTATATTTTTCTTCATCATCATCGTAATTTCATTTTTCTTCTTAATTTTCGTCTTCGTCATCAAGATCATCATCATCATCATCGTCCTCATCATCGTCATCATCTGCATCATCGTCGTCGTCGTCATCATCATCATCATCTTCTAATGCCTCTTCTTCATTGTCATTATCTCGACATTCATAATAATTTTCTTTTCTTCTTCATTTTCATCTTACTTTTCATCCTCTTCTTCATTATGACATCATCTTCTCCTTCTTTTCAATCATCATCATCATCATCATCATCACCTTCTAATGCTTCTTCTTCATTGTCATTATCTCGACATTCATCATTTTCTTTTTTCTTCTTCATTTTCTTCTTACTTTTCACCATCCTCTTCATTATGACATCATCTTCTTCTTCTTCTCAATCAGCGTCATCATCATCATCATCATCATCTTCTTCTTCTTCTTCTTCTTCTTCTTCTCAATCAGCGTCATCATTATCATCATCTTCTTCTTCTTCTTCTTCTCAATCAGCGTCATCATCATCATCATCATCATCTTCTTCTTCTTCTTCTTCTCAATCAGCGTCATCATCATCATCATCATCTTCTTCTTCCTCTTCTAAATCAGCGTTGTCATCATCATCATCATCTTCTTCTTCTTCTTCCTCTCAATCAGCGTCATCATCATGATCATCATCTTCTTCTTCCTCTTCTAAATCAGCGTTGTCATCATCATCATCATCTTCTTCTTCTTCTTCCTCTCAATCAGCGTCATCATCATCATCATCATCTTCTTCTTCCTCTTCTAAATCAGCGTTGTCATCATCATCATCATCTTCTTCTTCTTCTTCTTCTCAATCAGCGTCATCATCAACATCATCATCTTCTTCTTCCTCTTCTAAATCAGCGTCATCATCATCATCATCATCATCATCTTCTTTTTCTTCTTCTCAATCAGCGTCATCATCATCATCATCATCTTCTTCTTCTTCTTCTAAATCAGCGTCATCATCATCATCATCAGCATCTTCTTCTTCCTCTTCTAAATCAGCGTCATCATCATCATCATCATCTTCTTCTTCTTCTTCTAAATCAGCGTCATCATCATCATCATCATCATCTTCTTCTTCTTCTTCTAAATCAGCGTCATCATCATCATCATCTTCTTCTTCTTCTTCTAAATCAGCGTCATCATCATCATCATCATCTTCCTCTTCTTCTTCTAAATCAGCGTCGTCATCATCATCATCATCATCATCTTCTTCTTCTTCTTCTAAATCAGCGTCATCATCATCATCATCATCTTCTTCTTCCTCTTCTAAATCAGCGTCGTCATCATCATCATCATCATCATCTTCTTCTTCTTCTTCTTCTAAATCAGCGTCATCATCATCATCATCATCATCTTCTTCTTCTTCTTCTAAATCAGCGTCATCATCAATATCATCATCATCTTCTTCTTCTTCTCAAACAGCGTCATCATCATCATCATCATCCTCTTCTTCTTCTCAATCAGCGTCGTCATCATCATATTCTTCTTCCTCTTCTAAATCAGCGTTGTCATCATCATCATCATCTTCTTCTTCTTCTTCCTCTCAATCAGCGTCATCATCAACATCATCATCTTCTTCTTCCTCTTCTAAATCAGCGTCATCATCATCATCATCATCATCTTCTTCTTCTTCTTCTAAATCAGCGTCGTCATCATCATCATCATCATCATCATCTTCTTCTTCTTCTAAATTAGCGTCATCATCATCATCATCATCTTCTTCTTCCTCTTCTAAATCAGCGTCATCATCATCATCATCATCATCATCTTCTTCTTCTTCTAAATCAGCGTCATCATCATCATCATCATCATCTTCTTCTTCTCAAACAGCGTCATCATCATCATCATCATCTTCTTCTTCTCAAACAGCGTCATCATCATCATCATCCTCTTCTTCTTCTCAATCAGCGTCGTCATCATCATCTTCCTCTTCCTCTTCTTGCACAACTGCACACTACGGAAATAAGCTACGATAAGCGGGCTACCGTGGGTGAGATCAACCTGTTTTTAAATCTCGCTGAGATTAGGTCATGCCCATCCACATAAGAGCTGCAACCCATACAGCGGCCACTTTGTGGTAAAATATGGCCCTTTTCGTCTTGTCAGGCGGTCTAGTGTAGGCTATTGTGTATTTGTTTTTGTTTTTGAGGTTTTGTTTTTGTTGAACAGCTTCTCTACCAATGTTTGACAAATGGCTCGTTGTGCTGTGATTTGATCTTTCTTGTCACGTGGCCAAACAATTTTATCTGTTGTTTCTTTATATATTATATGTCAGGAGTTATTCCCAGCTTTTTTCTTTCTCATTTCTGATATTATCTTTCAGACTGTTTCTTGTCATTCGTCTAACACATGTCATCTCATTAGAGGTTATTTTTCTAATTGTTCTTGCATCGAGGGTCCAGGTCTGGAATATGTCACTTCATATAAAGTCGTATGTCTCTTGACATAAAGTATTCTTCTACTTTTCAGCTCCCTGTGGAGCATAGGTCTTCAACAAACACTTTCCAAGTCGTTCTGTTTCTTGCCATTCTTTTAAGATCATTCCATCTCTTCCCCATCATCTTCATCTCTGCTTCTATCTGTCTTCTCCAAGAATTCTTTAGTCTTCCTCTTTGTCTTTTCCCTTGGGGATTCCAAAAAGGGCCTGTTGTGTAATACTCTCAGTTGGTTTCAGCAGTGTGTGTCCTATCCAGCGCCATCGTCTTCGCTGTTTCTCTTTATCTACTGGTATTTGACTGGTACATTTCCATAATTAATGTATATATGTACTTGTGTGTATTTATGTATATGTGTGTGTACGCGGTATTGTGTGCAGTTGTCGCTGAAAATAAACCTATCCGAAGACACGAAAACATAAACTGGAGAGAATTTGTAACAAATGTAACTATCATCATCATCATCATCATCAAGTAGCGGGCCTGCTGGCGTAGGTGATCATGTCTCTCCACAGCTTTCGATCTCGATAGTTAATTATCATTTCTGTTGTTGACCTTCTGCCAAGCCATTCTCTTAAGCTGTCTCGTATTTTTTCTCTTTGCTTTTCTCTATCTCTTCGTCCCTCAATTTTTTCAGTTGTCACAATATATTCCAGTTGTTCCCTTCTCATTACATGGCCAAAAAATGATGATTGTTTCTTCCTAATATTGGAAATTAGCTCTCTTTTTGTTTTGGCCTCTTTCAGAACGTTTTCATTACTCTTCTTAGCTGTCTATGGTAATCTCAACATTCTTCTGTAAAACCACATTTCCAATAGTGTTTTTCTTGTCTGTTGTCCTAGTGTCCACGATTCACATCCATTATGTTAAGACTGGCTGTACATAAAATATAAGAACTTTTTTTCTATAATGTAATAATGTAACCATAACGGAAAAAAACGAACAAGAACGCATATCAAGCCATGTAACTGTAAGGGGAAATAACAAACAAGAACACATATCAAGCCATGTAACTGTAAGGGGAAATAACAAACAAGAACACATATCAAGCCATGTAACTATAAGGGGAAATAACAAACAAGAACACATATCAAGCCATGTAACTATAAGGGGAAATAACAAACAAGAACACATATCAAGCCATGTAACTGTAAGGGGAAATAACAAACAAGAACACATATCAAGCCATGTAACTGTAAGGGGAAATAACAAACAAGAACACATATCAAGCCATGTAACTGTAAGGGGAAATAACAAACAAGAACACATATCAAGCCATGTAACTATAAGGGGAAATAACAAACAAGAACACATATCAAGCCATGTAACTATAAGGGGAAATAACAAACAAGAACACATATCAAGCCATGTAACTATAAGGGAAATAACAAACAAGAACACATATCAAGCCTTATATAGAAGACATTGTAACTGTTATAGTATAACATATATTTATTATTGTTATTATCTTGACAGCAGCACAGCACATTACATTAATCACAACGTTAATCATGACATAGTTCTCATGTTTAATATTACTAAAATCATTCTTTATTGACTTCTAATAATTCTTCTTGGCACGTGATACAATATTATACACTTCTCTTAGAATTAATGTTACCATTAAGGTTTACCACCGATGTTTATTGAACAGTCCATAAGTGCATTTTATACATTACTATCTCTCACACAACTTACTTACGGCTTCGTCAATGAATTATGAGCACAGCTTGAAAACTCTCAATAACACTTCACAACACTAAAGTTCATATGCTCATTTTTTACTTGTCAATTAACTTAAAGATTCCTAACTACTTGAATCGTGTGTCTAGAACTTGGAGAATTATAACTTTACTTGTAGATTACTAACAACTCTTCCTGGCTAAACTTTCTTGACTAAACTTTCGTAACTAAACTTCTGTCTTGGTTCTAACTTTCTGTGACTACATTTGTCTAGTTCTTCCTATTGTTCATAAACCTCTAGCTTAAACTGAACTGAACTGAACTGGAACCTGTTGTGTCGAATTTTAAATACTCCAACATCACACTTCGCGTTAAATCTCTTTAGCCAATCAAACCGTCGCAAAGTGACAACTTGTAACCCCTCTCGTGGAGTCCATCAACTCTCATCCTTCTGGCCAAAATTTGACCTATGACTCAAAATTGTCCAAAAAAAAAAATGTTTATTACTCTGTGAGCAACCTCTAACTTGATCGCTCCCTCCCTCCGTGACTTCTGTCTAACTTCTTCTGGTCAGTCTTGAACTCTCCTGAGTTTAACATAATCATTACTTCATGACTTTGACCTGTCCTAATAGTTGTTTACAGGACAGTGAAGTCATGCGCCCAAATTATGCCCATTTCCACAACTTGCTTGCGTGAAAATTTCCATTAAACTATTATGTCCAGTATAATTCTACCTTTCCTTCCTCCCCACTTTATGTGTGTCCACTACCCACTATGAACTTCTATTCCCTTAACTTGTTATTCTGTCCGTCTGGAAAATTGTCTAAACTTGTATTCTGTCCTAACACTGATGATCGCCACCATATATTACTGCTATAGTATATTAATAAATGGGTACCGGTTAATTTACCTGCCCCATGCTTTCATTAGCTAACTCTGTTACAGGAAATACATTGGTCTTGTGATTGGGTTGGACGAAATTCGAGTCCGGTGCGAGGTCTTTATGTGGACCCAGTGGTAACAGGTAATAAGGAAGACCAAAAGATATTCTAAGAACTATAATTAATAGAGAAGTTAGCTATGGCTTTAGAATAGAACATACTTTAAGAGGAAAGTTAATAGAGAGGCTCAACAATTAACTTGAGAATATAACAGACTTTAAGAGGAAAGTTAATAGAGAGGCTCAATGATGGAATTAAGAATAGAACAGAATTTAAGAGGAAAGTTAATAGAGAGGCTCAATGATGGAATTAAGAATAGAACAGAATTTAAGAGGAAAGTTAATAGAGAGGCTTAACGATGGACTTAAGAATAGAACAGACTTTAAGAGGAAAGTTAATTCATCATCATCATTGAGTGCCGTCTCCGCATCGAAGGTTGGCTACCATGGAGCGCCATCCCACTCTGTCTCTTGCTTTGATGGTGCGGATTGTCAAAGATTGACTTGTCCATCTTTTGATGTTACACGTCCATGTTAGTCTTGATCTGCTTCTGCCTCTTTTACGTTGTATTTTCCCTTCCAATATTACTTTTATTAGGCTGTTGTGTCTTTTAACATGCCCCAAAATGTCATTTGTCTTGTTCTAATTGTGTTTTGTAGTTCTCTTTTCATTTTTATTTGTTTTAAAACTTCATCGTTTGTTTTCTTTGCTTTCCATCCAATTCTACCTATTCTACTATAAATCCACATTTCAAAGGCTTCAATTTTCTGTTTTGTTTTCTTGTCAAATGTCCACGTTTCTGCACAATACAGGAATATTGAGAAGAATAACATTTTGCTATTTACAATTTCTCTCCATGGCTTTAGTTGGAATGTTACGTGATAAGGGTGCAATCTCTTTCACGGTGGTCTGCCATATTCGTCTTTCGTGTTCTGAATATGCCTCATGTGTACCACACACTTTGCTGTTTCCGCGTTCTGGGCCGTTGATCATTTCTGATTCTTCCGCCCCATCCACCGTCACAGACAGGAAAGTTAATAGAGAGGCTTAACGATGGGCTTAAGAACAAAATATATTTTAAGTGGAATATTAACAGAGGGGGGGGGTTAAATATGGGCTTGAGAACAGGCTTTAAGAAGGGAATTAATAGAGAGGGATTAATTATGGGCTTAAGAACATACATTAAGATGAGAATTAATAAAGAGCGATTAATTATGGGCTTAAGAACAGGCTTTAAGATGAGAATTAATAAAGAGGGATTAATTATGGGCTTAAGATTAGGTTTTAAGATGTGAATTAATAACGAGGGATTAATTATGGGCTTAAGATCAGGCTTTAAGATGAGAATTAATAAAGAGCGATTAATTATGGGCTTAAGATCAGGCTTTAAGATGAGAATTAATAAAGAGCGATTAATTATGGGCTTAAGATCAGGCTTTAAGATGAGAATTAATAAAAGAGCGATTAATTATGGGCTTAAGATCAGGCTTTAAGATGAGAATTAATAAGAGCGATTAATTATGGGCTTAAGAACAGGCTTTAAGATTAGAATTAATAAAGAAAAATTTAATTATGGCTTAAGAACATACTTTAAGATGAGAATTAATAAAGAGAGATTAATTATGGCTTAAGAACATACTTTAAGATGAGAATTAATAAAGAGCGATTAATTGTGGGCTTAAGAACAGGCTTTAAGATGAGAATTAATAAAGAGCAATTAATTGTGGGCTTAAGAACAGGCTTTAAGATGAGAATTAAAATAAAGAGCAATTAATTGTGGGCTTAAGAACAGGCTTTAAGATGAGAATTAATAAAGAGCAATTAATTGTGGGCTTAAGAACAGGCTTTAAGATGAGAATTAATAAAGAGGAATTTAATTATGGGCTTAAGAACAAAAATACTTTAAGAAGAAAATAAATAGAGAGGGATTAACTATGGACTTAAACGAAACAAGACATATTGCAGGGAATCGTTATACATTGAGAGTTATTATTTCTGTCCTGTGTGCTGTTTTCGGCCCTTATGTATGTGTTATTTTAATAAGAAAGTAAATGTAAATTCCTTATCATTATAACCCCGTTGTACTGTACAAATATTGTATTTAAGGTGTAAATTTCAGGTTAATTTAAACAACTGGATTTCCTGCTACACATATCGTCCCTTAAATAATATTGTTAGAGCTTGCGATAGCTCGGGTCCTCTTTAGGCCGTTTACAGATGTCGTATATCACTAACCGGGACTGACAGTCTGGTCCGTTGTTCTTCTTTATTGGCAATCGGGCTAGAAGTGACACGCGCCTGACGTCAATGTGTCGTCACGTGCCGTGTTAGGTCAAGGCCGGTAGTGTGTTTTCTTCCTCTGTCGGACCAGCTGTTGACTGGTTGTGCTCGACTTAAGAGGTGGGTCAGGTTACACATGTTCGTGGTGTGTGTTTACTTAGCAGGATAAGGGTTGTGGATACAGCTGGGGGAACTGTAACACTGGACGACAGTGGGATACAAGCTTGTAACAATTTTGTAACAGAGGGGTTAAACATGTAACAATTAACCTAGTGATAGATTTCAATATCTGAGTGAAAGATTTCAGTATATGAATGAAAGATTTCAATATCTGAATGAAAGATTTCAATATCTGAGTGAAAGATTTCAGTATATGAATGAAAGATTTCAATATCTGAGTGAAAGATTTCAATATCTGAATGAAAGATTTCAATATCTGAGTGAAAGATTTCAATATCTGAATGAAAGATTTCAATATCTGAGTAAAAGATTTCAATATATAAGTGCAAGATTTCAATATCTGAGTGAAAGATTTCAATCTGAGTGAAAGATTTCAATCTGAGTGAAAGATTTCAAAATCTAAATGAAAGATTTCAATATCTGAGTGAAATATTTCAATCTTAGTGAAATATTTCAATATCTAAGTGAAAGATTTCAATATCTGAGTGAAATATTTCAATATCTGAGTGAAATATTTCAATATCTGAATGAAAGATTTCAATATCTGAATGAAAGATTTCAATATCTGAGCGAAATATTTCAATATCTGAATGAAAGATTTCAATATCCGAGTGAAAGATTTCAATATCTGAGTGGAAGATTTCAATATCTGAGTGAAAGATTTCAATCTGAGAGAAAGATTTCAAAATCTGAATGAAAGATTTCAATATCTGAGATATATGGTAAATATAATGCCTTTGATACATAGATTTATAAAAGAATTGAAGGAATTGAATGGAAAGAAAAGGAAAAAAACGACGAAGTCGTAAAACAACTAAAAATGAAAAGATAACTACTAAAGACAACTCAAACAAGACAAATTAGATTCTTGAGGCATGTTAAAAGAAACTACAGCCTACTAAAAGTAACCTTGGAAGGGGGAATACAAGGTAAAAGAGGCAATGGCACACCAAGACTGACATGGACGAGTAACATCAAAAGGTGGACATGTCAACTTATGACAACCGGCATTATGAAAGCAAGAGAGAGAGTGGAATGTCGCTCCGTGGTAGCCAACCTTTGATGCGGAGACGGCACTCGATGATGATGCATATACATTAGCTGGTTTCAACATCATCCACATAAAAGGATGCATATACTGAATGGGAAATTGAAGAAGACTGCAAGAGCACTTAAATTGACTCAACAGCACAGGCATCCAATAGAAGATAAAATCAACAAAACGGAAGTCTTGAATATCGCAAAAAGAGAAACAACAGCAACATAACTATAGACGGCAGACAGCTAAAACAAGTAGAGAAATTAAATACCTAGGAAGTTTAGTAACAAACAATTCACAAACAGCAGAAATAGACTCAAGATGCAACAAAGCTGATCAAATTATTGAAAAGCTGTCACCGATATTGTCCAGTTGGAAATAACTTTAGAAGCAAGACAATACTCTACAATACAATCTTCATCCCAACGTTGTGCTGCCAATGACAGTTCTGGACGTTAGATTCAAGAACAATAGGAACATTAACCTCTACAGAGATGAAATGTGTTAGACGAATGACAGGAAACAGTCTGAGAGACAAGATCAGAAATGAAGAACTGAGAAAAAAGCTAGGAATAATTCCCGACATATAAAACATAAAGAAACAAAAGATAAATGGGTTGACAGAAAGACCAAATTCGAACCTTTAATAAACAGTGCGAGAACATCATATTCAAGGGCCAATATTAATATAAAAGGGCTAATATTGGCACCAACTTCATATTCTCTATGAACCACACAGACATGACTTTCTTCCTTTCTTCCTGATCTACTGTTTTTCTTGCTTTTTGTCCGATTTTCTGTCTTTCTGTCTTTTCACTGCTGATCCAGCTCTTTTGTATATCCCAGATATCATCATTATCAAGTACCGAGCCTGCTGGCGTATGTGATCATGTCTCTACACAGTTTTCGATCTCGAGAGTTATTTCTCATTTATGTTGTTGACCTGCCAAGCCATTCTCTTAAGCTGTCTGGTATCTTTTCTCTTTGCTTTCCTCTATCTCTTCGTCCCTCATATCCCAGGTATAAAAATAATTAAAACAAGTCTGTGGCCACAGGTCGTACAAATATTTACTCTCGTATTACTCTCCTCTTACTCTCCTCTTACTCTCCTCTTACTCTCCTCTTACTTTCATCTACTCTCCTCTTACTCTCCTCTTACTTTCCTCTTACTTTCATCTTACTCTCCTCTTACTCTCCTCTTACTTTATCTTACTCTCCTCTTACTCTCCTCTTACTTTTATCTTACTCTCCTCTTACTCTCCTCTTACTCTCCTCTTACTTTCATCTTACTCTCCTCTTACTCTCCTCTTACTTTCATCTTACTCTCCTCTTACTTTCATCTTACTCTCCTCTTACTCTCCTCTTACTTTCATCTTACTCTCCTCTTACTTTCATCTTACTCTCCTCTTACTTTCATCTTACTCTCCTCTTACTCTCCTCTTACTTTCATCTTACTCTCCTCTTACTTTCATCTTACTCTCCTCTTACTTTCATCTTACTCTCCTCTTACTTTCATCTTACTCTCCTCTTACTCTCCTCTTACTCTCCTCTTACTCTCGATTAGAAAAGAAACGACATTTAACATCTCAGAAATGTCACAATGACATCAGAGTAAAGCCGTAAATGGCTCTAGAAATATGCGCTTCCCTTGTCATGTGTCAGTTAAGTTTCACATCTTAACAGTGACACGCGACTCCAAGACCTGGTCTATTTATTAAAGTAACCAAAATCAGATAATAAAAACGAGTATTTTCTGTAGTTAGTTTGCTATTAAATTAATGAAGATAATTAATGTTTTGCGTTGTGGTTCTCAAATTTTTTTTTCTTGGGTCTATTCGTGAGTCTATATTATTTCCCTTAACGTTGCGGACACTCAGTTGTTTCTTGATACGATTATTCTTTGTCAATATAAGGTAGAGAGTAAAAAAAAAAAGTATAGAGCCCTCGTCACGCCAAGTGGCGTATAGGGAATATGGTGTTAGTGACCCGTCACGCCAAGTGGCGTATAGGGAATATGGTGTTAGTGACCATAAATTCTACAGACCTTCAGCACATGATTTTTGGGGTAATGTGGACGGTACTACGCCCCTGCCGCGGGGTAGTTTACTTTCCCCGAAAAAATCCGGTACCCATTTTAAGGCTGGGCGAACCCGGAACCGTCGGTTGGGATCGAACCTTACCTCTTGTCCTATGCAGTCCAGTTCACTAACCACTGAGCTATTGCGGCTCCCTAAAGCCACAAGGAAATCATTCATTCGAATTTCAAAATTATTTTTCGCCGCCTCTGATGAGAATCGAACCCAGGACCTTCCTGTACAGAGGCCGACGTCCTGCACCTAGACCACTAAACCCCCTAAATGAAATACAAAGAAACGTGTTTGGTTGCAGCTTTGTGTTGGTGACAAATGACGCAAGATAGTCAAGGAAGCGGTGGGTTGTGATCGAACCCTACCCCTTGTCAATATAAGGTAGAGAGCGTGAGGATTAATCGATAACTTGTCGGGCTCCAAACTAGAAGGTCGCAGGTTCGCATCCCGGTTGTCCACAGTTTTTTTTTTTTTTTTTTTTTATCGCGGGTGAAATAACAACTCAGACCCGAACACGTAACAGTGACTACACTGGACAAGCGGCTTTCATTCTCTGGTCCTAAAGATATAATCGGCAGACCCCAGTATATAGAAAGGAAGTTTGCCCTTTTATTTTCCTTCTTGATTGTAGCTGTACTTGTCGGAGATCGCAGACATTGTCTCTACAACTGTGATCTTTGGTTCTTTGGTTCTTTGGTTATGGAAGGCCCCGGTATCACTGCAAACGAATTAAAATCCATAATTGCACAACCGCCCGTGCCAGTGGAATCATCCGAATTACTAACTCATCTCCCAAACAAAGAAAGGTAGCTGTAGTCCCCATCATAGCAGTCTCAGCACACGCCAAAAGACATAAGGCGAAACCGCACAGAAAGTGAACACAGCTGTTCACTGCCATACGATATCAAAATATATCGTAAACAATTTGAATATCGAAACATGATCAAAACGGATGAGACACACAGCTCACGATGTGCACAGAGCACTTAACTCAGTAGCTTCTGAAACAAGCCGGACTTGGAATATAAGGAAACTGCAACAAGGAACACTTTCAAACATAGCTTTCAATGGTTCAACTAAGATCTTCTGTCTGTCATCATGGAATGGGGACAATAACCGATAATACTTGTCGACTGCTCCCACTACACCATCCATCACCTGCTCCCACTACACCATCCATCACCTGCTCCCACTACACCATCCATCACCTGCTCCCACTACACCATCCATCACCTGCTCCCACTACACCATCCATCACCTGCTCCCACTACACCATCCATTACCTGCTCCCACAACACCATCTATCACCTGCTCCCACAACACCATCTATTACCTGCTCTCACAACACCATCTATTACCTGCTCCCACAACACTATCCATTACCTGCTCCCACAACACCATTCATTACCTGCTCCCACAACACCATCTATTACCTGCTCCCACAACACCATTCATTACCTGCTTCCACAACACCATCCATTACCTGCTCCCACAACACCATCTATTACCTGCTCTCACAACACCATCCATTACCTGCTCCCACAACATCATCTATTACCTGCTCCCACAACACCATCTATTACCTGCTCTCACAACACCATCCATTACCTGCTCCCACAACATCATCTATTACCTGCTCCCACAACACCATCTATTACCTGCTCCCACAACACCATCTATTACCTGCTCCCACAACACCATCTATTACCTGCTCTCACAACACCATCCATTACCTGCTCCCTCAACACCATCTATTACCTGCTCCTACAACACCATCTATTACCTGCTCCCACAACACCATCTATTACCTGCTCCCATAACACCATCCATTACCTGCTCCCACAACACCATCTATTACCTGCTCCCACAACACCATCTATTACCTGCTCCCACAACACCATCTATTACCTGCTCTCACAACACCGTCTATTACCTGCTCTCACAACACCATCTATTACATGCTCTCACAACACCATCCATTACCTGCTCGCACAACACCATCTATTACCTGCTCCTACAACACCATCTATTACCTTCTCCCACAACACCATCTATTACCTGCTCCCACAACACCATCTATTACATGCTCCCACAACACCATCTATTACCTGCTTTCACAACACCATCTATTACCTGCTCCCACAACACCATCTATTACCTACTCCCACAACACCATCTATTACCTGCTCCCACAACACCATCTATTACCTGCTCCCACAACACCATCTATTACCTGCTCCCACAACACCATCTATTACCTGCTCCCACAACACCATCTATTACCTGCTCCCACAACACCATCTATTACCTGCTCCCACAATACCATCTATTACCTGCTCCCACAACACCATCTATTACCTGCTTTTACAACACCATCTATTACCTGCTCCCACAACACCATCTATTACCTGCTCCCACAACACCATCTATTACCTGCTCCCACAAAACCATCTATTACCTGCTCTCACAACACCATCCAAAACCTGCTCCCACAACACCATCTATTACCTGCTCCCACAACACCATCTATTACCTGCTCCCACAACACCATCTATTACCTGCTCCCACAACACCATCTATTACCTGCTTTCACAACACCATCTATTACCTGCTCCCACAACACCATCTATTACCTGCTCCCACAACACCATCTATTACCTGCTCCCACAACACCATCTATTACCTGCTTTCACAACACCATCTATTACCTGCTCCACAACACCATCTATTACCTGCTCCCACAACACCATCTATTACCTGCTCCCACAACACCATCTATTAGCTGCTCCCACAAAACCATCTATTACCTGCTCCCACAACACTATCTATTACCTGCTCCCACAACACCATCTATTACCTGCTCCCACAACACCATCTATTACCTGCTCCCACAACACCATCTATTACCTGCTCCCACAACACCATCTATTACCTGCTCCCACAACACTATCCATTACCTGCTCTCACAATACCCATCTACCACCTCCTCCCACAACACCATCTATTACCTGCTCCCACAACACCATCTATTACCTGCTCCCACAACACCATCTATTACCTGCTCCCACAATACCATCTATTACCTGCTCCCACAACACCATCTATTACCTGCTTTTACAACACCATCTATTACTTGCTCCCACAACATCATCTATTACCTGCTCCCACAACACCATCTATTACCTGCTCCCACAACACCATCCATTACCTGCTCCCACAACACCATCCATTACCTGCTCTCACAATACCCATCTACCACCTCCTTCCACAACACCATCCATTACCATTTCCCACAACACCATCTATTACCTGCTCCCACAACACCATCCATTACCTGCTCTCACAATACCCATCTACCACCTCCTTCCACAACACCATCCATTACCATTTCCCACAACACCATCTATTACCTGCTCCCACAACATCATCCATTACCTGCTCCCACAACACCATCCATTACCTGCTCTCACAACACCATCTATTACCTGCTCCCACAACACCATCTATTACCTGCTCCCACAGTATCATCCATTACCTGCTCCCACAACACCATTCATTACCTGCTCCCACAACACCATCCATTACCTGCTCCCACAACACCATCTATTACCTGCTCCCACAATATCATCCATTACCTGCTCCCACAATATCATCCATTACCTGCTCCCACAACACCATTCATTACCTGCTCCCACAACACCATCCATTACCTGCTCCCACAACACCATCCATTAATTGCTCCCACAACACCATCTATTACCTTCTCCCACAACACCATCTATTACCTGCTCCCACAACACCATCTATTACCTGCTCCCATAACACCATCTATTACCTGCTCCCACAACACCATCTATTACCTGCTCCCACAACACCATCTATTACCTGCTCCCACAATATCATCCATTACCTCCTCCCACAATATCATCCATTACCTGCTCCCACAACACCATCTATTACCTGCTCCCACAATATCATCCATTACCTGCTCCCACAACACCATCTATTACCTGCTCCCACAATATCATCCATTACCTGCTCCCACAACACCATCTATTACCTGCTCCCACAACACCATCCATTACCTGCTCCCACAACACCATCTATTACCTGCTCCCACAACATCATCTATTACCTGCTCCCACAACACCATCTATTACCAGCTCCTACAACACCATCTATTACTTGCTCCCATAACACCATCTATTACCAGCTCCCACAACACCATCTATTACCTGCTCCCATAACACCATCTATTACCTGCTCTCACAACACCATCCATTACCTGCTCCCACAACACCATCTGTTACCTGCTCCCACAACACCATCTATTACCTGCTCTCACAACACCATCCATTACCTGCTCCCACAACACCATTCATTACCTGCTCCCACAACACCATCCATTACCTGCTCCCACAACACCATCCATTACCTGCTCTCACAACACCATCTATTACCTGCTCCCACAACACCATCTATTACCTGCTCCCACAACACCATCCATTACCTGCTCCCACAACACCATTCATTACCTGCTCCCACAACACCATCTATTACCTGCTCCCACAACACCATCTATTACCTGCTCCCACAACACCATCCATTACCTGCTCCCACAACACCATCTGTTACCTACTCCCACAACACCATCCATTACCTGCTCTCACAATACCCATCTACCACCTCCTTCTACAACACCACCTACCATATGCTCCTACAACAGCGTCCACCACATGTTCCCTGGCTTCACGTAACCCTGACAGGGGCTGGGGGGCGCTCAACCAGTACTTCAACTTGACCAAGGGTGTCCCGTAGACAACATGACGTAAAGGACCCCAGTCACAAAGACTAACGAGAAAATTCTCAAAGAAGCCAACACAAAAAGAGAGTTTATAAAAAAAACAAAAAAGAAATAATCAACAATTTTCTGGGACATCATGAGAAGAGGGAAGTTGGAATACTTGATAACAACTGACAAAATACAAGGAAAGAGAGATCGTGGACGACAAAGAAAGAGGATTACTAGTTAGCTTGGTGTCGTGCACGGTAAACAATCATCAACATAATTTATACTGGGCACTGTGGACAGATATTCTTGGAGAAGACAGATGGAAACAAAGATGAAGACGATGGGGAAGTCATAGAATGATCTTAAAGAATGGCAAGCAACAGAACGGCTTGGAAAGTTTTTGTTGAAGGCCTGTGCTCCACAGGGAGATGAAAGTGTTTTTTTGAAGACATATGCTCAACAGGGAGCTGAAATTGTTTGTTAAAGACCTATGCTCCACGTGGAGCTGAAAGTGTTTTGTTGAAGACCTATGCTCCACAGGAAGCTGATAAGTGTCAAATTGAAGACATATGCTCTACAGGGAGCTGATAAGTGTTTATTAAAGACCTATGCTCTACATGGAGATGATAAGTGTTTAATAAAGACCTATGCTCTACAGGGAGCTGATAAGTGTTTATTAAAGACCTATGCTCTATATGGAGATGATAAGTGTTTATTGAAGACCTATGCTCTACAGGAAGCTGATAAGTGTTTATTGAAGACCTATGCTCCACAGGGAGCTGAAAGTGTTTATTGAAGACCTATGCTCCACAGGGAGCTGAAAGGTAGAAGAAGACTGTTAACAGAATTCAAACCAACGACAACAGTAAAACATGAAGCTAAACAAGGACTATATATCCAATCACGTCAGAAAGTGACTTTGGAAATATCTGGGCCACGTTCTCAGAATGAACGCCTGAAGGCCACCTTATCAGGACCTTATATGGAAACCACAAGGTAAACGAAACGAGGAAGACCGAAAGAAATCCTGCATATAATCATCATCATCAAAGAGAGTGGAGCTATGGGTCTCAGAAACATCCGAAAACTAAAACAGTTTGTAGATGACAGTCAGACATGGCAAACTATGGCTTCTGTCCTATGTGCGGCATTCGGCCCTATCTATCTATCTATCTATCTATCTATCTATCTATCTATCTATCTATCTATCTATCTATCTATCTATCTATCTATCTATCTATCTATCTATCTATCTATCTATCTATCTATCTATCTATCTATCTATCTATCTATCTATCTATCTATCTATCTATCTATCTATCTATCTATCTATCTGTCTGTCTGTCTGTCTGTCTGTCTGTCTGTCTGTCTGTCTGTCTGTCTGTCTGTCTGTCTGTCTGTCTGTCTGTCTGTCTGTCTGTCTGTCTGTCAGTCAGTCAGTCAGTCAGTCTGTCTGTCTGTCTGTCTGTCTATCTATCTATCTATCTGTCTGTCTGTCTGTTTTGTCTATCTATCTATCTATCTATCTATCTATCTATCTATCTATCTATCTATCTATCTATCTATCTATCTATCTATCTATCTATCTATCTATCTATCTATCTATCTATCTATCTATCTATCTATCTATCTATCTATCTATCTATCTATCTATCTATCTATCTATCTATCTGTCTGTCTGTCTGTCTGTCTGTCTGTCTGTCTGTCTGTCTGTCTGTCTGTCTGTCTGTCTGTCTGTCTGTCTGTCTGTCTGTCTGTCTGTCTGTCTGTCTGTCAGTCAGTCAGTCAGTCTGTCTGTCTGTCTGTCTGTCTGTCTATCTATCTATCTATCTGTCTGTCTGTCTGTTTTGTCTATCTATCTATCTATCTATCTATCTATCTATCTATCTATCTATCTATCTATCTATCTATCTACCTACCTACCTACCTACCTACCTACCTACCTACCTATCTATCTATCTATCTATCTATCTATCTATCTATCTATCTATCTATCTATCTATCTATCTATCTATCTATCTATCTATCTATCTATCTATCTATCTATCTATCTATCTATCTATCTATCTATCTATCTATCTATCTATCTATCTATCTATCTATCTATCTATCTATCTATCTATCTATCTATCTATCTATCTATCTATCTATCTATCTATCTATCTATCTATCTATCTATCTATCAGTCTGTCTGTCTGTATGTCTGTCTGACTATCTATCTATCTATCTATCTATCTATCTATCTATCTATCTATCTATCTATCTATCTATCTATCTATCTATCTATCTATCTATCTATCTATCTATCTATCTATCTATCTATCTATCTATCTATCTATCTATCTATCTATCTATCTATCTATCTATCTATCTATCTATCTATCTATCTATCTATCTATCTATCTATCTGTCTGTCTGTCTGTCTGTCTGTCTGTCTGTCTGTCTGTCTGTCTGTCTGTATATCTATCTATTGATTGTCCTTTCGAGCCGAAGACGGCACATAGGGCAGAACCACAATCTCAAAAACAGAAACAATGGAACGTATAATCAATCTCAGACTGCAGTGGTACCTGGAAAGTGAAAATCTCCTTGTCCCACAACAAGCAGGCTTTAGACAGTGTTACTCTACCGAAGATCAGGCAACCTATCTTTCCCAGGAAATTGAGGATGCGTTTCAAGAAAAGAAACTGGTACTAGCAGCATGATAGACCTAAAGAAAGCATTTGATAAGGTATGGAAGGAAGGCTTTTGAAGAAACTGAGAAATTATGGAGTAAATGGCAGGATGTACAAATGGGTCAAAGCATACCTGCATAACAGGAGAGCCAGAGTGCAACTGGATGGTCTTAAGAGTAAGAAGGTCTTACTGCGCCAGGGCGTTCCACAGGGAGGGGTACTATCTCCAACACTTTTTCTGATCTACATCAATGACCTAGTTACTGAACTACCACATGGTATCAAAGTGGCAATGTATGCAGATGACTTGGTAATGTGGTGCACAGAGGAGTATGCAACAGTGGCCTCCAAATTGTTACAAAGAGCTATGAATGCACTGAATTCATGGACAAATAGATGGTGTATCAGCATCAATACAGACAAATGCAGTACTACACTTTTCACTCTTTCCCCAAAACAAAAAGCAGGAGCCATCTATATAAACAATGAGCCTGTGAAAGAAGACATACAGGCTACGTATCTCGGAGTTACATTTGATAACAAACTATCTTGGAAACAGCAGATAAATAAGGCAACCCAAAAAGCAAGGAGAAAATTGGCTATTCTAAGAAAGCTGTGTGGAACTACGTGGGGTGCGAGTGGGAAAATACTCAGTAAAGTTTACCAACAGAGTATACGCCCACATTTAGAATATGGATCATCTGCATGGTGTTCAGCATCAAACACCACACTTCAAGAACTGGATAAAGTACAAAACCAGGCACTTAGGGTCATCACAGGAGCAATGAAATCAACACCAATATTAGAGATGGAGAAATTGTGGAGGATACCAGCACTGAGAGAACGGAGGGACACAAAGGTGCTGATACAGGCAGAAAAATTTGCTTGCATGCCGAGACATCCAATGAAGGACCGATTCCAAATCTTGCATTGGGACGACTTAAGAGAAGCAGTTTTATCCACCAAGCCAAGCGTATTAGTAGACAAACACCAGACATGCCAAGAGCTGTTAACCCCCTACTGCCCATACCAGAACAGACTCCCTGGACAGAGGAATCTGGATTATCAGTTCAAATACGGACAGAAGTGAAAGGAATAGTTGATAAAGAGGAACAGAATAGTCTACAGCGAAAAAACAATAACTCTCAGTTTCCTGGATGAAGAATACCCACAAGACCTATGGATTCGTGTGTATACAGATGGATCAGCACAGAATGCAGTAAAAAATGGGGGAGCAGGTGCATATATAGAATACCCAAATAACACTAGGGATATGAATAAAATAGCAACAGGGAAATATTGTCACAATTATGATGCAGAAATACAAGCAATAAAGTTAGCAATAGAAAAACTGCTGAACATTAATCTTAGCCCGCAGCCTGTAGTGTTTTTGACAGATGCAAGATCAGTACTCCAGGCACTACAATCCAGAAAATTACCACATCTGCAGACCTTATTGACTGAACTCTGCAAGCACCACAGGGTTGCCCTGCAGTGGATCCCATCTCACTGTGGAATACCAGGAAATGAGAAAGCAGATCAGTTGGCAAAGGAAGGTTCAACAGGCACACAACTAGATACACCTGTTACATACCATCATAAGAAACAGATAATCAAATCAATCAGAGGACCACAAGCCCCAAATCAGGATGCCTTTTATAATATGAATAGATATGAACAAGTTATCATTATACGTCTCAGAACAGGACACAATCGACTCCATAGTCACATGTATACAAAATTCAAGATCGGCACCTCAACTACTTGTACATGTGGACAGGCGCCCCCAGACTGCTGAACACATACTTCAAGACTGCACTGAATATAGTAGACTGAGGAAAATCCATTGGCCCATAGATACAACACTACAGACAAAACTATATGGGCCACTGCAAGAATTACAAAAGACAGTAACATTTATACAGGAAACGACATTGCAGATATAGACAATGCTTCATGCGAACGAAAGATAGATAGATAGAAAAACAGAAACCTTGCATGCCAAAATGGCACATATTGCAGAGATCACTGCTTCTAAAATCTATGGCTCTGTTTTATTCGGTCCTACTGGATAATAAATAAATCAATATCAATTGCGGACAGAGAATTGTGGAAGGACAATGATAGGACATCATGAAGGACATGATGATCGCAGCAGGAGGCATTCTGATCATCAGAAGGTGACTCCATCGAGCAAGTGTTTCGGCCCTTTAGCTTCTTGACTCTCTAGAGGAGGTGGGCTCGCCTGGGTCATGACTCCCAGGCGTCGACCTCCGGCTGCATTGCCTCTAAGTAAGTAAAAGTAAAGTACCCCCGCCACGCCAAGTGGCGTATAGGGAATATGGTGTTAGTGACCATAAATTTTACAGACCTTCAGCACATGATTTTTGGGGTAATGTGGTCGGTACTACGCCCCTGCCGCTTTACTTTCCCAGAAAAAAAAATCCGGTACCCATTATAAGGCTGGGCGAACCCGGAAGCCGTCGGTTGGGATTGAAACCCTACCTCTTGTCCTTTGTAGTCCATTTCACTAACCACTGAGCTACCGCGGCTCCCATATTGCCTCTAAGGCTTCCACAGTATGTTCGGCACAAATAACTACACTTATTTTACACTTGATGATAGCTATTATTTACGACAGCAGATCCTATCAGACGTTTTGTGTAGACCAGGCTCCCTACTATCGTATGCCTTACATACTGTGAACTTTCAAATGTAGCTGGAGGTCAACGCGTGGGAGTCTTGACCCAGGCGAACCCGTCACACCCTCCCCCCTCCCCGCCTTCAAATTGATAAGAAGCTTTTCTTCTTCAAAGCGTTCGTCCGTTAAGTGGGCGTTGTAGCGTTGTGTCTCTAGTTCACGACAAAAGCCGTGATATTTTAGCCTTTAATGCCCAGAACATGCGGGCATTTTCAAAATAATGTAGATTTGCTTAACAGCTTCTTTGCCCCGGAAGCGGCCATTTTTTTTGCCTACTCTTTTGGACTTTTAACAGGCAAGAGTTCTTTAACATGCACATGTTCACACAGGAGCCCATGCTTTGTCTTGTCGTTTTTAGAGAAGGCTGAGCCTCGGACTTATGGGAGCCGCGATAGCTCAGTGGTTAGTGAACTGGACTACAAAGGATAAGGAGTAGGGTTCGATCCGAACCGACGACTTCCGAGTTCACCCAGCCTTAAATGGGTATCGGATTTTTTTTCTGGGAACGTAAAGCGGCACGGGCGTAATACCGACCACAGTACCCCAAAAATCATGTCCCGAAGTTGTGTAAAATTGATGGTCACTAACACCATATTCCCTATACGCCACTTGGCGTGACGGGGGTACTTTACTTTTTTTTTACTTACCTGATGAAGGATTTTGCCGAAACGTTGTAGTTGATCTTGTCTTTATGTTTGTCTAGCTGCTCAATATCATTTTATGTTTATATTTTTACGTTTTAAGAAGATAAATGGCCTGAACAATTTTTTGACGGGTCAGCGTCTGATGATCAGATTTTCCTCTGGTTGCAAAGCCGTGTATAGTTTCCTAATTCATCAATATTGTAGAGAGCCTAGGTGCTGGGCAGGGACAGAGTTGGGAAACTGTCAGTGACTAACAGCTGCATGGTGCCAGGGTCGGTAAACTTCTCAGATCCTACTCCACCTCTTGGCAGTGCCCCAACTAGGAACAAACTAACGAGTCTAGCCTGACCGAGTCAGTAGGAATCTTGAGGGAAGGCAACCCGGTATTAAAAAATGTAGTTCTGTAGTCGGATGCATTAGTCCGAAAGACGCACTTATCACAGTTCTGCTTGAAATAACAACAAAAACATGCATGCTCTTTTTAACGTTCTATAAGGGCGGATGACGAAGAGATCTTTCCTACAATTACTTTTAAAACTTCTTCTTTCCTTCCTCATTTGTCTTTCATCGTCTAGGGAGGTATAATTTGCGGTCTTTTGCTCTTTTGTTCCCCTCTGCTGCTGTTATGTTTCCAAGTGTATCTAGCATTCCGTCAATCCATCTTTTCCGTGGTCAGCCCTTATGTCTGGTGTTCTCGCAACGTTTATTTAGGGTTCGTTGTGTTGTATTTTCATCGTTCTGCCATGTCACGCGGCCAAACCATTTTATCTGTTCTTTCTTTGTATATTCTATGCCGGGGACTATTCCTTGCTTTTTTTTCTCAGTTCTTCATTTCTGATCTTATCTCTCAGACTGTTTCCTGTCATTCGTCTAACACATTTCATCTCTGTAGAGGTTATTTTTCTTATTGTTCTTGCATCTAGGGTGTAGGACTGGCATTGATAGCACAACGTTGGAGTGACAAACTCTACCAAGAAATTTATTGAATTTTTTGTTGTTGTAGAATATTTATAATTTGTTTTTTATTTTAGAATTTATATATTATTTATTGAAAGCTATCAGGAACTCCTTTCAAAAAATTTAACAAATTGAGTGAAGAATGGCTTAGGCAAATGCTGTTTTCCAAAAACGAGAAAGATACTGTGCAATCCATTTTTGTTAAAAGAAACAAGAAAAGAGTTTTTAAATGTTATGTAGATACAGTCTTTACATATGGATGTGAATTATGGACAAAAGAACAACAGACAGGAAAATAACTCGAGGGTGTAAAAATGTGGTTTTGCAGAAGAATGTTGAGAACAGAATGGGCAGCTAAGAAGGGTAATAACAACGTTCTAAAAGAGGCCAAAGCAAAAAGAGAGCTAATTCCAATATTAGGAAGAAACAATCATCATTTTTTGGCCATGTAATGAGAAGAGACCAGATGGAATATAT
Organism: Megaustenia siamemsis; assembly: GCA_032433765.1. Classification (NCBI taxonomy): domain Eukaryota; kingdom Metazoa; phylum Mollusca; class Gastropoda; order Stylommatophora; family Ariophantidae; genus Megaustenia; species Megaustenia siamemsis. The sequence goes on from JAVIAB010000102.1 coordinate 8,137,392, forward strand.
TGTAACAACTGGAAAAATTGAGGGACGAAGAGATAGAGGGAAACAAGAGAAAAAATGCCAGACAGCTTAAGAGAATGGCTTGGCAGAAGGTCAACAACAGAAATGATAAATAGCTGTCGAAATCGAGAGTTATGGAGAGACATGATCACCTATGCCAGCAGGCCTGGTACTTGATGATGATGATGATGATGATGATCAAGCAATCAGTCATTATTGTTCATTAATTGTTCTAGCTATCAACATATCGTGGCTTATCTTATTTGTTATTTTGCTCAACAGAATTGGAAGTTGTCGAGGCCTGGAAATGGCTGAGGGCGGCTGGGTTCCCGCAGTACGCTCAGATGTTCGTTGGTAAGTAGGGAAGGTAGGAAGTGATAATGTTAGATGAGATAATGTTGGATGAGGTAATGTTAGATGAGATAATGTTAGATGAGATAATGTTAGATGAGGTAATGTTAGATGAGATAATGTTAGATGAGATAATGTTAGATGAGGTAATCTTAGGTGAGATAATGTTAGATGAGGTAATGTTAAATGAGTAATGTTAGATTAGATAATGTTAGATGAGATAATGTTAGATGAGGCAATGTTAGATGAGATAATGTTAGATGAGATCATGTTAGATGAGGTAATGTGAGATGAGATAATGTGAGATGAGATAATGGAAAGTGAAAGAGATAAAGTAAGAGAGAAATAATAATAAAATGATGCATGAAGTGAGAGAATGGGAGAAAGCGAGAGATACAGAGGGAGAGAGAGAATATTTGAGAAATATGGATGCATATCTATGTTGTTTGAGTACACGTATACGTGACCGCGATAGCTCAGTGGTTAGTGAGCTGGACTACAAAGGACAAGGGGTAGGGTTTGATCCCAACCGACGGCTTCCGGGTTCACCCAGCCTTAAATGGGTACCGGATTTTTTCTGGGAGAGTAAAGCGGCACGGGCGTCATACCGACCACATTACCCCAAAAATCATGTGCTGAAGGTCTGTAAAATTGATGGTCACTAACACCATATTCCCTATACGCCACTTGGCGTGACTGGGGCACTTTACTTTTTTTTTACACGTATACGTGTGTGTATGTGTGTATTTAGGTATAGATAAACGTACTTTCCTTTGTTTATGTATGTGTATGTGTATGCGTCGTTTGGACTCGTCACCTATGTCGTCGACTATGGCTGAACAGTAGTAGACTTTGTGAACAGAATTTACTTACTCGCTTTAGCGGCATGTTGGTGCTGAAATCCTATGAGCGGATATGGATAAATCTCGACAAAAGTGAAACTGATTTCATAAACAGAACATAACACATCACTGTATGCGTGTCCTAATCACGGCTGGGACACGTTACCTGTGTGGAAGATAGCAGTATTTTCAAAGATATTCTATATAGCAGGTTGTAAGTAAAAGTAAAGTGCCCCAGTCACGCCAAGTGGCGTATAGGGAATATGGTGTTAGTGACCATAAATTTTACAGACCTACAGCACATGATTTTTGGGGTAATGTGGTCGGTATTACGCCAGTGACGCTTTACTTTCTCAGAAAAAATCCGTCCGGTACTCATTAAAGGTTGGATGAACCGGAAGCCGTCGATTGGGATCAAACCCTACCTCTTGTCATTTGTAGTCCAGTTCACTAACCACTGAGCTATCGCTGCTCCCATGCAGCATTTCGGCGAAAGGTAAATTACCAACCTGCAGACGAGAGCTCCGATTATAGTGTGTGACCTAGACGTAAATCAATAAAACAGTGAAATCTGTGTCACGTGGAGGCCGAAATGACGCGCACTGGTGAAGAGTGGTTTGAAGATCGGGGACGTACAGAGACAACGCATGGAAAGGAAAGAAAAAAAAGACTTACGAACAAAGACACAGTAAAATCATCATCGTCAACCTTTTCGTCCAATAGATTTGTTCCATAGTAGGACTAAGACTTAATAAAATTGCTGTCTTTGCTCTTGATTCATATACTATGGTGGTATGTATGTTAATGTGTGTGTATGTAGGCGCGCGCGCGTACATGCATGAGTGTTCATGTGTATATATGTATAAATGTGTATAAATGTGTATGTGTGTGGTTGAGTGTGTGTGTTGTGTGTGCATATTGTGTGTGTATATGTGTGTGTGTATATATATATATATATATATATATATATGTATGTTGTGTGTGTGTATTTCTGTGGATCCCATGCCGTGCTACGGAGTTCGTTCACGTGCGTCAGGGTTCTACTCAGAGACTCACGATATCTCGAGCGAAAAGTCGGGACACCTATGTATCCATCTGGTGTACAGTGATGATGATTCTAATATAGCACATACATGTTTGTGCGTATGTAAATATGTATGTGTCTGTGCATATATATCAATGTACACGTAAAGACATACGCTTATAGCTTTTTGCATATTATGTAAGGATGCTTACGTAGTATAAATGAAGGAAATGGCAGGACAAAATCACTAACTTAGAATTATGGAAATGTACCAGTCAAATACCAGTGGATAAAGAGATACAGCGAAGACGATGGTGCTGAATAAGACACACACTGCGGAAGCCAACTGAGAGTATTACAGGACAAGCCATTTTTGGGAATTCCAAAGGAAAAATACAAAGAGGAAGACCAAGATATTCTCGGAGAAGACAAATAGAAGTAGAGGTGAAGATGATGGGGAAGACATGGAAAGATCTTAAAAGAATGGCAAGAAACAGAACGACTTGGAAAGTGTTTGTTGAAGACCTTTGCTCCACAGGGAGCTGAAAGGTAGAAGAAAAAGAATATATGGGTCTGATGTTTTCCGCCGATCACGGCTGGTTGCTTTAATATCAAAGTGGCACGTTAGTTCTAATTATAACAATATTGCTAGTTTGATAAATGACGATGTCACGAGGAAACTACATTCATTTCATTCATGAAATCGAATCTTTGGGGAATGGTTCAAATTTGTGACACTGTATCAACATGTGTAGAGTCAGTCTTAACATATGGATGTGAATCATGGACAATAGGACAACGAACAAGAAAATCACTGGAGTCTGTAGAAATGTTGTTTTACAGAAGAATGTTGAGAATACCACGGACAGCTAAGAAGAGTTATGAAAACGTTCTGAAAGAGGTCAAAGCAAAAAGAGAACTAATTTCCAATATTAGGAAGAAACAATAATCATATTTTGCCATGTAATGAGAAGGGAACAGCTGGAATATATTGTAACAACTGGAAAAATTGGGGGATGAAGAGATAGAGGAAAGCAAAGAGAAAAAGTACCCGACAGCTTAAGAGAATGGCTTGGCAGAAGGTCAACAACAGAAATGATAAATAATTGTCGTGATCGAAAATTGTGGAGAGACATGATCACCTACGCCAGCAGGCCCGGTACTTGATGATGTTGATATTCTCAGAAATAATACAATTTATCAGTTTACTAAAATAACATTAGCAAACTGCTGTGCGGAAGGCGCAGACATGAAAGTGACGTTATTTACGCCAATTTAATGCCACTTTTTTGGCGGACTAGACATGGAGTATTCACCAAACAAACTCAGTAGAATAGAATATTAACATGCTTATTTGTTTGTCTCTCTTTTTATTCTCTTTAATATTCTCTCTCTCATATTCTCTCTCTGATTCACTCTCCCATTCTCTCTCATTCTCTCTTCCACTTTCTCTCCTCTCATTCTCTCTCCCATCTTCTCTCTCATTGTTTCTTCCATTTTCTCTCCTCTCATTCTCTCTCCCATCTTCTCTCTCATTCTCTCTACCATTCTCTCTCACATTTTCTCTCTCATTTTTTTCTCCCATTCTCTCTCCATTTCGCACTCCCATTCTCTGTCTCTTTCTCTCTTATTCTCTTTAATTATCTCTCTCATTCCCTCTCTCATTCTCTCCTCTTTTCGCTTTCTCCCACTCTCCGTCTCATTCTCTCTCCAACTCTCTCTCATTCTCTCTCCCACTCTCTCATTTTCTCTCCAATTCTCTGTCCCATTCTCTCTTCAGTTCGCTCTCTCAGTCTCTCCCCATTCTTTCACTCATTCTCTGTCATTCTCCAATTCTCTCTCATTTTCTCTCATTCCCTTTCTCATTCTCTTTTCCATTCTCTCTCTCACTCTCTTTCCCAATCTCTCACTCATTCTCTCTCCCATTATCTTTCCAATTCTCTCTCTCCCGTTCTCTGTCTCATTCTCACTCTCACATTCTCTGTCTCATTATTTCTTTCTTTCACTCTCGTTCTTTCTCATTCTCATTCTAATTCTCCCGCTCTCTCTCTCTTATTCTCTCTCTCTCCACAGAGGGACAGTTCCCTGTTGATATGTGTGTAATAGAGAAGGACCACGAGTTTCTGGATCGCGACTCCCTCAAATCCTTGTTCAGGTACGTAGTAAAGGGTTGACCCCTGTGTTAACTCATCTGGTTCTGTATACATTAACGCACTTTTTTTTGCACGATTTTCGACGTTCAGGGCAGCCGCACTTGGTTGCGATTTCATTTTGGATATGATAGGATAGTTTTATTTATTTTTGTCGTTTTCTTTAACACATTTCGATTGTTTTTGTTTTGGTTGTTTCGTTATCAGTTTTGTGTGTGTGTTTTTTTTTTATTGTTCCTGATGAAGGCCTATTGAGCCGAAACGTTGTTTAGTCTGTGTCGTCCACTTGTCACGTAAAGCTTCTTACATACCATTTTTTTTATTTTTTAAGTTTTCCTTTCAGGTACGTAGCCATTGTTTCCTGTAATTTCTCCCACCCATGACTGTTTTCATTTCTCTGTCTTTTCTGGCCCGTTTCAGTCTTTATCTTGATCATGATTCATCTTTACTATCTATGTCTCAGGGTCTCGTCTCCATGTAGTTCTGGCCTTCACCGTTTTTTCTTGTCTTGTGAGCTCTAGATTATTGGTTGCATGGACATTTCTCTTATTTCATTATTAGTTTTGAATTTATTCTTTTGTACAAAGTGTAGTTTTTCTTCAGCATTTATCTACAAAAGCGATTAGTTTTTTTTTTCTCTCAATCTCTTTTGATGTTTTTCAGCTTTCACATGTGTGGGTATGTGTTGATAACACGTTTGAGTTGAATATTCTAAGTTTGGTTTTCTTGCTTAGTATTGTTGATGTCCATATTTTGTCCAGGTTTTAACAAATTCATTGTTTTTTTTTTTTTTGCTATCCTAATTCTCATCCCCTTTTTTTATTTTTACCTTCTTGATACATATTACTACCAAGATATATATATATATATATATATATATATACATGTATAAATATATATATATATATATATCATCATCATCAACATCATCATCATCAAGTACTAAGACTGCTGGCGGAGGTGATCATGTCTCTCCACAACTTTCGATAACGACAGTTATTTATCATTTCTGTTGTTGACCTTCTGCCAAGCCATGTCTGCTATCTTTTCTCTTTGCTTCCCTCTATATCTTCGTCCCTCAATTTTCCCTGTTGTTACAATATATTCCAGCGGTTCTCTTCTCATTACATGGCCAAAAAATAATGATTGTTTTCTTCCTAATATTGGAAATTAGCGCTCTTTTTGCTTTGGCCTCTTTATATATATATATATATATATATATATATATATATATATATATATATATATATATATATATATATATAATATATAGTGGTATATAGTGGCTAAAATATATACAACTATAACCTATAATGTCCAACAAGAAATAACTGAAGAGGCAAAACGGGCACTCTACAATACATTCTTCATCCCAACGTTGTGCTACCAATGCCAGTCCTGGACCGTAGATACAAGATCAATAACAAAAAAATAATATCTACTAAGATTAAATGTGTTAGACGAATGACAGGAAACAGCCTGAGAGATAAGATCAGAAATAAAGAACTGAGAAAAAAGCTAGGAATAACCCCAACCATAGAATATATAAAGAAACAATAGATAAAATGTTTTGGCCACGTGACAAGGCAGAAATATCAAAACAAAACACGAGCCTTCAATAAATATTGCGAGAACACCACACCCAAGGGCCGACTATGAAAAAATGGATTGACGGAATATTAGAAACAATACAGCAGCCAAGGCGAACAAAAGTGCAAAAAATCGCAAATTATATCTCCCTGGACGCTGAAAGGCAAAATGAGGAAGATAAATGAGAAAGGAAAGAAGAAAAAGAAATATACACAAGACACATTAACACCCACCGGTAACTCATTTAAGATTTCTTTGTCGATCAATAACATTAATATTCGCCAAATTGGCGAAACGTGCTCGCCCAAATGACACAAAGTAAGAATGTCAAATGTCAAGCACTAATTAAGCCAGAACTCACATACAACGATCTCCTAATTAGAGCACTTCTGCTGAATCCAGCAGAATCTGGCCGTAGTTCTCATAAAGCTTCGGTCATTGTAGAAAGTGGTACTCAAAACGAGTGAATAAGATCTTCTCGTTTATGTAATGTCTCGCTTATTCATTTCCAGAGTTCGTCATTTTAGTTTCTTCCTGATTCAAATGGAGATTAATATTTGTTTATACAGTCTTTGATTGTTTTTGTTTTTTTTTACTGCTGGATTTTGTCATTTGTAAACATGTTTCTGTTTTGTTGGAACACGCGCGCAAGGTGAGTACAACTATCATGGGGTGGTAGAGTTATTTGCCCCTTGTACTTTAGTTAATTTGTTCATTTTAGTATTTGATTATGGCCCTTTTCGTCTTGTCAGACGGCCTAGTGGAGACTATTGTATAAATTTTTTTGAGGTTTTGTTTTTGTCGAACAGCTTCTTTCATGGCTAATTCTACCAATGTTTGACAAACACACACGGCCACAGAATGAACAAGTCAGGCACACTGGTCCACAGGGTTTTCCATCCTTTTTCATGAGTCTTTTCACTTCTAAGTTTTGCCTTAGCACAGTCTCAAATGATGTTATACTGTTCCTTATACATGCTCTCCATGATGTGCGATCACTTGCCAGATGTTGCCAGTCATTTTCACAGATAGAGAAGTCATTCAGAAATGATTTGCAGATATCTCTATATCGTAGTTTAGGTCTTCCGATTTGTCGTTTTCCGTGTGTTAGTTCACCATATAGTATTTGCCTGGGGATGCGTTTTTCTTCCATTCGCTGGACATGCCCCAGCCATCTTAGTCTTCGACATCTGAGCATCGACATGATTGTTGGGGTCTTAGCACGTTGCAGGACAGTTAAGTGGTTATTTTGTCCTGCCATTTGTAGTGCATTATTCTGCGGAGACATCGCATGTGGAAGACATTTAGTCTTTTTTCCTGTTTGAGTATGTTGTCCAGGTTTCAGATTCATATAATAGTGTGCTAAGTACACAAGTTTGGGAGCCGCGATAGCTCAGTGGTTAGTGAACTGGACTACCACGGACAAGGGGTAGGGTTCGATCCCAACCGACGGCTTCCGGGTTCACCCAGCCTTAAATGAGTACCGGATTTTTTTTCTGGGAAAGTAAAGCAGCACGGGCGTAATACTGACCACATTACCCAAAAATCATGTGCTGAAGGTCTGTAACATATAGGGTCACTAACACCATATTTCCCTATACGCCACTTGGCGTGACGGGGGTACTTTACTTTACTTTTAAGCACACAAGTTTGATATATTAAGAGTTTGGCCTTCAGTGTTAGTTTCGTGTTGTTCCAAGCCCGTTCTGTGAGTTTGCCGAAAGTCGTAGCTGCCTTACCAAATACCTTTAGTATTTCCAGGTATATAAAATACACATGAGTGGGGGGGGGGGAGAAAGGGATTTTATTTCTAATTTCTCTCTGCGGCAACACCCCCCCCCCCCCCCCGGGTCTCAACAACAAGATCTGAATTAAAACGTCAATTATTCATCGACAGGGAAAAATATGAGTACCTCCGAAGACGGAGTTATTTGCCTCTGCGGCGAGGGACTGTCCTGTGCGTAGGACTGCTAAGGAAAAAAATCATGATTAACACGCAAAATCGGTTCCTATTCTCAAGGGACTACGTGAGAGGTGAAAGCTAGCGAGCGCAGAAAAAAAACACACACAAAATACACTTTTCTTATATGATATATTCAAGGTGGTTAAAAGAAATTGTATGTTCAAATCATCAAACCAGTTTTAAACTTTCTTTCTTCTTTCTTTCTTTCTTTCTTTCTTTCTTTCTTTCTTTCTTTCTTTCTTCTTTCTTTCTTTCTTTCTTTCTTTCTTTCTTTCTTTCCTTCTTTCTTTCCATCTTTCTTTCTTTCTTTCTTTCTTTCTTTCTTTCTTTCCTTCCTTCCTTCTTTCTTCTTTCTTTCATTCCTCCTCTTTCTTTCTTCTTTCTATTCTGTTTTTCTTTCTTTCTTTCTTTCCTTCTCTTTCTTTCTTTCTTTCTTTCTTTCATTCTTCTTTCTTTCTTTCTTTCTATTCTGTTTTTCTTTCTTTTTTTTCCTTCTTTTTTTCTTTCGTTGTTTCTTTCTCTATGTCTTTCTTTCAAAATGCCAAAAATACAGAAGTAATGGTAACAATAAAGAAAAAAAGAAATCACATCAGTGCAAAATAAAGACAATTGGAACAATATTAAAACTTAAATGAATTTAAAAATATTGGGAACTTTGTTAACCTCAGACGGAAGATGTACAAAAGAGGTGGAGATGCAAAATGGCTCAGGCAAAAGCAGCTTTCCAAAAAATGAGGAAGATACTGTGCAATCCATTTTTGACATTAGGAACAAGAAAAAGAGTTCTTAAATGTATATATAGAGCTAGTCATAACATATGGATGTGAATCATGGACAATAGGACAACAGACAAGAAATTCACTGGAGTCTGTAGAAATGTGATTTTACAGAAGAATGTTGAGAATACCATGGACAACTAAGAAGAGTAATGAAAACGTTCTGAAAGAGGCCAGAGCAAAAAAAAGAGCTAATTTCCAATATTAGGAAGAAAACAATCATCATTTTTTGGCCATGTAATGAGAAGAGAACAATTGGAATATATTGTAACAACTGGGAAATTGAGGAACGAAGAGATAAGAGGGAAGCAAAGAGAAAAAATACCAGACAGCTTAAGAGAATGGCTTGGCAGAAGGTCAACAACAGAAATGATAAATAACTGTTGAGATTGAAAGTTGTAGAGAGACATGTTCACCTACACCAGCAGGCATGGTACTTGAAGCTCCTGATGATGATGTATTTCTTTCTTTCTAAAAAGCTTTTGTTCTTGCCTAAGTCTTTTATTCCGTTTAAGCATCACTTCCTTGGTCTCATCTTGCTCTTTGTCCTAAGTCTTTTATTTCGTTTAAGCATCACTTCCTTGGTCTCATCTTGCTCTTTGTCCTAAGTCTTTTATTTCGTTTAAGCATCACTTCCTTGGTCTCATCTTGCTCTTTGTACTAAGTCTTTTATTTCGTTTAAGCATCACTTCCTTGGTCTCATCTTGCTCTTTGTCCTAAGTCTTTTATTCCGTTTAAGCATCACTTCCTTGGTCTCATCTTGCTCTTTGTCCTAAGTCTTTTATTCCGTTTAAGCATCACTTCCTTGGTCTCATCTTGCTCTTTGTCCTAAGTCTTTTATTCCGTTTAAGCATCACTTCCTTGGTCTCATCTTGCTCTTTGTCCTAAGTCTTTTATTCCGTTTAAGCATCACTTCCTGGTCTCATCTTGCTCTTTGTCCTAAGTCTTTTATTTCGTTTAAGCATCACTTCCTTGGTCTCATCTTGCTCTTTGTACTAAGTCTTTTATTCCGTTTAAGCATCACTTCCTTGGTCTCATCTTGCTCTTTGTCCTAAGTCTTTTATTCCGTTTAAGCATCACTTCCTTGGTCTCATCTTGCTCTTTGTCCTAAGTCTTTTATTTCGTTTAAGCATCACTTCTTGGTCTCATCTTGCTCTTTGTCCTAAGTCTTTTATTCCGTTTAAGCATCACTCCTTGGTCTCATCTTGCTCTTTGTCCTAAGTCTTTTATTCCGTTTAAGCATCACTTCCTTGGTCTCATCTTGCTCTTTGTCCTAAGTCTTTTATTCCGTTTAAGCATCACTTCCTTGGTCTCATCTTGCTCTTTGTCCTAAGTCTTTTATTTCGTTTAAGCATCACTTCCTTGGTCTCATCTTGCTCTTTGTCCTAAGTCTTTTATTTCGTTTAAGCATCACTTCCTTGGTCTCATCTTGCTCTTTGTCCTAAGTCTTTTATTTCGTTAAGCATCACTTCCTTGGTCTCATCTTGCTCTTTGTCCTAAGTCTTTTATTCCGTTTAAGCATCACTTCCTTGGTCTCATCTTGCTCTTTGTCCTAAGTCTTTTATTCCGTTTAAGCATCACTTCCTTGGTCTCATCTTGCTCTTTGTCCTAAGTCTTTTATTCCGTTTAAGCATCACTTCCTTGGTCTCATCTTGCTCTTTGTCCTAAGTCTTTTATTTCGTTTAAGCATCACTTCCTTGGTCTCATCTTGCTCTTTGTCCTAAGTCTTTTATTTCGTTTAAGCATCACTTCCTTGGTCTCATCTTGCTCTTTGTCCTAATGTTTTGAGGCAGAAAGTTTCCTATGGTATTATTATTATTATTTTTTTATGTTTTGTTTCCTTGCCAAACGTCCGAAACAATTTCAGTTTTATCTTTGTTTAAGTAAAAAAGTAAAGAGCCCCCGTCACCTCAATTGGCGCATAGGCAATATGGTGTAAAAGTAAAGTAAAGAGCACCCGTCAAGTGGCGCATAGGGAATATGGTGTTAGTGATCGTAAATTTTACAGACCTTCATCACATGATTTTTGGGGTAATGTGGTCGGTACTACGCCCGTGCCGCTTCACTTTCCCAGAAAAAATCCGATACCCATTTAAGGCTGGGTGATCCCGAAACACTCCTGTGTGTTACCGGGGCCTCATTATGAGGGAAGTAAAGAATAGTGACACTGTGACCTTCCAGGCATGTCGTAAGAGGCGACTAAGGAGCTTGATTGATGGCTTGACAAGCTGTCGTTGTAAAAAGTATTGTTATGGAAACAGCGCCATAGATTTTAGAAGCAGTGATATCTGCAATATGTGCCTTTTTGGCACGCAAGGTTCTGTTTTTGAGATTGTGGTTCTGCCCTGTGTGCTGTCTTCGGCTCGAAAGGACAATAGATAGATAGATAGATAGATAGATAGATAGATAGATAGATAGATAGATAGATAGATAGATAGATAGATAGATAGATAGATAGATAGATAGATAGATAGATAGATAGATAGATAGATAGATAGATAGATAGATAGATAGATAGATAGATAGATAGATAGATAGATAGATAGATAGATAGATAGATAGATAGATAGATAGATAGATAGATAGATAGATAGATAGATAGATAGATAGATAGATAGATAGATAGATAGATAGATAGATAGATAGATAGATAGATAGATAGATAGATAGATAGATAGATAGATAGATAGATAGATAGATAGATAGATAGATAGATAGATAGATAGATAGATAGATAGATAGATAGATAGATAGATAGATAGATAGATAGATAGATAGATAGATAGATAGATAGATAGATAGATAGATAGATAGATAGATAGATAGATAGATAGATAGATAGATAGATAGATAGATAGATAGATAGATAGATAGATAGATAGATAGATAGATAGATAGATAGATAGATAGATAGATAGATAGATAGATAGATAGATAGATAGATAGATAGATAGATAGATAGATAGATAGATAGATAGATAGATAGATAGATAGATAGATAGATAGATAGATAGATAGATAGATAGATAGATAGATAGATAGATAGATAGATAGATAGATAGATAGATAGATAGATAGATAGATAGATAGATAGATAGATAGATAGATAGATAGATAGATAGATAGATAGATAGATAGATAGATAGATAGATAGATAGATAGATAGATAGATAGATAGATAGATAGATAGATAGATAGATAGATAGATAGATAGATAGATAGATAGATAGATAGATAGATAGATAGATAGATAGATAGATAGATAGATAGATAGATAGATAGATAGATAGATAGATAGATAGATAGATAGATAGATAGATAGATAGATAGATAGATAGATAGATAGATAGATAGATAGATAGATAGATAGATAGATAGATAGATAGATAGATAGATAGATAGATAGATAGATAGATAGATAGATAGATAGATAGATAGATAGATAGATAGATAGATAGATAGATAGATAGATAGATAGATAGATAGATAGATAGATAGATAGATAGATAGATAGATAGATAGATAGATAGATAGATAGATAGATAGATAGATAGATAGATAGATAGATAGATAGATAGATAGATAGATAGATAGATAGATAGATAGATAGATAGATAGATAGATAGATAGATAGATAGATAGATAGATAGATAGATAGATAGATAGATAGATAGATAGATAGATAGATAGATAGATAGATAGATAGATAGATAGATAGATAGATAGATAGATAGATAGATAGATAGATAGATAGATAGATAGATAGATAGATAGATAGATAGATAGATAGATAGATAGATAGATAGATAGATAGATAGATAGATAGATAGATAGATAGATAGATAGATAGATAGATAGATAGATAGATAGATAGATAGATAGATAGATAGATAGATAGATAGATAGATAGATAGATAGATAGATAGATAGATAGATAGATAGATAGATAGATAGATAGATAGATAGATAGATAGATAGATAGATAGATAGATAGATAGATAGATAGATAGATAGATAGATAGATAGATAGATAGATAGATAGATAGATAGATAGATAGATAGATAGATAGATAGATAGATAGATAGATAGATAGATAGATAGATAGATAGATAGATAGATAGATAGATAGATAGATAGATAGATAGATAGATAGATAGATAGATAGATAGATAGATAGATAGATAGATAGATAGATAGATAGATAGATAGATAGATAGATAGATAGATAGATAGATAGATAGATAGATAGATAGATAGATAGATAGATAGATAGATAGATAGATAGATAGATAGATAGATAGATAGATAGATAGATAGATAGATAGATAGATAGATAGATAGATAGATAGATAGATAGATAGATAGATAGATAGATAGATAGATAGATAGATAGATAGATAGATAGATAGATAGATAGATAGATAGATAGATAGATAGATAGATAGATAGATAGATAGATAGATAGATAGATAGATAGATAGATAGATAGATAGATAGATAGATAGATAGATAGATAGATAGATAGATAGATAGATAGATAGATAGATAGATAGATAGATAGATAGATAGATAGATAGATAGATAGATAGATAGATAGATAGATAGATAGATAGATAGATAGATAGATAGATAGATAGATAGATAGATAGATAGATAGATAGATAGATAGATAGATAGATAGATAGATAGATAGATAGATAGATAGATAGATAGATAGATAGATAGATAGATAGATAGATAGATAGATAGAAGATAGATAGATAGATAGATAGATAGATAGATAGATAGATAGATAGATAGATAGATAGATAGATAGATAGATAGATAGATAGATAGATAGATAGATAGATAGATAGATAGATAGAGATAGATAGATAGATAGATAGATAGATAGATAGATAGATAGATAGATAGATAGATAGATAGATAGATAGATAGATAGATAGATAGATAGATAGATAGATAGATAGATAGATAGATAGATAGATAGATAGATAGATAGATAGATAGATAGATAGATAGATAGATAGATAGATAGATAGATAGATAGATAGATAGATAGATAGATAGATAGATAGATAGATAGATAGATAGATAGATAGATAGATAGATAGATAGATAGATAGATAGATAGATAGATAGATAGATAGATAGATAGATAGATAGATAGATAGATAGATAGATAGATAGATAGATAGATAGATAGATAGATAGATAGATAGATAGATAGATAGATAGATAGATAGATAGATAGATAGATAGATAGTAGATAGATAGATAGATAGATAGATAGATAGATAGATAGATAGATAGATAGATAGATAGATAGATAGATAGATAGATAGATAGATAGATAGATAGATAGATAGATAGATAGATAGATAGATAGATAGATAGATAGATAGATAGATAGATAGATAGATAGATAGATAGATAGATAGATAGATAGATAGATAGATAGATAGATAGATAGATAGATAGATAGATAGATAGATAGATAGATAGATAGATAGATAGATAGATAGATAGATAGATAGATAGATAGATAGATAGATAGATAGATAGATAGATAGATAGATAGATAGATAGATAGATAGATAGATAGATAGATAGATAGATAGATAGATAGATAGATAGATAGATAGATAGATAGATAGATAGATAGATAGATAGATAGATAGATAGATAGATAGATAGATAGATAGATAGATAGATAGATAGATAGATAGATAGATAGATAGATAGATAGATAGATAGATAGATAGATAGATAGATAGATAGATAGATAGATAGATAGATAGATAGATAGATAGATAGTAGATAGATAGATAGATAGATAGATAGATAGATAGATAGATAGATAGATAGATAGATAGATAGATAGATAGATAGATAGATAGATAGATAGATAGATAGATAGATAGATAGATAGATAGATAGATAGATAGATAGATAGATAGATAGATAGATAGATAGATAGATAGATAGATAGATAGATAGATAGATAGATAGATAGATAGATAGATAGATAGATAGATAGATAGATAGATAGATAGATAGATAGATAGATAGATAGATAGATAGATAGATAGATAGATAGATAGATAGATAGATAGATAGATAGATAGATAGATAGATAGATAGATAGATAGATAGATAGATAGATAGATAGATAGATAGATAGATAGATAGATAGATAGATAGATAGATAGATAGATAGATAGATAGATAGATAGATAGATAGATAGATAGATAGATAGATAGATAGATAGATAGATAGATAGATAGATAGATAGATAGATAGATAGATAGATAGATAGATAGATAGATAGATAGATAGATAGATAGATAGATAGATAGATAGATAGATAGATAGATAGATAGATAGATAGATAGAAGATAGATAGATAGATAGATAGATAGATAGATAGATAGATAGATAGATAGATAGATAGATAGATAGATAGATAGATAGATAGATAGATAGATAGATAGATAGATAGATAGATAGATAGATAGATAGATAGATAGATAGATAGATAGATAGATAGATAGATAGATAGATAGATAGATAGATAGATAGATAGATAGATAGATAGATAGATAGATAGATAGATAGATAGATAGATAGATAGATAGATAGATAGATAGATAGATAGATAGATAGATAGATAGATAGATAGATAGATAGATAGATAGATAGATAGATAGATAGATAGATAGATAGATAGATAGATAGATAGATAGATAGATAGATAGATAGATAGATAGATAGATAGATAGATAGATAGATAGATAGATAGATAGATAGATAGATAGATAGATAGATAGATAGATAGATAGATAGATAGATAGATAGATAGATAGATAGATAGATAGATAGATAGATAGATAGATAGATAGATAGATAGATAGATAGATAGATAGATAGATAGATAGATAGATAGATAGATAGATAGATAGATAGATAGATAGATAGATAGATAGATAGATAGATAGATAGATAGATAGATAGATAGATAGATAGATAGATAGATAGATAGATAGATAGATAGATAGATAGATAGATAGATAGATAGATAGATAGATAGATAGATAGATAGATAGATAGATAGATAGATAGATAGATAGATAGATAGATAGATAGATAGATAGATAGATAGATAGATAGATAGATAGATAGATAGATAGATAGATAGATAGATAGATAGATAGATAGATAGATATAGATAGATAGATAGATAGATAGATAGATAGATAGATAGATAGATAGATAGATAGATAGATAGATAGATAGATAGATAGATAGATAGATAGATAGATAGATAGATAGATAGATAGATAGATAGATAGATAGATAGATAGATAGATAGATAGATAGATAGATAGATAGATAGATAGATAGATAGATAGATAGATAGATAGATAGATAGATAGATAGATAGATAGATAGATAGATAGATAGATAGATAGATAGATAGATAGATAGATAGATAGATAGATAGATAGATAGATAGATAGATAGATAGATAGATAGATAGATAGATAGATAGATAGATAGATAGATAGATAGATAGATAGATAGATAGATAGATAGATAGATAGATAGATAGATAGATAGATAGATAGATAGATAGATAGATAGATAGATAGATAGATAGATAGATAGATAGATAGATAGATAGATAGATAGATAGATAGATAGATAGATAGATAGAAGATAGATAGATAGATAGATAGATAGATAGATAGATAGATAGATAGATAGATAGATAGATAGATAGATAGATAGATAGATAGATAGATAGATAGATAGATAGATAGATAGATAGATAGATAGATAGATAGATAGATAGATAGATAGATAGATAGATAGATAGATAGATAGATAGATAGATAGATAGATAGATAGATAGATAGATAGATAGATAGATAGATAGATAGATAGATAGATAGATAGATAGATAGATAGATAGATAGATAGATAGATAGATAGATAGATAGATAGATAGATAGATAGATAGATAGATAGATAGATAGATAGATAGATAGATAGATAGATAGATAGATAGATAGATAGATAGATAGATAGATAGATAGATAGATAGATAGAAGATAGATAGATAGATAGATAGATAGATAGATAGATAGATAGATAGATAGATAGATAGATAGATAGATAGATAGATAGATAGATAGATAGATAGATAGATAGATAGATAGATAGATAGATAGATAGATAGATAGATAGATAGATAGATAGATAGATAGATAGATAGATAGATAGATAGATAGATAGATAGATAGATAGATAGATAGAGATAGATAGATAGATAGATAGATAGATAGATAGATAGATAGATAGATAGATAGATAGATAGATAGATAGATAGATAGATAGATAGATAGATAGATAGATAGATAGATAGATAGATAGATAGATAGATAGATAGATAGATAGATAGATAGATAGATAGATAGATAGATAGATAGATAGATAGATAGATAGATAGATAGATAGATAGATAGATAGATAGATAGATAGATAGATAGATAGATAGATAGATAGATAGATAGATAGATAGATAGATAGATAGATAGATAGATAGATAGATAGATAGATAGATAGATAGATAGATAGATAGATAGATAGATAGATAGATAGATAGATAGATAGATAGATAGATAGATAGATAGATAGATAGATAGATAGATAGATAGATAGATAGATAGATAGATAGATAGATAGATAGATAGATAGATAGATAGATAGATAGATAGATAGATAGATAGATAGATAGATAGATAGATAGATAGATAGATAGATAGATAGATAGATAGATAGATAGATAGATAGATAGATAGATAGATAGATAGATAGATAGATAGATAGATAGATAGATAGATAGATAGATAGATAGATAGATAGATAGATAGATAGATAGATAGATAGATAGATAGATAGATAGATAGATAGATAGATAGATAGATAGATAGATAGAACCCGAAAGCCGTCGGTTGGAATCGAACCCTACCTCTTGTCCTTTGTAGTCCAGTTCACTAACCACTGAGCTATCGCGGCTCCTTTTTGTTTGTATATATAGGAATAATGTAAATAAATACAATAACTATTTTGTTTCTGTTGTCATCTTCTTATCCCGGGGGGTATTGCAGAGATGAATTATTTACAATTTTCTGATATAATTGACCAAACCATTTAATTGTGTGTTTCTTCACAATTGCCAAAAGATCATCTTGTACTCCAATTACTTGTATCCATATACGAACTGTTTCATTTGTGATACGATCTAAGTTAAGAGATGTCCAAACTCTTGCGATACAATTTGTGATACGATCTAAGTTAAGAGATGTCCAAACTCTTGCGATAAAATTTGTGATACGATCTAAGTAAGAGATATCCTAACTATTATGATAACATTTTGTGATATATTCTAAGTAGGAGATGTCCTAACTATTATGATAACATTTGTGATACGATCTAAGTTAAGAGATGTCCAAACTCTTGCGATACAATTTGTGATACGATCTAAGTAAGAGATGTCCAAACTCTTGCGATAAAATTTGTGATACGATCTAAGTAGGAGATGTCCTAACTATTATGATAACATTTGTGATACGATCTAAGTAGGAGATGTCCTAACTCTTACGATAACATTTGTGATACGATCTAAGGAAGAGACAATCTACATTTATTTGGCATGTCACGCGGAAAAAAGGCACTGCGAATACAATAACAACAGGCAGAATGAAAGTAAATAAGAGCAGAGGAAAACCAAGATAAAAAATATTGAACAGCTTATCAAATGGCATAATAAAAGATAATGGACTGAAATTACATGGACTAGAAATGAATATCAAAAAGACTAAAACTATGATCATAAACAAAGAAAATTCTCAAGACCTACAATTAAATATCAAAGTTGAAGGAATACATCTAGAGACAGTTCAGAACTACAACTACCTTGGACATGCTATAACCAGTGACGGAAAATGTAAAATTGAAATAAAACAAAAGAATAGGTATGGCAAAAAGTAATTTTAATGCCATGAAAAATATACTAACAACAAAACAAATAACAGCAGGGCTAAAACTAAGAATAGCAAAATGTTACATCTTCTCAATATTCCTGTATGGTGCAGAAACATGGATATTAGACAAGAAAACAGAACAGAAAATTGAAGCCTTTGAAATGTGGATTTATAGAAGAATAGGTAGAATTGGATGGAAAGAAAAGAAAACAAAAGATGAAGTTTAAATCAACTAAAAATAAAAAGAGAACTACTAAACACAATTAGAACAAGACAAGTGAGATTTTGGTGCATGTTAAAAGACACAACAGTCTAATAAAAGTAATGTTGGAAGGGAAAATACAAGGTAAAAGAGGCAGAGACAGACCAAGACTAACATGGACGAGTAACATCAAAAGATGGACAAATCAATCTATGACAGCCTGCACCATCAAAGAAAGAAACAGAGTAGAATGGCCATCCATGGTAGCCAACCTTCGTTGCGGATATATGATAATGGACTGAAATTGTTACATGTATGAAGAACCGAATGATGTGGAGAGAGATGATCACTTACACCAACCTGATGATGATGATAATCTTTGATATAAGTGTCCATGTTTCGCAACCGTATAGAAATACTGACATGTGGGAAGTGAAAAAAAAACCTCTTTTAAGATCCATCTAAGGATACTAAACCCACAACCCCTTGAGACTATTGAGTTATTGAGTTATTTACGGGTCATCATCATTGAGTTGAGTTATTTGCGGGTCATCATCATTGAGCTATTGAGTTATTTGCTGGTCATAATAATTGAGTTATTGAGTTATTTGCGAGTCATAATCATTGCACTCCGAACATGTCCATAGGTGCTCAGATCACCTCCTCAGCAAGTCCCGCAGTGTCCAGCGACTGACGACTCCAGTTCTGTGTTGGTTGATAAGTCATCTTACACGCCCACTAAGTTTCTTGTTTCTGGCTGTGCCCATCTTAACTCCCATCTCTTTCATCCGAAGGAGTGACGTGGATTTGTTGTTGTCGAAGTCCAGTGCTCTTTCCACATCTCGGAGGGCATTGATGATGTCCGCCCGCTCCATCGGTTGACCGTCCTCAACGACAGCGCAGCTAGCCAACCTGTCCGCTCTATCATTTCCCCGTACTCCCGCATGTCCAGGGACATAGACAAAGATGACCTTACGTATTTTTGAATTCTGCAATGACTCTAACCATTGCATGCGTACAGAGCTCGCCTCCACTTTTTTTATCATGCTCATCGAATCACTTAGTATGAAGGCGTGGGTGTAGTCTTGTGACTCTAACCAGTTGAATGCCCTGACAACTGCCATCACCTCCATCGTCAAGCTACTTGTGGTCATTCACTGTCTTCTTTGACTATTCTGCCTTCAGAGCGTGCTGTAAACTCCCAAGCACTTCTTTGGTGTCCTTAATTCTTTCAGTACGGAAGCTTTTTAACAATTTATCGGTAAGATTTCAGAGACAAAATTTGTTATGTTTTTAAACTTTAAGCTACATGTTTATTTTTGTCTAACACTTAACGTATTATATATTAATTTTTAGATAACTAAAAAAGGAAATATATTTCACTAATACCAAAATGATAAAAGACATAAAAAAGAATACGGTTTGATGACAGATTACACTATTCAAATTGAGAGTGACGCACTGTGCGGCTAAACGTACGGAAAGAGTTGAGACTATTTGGGCTCTACTGCTAGATTCCTTGCTTACATTTTGAAAACCCCTGCACATTTATCCATTCTCCCTCCTATTAAATCAATAATCTGCTCTAGACCTTCCTAGTACAATATACAGCAATCCTAAATCATGTATACATCAAGCAATTAATATAGATTGACTGTTCTCATTCTGTACGTTTCGAGAGCGGGGCCGACGATATGGTTGCTGGCGCCCTGAACAAGCCGAACTTTAGCGCCATTTTAAGATTTAATTATAACAATTTTCACAAGAATAAAAAAAATTAATAAGAAGCTTTTTTGTTGTTTTTGTTGTTGTTGTTGTTGTTTTTTTGTTGTTGTTGTTGTTGTTGTTTTTGTGTTTACCAGCTTTCACCTCTGCCAAAGTCCCTAGAGACTATGAGCTACATTTTGCGCGTTAATTCGTTTTTCCCCAACAGCCGTTTACACAGGGGTCCTGCGTCGCACAGGCAGATAACTCAGTCTTCACCTGAACCATTGACCTCAGCCGGCACCTTGAGCCATTACTTTGAGCTCGTACCTTGAGCCATTACTTTGAGCTCGTACCTTGAGCCATTACTTTGAACTCGTACCTTGAGCCATTACTTTGAGCTCTTACCTTGAGCCATTACTTTGAGCCGGTACCTTGTGCCATTACTTTGAGCTCTTACCTTGAGCCATTACTTTGAGCTCTTACCTTGAGCCATTACTTTGAGCTCTTACCTTGTGCCATTACTTTGAGATCTTACCTTGAGCCATTACTTTGAGCTCTTACCTTGAGCCATTACTTTGAGCCGGTACCTTGTGCCATTACCTTGAGTTTTTACTTTGAGCCGATACATTGAGCCATTACATTGAGCCGCACCTTGAGCCATTACCTTGAGTTGACACCTTGAGTCATTACCTTGAGCCGGCACCCTCAGCCGGTACCTTGAGTCATTATTTTGAGCCAATACCTTGTGTCAATACCTTGAGACGGTACCTTGAGCCATTACCTTGAGTCGACACCTTGAGCCATTACCTTCAGCCGGCACCTTGAGCCATTACCTTGAGCCATTACCTTCAGCTGGCACCTTGAGCCATTACCTTGAGCCATTACCTTGAGCCGGCACCTTGAGCCATTACCTTGAGTCGACACCTTGAGTCATTACCTTGAGTCGACATCTTGAGCCATTACCTTGAGTCGACACCTTGAGCCATTACCTTGAGTCGACACCTTGAGCCATTACCTTGAGTCGACACCTTGAGTCATTACCTTGAGCCGGCACCTTGAGCCATTACCTTGAGTCGATACCTTGAGCCATTACCTTGAGTCGACACCTTGAGTCATTACCTTGAGCCGGCACCTTGAGCCATTACCTTGAGTCGACACCTTGAGCCATTACCTTGAGTCGACACCTTGTGTCATTACCTTGAGCCGGCACCTTGAGCCGGTACCGTGAGCCGGTACCTTGAGTCATTATTTTGAGCCAATACCTTGAGTCATTACCTTGAGCCGGCACCTTGAGCCGGTACCGTGAGCCGGTACCTTGAGTCATTATTTGAGCCAATACCTTGAGTCATTACCTTGAGCCGGTACCCTGAGCCATTACCTTGAGCCGGCACCTTGAGCCGGTACATTGAGCCGGCACCTTCATTCATTGGGGGCCTCGGTAGCCTAGTTGGGAATACCACCCGACTGGACTACGGACGTTCGGACAACCCGTGTTCGATTCCCGCTGGGAGCAGTGTGAGTGGTACTCATAGTTGGAAAAAAAATACCCCACGGTCGACCCAGCCGTTGGCAGAAGTGGGTACCAGTGTATTACCCTGGGAAGGTGAGGAATGTCGCCTCGCATCTGAGTTTCTATGCTTGAGGCGACAATATACAGAAATCTCCGAACATTTCTGGATAGGCGGCCGAGCACATATGGGTGTAAACTCGCGTGCTAAGACGCCGGTTCAAGTCTCGTACTTTACCTTCACTTTACTTCAGTCATTACCTTGAGCCGATACCTTGAGCCGGCACCTTGAGTCATTACCTTGAGCCGGTTCCTTGATCCGGCACCTTGAGTCATTACCTTGAGCCGGTTCCTTGATCCGGCACCTTGAGTCATTACCTTGAGCCGGTTCCTTGATCCGGCACCTTGAGTCATTACCTTGAGCCGGTTCCTTGATCCGGCACCTTGAGTCATTACCTTGAGCCGGTTCCTTGATCCGGCACCTTGAGTCATTACCTTGAGCCGGTTCCTTGATCCGGCACCTTGAGTCATTACCTTGAGCCGGTTCCTTGATCCGGCACCTTGAGTTATTACCTTGAGCCGGTTCCTTTATCCGGCACCTTGAGTCATTACCTTGAGCCGGTTCCTTGATCCGGCACCTTGAGTCATTACCTTGAGCCTTTTCCTTGATCCGGCACCTTGAGTCATTACCTTGAGCCGGTTCCTTGATCCGGCACCTTGAGTCATTACCTTGAGCCGGTTCCTTGATCCGGCACCTTGAGTCATTACCTTGAGCCGGTTCCTTGATCCGGATAATTGAGTCATTACCTTGAGCCGGTTCTTTGATCCGGCACCTTGAGTCATTACCTTGAGCCGGTTCCTTGATCCGGCACCTTGAGTCATTACCTTGAGCCGGTTCCTTGATCCGGCACCTTGAGTCATTACCTTGAGCCGGTTCCTTGATCCAGCACCTTGAGTCATACCTTGAGCCGGTTCCTTGATCCGGCACCTTGAGTCATTACCTTGAGCCGGTTCCTTGATCCGGCACCTTGAGTCATTACCTTGAACCGGTTCCTTGATCCGGCACCTTGAGTCATTACCTTGAGCCGGTTCCTTGATCCGGCACCTTGAGTCATTACCTTGAGCCGGTTCCTTGATCCGGCACCTTGAGTCATTACCTTAAAATGACCTTGTTAATCGAGACCTAAAAAAATGTGACAATAATTTACCCATTTATTTATTTCAAATATTCTTTATAAATCTGATAACAGTTTGAGAATCATTGCATTAATCATTTAAGATCGATGGAATAGGTATTATAGCAAGAGTTGATTTTTCTTTTAGTATTTCATGTTCGTTTTCATTAGTTAGCGTTCTGGAAGATCCATTGTGGTAACAGTAATAATCGTTTTTTTTAGGTGGAATTAATGCATCTCCCACTTAAACATCAAAGAAGCCCTTTTGTAATGAGAAAGTATTACCAAGTCAATAAAATTCTGATTACTATTGATCGCTTGATTGATAAAATCAATATCATTGTTCTTAGTGTGAACCTTGTGGGTGTTTCATCGTTATGTTCTCTTCGTGGTAGAATCGGGGCATTTTCTCTTCTCGGAAATGTTTATTTGTGATTGTGTTTTCGACTAAATTATACAGACTAGTGTCTTTTCTTCTCGCACAAGAATGGTGTTTTTTCTTCTCTTGCAAGAATGGTATTTTTTCTTCTTTCGCAAGAATGGTATTTTTTCTTCTCTCGTAAGAATGGTATTTTTTCTTCTCTCACAAGAATTGTATTTTTTCTTCTCTCGCAAGAATGGTATTTTTTCTTCTCTCGCAAGAAGTGTATTTTTTCTTCTCTCGCAAGAATGGTATTTTTTCTTCTCTCGCAAGAATGGTATTTTTTCTTCTCTGATATTTTTTTCTGTGATTGTGAAGCGGCATGGGCGTAATACCGACCACATTACCCCAAAAATCATGTGCCGAAGATCTGTAAAATGTATGGTCACAAACACCATATTCCCTATACGCCACTTAGCGTGACGGGTGTACTTTACTTTATTTACTATATAACTAGCGACCCTAAGAACAAACATATTACATTTATAATATAACAAAAGGATGTTGGGATGTCCGAGACCCCATCTCATGTAATTGGTACAAGACGATGCATGTTGTATTGATGACAGGATTACTACTGCGATCAAAGCACTTGAATTATTGTTAAAATTGCAACAACAAAGCGGTAAGGGCTGCATGGGTTAAGATAACAACGGCTCAATCAATACACGTCGAAGACAAATGATAACAACGGCTCAATCAATACACATCGAAGACAAATGATAACAACGGCTCAATCAATACACATTGAAGACAAATGATAACAAAGGCTCAATCAATACACATCGAAGACAAATGATAACAACGGCTCAATCAATACACATCGAAGACAAATGATAACAACGGCTCAATCAATACACATCGAAGACAAATGATAACAACGGCTCAATCAATACACATCGAAGACAAATGATAACAACGGCTCAATCAATACACATCGAAGACAAATGATAACAACGGCTCAATCAATACACAACGAAGACAAATGATAACAACGGCTCAATCAATACACAACGAAAACAAATGATAACAACGGCTCAATCAATACACATCGAAGACAAATGATAACAACGGCTCAATCAATACTCATCGAAGACAAATGATAACAACGGCTCGATCAATACACATCGAAGACAAATGATAACAACGGCTCAATCAATACACATCGAAGACAAATGATAACAACGGCTCAATCAATACACATCGAAGACAAATGATAACAACGACTCAATCAATACACATCGAAGACAAATGATAACAACGGCTCAATCAATACACATCGAAGACAAATGATAACAACGACTCAATCAATACACATCTAAGACAAATGATAACAACGGCTCAATCAATACACATCGAAGACAAATGATAACAACGACTCAATCAATACACATCGAAGACAAATGATAACAACGGCTCAATCAATACACATCGAAGACAAATGATAACAACGGCTCAATCAATACACATCGAAGACAAATGATAACAACGGCTCAATCAATACACATCGAAGACAAATGATAACAACGACTCAATCAATACACATCGAAGACAAATGATAACAACGACTCAATCATACACATCGAAGACAAATGATAACAACGGCTCAATCAATACACATCGAAGACAAATGATAACAACGGCTCAATCAATACACATCGAAGACAAATGATAACAACGGCTCAATCAATACACATCGAAGACAAATGATAACAACGGCTCAATCAATACACATCGAAGACAAATGATAACAACGGCTCAATCAATACACATCGAAGATAAAGGCCTGACAGTAAAATAGCTGAAGTTGTCAGTGACTCACAGCTAATGGCTTGCGTTAAGAATCAGTGAACCAGAACTCTTTAGAACCCTGTACTGCACTCTTCGTGGTGTTATTTTCTAGTAATAAACTAACTAATATAGTCTGGCAAATGAGTAGGGAGGGCAGCCTAGTACCCGAAAAGTGCCATGTCGAAGACGGATGTGTTGGGCTGAATGATGTAAATATCACAGTTTTATTGTAAACAGCAACACAGAGGCGCATTTAAAGTCCTTTAATGGCGAACGACTAAGAGGGATAGTTCACGGCTGGATCGGCGAACTAGAACTATCCAGGACTGCAAGTATTCTTTAGTCAATTGGTGGATGCAAGCAGGCATATCTACACATCTAGCGACTCACAAAACACTAAATGCCCCTTCATCTATGCAACTCCTCATGTACATAAACAATGTCCAGGACGCTAAATGACACTTCCTCTATACAACTCCTCATGTACATAAAACAATGTCCAGGACGCTAAATGCCACTTCATCTATGCAACTCCTCATGTACATAAACAATGTCCAGGACGCTAAATGACACTTCCTCTATACAACTCCTCATGTACATAAACAATGTCCAGGACACTAAATGCCCCTTCATCTATGCAACTCCTCATGTACATAAACAATGTCCAGGACGCTAAATGCCACTTCCACTATGCAACTCCTCATGTACAATAACAATGTCCAGGACGCTAAATGCCACTTCCTCTACACAACTCCTCATGTACAATAACAATGTCCAGGTCGCTAAATGCCACTTCCTCTACACAACTCCTCATGTACAATAACATGTTCAGGTCGCTAAGTGCCACTTCCTCTATACAACTCCTCATGTACAATAACAATGTCCAGGACGCTAAATGACACTTCCTCTATACAACTCCTCATGTACAATAACAATGTCCAGGACGCTAAATGACACTTCCTCTATACAACTCCTCATGTACAATAACAATGTCCAGGACGCTAAATGACACTTCCTCTATACAACTCCTCATGTACAATAACAATGTCCAGGACGCTAAATGACACTTCCTCTATACAACTCCTCATGTACAATAACAATGTCCAGGACGCTAAATGACACTTCCTCTATACAACTCCTCATGTACAATAACAATGTCCAGGACGCTAAATGACACTTCCTCTATACAACTCCTCATGTACAATAACAATGTCCAGGGACGTTAAATGACACTTCCTCTATACAACTCCTCATGTACAATAACAATGTCCAGGACGTTAAATGACACTACCTCTATACAACTCTCATGTACAATAACAATGTCCAGGTCGCTAAATGACACTTCCTCTATACAACTCCTCATGTACAATAACTGTCCAGGACGTTAAATGCCACTTCCTCTATACAACTCCTCATGTACAATAACAATGTCCAGGACGATAAATGCCACTTCCTCTATACAACTCCTCATGTACAATAACTGTCCAGGACGTTAAATGCCACTTTCTCTATACAACTCCTCATGTACAATAACTGTCCAGGACGTTAAATGCCACTTCCTCTATACAACTCCTCATGTACAATAACTGTCCAGGACGTTAAATGCCACTTCCTCTATACAACTCCTCCTGTACAATAACTGTCCAGGACGTTAAATGCCACTTCCTCTATACAACTCCTCATGTACAATAACAATGTCCAGGACGATAAATGCCACTTCCTCTATACAACTCCTCATGTACAATAACTGTCCAGGACGTTAAATGCCACTTCCTCTATACAACTCCTCCTGTACAATAACAATGTCCAGGACGTTAAATGCCACTTCCTCTATACAACTCCTCCTGTACAATAACAATGTCCAGGACGATAAATGCCACTTCCTCTATACAACTCCACATGTACAATAACTGTCCAGGACGTTAAATGCCACTTCCTCTATACAACTCCTCATGTACAATAACTGTCCATGACGTTAAATGCCACTTCCTCTATACAACTCCTCATGTACAATAACAATGTCCAGGACGATAATGCCACTTCCTCTATACAACTCCTCCTGTACAATAACTGTCCAGGACGTTAAATGCCACTTCCTCTATACAACTCCTCCTGTACAATAACCATGTCCAGGACGCTAAATGCCCCTTTCTCTATACAACACCTCATGGTGCAATAACCATGTCCAGAACGCTAAATGTCCCTTCCTCTATACAACACCTCATGGTGCAATAACCATGTCCAGGACGCTAAATGCCCCTTCCTCTATACAACACCTCATGGTGCAATAACCATGTCCAGGACGCTAAATGTCCCTTCCTCTATACAACACCTCATGGTGCAATAACCATGTCCAGGACGCTAAATGCCCCTTCCTCTATACAACACCTCATGGTGCAATAACCATGTCCAGGACGCTAAATGCCCCT
Source organism: Megaustenia siamemsis (assembly GCA_032433765.1). Lineage (NCBI taxonomy): Eukaryota > Metazoa > Mollusca > Gastropoda > Stylommatophora > Ariophantidae > Megaustenia > Megaustenia siamemsis. The sequence goes on from JAVIAB010000102.1 coordinate 8,165,368, forward strand.
CCTCTATACAACACCTCATGGTGCAATAACCATGTCCAGAACGCTAAATGCCGCTTCCTCTATACAACACCTCATGGTGCAATAACCATGTCCAGAACGCTAAATGCCGCTTCCTCTATACAACACCTCATGGTGCAATAACCATGTCCAGAACGCTAAATGCCCCTTCCTCTATACAACTCCTCATGGTACAATAACCATGTCCAGAACGCTAAATGCCCCTTCCTCTATACAACACCTCATGGTACAATCACCATGTCCAGAACGCTAAATGCCGCTTCCTCTATACAACACCTCATGGTGCAATAACCATGTCCAGAACGCTAAATGCCCCTTCCTCTATACAACACCTCATGGTACAATAACCATGTCCAGAACGCTAAATGCCCCTTCCTCTATACAACACCTCATGGTGCAATAACCATGTCCAGAACGCTAAATGCCCCTTCCTCTATACAACACCTCATGGTACAATAACCATGTCCAGAACGCTAAATGCCCCTTCCTCTATACAACACCTCATGGTACAATAACCATGTCCAGAACGCTAAATGCCGCTTCCTCTATACAGCTCCTCATGGTTCAATAACCATGATTGACTGTTCTCATTCTGTACGTTTCGAGAGCGGGGCCGACGATATGGTTGCTGGCGCCCTGAACAAGCCGAACTTTAGCGCCATTTTAAGATTTAATTATAACAATTTTCACAAGAATAAAAAAATTAATAAGAAGCTTTTTTGTTGTTTTTTTGTTGTTGTTGTTGTTTTTGTTGTGTTGTTGTTGTTGTTGTTTTTGTGTTTACCAGCTTTCACCTCTGCCAAAGTCCCTAGAGACTATGAGCTACATTTTGCGCGTTAATTCGTTTTTCCCCAACAGCCGTTTACACTGGGGTCCTGCGTCGCACAGGCAGATAACTCAGTCTTCACCTGAACCATTGACCTCAGCCGGCACCTTGAGCCATTACTTTGAGCTCGTACCTTGAGCCATTACTTGAGCTCGTACCTTGAGCCATTACTTTGAACTCGTACCTTGAGCCATTACTTTGAGCTCTTACCTTGAGCCATTACTTTGAGCCGGTACCTTGTGCCATTACTTTGAGCTCTTACCTTGAGCCATTACTTTGAGCTCTTACCTTGAGCCATTACTTTGAGCTCTTACCTTGTGCCATTACTTTGAGATCTTACCTTGAGCCATTACTTTGAGCTCTTACCTTGAGCCATTACTTTGAGCCGGTACCTTGTGCCATTACCTTGAGTTTTTACTTTGAGCCGATACATTGAGCCATTACATTGAGCCGCACCTTGAGCCATTACCTTGAGTTGACACCTTGAGTCATTACCTTGAGCCGGCACCCTCAGCCGGTACCTTGAGTCATTATTTTGAGCCAATAACTTGTGTCAATACCTTGAGACGGTACCTTGAGCCATTACCTTGAGTCGACACCTTGAGCCATTACCTTCAGCCGGCACCTTGAGCCATTACCTTGAGCCATTACCTTCAGCTGGCACCTTGAGCCATTACCTTGAGCCATTACCTTGAGCCGGCACCTTGAGCCATTACCTTGAGTCGACACCTTGAGCCATTACCTTGAGTCGACACCTTGAGTCATTACCTTGAGTCGACACCTTGAGCCATTATCTTGAGCCGACACCTTGAGCCATTACCTTGAGTCGACACATTGAGCCATTACCTTGAGTCGACACCTTGAGTCATTACCTTGAGTCGACATCTTGAGCCATTACCTTGAGTCGACACCTTGAGCCATTACCTTGAGTCGACACCTTGAGCCATTACCTTGAGTCGACACCTTGAGTCATTACCTTGAGCCGGCACCTTGAGCCATTACCTGAGTCGATACCTTGAGCCATTACCTTGAGTCGACACCTTGAGTCATTACCTTGAGCCGGCACCTTGAGCCATTACCTTGAGTCGACACCTTGAGCCATTACCTTGAGTCGACACCTTGTGTCATTACCTTGAGCCGGCACCTTGAGCCGGTACCGTGAGCCGGTACCTTGAGTCATTATTTTGAGCCAATACCTTGAGTCATTACCTTGAGCGGCACCTTGAGCCGGTACCGTGAGCCGGTACCTTGAGTCATTATTTTGAGCCAATACCTTGAGTCATTACCTTGAGCCGGTACCCTGAGCCATTACCTTGAGCCGGCACCTTGAGCCGGTACATTGAGCCGGCACCTTCATTCATTGGGGGCCTCGGTAGCCTAGTTGGGAATACCACCCGACTGGACTACGGACGTTCGGACAACCCGTGTTCGATTCCCGCTGGGAGCAGTGTGAGTGGTACTCATAGTTGGAAAAAAATACCCCACGGTCGACCCAGCCGTTGGCAGAAGTGGGTACCAGTGTATTACCCTGGGAAGGTGAGGAATGTCGCCTCGCATCTGAGTTTCGATGCTTGAGGCGACAATATACAGAAATCTCCGAACATTTCTGGATAGGCGGCCGAGCACATATGGGTGTAAACTCGCGTGCTAAGACGCCGGTTCAAGTCTCGTACTTTACCTTCACTTTACTTCAGTCATTACCTTGAGCCGATACCTTGAGCCGGCACCTTGAGTCATTACCTTGAGCCGGTTCCTTGATCCGGAACCTTGAGTCCTTACCTTGAGCCGGTTCCTTGATCCGGCACCTTGAGTCATTACCTTGAGCCGGTTCCTTGATCCGGCACCTTGAGTCATTACCTTGAGCCGGTTCCTTGATCCGGCACCTTGAGTCATTACCTTGAGCCGGTCCTTGATCCGGCACCTTGAGTCATTACCTTGAGCCGGTTCCTTGATCCGGCACCTTGAGTCATTACCTTGAGCCGGTTCCTTGATCCGGCACCTTGAGTCATTACCTTGAGCCGGTTCCTTGATCCGGCACCTTGAGTCATTACCTTGAGCCGGTTCCTTGATCCGGCACCTTGAGTCATTACCTTGAGCCGGTTCCTTGATCCGGCACCTTGAGTCATTACCTTGAACCGGTTCCTTGATCCGGCACCTTGAGTCATTACCTTGAGCCGGTTCCTTGATCCGGCACCTTGAGTCATTACCTTGAGCCGGTTCCTTGATCCGGCACATTGAGTCATTACCTTGAGCCGGTTCCTTGATCCGGCACCTTGAGTCATTACCTTGAGCCGGTTCCTTGATCCGGCACCTTGAGTCATTACCTTGAGCCGGTTCCTTGATCCGGCACCTTGAGTCATTACCTTGAGCCGGTTCTTTGATCCGGCACCTTGAGTCATTACCTTGAGCCGGTTCCTTGATCCGGCACCTTGAGTCATTACCTTGAGCCGGTTCCTTGATCCGGCACCTTGAGTCATTACCTTGAGCCGGTTCCTGATCCGGCACCTTGAGTCATTACCTTGAACCGGTTCCTTGATCCGGCACCTTGAGTCATTACCTTGAGCCGGTTCCTTGATCCGGCACCTTGAGTCATTACCTTGAGCCGGTTCCTTGATCCGGCACCTTGAGTCATTACCTTAAAATGACCTTGTTAATCGAGACCTAAAAAAATGTGACAATAATTTACCCATTTATTTATTTCAAATATTCTTTATAAATCTGATAACAGTTTGAGAATCATTGCATTAATCATTTAAGATCGATGGAATAGGTATTATAGCAAGAGTTGATTTTTCTTTAAGTATTTCATGTTCGTTTTCATTAGTTAGCGTTCTGGAAGATCCATTGTGGTAACAGTAATAATCGTTTTTTTTTAGGTGGAATTAATGCATCTCCCACTTAAACATCAAAGAAGCCCTTTTGTAATGAGAAAGTATTACCAAGTCAATAAAATTCTGATTACTATTGATCGCTTGATTGATATAATCGATATCAATGTTCTTAGTGTGAACCTTGTGGGTGTTTCATCGTTATGTTCTCTTCGTGGTAGAATCGGGGCATTTTCTCTTCTCGGAAATGTTTATTTGTGATTGTGTTTCGACTAAATTATACAGACTAGTGTCTTTTCTTCTCGCACAAGAATGGTGTTTTTTCTTCTCTTGCAAGAATGGTATTTTTTCTTCTTTCGCAAGAATGGTATTTTTTCTTCTCTCGTAAGAATGGTATTTTTTCTTCTCTCACAAGAATTGTATTTTTTCTTCTCTCGCAAGAATGATATTTTTTCTTCTCTCGCAAGAAGTGTATTTTTTCTTCTCTCGCAAGAATGGTATTTTTTCTTCTCTCGCAAGAATGGTATTTTTTCTTCTCTGATATTTTTTTTCTGTGATTGTGAAGCGGCATGGGCGTAATACCGACCACATTACCCCAAAAATCATGTGCCGAAGATCTGTAAAATGTATGGTCACAAACACCATATTCCCTATACGCCACTTAGCGTGACGGGTGTACTTTACTTTATTTACTATATAACTAGCGACCCTAAGAACAAACATATTACATTTATAATATAACAAAAGGATGTTGGGATGTCCGAGACCCCATCTCATGTAATTGGTACAAGACGATGCATGTTGTATTGATGACGGGATTACTACTGCGATCAAAGCACTTGAATTATTGTAAAATTGCAACAACAAAGCGGTAAGGGCTGCATGGGTTAAGATAACAACGGCTCAATCAATACACGTCGAAGACAAATGATAACAACGGCTCAATCAATACACATCGAAGACAAATGATAACAACGGCTCAATCAATACACATTGAAGACAAATGATAACAAAGGCTCAATCAATACACATCGAAGACAAATGATAACAACGGCTCAATCAATACACATCGAAGACAAATGATAACAACGGCTCAATCAATACACATCGAAGACAAATGATAACAACGGCTCAATCAATACACATCGAAGACAAATGATAACAACGGCTCAATCAATACACATCGAAGACAAATGATAACAACGGCTCAATCAATACACATCGAAGACAAATGATAACAACGACTCAATCAATACACATCGAAGACAAATGATAACAACGACTCAATCAATACACATCGAAGACAAATGATAACAACGGCTCAATCAATACACATCGAAGACAAATGATAACAACGGCTCAATCAATACACATCGAAGACAAATGATAACAACGGCTCAATCAATACACATCGAAGACAAATGATAACAACGGCTCAATCAATACACATCGAAGACAAATGATAACAACGGCTCAATCAATACACATCGAAGATAAAGGCCTGACAGTAAAATAGCTGAAGTTGTCAGTGACTCACAGCTAATGGTTTGCGTTAAGAATCAGTGAACCAGAACTCTTTAGAACCCTGTACTGCACCTCTTCGTGGTGTTATTTTCTAGTAATAAACTAACTAATATAGTCTGGCAAATGAGTAGGGAGGGCAGCCTAGTACCCGAAAAGTGCCATGTCGAAGACGGATGTGTTGGGCTGAATGATGTAAATATCACAGTTTATTGTAAACAGCAACACAGAGGCGCATTTAAAGTCCTTTTAATGGCGAACGACTAAGAGGGATAGTTCACGGCTGGATCGGCGAACTAGAACTATCCAGGACTGCAAGTATTCTTTAGTCAATTGGTGGATGCAAGCAGGCATATCTACACATCTAGCGACTCACAAAACACTAAATGCCCCTTCATCTATGCAACTCCTCATGTACATAAACAATGTCCAGGACGCTAAATGACACTTCCTCTATACAACTCCTCATGTACATAAACAATGTCCAGGACGCTAAATGCCACTTCATCTATGCAACTCCTCATGTACATAAACAATGTCCAGGACGCTAAATGACACTTCCTCTATACAACTCCTCATGTACATAAACAATGTCCAGGACACTAAATGCCCCTTCATCTATGCAACTCCTCATGTACATAAACAATGTCCAGGACGCTAAATGCCACTTCCACTATGCAACTCCTCATGTACAATAACAATGTCCAGGACGCTAAATGCCACTTCCTCTACACAACTCCTCATGTACAATAACAATGTCCAGGTCGCTAAATGCCACTTCCTCTACACAACTCCTCATGTACAATAACAATGTTCAGGTCGCTAAGTGCCACTTCCTCTATACAACTCCTCATGTACAATAACAATGTCCAGGACGCTAAATGACACTTCCTCTATACAACTCCTCATGTACAATAACAATGTCCAGGACGCTAAATGACACTTCCTCTATACAACTCCTCATGTACAATAACAATGTCCAGGACGCTAAATGACACTTCCTCTATACAACTCCTCATGTACAATAACAATGTCCAGGACGCTAAATGACACTTCCTCTATACAACTCCTCATGTACAATAACAATGTCCAGGACGCTAAATGACACTTCCTCTATACAACTCCTCATGTACAATAACAATGTCCAGGACGCTAAATGACACTTCCTCTATACAACTCCTCATGTACAATAACAATGTCCAGGACGTTAAATGACACTTCCTCTATACAACTCCTCATGTACAATAACAATGTCCAGGACGTTAAATGACACTACCTCTATACAACTCCTCATGTACAATAACAATGTCCAGGTCGCTAAATGACACTTCCTCTATACAACTCCTCATGTACAATAACTGTCCAGGACGTTAAATGCCACTTCCTCTATACAACTCCTCATGTACAATAACAATGTCCAGGACGATAAATGCCACTTCCTCTATACAACTCCTCATGTACAATAACTGTCCAGGACGTTAAATGCCACTTTCTCTATACAACTCCTCATGTACAATAACTGTCCAGGACGTTAAATGCCACTTCCTCTATACAACTCCTCATGTACAATAACTGTCCAGGACGTTAAATGCCACTTCCTCTATACAACTCCTCCTGTACAATAACTGTCCAGGACGTTAAATGCCACTTCCTCTATACAACTCCTCATGTACAATAACAATGTCCAGGACGATAAATGCCACTTCCTCTATACAACTCCTCATGTACAATAACTGTCCAGGACGTTAAATGCCACTTCCTCTATACAACTCCTCCTGTACAATAACAATGTCCAGGACGTTAAATGCCACTTCCTCTATACAACTCCTCCTGTACAATAACAATGTCCAGGACGATAAATGCCACTTCCTCTATACAACTCCTCATGTACAATAACTGTCCAGGACGTTAAATGCCACTTCCTCTATACAACTCCTCATGTACAATAACTGTCCATGACGTTAAATGCCACTTCCTCTATAAACTCCTCATGTACAATAACAATGTCCAGGACGATAAATGCCACTTCCTCTATACAACTCCTCCTGTACAATAACTGTCCAGGACGTTAAATGCCACTTCCTCTATACAACTCCTCCTGTACAATAACCATGTCCAGGACGCTAAATGCCCCTTCCTCTATACAACACCTCATGGTGCAATAACCATGTCCAGAACGCTAAATGTCCCTTCCTCTATACAACACCTCATGGTGCAATAACCATGTCCAGGACGCTAAATGCCCCTTCCTCTATACAACACCTCATGGTGCAATAACCATGTCCAGGACGCTAAATGTCCCTTCCTCTATACAACACCTCATGGTGCAATAACCATGTCCAGGACGCTAAATGCCCCTTCCTCTATACAACACCTCATGGTGCAATAACCATGTCCAGGACGCTAAATGCCCCTTCCTCTATACAAACCTCATGGTGCAATAACCATGTCCAGAACGCTAAATGCCGCTTCCTCTATACAACACCTCATGGTGCAATAACCATGTCCAGAACGCTAAATGCCGCTTCCTCTATACAACACCTCATGGTGCAATAACCATGTCCAGAACGCTAAATGCCCCTTCCTCTATACAACTCCTCATGGTACAATAACCATGTCCAGAACGCTAAATGCCCCTTCCTCTATACAACACCTCATGGTACAATCACCATGTCCAGAACGCTAAATGCCGCTTCCTCTATACAACACCTCATGGTGCAATAACCATGTCCAGAACGCTAAATGCCCCTTCCTCTATACAACACCTCATGGTACAATAACCATGTCCAGAACGCTAAATGCCCCTTCCTCTATACAACACCTCATGGTGCAATAACCATGTCCAGAACGCTAAATGCCCCTTCCTCTATACAACACCTCATGGTACAATAACCATGTCCAGAACGCTAAATGCCCCTTCCTCTATACAACACCTCATGGTACAATAACCATGTCCAGAACGCTAAATGCCGCTTCCTCTATACAGCTCCTCATGGTTCAATAACCATGATTGACTGTTCTCATTCTGTACGTTTCGAGAGCGGGGCCGACGATATGGTTGCTGGCGCCCTGAACAAGCCGAACTTTAGCGCCATTTTAAGATTTAATTATAACAATTTTCACAAGAATAAAAAAAATTAATAAGAAGCTTTTTTGTTGTTTTTGTTGTTGTTGTTGTTGTTTTTGTTGTTGTTGTTGTTGTTGTTTTTGTGTTTACCAGCTTTCACCTCTGCCAAAGTCCCTAGAGACTATGAGCTACATTTTGCGCGTTAATTCGTTTTTCCCCAACAGCCGTTTACACTGGGGTCCTGCGTCGCACAGGCAGATAACTCAGTCTTCACCCTGAACCATTGACCTCAGCCGGCACCTTGAGCCATTACTTTGAGCTCGTACCTTGAGCCATTACTTTGAGCTCGTACCTTGAGCCATTACTTTGAACTCGTACCTTGAGCCATTACTTTGAGCTCTTACCTTGAGCCATTACTTTGAGCCGGTACCTTGTGCCATTACTTTGAGCTCTTACCTTGAGCCATTACTTTGAGCTCTTACCTTGAGCCATTACTTTGAGCTCTTACCTTGTGCCATTACTTTGAGATCTTACCTTGAGCCATTACTTTGAGCTCTTACCTTGAGCCATTACTTTGAGCCGGTACCTTGTGCCATTACCTTGAGTTTTTACTTTGAGCCGATACATTGAGCCATTACATTGAGCCGCACCTTGAGCCATTACCTTGAGTTGACACCTTGAGTCATTACCTTGAGCCGGCACCCTCAGCCGGTACCTTGAGTCATTATTTTGAGCCAATAACTTGTGTCAATACCTTGAGACGGTACCTTGAGCCATTACCTTGAGTCGACACCTTGAGCCATTACCTTCAGCCGGCACCTTGAGCCATTACCTTGAGCCATTACCTTCAGCTGGCACCTTGAGCCATTACCTTGAGCCATTACCTTGAGCCGGCACCTTGAGCCATTACCTTGAGTCGACACCTTGAGCCATTACCTTGAGTCGACACCTTGAGTCATTACCTTGAGTCGACACCTTGAGCCATTATCTTGAGCCGACACCTTGAGCCATTACCTTGAGTCGACACATTGAGCCATTACCTTGAGTCGACACCTTGAGTCATTACCTTGAGTCGACATCTTGAGCCATTACCTTGAGTCGACACCTTGAGCCATTACCTTGAGTCGACACCTTGAGCCATTACCTTGAGTCGACACCTTGAGTCATTACCTTGAGCCGGCACCTTGAGCCATTACCTTGAGTCGATACCTTGAGCCATTACCTTGAGTCGACACCTTGAGTCATTACCTTGAGCCGGCACCTTGAGCCATTACCTTGAGTCGACACCTTGAGCCATTACCTTGAGTCGACACCTTGTGTCATTACCTTGAGCCGGCACCTTGAGCCGGTACCGTGAGCCGGTACCTTGAGTCATTATTTTGAGCCAATACCTTGAGTCATTACCTTGAGCCGGCACCTTGAGCCGGTACCGTGAGCCGGTACCTTGAGTCATTATTTTGAGCCAATACCTTGAGTCATTACCTTGAGCCGGTACCCTGAGCCATTACCTTGAGCCGGCACCTTGAGCCGGTACATTGAGCCGGCACCTTCATTCATTGGGGGCCTCGGTAGCCTAGTTGGGAATACCACCCGACTGGACTACGGACGTTCGGACAACCCGTGTTCGATTCCCGCTGGGAGCAGTGTGAGTGGTACTCATAGTTGGAAAAAAATACCCCACGGTCGACCCAGCCGTTGGCAGAAGTGGGTACCAGTGTATTACCCTGGGAAGGTGAGGAATGTCGCCTCGCATCTGAGTTTCGATGCTTGAGGCGACAATATACAGAAATCTCCGAACATTTCTGGATAGGCGGCCGAGCACATATGGGTGTAAACTCGCGTGCTAAGACGCCGGTTCAAGTCTCGTACTTTACCTTCACTTTACTTCAGTCATTACCTTGAGCCGATACCTTGAGCCGGCACCTTGAGTCATTACCTTGAGCCGGTTCCTTGATCCGGAACCTTGAGTCATTACCTTGAGCCGGTTCCTTGATCCGGCACCTTGAGTCCTTACCTTGAGCCGGTTCCTTGATCCGGCACCTTGAGTCATTACCTTGAGCCGGTTCCTTGATCCGGCACCTTGAGTCATTACCTTGAGCCGGTTCCTTGATCCGGCACCTTGAGTCATTACCTTGAGCCGGTTCTTTGATCCGGCACCTTGAGTCATTACCTTGAGCCGGTTCCTTGATCCGGCACCTTGAGTCATTACCTTGAGCCGGTTCCTTGATCCGGCACCTTGAGTCATTACCTTGAGCCGGTTCCTTGATCCGGCACCTTGAGTCATTACCTTGAGCCTTTTCCTTGATCCGGCACCTTGAGTCATTACCTTGAGCCGGTTCCTTGATCCGGCACCTTGAGTCATTACCTTGAACCGGTTCCTTGATCCGGCACCTTGAGTCATTACCTTGAGCCGGTTCCTTGATCCGGCACCTTGAGTCATTACCTTGAGCCGGTTCCTTGATCCGGCACATTGAGTCATTACCTTGAGCCGGTTCCTTGATCCGGCACCTTGAGTCATTACCTTGAGCCGGTTCCTTGATCCGGCACCTTGAGTCATTACCTTGAGCCGGTTCCTTGATCCGGCACCTTGAGTCATTACCTTGAGCCGGTTCTTTGATCCGGCACCTTGAGTCATTACCTTGAGCCGGTTCCTTGATCCGGCACCTTGAGTCATTACCTTGAGCCGGTTCCTTGATCCGGCACCTTGAGTCATTACCTTGAGCCGGTTCCTTGATCCGGCACCTTGAGTCATTACCTTGAACCGGTTCCTTGATCCGGCACCTTGAGTCATTACCTTGAGCCGGTTCCTTGATCCGGCACCTTGAGTCATTACCTTGAGCCGGTTCCTTGATCCGGCACCTTGAGTCATTACCTTAAAATGACCTTGTTAATCGAGACCTAAAAAAATGTGACAATAATTTACCCATTTATTTATTTCAAATATTCTTTATAAATCTGATAACAGTTTGAGAATCATTGCATTAATCATTTAAGATCGATGGAATAGGTATTATAGCAAGAGTTGATTTTTCTTTAAGTATTTCATGTTCGTTTTCATTAGTTAGCGTTCTGGAAGATCCATTGTGGTAACAGTAATAATCGTTTTTTTTTAGGTGGAATTAATGCATCTCCCACTAAACATCAAAGAAGCCCTTTTGTAATGAGAAAGTATTACCAAGTCAATAAAATTCTGATTACTATTGATCGCTTGATTGATATAATCGATATCAATGTTCTTAGTGTGAACCTTGTGGGTGTTTCATCGTTATGTTCTCTTCGTGGTAGAATCGGGGCATTTTCTCTTCTCGGAAATGTTTATTTGTGATTGTGTTTTCGACTAAATTATACAGACTAGTGTCTTTTCTTCTCGCACAAGAATGGTGTTTTTTCTTCTCTTGCAAGAATGGTATTTTTCTTCTTTCGCAAGAATGGTATTTTTTCTTCTCTCGTAAGAATGGTATTTTTTCTTCTCTCACAAGAATTGTATTTTTTCTTCTCTCGCAAGAATGATATTTTTTCTTCTCTCGCAAGAAGTGTATTTTTTCTTCTCTCGCAAGAATGGTATTTTTCTTCTCTCGCAAGAATGGTATTTTTTCTTCTCTGATATTTTTTTCTGTGATTGTGAAGCGGCATGGGCGTAATACCGACCACATTACCCCAAAAATCATGTGCCGAAGATCTGTAAAATGTATGGTCACAAACACCATATTCCCTATACGCCACTTAGCGTGACGGGTGTACTTTACTTTATTTACTATATAACTAGCGACCCTAAGAACAAACATATTACATTTATAATATAACAAAAGGATGTTGGGATGTCCGAGACCCCATCTCATGTAATTGGTACAAGACGATGCATGTTGTATTGATGACGGGATTACTACTGCGATCAAAGCACTTGAATTATTGTTAAAATTGCAACAACAAAGCGGTAAGGGCTGCATGGGTTAAGATAACAACGGCTCAATCAATACACGTCGAAGACAAATGATAACAACGGCTCAATCAATACACATCGAAGACAAATGATAACAACGGCTCAATCAATACACATTGAAGACAAATGATAACAAAGGCTCAATCAATACACATCGAAGACAAATGATAACAACGGCTCAATCAATACACATCGAAGACAAATGATAACAACGGCTCAATCAATACACATCGAAGACAAATGATAACAACGGCTCAATCAATACACATCGAAGACAAATGATAACAACGGCTCAATCAATACGCATCGAAGACAAATGATAACAACGGCTCAATCAATACACATCGAAGACAAATGATAATAACGGCTCAATCAATACACATCGAAGACAAATGATAACAACGACTCAATCAATACACATCGAAGACAAATGATAACAACGGCTCAATCAATACACATCGAAGACAAATGATAACAACGGCTGAATCAATACACATCGAAGACAAATGATAACAACGGCTCAATCAATACACATCGAAGACAAATGATAACAACGACTCAATCAATACACATCGAAGACAAATGATAACAACGGCTGAATCAATACACATCGAAGATAAAGGCCTGACAGTAAAATAGCTGAAGTTGTCAGTGACTCACAGCTAATGGCTTGCGTTAAGAATCAGTGAACAAGAACTCTTTAGAACCCCGTACTGCACCTCTTCGTGGTGTTATTTTCTAGTAATAAACTAACTAATATAGTCTGGCAAATGAGTAGGGAGGGCAGCCTAGTACCCGAAAAGTGCCATGTCGAAGACGGATGTGTTGGGCTGAATGATGTAAATATCACAGTTTTATTGTAAACAGCAACACAGAGGCGCATTTAAAGTCCTTTTAATGGCGAACGACTAAGAGGGATAGTTCACGGCTGGATCGGCGAACTAGAACTATCCAGGACTGCAAGTATTCTTTAGTCAATTGGTGGATGCAAGCAGGCATATCTACACATCTAGCGACTCACAAAACACTAAATGCCCCTTCATCTATGCAACTCCTCATGTACATAAACAATGTCCAGGACGCTAAATGCCACTTCCACTATACAACTCCTCATGTACAATAACAATGTCCAGGTCGCTAAGTGACACTTCCTCTATACAACTCCTCATGTACAATAACAATGTCCAGGTCGCTAAGTGCCACTTCCTCTATACAACTCCTCATGTACAATAACAATGTCCAGGTCGCTAAGTGCCACTTCCTCTATACAACTCCTCATGTACAATAACAATGTCCAGGTCGCTAAGTGCCACTTCCTCTATACAACTCCTCATGTACAATAACAATGTCCAGGACGCTAAATGCCACTTCCTCTATACAACTCCTCATGTACAATAACAATGTCCAGGACGCTAAATGACACTCCTCTATACAACTCCTCATGTACAATAACAATGTCCAGGTCGCTAAGTGCCACTTCCTCTATACAACTCCTCATGTACAATAACAATGTCCAGGACGCTAAATGCCACTTCCTCTATACAACTCCTCATGTACAATAACAATGTCCAGGACGCTAAATGACACTTCCTCTATACAACTCCTCATGTACAATAACAATGTCCAGGACGCTAAATGACACTTCCTCTATACAACTCCTCATGTACAATAACAATGTCCAGGACGCTAAATGACACTTCCTCTATACAACTCCTCATGTACAATAACAATGTCCAGGACGCTAAATGACACTTCCTCTATACAACTCCTCATGTACAATAACAATGTCCAGGACGCTAAATGACACTTCCTCTATACAACTCCTCATGTACAATAACAATGTCCAGGACGCTAAATGACACTTCCTCTATACAACTCCTCATGTACAATAACAATGTCCAGGACGTTAAATGACACTTCCTCTATACAACTCCTCATGTACAATAACAATGTCCAGGACGTTAAATGACACTTCCTCTATACAACTCCTCATGTACAATAACAATGTCCAGGTCGCTAAATGACACTTCCTCTATACAACTCCTCATGTACAATAACTGTCCAGGACGTTAAATGCCACTTCCTCTATACAACTCCTCATGTACAATAACAATGTCCAGGACGCTAAATGCCACTTCCTCTATACAACTCCTCATGTACAATAACTGTCCAGGACGTTAAATGCCACTTTCTCTATACAACTCCTCATGTACAATAACTGTCCAGGACGTTAAATGCCACTTCCTCTATACAACTCCTCATGTACAATAACTGTCCAGGACGTTAAATGCCACTTCCTCTATACAACTCCTCCTGTACAATAACTGTCCAGGACGTTAAATGCCACTTCCTCTATACAACTCCTCATGTACAATAACAATGTCCAGGACGATAAATGCCACTTCCTCTATACAACTCCTCATGTACAATAACTGTCCAGGACGTTAAATGCCACTTCCTCTATACAACTCCTCCTGTACAATAACAATGTCCAGGACGTTAAATGCCACTTCCTCTATACAACTCCTCCTGTACAATAACAATGTCCAGGACGATAAATGCCACTTCCTCTATACAACTCCTCATGTACAATAACTGTCCAGGACGTTAAATGCCACTTCCTCTATACAACTCCTCATGTACAATAACTGTCCATGACGTTAAATGCCACTTCCTCTATACAACTCCTCATGTACAATAACAATGTCCAGGACGATAAATGCCACTTCCTCTATACAACTCCTCCTGTACAATAACTGTCCAGGACGTTAAATGCCACTTCCTCTATACAACTCCTCCTGTACAATAACCATGTCCAGGACGCTAAATGCCCCTTCCTCTATACAACACCTCATGGTGCAATAACCATGTCCAGAACGCTAAATGTCCCTTCCTCTATACAACTCCTCATGGTACAATAACCATGTCCAGAACGCTAAATGCCCCTTCCTCTATACAACACCTCATGGTACAATCACCATGTCCAGAACGCTAAATGCCGCTTCCTCTATACAACACCTCATGGTGCAATAACCATGTCCAGAACGCTAAATGCCCCTTCCTCTATACAACACCTCATGGTACAATAACCATGTCCAGAACGCTAAATGCCCCTTCCTCTATACAACACCTCATGGTGCAATAACCATGTCCAGAACGCTAAATGCCCCTTCCTCTATACAACACCTCATGGTACAA
Source organism: Megaustenia siamemsis (assembly GCA_032433765.1). Classification (NCBI taxonomy): domain Eukaryota; kingdom Metazoa; phylum Mollusca; class Gastropoda; order Stylommatophora; family Ariophantidae; genus Megaustenia; species Megaustenia siamemsis. Next base: position 8,180,766 of record JAVIAB010000102.1, read on the forward strand.
TAACCATATCCAGAACGCTAAATGCCCCTTCCTCTATACAACACCTCATGGTGCAATAACCATGTCCAGAACGCTAAATGCCCCTTCCTCTATACAACACCTCATGGTACAATAACCATGTCCAGAACGCTAAATGCCCCTTCCTCTATACAACACCTCATGGTGCAATAACCATGTCCAGAACGCTAAATGCCCCTTCCTCTATACAACACCTCATGGTGCAATAACCATGTCCAGAAAGCTAGATGCCGCTTCCTCTATACAACTCCTCATGGTGCAATAACCATGTCCAGAACGCTAAATGCCGCTTCCTCTATACAGCTCCTCATGGTTCAATAACCATGTCCAGAACGCTAAATGCCACTTCCTCGATACAACACCTCATGGTGCAATAACCATGTCCAGAACGCTAAATGCCCCTTCCTCTATACAACACCTAATGGTGCAATAACCATGTCCAGAACGCTAGATGCCGCTTCCTCTATACAACACCTCATGGTGCAATAACCATATACAGAACGCTAAATGCCGCTTCCTCTATACAGCTCCTCATGGTTCAATAACCATGTCCAGAACGCTAAATGCCACTTCCTCTATACAACAGCTCATGGTACAATTACCATGTACAGAACGCTAAATATCCCTTCCTCTATACAACACCTCGTGGTACAATAACCATGTCCAGAACGCTAAATGCCCCTTCCTCTATACAACACCTCATGGTTCAATAACCATGTCCAGAACGCTAGATGCCGCTTCCTCTATACAACACCTCATGGTGCAATAACCATATACAGAACGCTAAATGCCGCTTCCTCTATACAGCTCCTCATGGTTCAATAACCATGTCCAGAACGCTAAATGCCACTTCCTCTATACAACAGCTCATGGTACAATTACCATGTACAGAACGCTAAATATCCCTTCCTCTATACAACACCTCGTGGTACAATAACCATGTCCAGAACGCTAAATATCCCTTCCTCTATACAACAGCTCATGGTACAATAACCATGTCCAGAACGCTAAATGCCCCTTCCTCTATACAACTCCTCATGGTACAATAACCATGTCCAGAACGCTAAATGCCCCGTCCTCTATACAACTCCTCATGGTTCAATAACCATGTCCAGAACGATAAATATCCCTTCCTCTATACAACTCCTCATGGTTCAATAACCATGTCCAGAACGCTAAATGCCCCTTCCTCTATACAACACCTCATGGTACAATAACCATGTCCAGAACGATAAATATCCCTTCCTCTATACAACACCTCATGGTACAATAACCATGTCCAGAACGCTAAATATCCCTTTCTCTATACAACACCTCATGGTACAATAACCATGTCCAGAACGCTAAATATCCCTTCCTCTATACAACACCTCATGGTACAATAACCATGTCCAGAACGCTAAATATCCCTTTCTCTATACAACACCTCATGGTACAATAACCATGTCCAGAACGCTAAATATCCCTTCCTCTATACAACACCTCATGGTACAATAACCATGTCAAGAACTCTATATGCCTTGTTCTTTGAAACGCCTCCAGGCACAGTATCATTGTAAACAGATATAAATGCCCCGTCCACTAAACTACGTCTCCCGGTACTCGAGCCAAATAATAATAAATAAATATTATTATAAGGAAGGTTGGGGGTGCGGTGGGGAGGAGTGGGGGTGGGACTTCCGAGTCGACAGATAAGCAAACCATTTCAGGGGAGGAGGTAAGTCTACAGCGCTCGGAAAAAAAATCACAAACATCAACAGAGAAAAAACAGAAGCCAAGAAAAATAGATTGTCTGAAGCAGGATCGGAACCGTACTCCTTTCACAGCGCCTTGTCACGGGGAACCAAACGCTAGAGCACACAGCCAACTCAGCTGTGTAAAAAAAATTGCTGTCATCGGCGATGTCTCACGGTACAATATCGTTGTCCACAAATCTAAATGCCCTTCCTCTAAACAATACCTTACGGTACCATATCCTTGTCCACAAATCTCGATGCCCTTCCCCTCAACAACTCATCACAGTACAATATCCTTGTCCACAAATCTCGATGCCCTTCCCCTCAACAACTCATCACAGTACAATATCCTTGTACACAAATCTAAATGCCTTTCCTCTCAACAACTCCTCACAGTACAATATCCTTGTACACAAATCTAAATGCCTTTCCTCTCAACAACTCCTCACAGTACAATATCCTTGTACACAAATCTAAATGCCTTTCCTCTCAACAACTCCTCACAGCACAATATCCTTGTCCACAAAAATCAATGCCTTTCCTCTCAACAACTCCTCACAGTACAATATCCTTGTACACAAATCTAAATGCCTTTCCTCTCAACCTTACCTCACAGTGCAATATCGTTGTCCACACATCTAAAGGCCCTTCCTCTCAACAACTCCTCACAGTACAATATCCTTGTACACAAATCTAAATGCCCTTCCTCTCAACAACTCCTCACAGTACAATATCGTTGTCCACAAATCTAAATGCCCTTCCTCTCAACACCTCACGGTGCAAGCAATAGAACAATATCGTTGTCCACACATCTAAATGCCCTTCCTCTCAACAACTCCTCACAGTACAAAATCGTTGTCCACAAATCTAAATGCCCTTCCTCTCAACAACTCCTCACAGTACAATATCGTTGTCCACAAATCTAAATGCCTTTTCTCTCAACCTTACCTCACAGTACAAAATCATTGTCCACAAATCTAAATGCCCTTCCTCTCAACACCTCACAGTGCAAGCAATAGAACAATATCGTTGTCCACGCACCTAAATGCCCTTCCTCTCAACACCTCACGGGGCAAGCAATAGAACAAAAAGTGTAAAATAAGAAATTCATTATTAGCTATAGAAGTATCACCAGTGCTCACAATGTAACGTCCAACCACCAACTTGTGTTTACGAGCTTTAGCCAACATCACAAGACGTAATACGAGACGCTAATGTTTCTCAAAGCTTTTTAGCGACACCGTCTTCGCCCCTTCCGTTCCACCCCACCCACCCCCCGCCATATAATAGTAATAATCGATCCACACTGTTTGTGTGTCATCTTGTAACACACACGTTGTATGTTTGTGTCCGCTGACTACACAAGAAAGGCTGGACGTGTTCAGGGGTCTTCAAGTGTTATTTACGAGGGATATGTTCCAGCCCCACAGCTTTGTAATAACGTGCTTAATGTATCTTCTACCTCATTTTCTTCTTCTTTTCTCTTTCTCACTGGTACCTAAAAGGTGTCGTGGTTATATTATTTGTCGTTCTTGAGCTGCTCGAACTGTCTAAATTAGTGATTTTCCTTTGTTGTTACATGTCTCTGTCATTGCATCTATCCATTTTCTTCTAGGTCTTCCTCTTGGTCTTTTCCCATGCATTCTCGAGAAGAACGCGCCTGATGGTGATTGAAATCACACACAAAAACCACTTGAATTTCTGTTTTACTACGGGCATTGAAATACATTTATAAATGTGTCTTCACAGTTTAGAATTTTGTTTTCTTTTTTCCTCCCACTGTAATTTACGAGTTCAGCGTCCTAAATTATTTCTGCTAAACGAGTGACCTGCCCTGGTTGATCGCACGTTTTTGAGTGTATCAACTTTTTAGTTTCTCATCTTCTTCTTTCCTTCCTTATCTGCCTTTCAGCGTCGAGGGGAGATTTAATTTGTGGTCTTTTGCTCTTCTGTTCGCCTCTTGTGCTGCTATGTTTGCTACTGTTTCTATTATTTCGTCAATCCATCTTTTTCGTGGTCGACCCTTATATGTGGTGTTCTCGCAACGTTTCTTGATGGCTCGTTGTGTTGTGTTTTGATCTTTCTGCCTTGCCATGTGGCCAACCCATTTTATCTGTTGTTTCTTTATATATTCTATAGCATTGGTTATTCTTAGTTTTTGTTTTTTTTCTCAGTTCTTCATTTCTGATCTTATCTCTCAGACTGTTTCCTATCATTCGTCTAACACATTTTTTAAAATCACAGCAAAGTTTATTTTCTGATTGTCCTTGCATCTAGGGTCCAGGTCTTGGAAGCACAGCGTTGGGATAAAAGTACATTTCTGTACATTTAATTCTATTTTTTATTCAACAAGGTTTGGCTTAGGCTAAAAAGGAGCGCGCTAAGCTAAGTATTCAGCCATCCGTTCTCCAAGAACACAATAAGTTATGTATTCAGTCACCCGTTCATAAAGAACACAATAAGTTAAGTGTTCGGTTACCCGTTCTCCAAGAACACAATAAGTTATGTATTCGCTTACCCGTTCTGCAAGAACACAATAAGTTATGTATTCAGTCACCCGTTCTGCAAGAACACAATAAGTTATGTATTCGGGTACCCGTTCTGCAAGAACACAATAAGTTATGTATTCGGGTGCCCGTTCTGCAAGAACACAATAAGTTATGTATTCGGTTACCGTTCTCCAAGAACACAATAAGTTATGTATTCGGTTACCGTTCTCCAAGAACACAATAAGTTATGTATTCGGGTACCCGTTCTGCAAGAACACAATAAGTTATGTATTCGGTTACCGTTCTGCAAGAACACAATAAGTTATGTATTCGGGTACCCGTTCTGCAAGAACACAATAAGTTATGTATTCGGGTACCCGTTCTCCAAGAACACAATAAGTTATGTATTCGGTTACCCGTTCTCCAAGAACACAATAAGTTATGTATTCAGTCACCCATTCTCCAAGAACACAATAAGTTATGTATTCAGTCACCCATTCTCCAAGAACACAATAAGTTATGTATTCAGCCACACTTTCTCCAAGAACACAATAAGTTAAGTATTCAGCCACACGTTCTCCAAATACACAATAAGTTAAGTATTCAGCCACACGTTCTCCAAGAACACAATAAGTTATGTATTCAGCCACACGTTCTCCAAGAACACAATAAGTTATGTATTCAGTCACCCGTTCTCCAAGAACACAATAAATTATAGAAGCGACTTTAAAGAACAGACAATAAAACATCAAAATGGGAGGGAACTCTAAGAACAAACAATACTAACAAGCTAAAAGGGAAGCAACCCTAAAAACAAACAATACTACATCTACAGACACAAGATTAGATTGTGCATTCATTCTTTCTCCTGGGACGCTTCGAGGCAAAATCAGGTGTACAAAAGGAGAGACTCTTTAAGCGTTAACTACGACATTGCGAACGAAAAATTAAACTTTCAAAACCATAATTTGCAATTTTGACATTTTGGAAGAAAAAAAAAAACAACTTTAATAGTGAAAGTAGTCTTTCATAATAATCACTGTGACGATAAATATGATACAAACAAAATATGCGATTTCTTAAAATACAAAGACATATATATATATATATATATATATATATATATATATATATATATATGATCAAGACTCAATCAGAGTAGGATTCCAGACTCTCTTATGAAGTCAGCTGTCTGTTTGTCATACAAAGATATGATATTGTTGTTGTTCTTCTTTCTTTCCCTGTAGAGCATATGTCTTCAACAAACACTTTCAGCTCCCTGTGAAGTATACGTCGCCAACAAACACTTTAAGCTCCCTGTGGAGCATAGGTCTTCAGGAACAATTTCTACTCCCTGTGGAGCATAAATAAGTCTTCAACAAACACTTTCAACTCCCTGTGGAGCACAGGTCTTTAACAAACACTTTCAACTCTCTGTGGAGCATAGGTCTTCAACAAACACTTTCAGCTTCCTGTGGAGCATAGGTCTTCAACAAACACTTTCAGCTTCCTGTGGAGCATAGGTCTTCAACAAACACTTTCAGCTTCCTGTGGAGCATAGGTCTTCAACAAACACTTTCAGCTTCCTGTGGAGCATAGGTCTTCAACAAACACTTTCAAGTCCCTGTGGAGCATAGGTCATCAACAAACACTTTCAACTCCCTGTGGAGCATAGGTCTTCAACAAACACTTTCAACTCTCTGTGGAGCATAGGTCTTCAACAAACACTTTCAGCTTCCTGTGGAGCATAGGTCTTCAACAAACACTTTCAGCTTCCTGTGGAGCATAGGTCTTCAACAAACACTTTCTGCTTCCTGTAGAGCATAGGTCTTTAACAAACACTTTCAACTCTTTGTGGAGCATAGGTCTTCAACAAACACTTTCAGCTTCCTGTGGAGCATAGGTCTTCAACAAACACTTTCAAGTCCCTGTGGAGCATAGGTCTTCAACAAACACTTTCAAGTCCCTGTGGAGCATAGGTCATCAACAAACACTTTCAACTCCCTGTGGAGCATAGGTCTTCAACAAACACTTTCAACTCTCTGTGGAGCATAGGTCTTCAACAAACACTTTCAGCTTCCTGTGGAGCATAGGTCTTCAACAAACACTTTCAGCTTCCTGTGGAGCATAGGTCTTCAACAAACACTTTCAAGTCCCTGTGGAGCATAGGTCTTCAACAAACACTTTCAAGTCCCTGTGGAGCATAGGTCATCAACAAACACTTTCAACTCCCTGTGGAGCATAGGTCTTCAACAAACACTTTCAACTCTCTGTGGAGCATAGGTCTTCAACAAACACTTTCAGCTTCCTGTGGAGCATAGGTCTTCAACAAACACTTTCAGCTTCCTGTGGAGCATAGGTCTTCAACAAACACTTTCAGCTTCCTGTGGAGCATAGGTCTTCAACAAACACTTTCTGCTTCCTGTGGAGCATAGGTCTTCAACAAACACTTTCAGCTTCCTGTGGAGCATAGGTCTTCAACAAACACTTTCAGCTTCCTGTGGAGCATAGGTCTTCAACAAACACTTTCAAGTCCCTGTGGAGCATAGGTCTTCAACAAACACTTTCAAGTCCTGTGGAGCATAGGTCTTCAACAAACACTTTCAAGTCCCTGTGGAGAATAGGTCATCAACAAACACTTTCAACTCCCTGTGGAGCATAGGTCTTCAACAAACACTTTCAACTCTCTGTGGAGCATAGGTCTTCAACAAACACTTTCAGCTTCCTGTGGAGCATAGGTCTTCAACAAACACTTTCAGCTTCATGTGGAGCATAGGTCTTCAACAAACACTTTCAGCTTCCTGTGGAGCATAGGTCTTCAACAAACACTTTCTGCTTCCTGTGGAGCATAGGTCTTCAACAAATACTTTCAGCTCCCTGTGGAGCATAGGTCTTCAACAAACACTTTCAGCTTCCTGTGGAGCATAGGTCTTCAACAAACACTTTCAGCTTCCTGTGGAGCATAGGTCTTCAACAAACACTTTCAGCTTCCTGTGGAGCATAGGTCTTCAACAAACACTTTCAGATACCTGTGGAGCATAGGTCTTCAACAAACACTTTCAGCTTCCTGTGGAGCATAGGTCTTCAACAAACACTTTCAGCTTCCTGTGGAGCATAGGTCTTCAACGAACACGTTCAACTCTCTGTGGAGTCTAGGTCTTCCACAGACACTTTCCAAGTCGTTCTGTTTCTTGCCATTCATTTAAGATCATTCCATGTCTTCCCCATCATCTTCATCTCTACTTCCAGCTGTCTTCTCCAATAATATTTTAGTCTTCATCTTTGTCACTTCCCCTCAGTTGACTTCCGCCGTGTGTGTCCTATCCGGCTCCATCATCTTGGTTTGGTTGTGTCTCTTTGTCCACTCCACGACTTTGAAAACAAACAAACAAATATATATATATGGGAAGAGCAATGCTATAGCACCAGACTCGTTATAACAGCAAACATAATTTCTGGATATTAAATCAAGAAACTAAGGTCTGGAACAGTTTATTGATTCTCTCTTCAGAGATTACTCATGCAAACAGATACAAATATTTGACAGAGAACTTTGATAAGAATTTTGATAGAAAATCGAATAGTCTAGACACAATTTTTGTTATGAGGATTTTCCGAACGCTCTCGTATGTGACGTCATCTCTGTATGAGATAGCAAACATTGGCTAAATCTTCGGGTCAGTCCGAAGCGATGTATTTGTTTGTTTTTTTTAACTGGTGATTTGTAAACAAACAGACATACCAAAGTCATCAACAATGAAGAATTTGAAATTAAAACTGATGAGAACATCATGAGGAATATCAGAAACGATGAGAATTTTATGAAGTTTACGTCATTCCCAATAAATTGTAACATAATATCAGATTATATACTCATATATAAATATGGCGGATAGGCGGCAGGAACCGTTATGGCTGTGTCTGAAAAGTGTTACTTATTGCAGTTTCCTCATATTCCAAGTCCGGCTTGCTGCTGGAGCTACTGAGTTAAGTGCTCTGTGCACACCGTGAGCTGTGCGTTTCATCCGGATCGTGTTTCGATATTCTCATTGCTTACGATGAATGATGATACCGTGTCACGAAGGACAGATAGTCACGTTCAATTTCGGTGCGGTTTCGTCTTATGCCTTTTGACGTGTGCTGAGACTGCTATGATGGGTGACTGTGGCTGCCTTTTTTTGTTTGGATCGTTCAATGAGATGAGTTTTAATTCGGATGATTCCACTGGCACGGGCGGTTGATCAATTATGGATTTTAATTCGTTTGTTGTGATAACGGGGCCTTCCACAACCATAACCTTAACCATAAAGGGGTATTTGGTTAGTCTCAATTTTATTTTTAGCGTTCGCGAGCTTTCAACTCTGGTGAAGTCCCTAGAGACTAGGAACCAAATTTTGCGTGTTAATCCGTTTTTCCCTGACAGCCATGTGCACAGGGGTCCCTCGCCGTGCCGGCAGATAACTCCGTCTTCGGAAATACTCATATTTTTTTTCCGCCGATGTATAGCTGACGTTTCAAGCCGGGCCTCGCTGCTGAGACATGCTATGCCATAAACTTCTATACAACGTAAAGGTCAAGGTAAAGTATTTGAACCGGGGTCTTAGCACGCGAGTTTACACCCATATGTGCTCGGCCGCCTATCCAGAATTTTTCGGAGATTTCTGTATAGTGTCGCCTCAAGCATCGAAACTCATATGCGAGGCGACACTCCTAACCTTCCCACGATAATACCCTGGTACCCATTTCTGCCAACGGCTGGGTCGACCGTGGGGGTATTATTTTTCCAAACACGAGTACAATTCACACTGCTCCCAGCGGGAATCGAACACGGGTTGTCCGAACGTCGGTAGTCCAGTCGAGTGGTTTTCCCAACTAGGCTACCGAGGTCCCCAAAACTACATGCATCATACATACAACGTGCATCGTATCAACTCTGTTGTTGACTGTTTTCCATGCCACAACAAGCGATGTAGTATCTTCTCTTTGTGCCATCCACAATCGCTATTTCCCTATATTTTTCCTGTTGTAACTAGGTACTCCAACTATTCTCTTCTCGTGATGTGTACGAAAAAAAATGTAGATTTTTTTTTGTTATGTTTTTTTAGGAGCTCCCCTTTTGTGCTGGCCTCATTGATAATGTTCTCATTGGCAAATATATAAAAATTAAAATTGGCAGAGACTTATATAATAAATATATTATCGTCATCATCATCATTAAGTACAGGGCCTGCTGACGTAGGTGATCATGTCTCTCCACAACTTTCGATCACGACAGTTTTTTTTTTATCTTTTCTGTTGTTGACCTTCTGCCAAGCCATTCTCTTAAGCTGTCTGGTATCTTTTCTCTTTGCTTCACTCTATCTCTTCGTCCCTCGATTTTCCAAGTTGTTACAATATTTTCCAGCTGTTCTCTTCTCATTACATGGCCAAAATATGATGATTATTTCTTCCTAATAATGGAAATTAGCTCTCTTTTTGCATTGACCTCTTTCAGAACGTTTTCATTACTCTTCTTATCTGTCCATGGTACTCTCAACATTCTTCTGTAATACCACATTTCTACAGACTCCAGAAATCTATTATAATCAACAAGAAATGTAACACAATTTATTATTAGATGGCGAATCTTTTTTTTTTTTTATCACAGTTAATCTTTGGTTTTTACAGAGTAGTAGTAATAGTTGTTGTTGTTGTTGTTGTTGTTGTTGTTGTTGTTGTTGTTGTTGTTGTTGTTGTTGTTGTTGTTAGTCGAAGGGCCCGGCATCACCGCAAGCGAACTAAAATCTGTAATTTCTCAACCGCTGTGTCAGTGGAATCATCCACATTAGCATCTCATCTCATTCTTCGTTCTTTTCTCTTTCACTGATACCTAAAAGGTGTCGTGGTTTATATCATTTGTCGTTCTTGTGCTGCTCGAATTGTCTGAATTAGTGATTTTCCTTTGTTGTTACATGTCTCTGTCACTGCATCTATCCATCTTCTTCTGGGACTTCCTCTTGGTCTTTTTCCATGCATTCTCGAGAAGAACGCCCTTGATGGTGATTGGTAAGGATTCATTCTGACCAGGTGGCCAAACCATTTAAATTGTATCTCATCTCATTGAAGGATTCAAATAAGGAAAGGCAGCTGCAGTCCCCATCATAGCAGCCACAGCACACGCCAAAAGACAAAAAGGCGTAGCAGCGCCGAAAGTGAACGCAGTTGAACGGTCTTCCGTCATACGATATCAGCGTTCCCCGTAAGCAATCGGAATATCGACAGATGATTCGGATGAAAAACACAGGTCATGGTGTGCACAGAACACTAAACTCAGTAGCTCCGACAACAAGACGGACTTGGAATATGAGAAAACTGCAACAAGGAACGCTTTTCAGACAGTCTCAACGGTTCCTCCCCGCCTATCTGCCATTTTGACCCGAAGTCCTGCTAAGTAAAGCCTGATGGCTGAGAGGGGAATCCCGGAATCACCCAAAGTTTGTGACGTCTTGAGCCATACTAGCAATAACCTGCTGACGTAATTTAACTAACAACCACCCCGGCTCGTAAAATTGAAAAACGTCATACATGTTGGCAAATTCAGTCTGCCGGCCTTAGCAAACTATAGATGGCCGTACTTTTCCTTTACACCATGTTTATGACGTAAACACGAAGTGGGCGAAATCGATTATTAAACTCTTCCGGACGATATCAATCATATTCGAGAAATGAATATTGGATTTCCAAGCAACCGGAACAGGATGTGTACTTCAATCAGATATCAGTTACCTGGTAGGGGACAATATCAGTATCTAGACTTCGATTTTGCTTTTATTTTGTTTAAGTGTGGTTTTATTCTCTTGTATTTTTGATAACAAATGTTGATAATGGTAATAAGAAAAATAATTCTTAAATGGTATGTAGAACTAGTCTTAACATAGGGATGTGGATCATGGACAACCGACAAGAAAATTAATGAAGGTTGTAGAAATTTGGTTTTATAGAAGAATGTTGAGAATACAGTGGGCAGCTAAAAATGGTAATGAAAACGTTCTGAAAGAGGCCAAAGCAAAAAGAGAGCTAATTTCCAATATTGGGGAAAAACGATCATCGTTTTTTGGCCATGTAATGAGAAGAGAACAGATGAAATATATTGCGAAAACTTCACAAAAATTGATGGACGAGGAGACAGAGGGAAGCAAAGAGAAAAGATACTAGACAGCTTAAGAGAATGGCTTGGCAAAAGGTCAACAACAGAAATGATAAATAACTGTCGAGATCGAAAGTTGTGGAGAGACACGATCACCTACGCCAGCAGGCATGATACTTGATGATGATGAAAATTAAAATTAAAAGAAGATGTATCTTCCCGATAGCAACATGCTGTTGTGAATCATGGACAATATCGCAAGCAGCAGGGAAGAAAATAGATTTATTCAAAACAAAATGCAGCAGAAAAATCATAAAGATACCTTGGATAGCGAAACAGTGCAACTAAGACATGTTAAAAAGATGTAAATATTATAAAGAACTGACTAATAAACACCATTCTATAGAGGAAAGTTGTAGCGAGACATGATCACCTACGCCAGCAGGCAATGCACTTGATGATGATGATAATACAAATAATTATGTTTGTTTTTGTAGATTCTCATACTTGCCTGTTTGTAATTGTCTTTTTGTACAGGAGGCTTCAAAAGTTGAACAAACACGCTGGCTTGTCACTGGACACATTTTCTCAAAAGAAGGTAGGCCTGATTTGGTTTACTATTAGCAAATCTTCAATTTGTGGAGTTTTCTTTCTCTCTTTCGTAACTGTTATTGTTTCATTTTAAATTGTTTGAATTTGTCTACTCAATTTTTAATTTACTTTAGCAGGTTTCTTTCGTCTTTTGTCTCTACTCCCACTACTAATACTACTACTACTAATACTACTAATAATGCAAATACTAATAATATAGTGACTATTGCTAATACTACTACTACTACTAATACTGCTACTAATACTAATACTACTACTATTGGTACCACTACAAATATCATTACAAATACCACTACTAATACCACTACTAATACCACTACTAATACTACTACTAATACTACGAATCTTTATATTGGATTCATAGATTACGTAAAGGCATTTGATAGTTTAGACAGAAGAATGCTTTGGAAGTTGCTGAGTCATTACGGAATCCCCATAAAGTTTATTAACCTGATAAAAACAATGTATGAAGGAACAAAATGTAGTGTGGTGCATGAAGGACAGCTTACAGAAACATTTGAAATAAGAACAGGAGTAAGGCAGGGATGCCTTCTGTCTCCATTTCTCTTTCTACTGGTCATAGATTGGATTATGAAAATAACTCAAAACAACAGAAATGGGATCCAGTGGTCACTGACCAAACAACTTGATGATTTAGACTTTGCTGATCAAATAGCTCTCCTATCACATAATCATCAACAGATGCAAGACAAAATGAGCATACTTGATGAGAGATCACAACAGCTAGGACTGAAGATAAATAGAGATAAGACCAACATTATGAGAATTAATGCAGTTGGCAATAACCAAATAAAATTAGGAGAAATACCTCTACTAGATGTACAATCTTACATATATCTGGGCAGTAATATAGATAAAGAGGGAGGAACAGAAAATGATACCAAAATAAAGATATCAAAAGCAAGAGGAGCTTTCGTTGCACTTGGAAACATATGGAAATCCAAAGAAATTAAGTTAAATACAAAAATAAAAATTTTCAACTCAAATGTTAAGTCGCTCCTTCGTATACTTTCTCTCCACTACACTATCTCTGTCTTCTTCTTTTTATTTCTTTTATTATCATCTTTTTCATTGGACCTCCACTGTTATCTATCAATTTCATCTTCCTCTCTGTGAACCGACACAACTAATATAGTCTGGTATGTTGTACAGCACTTGTAGAATAAACAGATTAACATGGTAGGACACAATCACTCTTCTCCTTCTTCTATCCTTCCTCTGTTGCCGTTGGCGTCGAGGGGAGAAACAATCTGCGATTCTTTGCTCTTCTGTTGGCCTCTTCTGATGTTATTCCTCCTAGTGACTCTAGTATTCCATTTATCCATCTCTTTCTCGGTCTTCCTCTTAATCTGACGTTTTCGTAGCGTTTGTTTATGGCTCTTTGATTCATTGTTAGTTCTTTCTGTCTTGTTATGTGGCCGAACCAATTTATACAATCACTAACATAGAATGATGGAAATGTACCAGTCAAATATACATGGATAAAGAGATACAGCGAAGACGATGGCCCTGGATAGGACACACACTGCGGAAGGCAACTGAGAGTATTACACAACAGATTCTTTTTTGGAATCCCCAGGGGAAAAGACAAAGAGGAAGACCAAGGTATTCTTGGAGGAGACAGATAGAAGCAGAGATGAAGATGATGGGGAAAACATGGAATGATCTTAAAAGAATGGGAAAAAAAGAACGACTTGGAAAGTGTTTGTTGAAGACCTATGCTCCACAGGGAGCTAAAAAGGTGGAAGAAGTTGTTGTACAGCACTTGTAGATCAGTGACAAACACTTTTCAATATATTTTATGTAGTAGTGATCATCAGAAAAGGAACAGAACATCTTGTACAACAGGTCTATGTCAATATAAGTAAGAATGAGAGTTCATCGGTGCTATATATAAACTTTCCAAAAAATGAGGAAGATACTATGCAATCCATTTTTGACAATGGAAATAGAAAAAGAGTTCTTGAATGTTATGTACAGCCAGTCTTAACATATGGGTGTGAATCATGGACAATAGGAAAACGGACAAGAAAATCACTGGAGTCTGTAGAAATGTGGTTTTACAGAAGAATGTTGAGAATACCATGGACAGCTAAGAAGAGAAATACTTGTTTGCTTGCTTGCGTTCGCCCGATGACTTAAAGAGTGTACATCATCATCATCCGCCCTTAAAAGGACGTTAAGTAGGCGTGTCTGCGTTGTGTTGTGGTTTACAGTATAACTGTGATATTTGCGCCTTTCGGCCCAACACATCCGACTTCAGCATGACATTTTTGAGTACCGGGTTATCTTCCCTCTTCGATCCCTGCTCGCTTGGCCAGACTAGACAGGTTAGTCTGTTACTAGAGGCACCACGGAGAGGCGGAGCAGGATCTGGATGGTACTGGTTTACCGATCCTGGCGCAAGTCATCAGCTGTGGATTGCTGACAACTTCCAGCTCTGGTGTGAGAGGCGCACCTTCATCGAAGGGAAATGAAAATGTTCTGAAAGAGGCCAAAGGAAAAAGAGAGCTAATTTCCAATATTAGGAAGAAACAATCATCATTTTTTGGCCATGTAATGAGAAGAGAACAGCTGGAATATATCGTAACAACAGGGAAAATTGAGGGACGAAGAGATAGAGGGAAGCAAAGAGAAAAGATACCAGACAGCTTAAAAGAATGGCTTGGCAGAAGGACAACAACATAACTGATAAATAACTGTCGTGATCGAAAGTTGTGAAGAGACATGATCACCTACTCCAGCAGGCCTGGTACTTGATGACGAATGCTGTATAAACATTAACGTGGTTATCTGTAGATAGAAATTGTATTATGACATAATTTTACTTAGCAATATCAGAAGGCTATAGTTAGTCGAAGGCCCCGGTATCACTGCAACCAAATTAAAGTCCATAATTGCTCAACCGGCCATGCCAGTGGAATAATCTGAATTAACATATCATCAATGAACCAAAGGAAGACAGACTGCTGCAGTCCCCATCGTAGCATACACAGGACACGCCAAAAGACATAAGGCGTACTAGCACCGACAAGAACGCATCTGAACTGTCCTTCGTTATACGGTATTATCACTCATCGTAAGAAATCTGAATATAGAATCACTATTTGATAAAAAAAAACGATGGAGTCTGTAGAAATGTGGCTTTACAGAAGAATGTTGA
Organism: Megaustenia siamemsis; assembly: GCA_032433765.1. NCBI lineage: Eukaryota > Metazoa > Mollusca > Gastropoda > Stylommatophora > Ariophantidae > Megaustenia > Megaustenia siamemsis. The sequence continues at coordinate 8,195,931 of JAVIAB010000102.1, forward strand.
GAATACCATTGACAGCTAAGAAGAGTAATGAAAATGTTCTGAAACAGGTCAAAGCAAAAAGAGAGCTAATTTCCAATTTTAGGAAGAAGCAATAATCATTTGTTGGCCATGTAATGAGAAGAGAACAATTGGAATATATTGTAACAACTGGAAAAATTGAGGGACGAAGAGATAGAGGGAAGGAAAGAGAAAAAAAATACCAGACAGCTTAAGAGAATGGCTTGGCAGAAGATCAACAACAGAAATTATGAATAACTGTCGTGATCAAAAGTTGTGAGAGACATGATCACCTACGCCAGCAGGCCCGGTACTTGATGATGATTTGATGAAACATACAGCTCACGGTGTGCACTAATCTCCGTAGCTCCTGCTGCAAGCCGGACTTGGAATATGAGGAAACTGCAACTCGGAAGCTTTTCAGACTGTGCCTCAACGGTTCCTTGCCGTCTATTCGCCATATTGACCGGCAGTCCAATAATAACTATAAGAAGATAGTTTGCCATAACTTTCCTTCTTGGCGGTGACTGTACTAGTCGGAGATCACAGCCATTGTCTCTATACATGAGATCCTCTGCCTGCCATCACGGAGTGGGTACCATAACCGGAACTACTTGTCGGCAACACCATTCACCACCTGGTGCAGTGGCTTCACGTAACCCACATAAGGGGGCTAAACGGGAGCTCCACCTTGCCCAAGGGTGCCCCAAAGACAAGCGGAGGAAAGGAGAAGTTTTACTGTTTCTTTGGTAGGGGGGATAACTCTAACCCCCTAATCTGGACAGTTAAAAAAGACAATGAAGACATTCTCAAAGAGGCCAACACAAAAATGTAGCTCATAAAAAAACATCAGAAAGAAACAATCAACATTTATCGGGAACATCATGAGAACAGGAAAGTTGGAATACTTGGTTACAACTGGCAAAATACAAGGAAAGAGATATCGCGGACGACAAAACGATAAGATACTAGATATCTTGTGTGTCATAGCATGGAAAACAGTCAACAACAGAATTGATACGATGCCCTGTGGATAGAATATTGTGGAAATGTACCATTCTTTTGTTATTCCTCTTTACCACAGCCGTAAATGATGTCTGCTCGGCTTGTGATATACCTTGGTGTGTGACATATGTCCGATTCTGTCTCTGCTGTTGTTTTAATCTTGCCCTCTAGATAGTAGTACTTCGCGTTGTTTTTCTAATAATCAGTCAGGCCGATCTTCCCATCTCTAGACTGTTTTTCGACCCCAAACTCGTTCGTCGCCAAGCCACTCGTAACCACATCAGTGAGTCACAATTTACCGAACAACACAGTGAGGTTTATAAAATAGACAACTTTATTCACCCCCACCCCCTTTTTCTGAGTGTTTGTCCTTTGTCTGCAACCCATCGTCACCCGTGAACTCTCCTAAAATCTAGAGAACCATTTAATCCCCTGAGCTGATTTCAAAAGTGACCCTTTCACGCTTTTCCTCACTCACTCCCTCACTCACTCCCTCACTCATTCACTCACTCACTCCCTCACTCCCTCACTCACTCACTCACTCACTCACTCACTCACTCACTCACTCACTCACTCACTCACTCACTCACTCCCTCACTCACTCCCTCACTCATTCACTCACTCACTCCCTCCCTCACTCACTCCCTCACTCACTCACTCACTCACTCACTCCCTCCCTCACTCACTCACTCACTCACTCCCTCACTCACTCACTCCCTCACTCACTCATTGTTATACTTTTTTTTTTACTTCTGACTCTTCTCTATTACCCCCCTTTTACAGAAAGACATGATCGCCAACGCCAACCTGCATGACACATGATGACGATATAGAACAAATTCTAATTTACGGAAGCACCATTTTTTAACCACACTTTTAAACAAATTATACGACGCACATTTTTCTAAACACTCTAAATGTATCATAGTTGAAACGTGTATGTTTTATCTTCATGGAAAAGACGCAGTTGATTAAATCAACTAAAGTGTCTGTGCAAAAATACTGTGATTCTAGTCCAAGTATAAAGTGATACACTTGATAACAAGAGACATCCAGACTGGCTGTCAAACGAGCGATGTACATCTCTGTACAGATGTACATCTCTGTACATACAAGAGTAATAATAATAGTCTTCTTCTTCTTCTTTCCTTCCTCATCTGCCTTTCAGCGTCGAGGGGAGATATAATTTGCGGTCTTTTTCTCTTCTGTTCGCCTCTGCTGCTGTTATGTTTCCTAGTGTTTCTAATATTCCGTCGACCCATCTTTTTCGTGGTCGACGCTTGGGTCTGGTGCGTTTGTTGAAGGCTCGTTGTGTTGTGTTTTGTTCTATAATAATAGTAATAGTAATAATAGTATGTTTAATTTGTTTAGACCCAGGGAGACACTGAGAAGAACATTGATGAGAGGGGCAAGAGCAGCAGGATTCGGCTCCCTCAATGAGATAGAGCTGCTTGCACAGAACAGAGACAGATGGCGAGATTTGATAAAATATAATTTAAAAGAAAACTGCTAGAACAAAAATTCAGATAGGAGAAGGTGTATCTTGGTCTACGCCTTGTGGGCCGGCTACGGCTCGAAAGGTCAATAGATAGATAGATAGATAATTTGTTTATTTGTTTATGGAAGGCCCCGGTATCACTGCAAACGAATTAAAATCCATAATTGCTCAACCGCCCGTGCCTGCGTAATCAATCATCCGAATCTCATCTCCCAAACAAAGAAAGGTAACTGTAGTCTCCCTCGTAGCAGTCTCAGCACACGCCAAAAGACATAAGGCGAAACCGTGCAGAAAGTGAACACAGCCAACTGTTTCCTGTCATACGATATCATCATTCACTAAAAGTATGTACAATAATAATTGATACATGGATTAAAAGGTCGTAGGTCGGGTAATCTACAATCTACAGTGTGCAATCTACAGTCTAGTCTACAGTCGATGATCTTACTAGAATGGCAAGAAACAGAATGGCTTGCAAAGTGTTTGTTGAAGACCTATGCTCCGCATGGAGTTGGAAATACGAAAATTCAGCTCAAATTCTCCAATTGTCACAAATTATTCAACAAAGAATAGACAAGTATGGTTTTTTTTTTTTTTTTAATAAAATAATAACAGATTAACAATTAAATCGAAGAAGTCCAGCTGAATTTTATTTTCAGCACGAAAATGAGAACTGAAAATTGAATTCAAGCTTTGAATTATGACGACAGTTCATTAGCCGAATCCGGGCCTGCTCTGTGTCATCGGAGACGCGTTTATCAGCTTGGAGCAATCAGTTTTCCAGTTTGTCGTTTCCGTTGTTTTCATTGGACAGTACAGCACGTGATATTCTACACTGAGAGGAAGTGCTGCCTGATGGCTGATTTTACCGGTTCATTTCAAGTGGCGTTTGAAATGATTGCTGTGTGATTACATGATAAAGGGAGAGGGGTTGGAAATTGGTGGTCTGTGTCAGTGGTGGCCAACTTAAGGTTGACCGAGGGCTGGATTATAGCCAAGGGTAGTACCAGAGGACCAGACTTAGTGTGGTCAAAAATTACATCGTGTGATTTAGTCATAAATAAAAATGCTTGCATGCTATCACGTGACACTGACATTATTGTCGGTATCAACATTTTTTTAAATTTTATTTTTTTTAACCGACTGGAAATTTTGTTTTTATTTATAGACATGGCTATTTATAGACATGGTTATTTATTGACATGGTTATTTATAAACATGGTTATTTATTGACATGGTTATTTATAGACATGGTTATTTATAGACATGGTTATTTATTGACATGGTTATTTATAGACATGGTTATTTATAGACATGGTTATTTATTGACATGGTTATTTATAGACATGGTTATTTATAGACATGGTTATTTATTGACATGGTTATGACCGAGGGCTGGATTATAGCCAAGGGTAGTACCAGAGGACCAGACTTAGTGTGGTCAAAAATTACATCATGTGATTTAGTCATAAATAAAAATGCTTGCATGCAATCACCTGACACTAACAATGCTATCACGTGACACTGACAATGCTATCACGTGACAGTGACATTATTGTCGGTATCAACATTTTTTTTAATTAAAATTTTTTTTTTACCGACTGGAAATTTTGTTTTTTATTTATAGACATGGTTATGGTTATGGAAGGCCCTGGTATCACTGCAACCGAATTAAAATCCATAATTGCTCAACCGTCCGTGATAGTGGAATCATCCGAATTAGTATCTAATCTCCCAAACAAAGAAAGGTAGCTGCAGTCCCCATCATAGCAGTCTCAGCATACGCCAAAAGTCATAATGCGAAACCGCACATCAAGTTAAAACATCCATCTGTTACCCGTCATACGATATCATCACTCATCGTCAATCGAAATGTCGAAACACGATCAAAACGGATGAAACGCACAGCTCACGGTGTGTACAGAGCACGTAACTCAGTAGCTCCTGCAGTAAGCTGGACTTTGAGAATATAATGGACAGCTAAAAATGGTAATGAAAACGTTCTTGAAAGAGGTCAAAGCAAAAGGAGAGCTAATTTCCAATATTGTGAAAAAAACTAGCATCATTTTTTAGCCCTGTAACGAGAAGGGAACAGCTGGAATATATTGTGAGAACTTCACAAAAATTTATAGACGATGAGACAGAGGGAAGCAAAGAGAAAAGATACCAGACAGCTTAAGAGAATGACTTGGCAGAAGGTCAACAACAGAAATGATAAATAACTGTCGAGATCGAAAGTTGTGGAGGGACATGCTCACCTACGCCAGCAGGCACGGTACTTGATGATGATGAGAAGGACATAAATGAGAGAGTAAACTAAAATATCTGCGACAAACAACTCTGCCCATCTTATTGTACAGCATTTGGCGGTTAAAAGGAGGATGTAACGTTCTTCTTTGTTGTTATGTAATTTCCAGTATTCACTGAGTCAGGTACCCGTTTTTCCTGCTGCGATCGAAAATTCGTTCGCCTTTATCGCAATGTCAGAGCGCTGCTACTTAATAACTGTTGCTGTTTGACAGTGCTGTTTTAGTCATAAACGCGTGGATTTCATCAAACGCTATTTACACGGCTGGACAACAAACGCTACGAAAGCTACAGACCGAGAGGGTACTCTCGAAAAAGATGGATAGGCGAAGTTCGCAAATACTCGGAAACATTCGGAAATACTCGGAAACATTCGGAAATGTTCGGAAACACTCGGAAATACTCGGAAACATTCGGAAATACTCGGAAATGTTCGGAAACACTCGGAAACATTCGGAAATGTTCGGAAACCCTCGGAAATACGGCAATAAGAGAAGTGAACCAAACGACAATAGTTCTCGAACATCTCTTCACTTCTCATTCTCATTCATCTTTCTATTTTCATCCTTTTTTCTTGGATCCCGTCTCACTGTGGAATACCAGGAAATGAGAAAGCAGATCAGTTGGCAAAGGAAGGTTCAACAGGCATACAACTAGATACACCAGTTACATACCATCATAAGAAACAGATAATCAAATCAATCAGAGGACCACAAGCCCCAAATCAGGATGCCTTTCATAATATGAATAGATATGAACAAGTTATCATTATACGCCTAAGAACAGGACACAATCGACTCCATAGTCACATGTATACAAAATTCAAGATCGGCACATCAACTACTTGTACATGTGGACAGGCGCCCCAGACTGCTGAACACATACTTCAAGACTGCACTGAATATAGTAGACTGAGGAAAATCCATTGGCCCATAGATACAACACTACAGACAAAACTATATGGGCCACTGCAAGAATTACAAAAGACAGTAAAATTTATACAGGAAATAACATTGCAGATATAGACAATACTTCAGGCGAACGAAAGATAGATAGATCCTTTTTTCTTTCCCCATCTCCTCGTTTTCTTTTTTTCTTTTCCGTTGTCTCACCCTCTTCTCATCATCAAACAAATTCTTCTTCTCTTCCTCCTCTTTCTTCTTCGTCTTCTTCTTCGTCTTCTTCTTCGTCATCTCCTTCACTTTCTTTTCATCTTCTTCCTCTTTATATTCTCCTTTTCCTCCTTTATGTTATTATCATTTTCCTCTATGTGTTCTCTTCCTTCTTTTTATCGTTTTCTTCTTTCTTTTCTCCTTCTTTTTATCGTTTTCTTCTTTCTTTTATCCTTCTTTTCATCATTTTCTTCTTTCTTTTCTCCTTCTTTTTATCATTTTCTTCTTTCTTTTATCATTTTCTTCTTTCTTTTCTCCTTCTTCTTTTTATCATTTACTTCTTTCTTTTCTCTTCCTTCTTTTTTTTTCATTTTCTTTGTTTTTTCTTCCTTTTTTAAAATAATTTTCTTCTTTGTTTTCTCCTCCTCATTTTCTCATCATCTTTGTTTCCTCCTCATTTTCTCATCATCTTTGTTTCCTCCTTATTTTCTCATCATCTTTGTTTCCTCCTCATTTTCTCATCATCTTTGTTTCCTCCTTGTTTTCTAAAATTCTTCTTTACTTTTTCCCACCTCCTTCTTTAATCTACTTCTTTGTTTTCTCCTCCTTTTTTTTTGTCATCATCTCCTTCGTTTCTTCTCCTTTGTCTACTCCTTTTTTTCTCATCTTCTTCTTTGTTTGCTCCTTCCTCTTTTTTCTCACATTCTTCGTTGTCTTCCTCTATTCTTCTCCTCTTTTCCTCAACTGCCTTTCCCCCACTCCCCCTCATTCTCCTATTACTACTCGTTCTTCATTATCTTCTCTATTTCTCCTCTTTCACTCCCTAACCCTCCTCGTCTCTTTTCTTCATCTACCCCTCCTTTCTCCTCAAGCACTCGTCTTCCTCATTATTCATGTCCTCCTCTTTCTTCCTCTAATTCTACCTTTTCCATATTTTCTGCCTCTAAATCTAACTTTTCTATATTTTCTTCCTCAAGTTCTACCTTTTCCATATTTTCTTCCTCTAATTCTACCTTTTCCATATTTTCTTCCTCTAAATCTAACTTTTCCATATTTTCTTCCTCAAATCTACCTTTTCCATATTTTCTTCCTCTAATTCTACCTTTTCTATATTTTCTTCCTTTAAATCTACCTTTTCCATATTTTCTTCCTCTAAATTAACATTTTCCTTATTTTCTTCCTATAAATCTACATTTTCCTTATTTTCTTCCTCTAAATCTACCTTTTCCATATTTTCTTCCTCTAAATGAACATTTTCCTTATTTTCTTCCTATAAATCTACATTTTCCTTATTTTCTTCCTCTAAATCTACCTTTTCCATATTTTCTTCCTCCTTTACCCCCATCTCCTCCTGCTACAATAAGATTTCCATGCCCTGCAGATTACACAAAGAAATAACGACTCGCTTCTGTAAATCATAGCAGGGGAGGTCACTATAATTACCACATAATTTGTCTGTCAAGTTGTCTTTCGTGGTGTCGAATTTCAATTCTTAGCCTGTTGTTCAATTTACACGTTCTGATGTCTGCATGCCGTCTTGGCATGCACGCTGCGGGGCGGTAATAATTTACAGTCAGTAGAGGTGGACATTCGTTATTATCGGATTCTGGTGATTTATCTGTTTAGGTTCGGAATAGAATCTTCAGGAAATTTACTTCTCTCTTTTTTTAAAATCTTTATCGTGCGATAGAATGCCTAATGAGCCATGTAACAAAAATCGTGCTAGAAGTTATACAAGGAAGGATTCAGAATAAAATCAATATTGAATTAGAAGAACAACAATCTGGATCTAGGAAAAACAGTGGGACAAAAGAAGCCATGTTCTACATGATGACATTCATCGAAAAGCATTCAGAAGTAAACAAACCACTATATGCCTGCTTCATAGACTACGCCAAAGCTTTTGATATAATACACCATAAACAACTTATAGACTACCTAAAAGATATACCTCTAAATGACATAGACATACGACTAATATGTAATTTATACTTGGAGTAAATAGCAATAATAACATATAACTAAGAGAACTCTACACCCATTTATATAAAAAGAGGCATAGGACAAGGATGCATCCTATCACCAAGCTTGTTCACTCTATGGACTGAGCAAGTCTTTAAAAACATCACAGAGATGCCAGGCCTTAACATTAATGGAAGGATAATCAGTAAGCTAAGATATGTTGATGATACTGTATTACCAGCAGAAAATCATAGAGATCTGCAACAATTACTTAATGAAATAAACATGACAAGCAAAAATTATAGACCAGATATGAATAACAAAAAGACTAAAACTATGATCATAAACCAAGATAATACTCAAAACCTACAAATAAATATCAAAGTTGAAGGAATACATCTGGAGACAGTTCAGAACTACAACTACCTGGGGCATACTATAAACAGTGATGGAAAATGTAAAACTGAAATAAACAAAAGAATAGGAATGGCAAAAAGTAATTTTAATGCCATGAAAAATATACTAACATCAAAACAAATAACACCAGGGCTAAAACTAAGAATATCAAAATGTTATATCTTCTCAACATTCCTGTATGGTGCAGAAACATGGACATTAGACAAGAAAAGAACACAGAAATTTGAACCCTTTGAAATGTGGATTTACAGAAGAATAGGTAGAATTGGAGGGACAGAAAAGAAAACTAAGAATTAAGTCTTACAACTAAAAATGAAAGGAGAACTACTAAACACAATTCAAACAAGACAAATGAGATTTTGGGGCCATGTTAGAAGATATGGTGACTTAATAAAAGTAATTTTGGAAAGGAAAGCACAAGGTAAAGAGGCAGAGGCAGACCAAGACTAGCATAGACGATTAACATCAAAAGATGGACAAGTCAGCATATAACAACCTGCACTATCAAAGCGAGACAGAACGGAATGGCGCTCCATGGTAGCCAACATTCGATGCGGAGACGACACTTAATGATGATTGTTTCTGACATAAACAAATTGGCAACATAACTAAAATATCAGTGACAAACAGTTGTGCAGTCAGCTGCTTCTTTTAATGGCGTGCCAGGTAGAGCGTCCACATTGTTGGACCTTCAGTGTAGAGGCGGGTTGTGAATCTGCCTGATTATGACGAGAGGTCGGCGCCACATTGTTGGACCTTCAGTATAGAGGCGGGTTGTGAATCTGCCTGATTATGACGAGAGGTCGGCACCACATTGTTGGACCTTCAGTATAGAGGCGGGTTGTGAACCTGCCTGATTATGACGAGAGGACGGCACCACATTGTTGGACCTTCAGTGTAGAGGCGGGTTGTGAACCTGCCTGATTATGACGAGAGGACGGCACCACATTGTTGGACCTTCAGTGTAGAGGCGGGTTGTGAACCTGCCTGATTATGACGAGAGGTCGGCACCACATTGTTGGACCTTCAGTATAGAGGCGAGTTGTGAACCTGTCTGATTATGACGAGAGGTCGGCACCACATTGTTGGACCTTCAGTATAGAGGCGGGTTGTGAACCTGCCTGATTATGACGAGAGGCCGGCACCACGTTGTTGGACCTTCAGTATAGAGGCGAGTTGTGAACCTGTCTGATTATGACGAGAGGCCGGCACCACGTTGTTGGACCTTCAGTATAGAGGCGAGTTGTGAACCTGTCTGATTATGACGAGAGGCCGGCACCACGTTGTTGGACCTTCAGTATAGAGGCGAGTTGTGAACCTGTCTGATTATGACGAGAGGTCGGCATCACATTGTTGGACCTTCAGTATAGAGGTGGGTTGTGAACTTGACTGATTATGACGAGAGGCCGGCACCACGTTGTTGGACCTTCAGTATAGAGGCGGGTTGTGAACTTGACTGATTATGACGAGAGGTCGACACCACATTGTTGGACCTTCAGTATAGAGGTGGGTTGTGAACCTGCCTGATTATGACGAGAGGTCGGCACCACATTGTTGGACCTTCAGTATAGAGGCGGGTTGTGAACTTGACTGATTATGACGAGAGGTCAACACCACACTGTTGTCATCTTTCTTGTCTAAAATAAAATCGTTCTTTCTTTCTTTCTTTCTTTCATTCATTTATTCTCGCTTTCTTTCTTTCATTCATTCATTCTAGCTTTCTTTCTTTGTTCTTTCTTTCTTTTTTTTTCTTTCTTTCTTTATTTCCTTCTTTCTTTTTTCCTTTATTTCTTTCATTCTCACTTTCTTTCATTCTTTTTTTTATTTCTTTCTTTCTTTCTTTCTTTTTTTCTTCCTTTCTTTCTTTCCTTCTTTCTTTCTTTCTTTCATTCTCGTTTTCCTTCATTCTTTTTTTCTTTCATTCTCGCTTTCTTTCTTTCTTTCTTCATTCATTCATTGTTTCTTTCTTTCTTGCATTCATTCAAACTTTCTTTCTTCAATTAATTAATTCATTCATTCATTAATTCATTATTTCTTTCTTTCATTCTTTCATTCATTAATTCCTTCTTCCCGTTTGTATGTCTTTCCTTTGTTCATCTGTTGTTGCAGGGAAGCGTCACATGAGGAATGTATGCTATAAAATAATGGTGTATTGTTTGTTCTTTGGGTCAATCCCTTGTAGATGTAGTGTTATGTGCGAGCGCATCTGGACGTTGTTAAGATAGAAATATGTCACTTCTTGGATATGTCTTTTATTCCGTCTATCCACCTCTTCATTGGTCTCCCTCTTGCTCTCTATCTGATGTTTTGAAATCATTGGTACCCATTTTTAGCTGTGGGAACTTAGAAGCTGTCCGTTGGTGGTTGAATTCGGTATCAACGATAATCTTAGCAGACCAAGAGCTTATTTAATCATTGCTTCAGACTAGCGCTGGATTATGTCCCTTAGAAGCTTTAAGCACTTAAACAATTGTGTTGCCTCCCTTTACCCAAATATCATCATCATCATCATCATCATCATCATGTACCGTGCCTGCTGGCGTAGGTGATCATGTCCACAACTCCACAACTTTCGATCTCGACAGTTATTTATCATTTCGGTTGTTGACCTTCTGCCAAGTCATTATCTTAAGCTGTATGGTATCTTTTCATTTTGCTTCCCTCTATCTCTTCGTCCCTCAATTTTCCCAGTTGTTACAATATATTCCAGCTGTTCTCTTCTCATTAGATGAACAAAAACTGATGATTGTTTCTTCCTAATATTTGATACTAGCTCTCTTGTCACTGTGGCCTCTTTTAGAAAGTTTTCATTAATCTCATTTGCTGTATTCTCAACATTCTTCTGTAAAACCACATTTATACAGTATCCAGTGATTTTCTTGTCTTTTGTCCTATTCTCCATGAATCACATCCATTTTTGAAGACTGGCTCTACATAATACTTAAGAAATTGTTCTTGTTTCTGTTGACAAAGATGGATCGCACAGTATCTCTCTTACTTTTTGGAAAGCTGCTTTTGCCTGAGCCATTCTGCATCTCACCTCTTTTGTACATCTTCCATCTGAGGTTAACACTGTTCCCACGTATTTAAATCATTTACCTGTTTTAATATTTTCCCACTTGTCTTTATTATATCATCATCAGCACCATTATCATCAGATACCAATCCTGCTGGCGTAGGTGGCCATGTCTCTCCAAACTCTCGATCTCGGAAGCTATTTATCATTTCTGTTGTTGACCTTCTGCCAAAGCCATTCTCATAAGCTGTTTGATATCTTTTCTCTTTGCTTCCCTCTACCTTTTCGTCCCTCAATTTTCCCAGTTGTCACAATATATTCCAGCTATTCTCTTCTCATCACGTGGCCAAAAAATGATGATTGTTTCTTCTTAATTCTTTATTTTCTTTATTTTCTTTATTTTCTTTATATATATATATACTTTTTAAAAAATATAACCGATAATAAACCACGAAATAAAATATTATTTATCGAAGTTAAACACAACTTAGAGGTAGATGGAGAATACTGTTTATTTTTGTCTGCTTCCACTTTATTTATATTTTAATGGCGCCTCCTACTTTTTTTTTCATTTGGGTAGTCTCTGGTGAGATCATCAAAACAAATCTTATGTAACACATGTGCTTCTATACTTAATAGAGATAAGGCGTCCAGCCTGGCTTGTTTGATTTCATGACCCTTGTCTTTAGGGGGCCTCGGTAGCCTAGTTGGGAAAACCAGCCGACTGGACTACCGACGTTCGGACAACCCGTGTTGGATTCCCGCTGGGAGCAGTGTGAATTGTACTCGTGGTTGGAAAAATAATACCCCCACGGTCGACCCAGCCGTTGGCAGAAATGGGTACCAGGGTATTACCCTGGGAAGGTGAGGAATGTCGCCTCGCATCTGAGTTTCAATGTTTGAGGCGACACTATACAGAAATCTCCGAACATATCTAGATAGGCGGCCGAGCACATATGGGTGGAAACTCGCGCGCTAAGACGCCGGTTCAAGTCTCGTACTTTACCTTGACCTTTACCCTTGTCTGAGGTCTGCACTCACTGTATGCTGCTGTTATTATTGTAGATACCTGTATGTAATTTTATTTTCATTTAAAGTGGAGGCCCCTTTGTGGTGCCCTCTTTCCCTTGATGCCCTAAGCATGTGCTTATTTTTGCTTAATGGTTAATCCGCCCCTGTTTCAGACAGTCACGCGAAGGTTACATTTTTTTAATGAAAAATTAAATGAAAAAAATATCAGTAGACTAAAACACCACTGATAAACAGCTGTGGAATAGAGCAGGTCTAGATTAGTCCAATTAATTAACCTATTGCCCCTATGTTGCCTCGCGTTCGGTGCCCGTGCTCATTAGTCCCGCCCCAGTTTTGACCTTTTACCTTTAACGCGCTAATGAACATATTCCGGTGTTTGGTCAAATGTATTCCCATTCTGCAACACCATCTCCTTGTTCACGGCTGTTAATTATTGATACCATTAATTGTCTATGTAATTTTAGTTAAATAACAATCACATGAATTTTTCTATTTTACGCATTCTTCTTCTTTCCTTCCTCATCTGCCTTTCAGCGTCGAGGGGTGATATAATTTGCGGTCTTTTGCTCTTCTGTTCGCCTCTGCTGCTGTTATGTTTCCTAGTGCTTCTAATATTCCATCGATCCATCTTTTTCGTGGTCGACCCTTGGGTCTGGTGTTCTCACAACGTTTGTTGAAGGCTCATTGTCTTGTGTTTTGTTCTTTCTGCCTTGTCACGTGGCCGAACCATTTTATCTGTTGTTTCCTTATATATTCTATGGCGGGGGCTATTCCTAGCTTTTTTCTCAGTTCTTCATTTCTGATCGTATCTCTCAGACTGTTTCCTGTCATTCGTCTGACACATTTCATCTCTGTAGAGGTTATTTTTCTTTATTATTATATTTTCCTTATTAGTTTGTTATTTTACGCATTCTATTTTTTTATTATAAAAAATATGTAGCTCAAATTTTCAGAATATTTATGCTTAATCATCATCATCATGTGCCATATCGAATGGCGTAGACTTTAGTAGTCTTTATACATTTAATGTAGCATTTATGTTGATTGTCTCTTTCTGATGTTTTTAGGAGCTCCCTTTTTGTGATGGCCTCTTTGAGAATTTCCTCATTGGTCTTTTTAGCTGTCCAGGGAACTATCAACTTATAGAGGTGCGCGTGGCCGTGCGGCTAAAATCACTGTTCCGCTAGCTGAAAAGCTGACGTACGGTGTTCGAAGCCCGCGGTAGACAGAAAGGATTTTTTCTATCCGGGGTGAAATAAAAATCCTGAGTCGCACACGTCGTGGCGACTGCTTGACCAAGCGGCCTTTATCCCTCTGGTTCTATCGTTGCCCCCCCCCCCCCCCCGACATACACCAGCAATGGTACTATGTGTCTTAAAGATAGTTTTTTTTTTTAGTGAACGTTCAACATCTTCTGTGAAATCCCATCTCTGTGTCCTCTAATCGTCTTTTCATTTCTTTGTTTCCTGTCCATGATTCGCTTCCATAGGTCAGAATTGGCTCTATACAGCACCGACGAACTCTCTTTCTCACTTCTATTAACATAGACTTGTTGCACAAAACATTTTTAATTTTCTGAAATGCTATTTTGATCTGAGCTATTCTGCTTTTTATTTCTGGGGTGCAGATAATTCTTCTACGGTTCGTTAAAAATGATCATAAAAGGTTCTAAAGCTTTCATTTTCAGAATATGTGTGGTAAAATATAATTATTTCACATAAAAAAGGCTCATATTTCTCAGGTTTTGAAATATTTCTTCTCATAAACATAACAGAACTAAGATGTAAATGGCGTACAAATGATCTAAGATAGGATATTGATATCTTTGCATTTAGTCACAAATTTGAACCACTTTAATGCAATATACCCCGTGTGCTGCCGGGGCCCGGAAGAGGAGTAAAGAATAGTGGCGCTGTTCCCTACCAGGCATGTTCGTAAGAGGCGACTAAGGAGAGTTGGGCCTGTACTGTAAAAAAAAAAATAAGCTGAAAAAACTTCACAAACAAGGACAAGTCAAAGTGGCAGGACAAAATCACTAACATAGAATTATGGAAATGTACCAGTCAAATACCAGTGGATAAAGAAATAGAGCGACGACGATGGCACTGGATAGGACACACACTGCGGAAGTCAACTGAAAGTATTACACAATATGCCATTTTTGGAATCTCCCGGGAAAAAGACAAAGAGGAAGACTAAAATATTCTTGGAGAAGGCAGATGGAAGTAGAGGTGAAGATGATGGGGAAGACATGGAATGATCTTAAAAGAGTGGCAAAAAACAGAACGTCTTAGAAAGTGTTTGTTGAAGACCTATGCTCCACAGGTTATTGAAAGGTAAACAAAGAAGAAGACCGTAATAGACATCTCAAGAATGAGTGATCTGTACTATCCTCGTGACACGTCCAATTATAAATATAACAGAATTACTATGTTTAAAACTAAAAAATCCACTTTGAGAAAAAAGCAAGAAACTGTGCCAAATCATCTGTCAAACGTCACCACTGCTGTCCAACAAGGAAATAACTCTAGAGACAAAACGGACACTAAAACACAACCTTCATTCCAACGATGTGCTACCAATGCCAGTCCTGGACCCTAGATGCAAGAACAATAAGAAAAATAACCTCTACAGAGATTAAATGTGTTAGACGAATGACAGGAAACTGTCTGAGAGATGAAATCAGAAATCTCTCTCTTTCTCTCTCTCTCTCTCTCTCTCTCTCTCTCTCTCTCTCTCTGCGATCAGGACTCAATCAGAGTAGGATCACAGACTCTCACATGAAGTCAGCTGTCAGGTTAAGTGTGTTGATCGACCCAACAGACAGAACATCACAATTAGAGTCTGGCAGATCCACTCTGGTTGAACACCCGTTAAAACGTTGCACTGTGTTCTGCGCCAGTGGCCCAGTGCATCCGATTTCAGCCAGCATTTTATTCAGGTTAGCTTTCCTTAGCCTTTGATTGTCCCCAATCTTCCTGCAAGGCAGCAGATGATCTTTTCTGTCTGAAATCAGAAATGAAGAACTAAGATAAAACGCTAGGAATAGTTACCAGCATTGAACACACGAAGAAACAACATATGAATTTGAATAGCTACGTGATAAGACAGAACGATGAAAAGACCACAGACCTACCTAGCCCTCCGTAAATGGTGCGAGATCACCACACGCAATGATCAGCCATGAAAAAGGTGAGTTGTTGAAATATTGGAAACACTAGGAAATATAACAGCACCAACAGATGAGTAAAAGACCATAAATTTGATCTTCCCTCGACGCTGAAAGGCAAATCAGGAGGAAATGAAGAAGATTTACCATAATCATTAATATACTAAAGTATTACTAACACAAACATTTAAGAAATAATTAGACCGTGTTTTATGTAACGTCATATAATAGAACCACTCCAAGAATATATGTCTGTTTAAAAAGAATTTGGGAAATGTGATAGATTCACATCTTCACTAGTAATTGATACCACGTTTTTAGGATCAGAACTAAAATACCACTTTGTGATTTAAAAAAACAGCTGTGCATTTGTTGTTCATGTCGTAATTAAAATAGTACGTGGTGTCACAACATATTTCCGGAGGACCTCGGTAGCCTAGCGGGGGAAAAAAAAAACCACCCGATTGTTCTACCGAGGTTCGAACAACCCGACTTCGATTCCCGCTGGAAGCAATGTGAGTTGTACTCCTCGTAGTTGGAAAATAAATACCCCCGTGATCGACCCAGCCGCTGGCAGAATTGGGTACCAGGGTAGTACTCTGTGAAGGTGAGGAATGCCGTCTCGCATCGTGTATTTCGATGCTTGAAGCGACACTTTCCAGAAGTTTTCGAACTCTTCTTGATAGGCGGCCGAGCACATATGGGTGGAAACTCGCGTGCTAAGACGCCGGTTTAGGTCTCGTACTTTAACTTTACCTTTTCATTTACCTTTTCCTTTACCTTTACCTTTACCTTTTTCTTTACCTTTACCTTTACCTTTTTCTTTACCTTTACCTTTACCTTTTTCTTTACCTTTACCGTTACCTTTACCTTTTTCTTTTCCTTTACCTTTACCTTTACCTTTTTCTTTACCTTTACCTTTGCCATTACATTTTCCTTTACCTTTACTTTTTCCTTTACCTTTATCTGTTCCTTTATCTTTACATTTTTCTTTACCTTTACCTTTACCTTTACATTTTCCTTTACCTTTACCTGTTACTTTACCTTTACATTTTCTTTTACCTTTTCCTTTGCCGTTACATTTTCTTTTACCTTTACATTTTCCTTTACCTTTTCCTTTACCGTTACATTTTCCTTTACCTTTACATTTTCCTTTACCTTTTCCTTTACCGTTACATTTTCCTTTACCTTTACATTTTCTTTTACCTTTTCCTTTACCGTTACATTTCCTTTACCTTTACATTTTCTTTTACCTTTTCCTTTACCGTTACATTTTCCTTTACCTTTACATTTTCTTTTACCTTTTCCTTTACCGTTACATTTTCCTTTACCTTTACATTTTCTTTTACCTTTTCCTTTACCGTTACATTTTCTTTTACCTTTACCTGTACATTTTCCTTTACCTTTTCCTTTACCGTTACATTTTCCTTTACCTTTACATTTTCTTTTACCTTTTCCTTTACCGTTACATTTTCCTTTACCTTTACATTTTCTTTTACCTTTTCCTTTACCGTTACATTTTCCTTTACCTTTACATTTTCTTTTACCTTTTCCTTTACCGTTACATTTTCCTTTACCGTTACATTTTCCTTTACCTTTACATTTTCTTTTACCTTTTCCTTTACCGTTACATTTTCCTTTACCTTTACATTTTCCTTTACCTTTTCCTTTACCTTTATCTTTGCCTTTACCTTTACCTTTTCCTTTACAACATACTCTTGGAGTATTCCTATGATCAGTAAGTTGGTTTCAATAAATAATAGGTATATGTAATCGAGCTCTAATAAACTGTTCGTTGCAACATGAGATTTTGCTCTCTATAACCAATACCAAAAATTCCATCGCGACGGCTAGTTCTATCTATCTATTGACCTTTCGAGCCGTAGCCGGCCCATGGTGCATGGACCCTGATACTCTTTCTCTTATCTAAATTTTTGTTCTAGCAGTTTTCAATCCTTCTCAAGATATTTTATCAAATTTCGCCATTCGTCTCTGTTCCGTACAAGCAACTCTATCTCATTGAGGGAGCCGATTCCCGCTGCTCTTGCCTCTCTGATCAATATAATTGTTAATTAAACCACAGTTAATTACATATAATTAAACACCACATCATCCCTGAGGGGAAATGACTGACTGAGTGGTTAATTTGCTCGCTTCCTGAACAAAACGGTCAGAACGGACCGACAAGGCTCCGGAGTTTA
Organism: Megaustenia siamemsis; assembly: GCA_032433765.1. NCBI lineage: Eukaryota > Metazoa > Mollusca > Gastropoda > Stylommatophora > Ariophantidae > Megaustenia > Megaustenia siamemsis. The sequence continues at coordinate 8,213,647 of JAVIAB010000102.1, forward strand.
CCCAGCCTCTAAAAATGGGCACCAGAGATTATTATGGGAAGGAAAGGCGGCCTGACGTGATACCGACCACATCACCCAAAAATGTGCTGTTGTCATAGAAAAATATGGTCACTAATACCATATTCCCCATACGCCTAGCAAGGCAGGGGGAGAGAACCTTTACTTTATTTTTACGTCATTCTTAGCTATGTATTTTCTATTTTTGTTGTACACATATACACACTCATATATATATATATATATATATATATATATATATATATATATATACATACACGCGCGCACACATTCCTACGCAAGCACACACATACACACACAAAAAGGGACTAAACAACGTTTCGACCTCATAATCTTCATCAGGGAACTAAGGTAACAAAAAACGTCGATTACAATACATAAAAAAAAAACATCTGATGTTTCTACTACCAATCTGAGCCCCCCGATAACGAATAAAAATACTAGGAGAACCCCTGATATAGGGCGTTCCGTGCATGCGGTACTGCAGGAAGAATAACTCGTGCAATACGGTGAAGTACCGAGCACTTCAATAGGCGTTGTTTGACGGTTTCACTAGGAAGTACAACAAGCGGACCTTGTGAAGTGTGTTTCAAGAGTTGTATCACACATTACATCACATGACGAGAATTGTATTTTGGGTTTAAAGTGTTGTGGTAACCTCCCTTTCCCTCCTCTTCCCTCCCCATTCTCGCCACTCCACCACGCCCCTTTCATTTTCACGGAAAGGAAAAAAAAAGTAAGGATGATGGGGTGGGGTCCCCCTCCACACTTTAAGTTTCCATCCACGCCTTGGGGCTTATGGGAAATATGATTTTAGCAGAGGCAGATTAGGGAGCAGCGATAGCTCAGTGGTTAGTGAACTGGACTACAAAGGACAAGAAGTAGGGTTTGATCCAAACCGACGCCTTCCGGGTTCACCCAGCCGGAAATGAGGTACCAGATTTTTTTCTAGGAAAGTAAAGCGGCACGGGCGTAATACCGACCACATTATCCCAAAAATCACGTGCTGAAGGTCTGTAAAATTTATGGCCACTAACACCATATTCCCTATACGTCACTTTGCGTGACGGGGGCTCTTTATTTATAGCTCAGTGGTTAGTGAACTGGACTACAAAGGAGAAGAGGTAGGGTTCGATCCCAACCGACGATTTCCAGGTTCACACAGCCTTAAATGCCAGATTTTTTTCTGGGAAAGTAAAGCGGCCCGGGCGTAATACCGACCACATTACCCCAAAAATCACGTGCTGAAGGTCTGTAAAATGTATGATCACTAACACCATATTCCCTATACGGCACTTGGCGTGACGGGGGCTCTTTACTTTACTTAATGGCAGGCTGGGTCTAAAAATATTGGCGTATCAATTCAGAGGAAGAGGTATAGCACTCGGAAAAATAACAAATAATCAACAACGGAAAAAAAAAATAAAGAACAATATATGGTCCGAAGCAGGATCGAATCCGTACTCCTTGGCACTGCGCCTTGCCACGAGAAGCCAAACGCTAGGGAACACTGCCAGCTTTGCCTTTTTGGTTGGTAGAAGACAAAGGGGGATCACCCACGATTATAAACAATGAATTATCATCATCATCAAGTGCTATCTCCGCAACGAAGGTTGGCTACCATGGAGCGCCATTCTGCTCTGTCTCTTGCTTTGATGGTGCAGGTTGTCATAGGCTGATTTGTCCATCTTTTGATGTTACTCGTCCATGTTAGTCTAGGAATGTCTCTGCCTCTTTTATTTTCCCCTTCCAGGATTACTTTTAGTAGGCTGTTGTGTCTTTTAACATGGCCCAAAAATCGCATTTGTCTTGTTTGAATTGTGCTTATAACAATGAATGCGGTTAAAAAAAACATTAAAATTTTTTTTAAAAGTACAATTACAATTTTTGCGAAATACATATAAATATTTGAATTGTACATATTGCAGTATAACAGGAAATTGCATAAACATTTTTAACTCCCATATTACAGCAGTCCTGTTATATGGCCCAGCCTTTAATGGGTACCGGATTTTTTTTTTTCGGGGAAAGTAAAGCGGCATTGGCGTAATACCGACCACATTACCTGTCTGGTAGACGTCGATCAGAATCGAACCATATTCCCTACTAACACCACTCTATAAAATCATCGAAATATCTAAAAATAATTTCTCTATAAAATCATCTAAATATAATTTCTCTATAAAATCATCGAAATATCTAAAAATATTTTCTCTATAAAATCATCGAAATATCTAAAAATATTTTCTCTATAAAATTATCGAAATATCTAAAAATAATTTATATATAAAAATCGAAATATCTAAAAATAATTTCTCTATAAAAATCATCGAAATATCTAAAAATAATTTCTCTATAAAAATCGAATTATCTAAAAGTAATCTCTCTATAAAAATCATCGAAATATCTAAAAATAATTTCTCTATAAAACTCGAAATATCTAATAATAATTTCTCTATAAAAATCATCGCAGTATCTAAAAATAATTTCCTATAAAAATCATCGAAATATCTAAAAATAATTTATCTATAAAAATAATGGAAATATCTAAAAATAATTTATCTATAAAAATCATCGAAATATCTAAACATAATTTCTCTATAAAAGTCATTAAAATAATTATGTTCTCAACTATTTATAGCCTGTTTCTCATACCCCAGTCAACCAGTGTAAACAGATGTTTATGAGTTTCTTGTGTACGTGTGACTCCCACGTAAACTTTGTGGAAATTGTGTCTGTTTTTCTGGTTGACATGGTCATTCCCCGGTCAACTGACTAGAATCTTCTCTGTATTTCCTTATTGTTATTCCAGATACAGCGCGTTCTCCAGGCGACCCTTCATGTCAGTGGCCTCCCCAAATTTAAGATGTAAATATCTTGTTATTGTCTTATTTTGTCAGTGACCTCTAAGTGAACTCTCAACTTAACCTTTGACCTCTAAGTGAACTCTCAACTCAACCTTTGACCTCTAAGTGAGCTCTCAACTTGACCTGTGACCTCTAAGTGAGCTCTCAACTTAACCTGTGACCTCTAAGTGAGATCTTAACTTAACCTTTGACCTCTATGTGAACTCTCAAATTAACCTTTGACCTCTAAGTGAAATCTCAACTTAACCTTTGACCTCTAAGTTAACACTCAACTTAACCTTTGACCTCTAAGTGAGCTCTCAACTTAATCTTTGACCTCTAAGTGAACTCTCAAATTAACGATTGACCTGTAAGTTAACTCTCAAATTAACCTTTGACCTCTAAATTAACTCTCAAATTAACCTTTTACCTCTAAGTTAACTCTCAAATTAACCTTTTACCTCTAAGTTAACTCTCAAATGAACCTTTTACCTCTAAGTTAACTCTCAAATGAACCTTTGACCTCTAAGTTAACTCTCAAATTAACCTTTCACCTCTAAGTTAACTCTCAAATTAACCTTTTACCTCTAAGTTAACTCTCAAATTAACCTTTTACCTCTAAGTTAACTCTCAAATTAACCTCTGACCTCTAAGTTAACTCTCAAATTAACCTTTGACCTCTAAGTTAATTCTCAAATTAACCTCTGACCTCTAAGTTAACTCTCAAATTAATCTCTGACCTCTAGGTTAACTCTCAAATTAACCTTTTACCTCTAAGTTAACTCTCAAATTAACCTCTGACCTCTAAGTTAACTCTCAAATTAACCTTTGACCTCTAAGTTAATTCTCAAATTAACCTCTGACCTCTAAGTTAACTCTCAAATTAATCTCTGACCTCTAAGTTAACTCTCAAATTAATCTCTGACCTCTAGGTTAACTCTCAAATTAACCTTTTACCTCTAAGTTAACTCTCAAATTAACCTCTGAGCTCTAAGTTAACTCTCAAATTAATCTCTGACCTCTAAGTTAACTCTCAAATTAACCTCTGACCTCTAAGTTAACTCTCAAATTAATCTCTGACCTCTAGGTTAACTCTCAAATTAACCTTTTACCTCTAAGTTAACTCTCAAATTAACCTCTGACCTCTAAGTTAACTCTCAAATTAACCTTTGACCTCTAAGTTAATTCTCAAATTAACCTCTGACCTCTAAGTTAACTCTCAAATTAACCTTTTACCTCTAAGTTAATTCTCAAATTAACCTATGACCTCTAAGTTAACTCTCAAATTAACCTTTGACCTCTAAGTTAACTCTCAAATTAACCTTTGATCTCTAAATTAACTCTCAAATTAACCTTTTACCTCTAAGTTAACTCTCAAATTAACCTCTGACCTCTATGTTAACTCTCAAATTAACCTTTGACCTCTAAGTTAATTCTCAAATTAACCTCTGACCTCTAAGTTAACTCTCAAATTAATCTCTGACCTCTAGGTTAACTCTCAAATTAGCCTCTGACCTCTAAGTTAACTCTCAAATGAACCTTTGACCTCTAAGTTAACTCTCAAATTAACCTTTGACCTCTAAGTTAACTCTCAAATTAACCTTTTACCTCTCAGTTAACTCTCAAATTAACCTCTGACCTCTAAGTTAACTCTCAAATTAACCTTTTACCTCTAAGTTAACTCTCAAATTAACCTTTTACCTCTAAGTTAATTCTCAAATTAACCTATGACCTCTAAGTTAACTCTCAAATTAACCTTTGACCTCTAAGTTAACTCTCAAATTAACCTTTGATCTCTAAATTAACTCTCAAATTAACCTGTCAATATTATTTAGGAACTTGGCACGAACTATTTGGTTGCCAAAGAGCTTTTCTCTTTATCTCATCTCTTCTTTCCATCTATGAACTATCTCTCATTCTTGGTTTTCATCACATTGGTTCTGCTACCAATGCCAGTCCTAGACCCTAGATGCAAGAACAATAAGAAAAAATAACCTCTACAGAGATGAAATGGGTTAGACGAATGACAGGAAACAGTCTGAGAGATAAGATCAGAAATGAAGAACTGAGAAAAAAGCTAGGAATAGCTCCCGCCATAGAATATATAAAGAAATAATAGATAAAATGGTTTGACCACGTGACAAAGCAGAGTGATCAAAACACAACACAATGAGCCCTCAATAAACATCGCAAAAACACCAGACCCAGGGGTCGACCACGAAAAAAGATGGATCGATGGAATATTACAAACACTAGGAAACATAACAGCAGCAGAGGCGAACAGAAGAGCAAAATACCGCAAATTATATCTCCCCTCGACGCTGAAAGGCAAATGAGGAAGGAAAGAGGAAGAAGACTGCCTCATTCTATGTTTCTATCCTCTTATTCCAATTAGTTATAAGAATACTATTCATCATCATCATGTGCCATACAGGTCGGCGTAGGCGATCATGTCCTTCCACAATCTTCTATCTACAGTGCATCGTATCAGTTCTGTTGTTGACTGTTTTCCATGCCATGACACCAAACTATCCAGTATTTTCTCTCTTTGTCGTCCCCGATCTCTCTTTCGGTTTATTTTGCCAGTTGTAACCAAGTATTCCAACTTTCCTTTTCTCATGATGTTCCCAAAAAATGTTGATTGTTTCTTTCTGGTGTTTTTTAGGAGTTCCCTTTTTGTGTTGGTCTCTTTGAGAATTTCCTCATTGGTCTTTTTAGCTGCCCAGGGAACTTTCAACATTCTTCTGAGAAATCCCATCTCTGTGGCCTCTAATCGTCTTTTCATTTGTTTGTCTACTGTCCATGATTCGCTTCCATAGATCAAAATTGGTTATATATAGCACCGATGAACTCTCTTTCTCATTCTATTAATAATTATTATTATTAAGGAGGCCAAGGCGCGCCTCACAACAGCGGAGCTGGAAGTTGTCAGTGATCCACAGCTGATGGCTTGCGCCAGGATCGGTGAACCACAACCTTCCAGACCCTGCTCCACCTCTCCACGGTGCCTCTGGTAACAGACTAACCTGTCTAGTCTGGCCAAGCGAGTAGGGATCGAAGAGGGAAGACAACTCAGTACTCAAAAACGTCGTGCTGAAGTCGGATGTGTTTGGCCGAAAGGCGCAAATGTGACAGTTATACCGCAAACCACAACACAACGCAGGCACACCCACTTAACATCCTTTTAAGGGCGGATGATGAAGAGGAATTCTATAGTCTACTAGAATACTCTAGAATACTTTAGTCATAAGGCGAACGCAAGCAAGCAAGCATTATATTACATAGTTATATTTAACTTCAGTTTATGTTGCCTAACTATCATGACTTCTGGGTATGTGATCGGCGCAATTTTTAGAACCGCTGGGGACAGTCCAGTTTTAAAAATAGAGCTAGAAATATAAGTCAATGAACTACTCATCTTTGCAGTACGGTGACACGAGTTGTGCGTTTTGTTACTAAAACAAAAATAGTATGTTGCATGTCAACTATGATGTCTCTAACAAAAAATGGAATTATCTAACTCGACAATACGAGAGGAGCAATTGCTAGCCCTTCTTAATACCTGGAAATGGGTTACAGAAACGAACGAGGCGAGTATGAGGGCTAATTCATGCTGTCAAACATTCGAGGTTAGTTGTTTTTTTATTTTTTTATTTTCCATTCTTAGAGGCGTGAAATTCGTAGATGTCCGTAACATTTGCAAGTGATTTTTAGCATTTTACATCTAAACTATGAAGTGTGTTCCGTGCTGTGTTCTCGTGTGTCTAGTAGTGTCCTGAGAGTATTAATTACTGTTGACGGTCTCGAAGGTTGCTTCATGCGTAGTTCATTTGTTTGTGTGTAGTATTTCGTTAAGCCATCTTTTCTGGAGCTCTCTATTTTTTTCCTGATCGTTTTCTTTCTTTTTTGTTTTTTGTTCTTTCTTTCTTTCTTTCTTTCTTTCTTTCTTTCTTTCTTTCTTTCTTTCTTTCTTTCTTTCTTTCTTTCTTTCTTTCTTTCTTTCTTTCTTTCTTTCTTTCTTTCTTTCTTTCGTTTTATCGTTCTTTCTTTCTATCTTTCTTTCTTTCTTTCCTTCTTTCTTTCTATCTGTCTCCATTGACCTTTGTACTCACTCGTTGGGGTGTCCAGGAATATATAAATCTCATCTTGTACTACCTAACTAATAATACTTAGTTCTCACTAAAAAAAAAAATATACTTTTATTTTGCTCTAGAGTTTACTTTCTTTGTTTCCACGGCATTTTGCAATCATTATTTTGTTGTGGTAATTTATTAGTGTTTTTATTGTTTCTACTATCTACTCTCACAGTTTCTACTATCTACTCTCACAGTTTCTATTATCTACTCTCACAGTTTCTACTATCTACTCTCACAGTTTCTATTATCTACTCTCACAGTTTCTACTATCTACTCTCACAGTTTCTACTACTATCTACTCATACAGTTTCTACTATCTTATCTCACAGTTTCTACCATTATCTACTCTCACAGTTTCTATTATCTACTCTCACAGTTTCTACTATCTACTCTCACAGTTTCTATTATCTACTCTCACAGTTTTTGCTATCTACTCTCACAGTTTCTACTACTATCTACTCATACAGTTTCTACTATCTTATCTCACAGTTTCTACTATTATCTACTCTCACAGTTTCTATTATCTACTCTCACAGTTTCTACTATCTACTCTCACAGTTTCTATTATCTACTCTCACAGTTTCTACTATCTACTCTCACAGTTTCTACTACTATCTACTCATACAGTTTCTACTATCTACTCTCACAGTTTCTACTATTATCTACTCTCACAGTTTCTACTATCTACTCTCACAGTTTCTACTATCTACTCTCATAGTTTCTACTATCTACTCTCACAGTTTCTACTACTATCTCCTCTCACAGTTTCTACTATCTCCTCTCACAGTTTCTACTATTTCCTCTCACAGTTTCTACTATCTACTCTCACAGTTTCTCCATCTAAACTCACAGTTCTACTACTATTTACTCTCACAGTTTCTACTACTATCTACTCTCACAGTTTCTACTACTATCTACTCTCACAGTTTCTACTATCTACTCTCACAGTTTCTACTATCTACTCTCACAGTTTCTACTACTATCTTGTCTCACAGTTTCTACTATCTACTCTCACAATTTCTACTATCTACTCTCACAATTTCTACTATCTACTCTCACAATTTCTACTATCTACTCTCACAATTTCTACTATCTACTCTCACAATTTCTACTATCTACTCTCACAATTTCTACTATCTACTCTCACAATTTCTACTATCTATTCTCACAATTTCTACTATCTACTCTCACAATTTCTACTATCTACTCTCACAATTTCTACTATCTACTCTCACAATTTCTACTATCTACTCTTACAGTTTCTACTATCTACTCTCACAGTTTCTATTATCTACTCTCACAGTTTCTACTATCTACTCTCACAATTTCTACTACTATCTACTCTCACAGTTTCTACTATCTACTCTCACAGTTTCTACTATCTACTCTCACAATTTCTACTATCTACTCTCACAATTTCTACTATCTACTCTCACAATTTCTACTATCTACTCTCACAATTTCTACTATCTACTCTCACAATTTCTACTATCTACTCTCACAGTTTCTACTATCTACTCTCACAATTTCTACTATCTACTCTCACAGTTTCTACTATCTACTCTCACAGTTTCTACTTTATGTGTACCTGTGCCCACTTTACGAGTGAACACTTAGAGGAAGAATGAGTTCTAGTTGTGTTTGACATTTTAGCCAGTGATTTAGGTTATTATCGATGTCAAGACTTATTTTTCTATTTTTCTTTCTTTTTTCCTTTCTTCCTTTCTTTTTTTCTTTCTTTCTTTCTTTCTTTCTTTTTTTCTTACTTTCTTTCTTTCATTTATCCTATTCTGCTTTTTACAGTTAGGTGTCACAGGCACTGATATAATGATGTCAAAGATATATTTTCTATCTAGGGCACTTTGTGTGGCGTGGCACATAGTGATATTGTATTGTTTTATTATGCTGTAAATACTCTCAATCCATCTACTTCTTGGTCTGCCTCTATATCTTGGTTGTTCCATTTTATTGTTATAAGCTTTAGACGCTGGTGTTGAGGGGTTCATGCACATTAGATGTTCAAACCACTTGAATCGTTGTCTCTCTGTGTCAAGGGTGAAGGCAATGAAATGTATAAAAATGCGAAGCTGCAGTAAAGCTAATTGTAAGGAGAAACGAAACAAAATATGTAGGAAAAAAAAATAGAAAAGAGTCCAGGATTTGTAGAATCAAAGCAAAGAAATGTATAAAAATGCGAAACTGCAGTAAAGCTAATTGTAAGGAGAAACGAAACAAAATATGTAGGAAAAAATAGAAAAGAGTCCAGGATTTGTAGAATCAAAGCAAAGAAATGTATAAAAATGCAAAGCTGCAGTAAAGCTAATTGTAAGGAGAAACGAAACAAAATATGTAGAAAAAAAATTTGAAAAAAAAAAAACAGTATGGTTAAAGCTTCACGTAATAAGTGGACAACACAAATTAGACCGACGTTTCGGCTCAATAGGCCTTCAGCAGGAACAAACATACAACACACAGACACAGATATGCATTTAAAATATATAAAATAATAAATAATAAAAAATAATTAAATTATTTCTAACTAATTTTCTCTCTATGTGTTCGATTGCTTGGGAGCCGCGATAGCTCAGTGGTTAGTGAACTGAACTGCAAAGGACAAGAGGTAGGGTTCGATCCCAATTGACGGCACCAGTTCACCCAGCCTTTAATGGGTACCGGAACTTTTTGTGGGAAAGTAAAGCGGCACGGGCGTAATACTGACCACATTACCCAAAAAATCATGTGCCGAAGGTCTGTAAAATGTATGGTCACTAACACCATATTCCCTATACGCCACTTGGTGTGAGGGGGGTACTTTAATTTTTTTACTTTATTCGATTACTGGTAGAATTCCAATGGTGTTTCTGTTTTCATCGTTTAATTATTTATTTATTTAATTTTTTATTTATTTAACTATTTATTTATTTAATTATTTATTTATTTAATTATTTAATTATTTATTTATTTAATTATTTATTTAATTAATTATTTATTTAATTATTTATTTATTTAATTATTTATTTATTTATTTGGTTATTTATTTTACTTTTTTTTAAATTGTTTATTTATTTAATTATATAATTTTATTTAATTATTTATTTAATTGTTTATTTAATTATTATTTAATTATTTATTTATTTAATTATTTATTTAATTATTTATTTAATTATTTATCTTACCAAATATCAAATGTTTAATAATTAACTTTGTTGCAGGCTGTAGGCGATGATGATGATGACGACGAGTACCTGTGTGCCCTGAGCGACCGCTGGGAATACCACAAGTCCTCCCGACGTTGGTCACGAAAGGATGCAGCGTCGTCTCCCAAGCAACCCTCAACAGTGGGTTCAGACCCCAACGAGAAGCGTGCCCGCTACTGCAGCCACGACAGCTTGCTCGATCATTGCTCGGAGAGCCAGACAGAAGACGATAGCCCCGTTTCAGAACCTAAAAGTCTTCAACATTTCGCACTACGAGAAACTAATACCAAAACGCAATCTTCAAAACACACCGCAGCTACTGACGTAAAAGTAAGAAGCCAGAATTCTCACTACGCGTCAATCACTCCGCTAGAAAATAGTTCGTCGAGTGACAGAATAAACAAGTCTTCAAAAAGTCTTTTTAAAAAGATGGAAGGGCTTAAACCGAAGAAATCACAGGGACAATCTAAACGCCATAAAATTAAAGAAATCAGCGGACCAATTGTTGAAGACAGTGATTACATGCGTGCAAAACTGGAGATGTTAAACTGTGTTGACATTTCGCAAAAATCTGCGACTATCAGCAGTTCGTCTCAATTATACAGAAATTTTCGTACATTATCTGCGGACTTCAAGGATCGAGATAGATCTCTTGATGTTTCAAACAGTCAAATCTCGCCTCGGTCTTCTCAAATCTCGCCTCGGTCTTCTCAAATCTCGCCTCGGTCTTCCCAAATCTCGCCTCGCTCTTCTCAGTTCTCTTCTGTTTCCACAAGATCGCAGTCTGATTTAATGTCAAGGTCAATACATGCTGATTGTCCTTCACCCTATGGATTGGCGTCAAAGAACCAGCATGCATCGAGTCACAATTTAGAGCAAAAACAGAAACTGTAGAAGAGCATTACTCAACCCCGTACAATGACAACCAGACTAAAGCAACCAGTCTCAAAAACCTATGGCCACGCCAAGGTAATAATGTTCAGAAAACTCCCTTCGGTGCTAAACAAGAGGTTCATTCTCCGGACTCTGATCCAGGTCAGTCCGGACGATTTCCTCTCTCGATTCCCAACGGCTACCCGGAAACAATATACAGCACAGTCGCCAGAACCAGCAAAACAAACGTTTCGACCCGGAAAACAGACTCGATTTCTGATGGCAAAACTGAGTCTCTGACGAGCCTCGCTTCCAAATACAAAGATCTGAGCCACAGAAACAGCATCTACGATAATATGCTACCGTCTGAAATGAACCACCAAGGGCAAGAACTCCGTATGATATTTCCTGGTATTTACGAAGTGAGAGATACTGAACCCCAAACTAAAAACGAAAGTGAAGATTTGATACCGAGTAATGAACGAGGAAGTTTCGAGGTTAGAAAACACAATTTCTTCCGAGATATTAATTCAGAAATTATTCAACGTGATTCCTCGTGCACGTCACGTTCATCAGTGAGCGAACCAACTCACCGGCCTATTCGTGACAGAAGTATTAGTTTTGAAACCAATATAAAACCACAACCTACAAAAGAAAGTACCCAATTCAGCAGAGCTGAAATACTCAGTGCAAACCCCAAAACAAACATAACAACTGGGACTGAATCATTTCCAGCACAGTTCAGAGGTGTTTCCCACACGAGTCCATCTACGGGAGCCCCAAAGGAAATTTCACTTGGCATTCAACATGAAATATCCAGTATAGAAATATCCAATATAGATTCACAAACAAACAAAAGAACCGGGTCTGAATCACTGCCACCAACATCTAGAGGTATCTCCCACACAAATCCATCTACGGGAGCCCCAAAAGATATTTCACTTGGCACTCAACATGAAATATCCAGTATAGATTCACAAACAAACAAAAGAACCGGGTCTGAATCACTGCCACCAACATCTAGAGGTATCTCCCACACAAGCTCACCTTTGGGAACGCCAATGGAAAGTATACTGGGCATTGAAGCTGAAATATCCAGCATTGATTCCAGAGGCAGCACAAGAACTGGTTCTAAAGAGTCCCCGTCTAAATCCAGGCGAATATTTCATAGCAACAGCGCGGATTCTTACTTTAGAGAGGGCAGTGGCGGCACTGAGACTAACTTTGGAAACGGGAACTCTACGGGGGCACAGAGAACAACACTCAAGAAAGAGTATGAGGACCTCGACTTGATCCTCGATCAGTTGTACCAGAACATTGACGAGTTGACGAGTTTCATGAACAAAGAACAGCAAGGTATGGTCACTGGATATCGTACACACACTCTCATACACACTTGCACTCATTTTATCATCATCATCAGGTGCCATGAGGCGTATAATAATAACTTGTTCATATCTATTCATATTATGAAAGGCATCTTGATTTGGAGCTCGTGATCCTCTGATTGATTTGATTATCTGTTTCTTATGATGGTATGTAACTAGTGCAGCTAGTTAAACTACACTATAAGACGAATGGACGACACAAGAAAGAGGAAATAGACCTATAGCTTGTTTCATAACTCGTGCCCGACTTTTAAAATCGCAAGCTTTTTAACCAATTGTTGTAAGTTGTTCAAAATTTGCATGTAAAGTTATAATGATTAGAACCCAACAGGGAATTAATTTCATTTTAAAAAAACATTTGGTTATTATTGTTGCTTATATGATTTATATAAATTTATAACGACCCATTGGTGTAGTCAAAACTTAATGTTTACTGTATTTTAAGTTAAAAATAGCAAGTAAAAATCCATACACGGTAAAATTGGCGTGTTTGCACGCTTTCGCCTTGGTTTTTTTTGACACAATTAGACACTTGAGAAATTGTGTGTTCCATTTCCGTTCATTCATAGGTGTAGACGTGGAACGATTACATTTATCATGAGTCTTAAAATGAAATTCTGCAGTTTACAAAACATCGCAATAAAAATGTATGACTATTTTTGCAAAGAGGCTAAACGAGGAAGATTATTTCATTCTTTAGAAAACCCTGAGAATAGGACAAGACACATTTTGGATTTATCTAAACGGTCATTTAATCGCTGGATTCAAGCACGTGACCGTCAATGTTCAAAATATACAAAATCACAAGGAAGAGCAAAAATGTTGGATAATTTCGACAGTGAACTTATTAGAAGTGAAATTCGCAAAATGTTGGGTATGAATGAAACTGTTACAATAAGAAAATTAAAAATTTCGCTGAAAAAGAACAACAGTATTGAAATATCAAAGTTTACATTATATGGAGGAATGTGAGAGCTGCAGGCTTTACATTCAGAAAGTATTCCAATGGACGAAACATCATCTGTGAGAAGCCACATATAGTAGTTATGAGAAGCAAGTACTTACGTGAAGTAAAAGAGGTGCGCAAGCAAGGTTATGATATTGTGTACTTGGATGAAACATGGATCAATGCTCACCACACTAACCAAAGGGAATGGCAGTCATCAGATGGAAAGATTAAGAGATTAATACCTAGCAGCAAAGGACAGCGCTTGATAACTGACAGAATGCAGAGCTCATTTTTCTTTCAAAATCCATAGACAATCGGGATTATCACTCTGAGATGAATGGTCACATATTTAGACATTGGATTGAAAATTCTGTTCTCCCATCACTAGATCGACCATCTAGCCTAATAATGGATAATGCAGCGTACCACAACATTGTTGCACTTGAAGATAAAGTCCCGACGTCATCCAGTACAAAAGATGCTATTAAGATATGGCTCACAAAGGAGCACATACAATTTAATAACATGTACTTAAAACCTGAATTACTATCTCTAGTAAAGCAAAAACAAAGGACAAAGATTTTTCAAATAGATAAGATTATCCAAGAGCACGGTCATATAAGTTTGAGGCTGCCACCTTACCATGCTCATTTAAATCCAATAGAACTAATCTGGGCAAAATTAAAAGGACAAGTGGCAGATGAAAATACAACATTCAAAATATGCGATGTAAAGACTCTTGCTAATCTCGCTTTATTAAATATAGACAAAGATTATTGGGCTAAATGTGAAGACCACGTCTTAAAACAGGAAGAGGAATATTGGAAAAATGATGGTTTGTGGAATGTTCAACCCCAAAAGTTATTAATCTTTTAGACTCGTCTGATTCAGAATGAAAGTATATAGCCCCCACAATGTTGGCCCCTATATTACCTTAAATTATTTCAACAAACGGTCCTTATCAGGACCACACAACAATGAAAATTGGACATACAGGTAAGGTAAAGGTAAAGTACGAGACTTGAACCGGCGTCTTAGCACGCGAGTATATATCCATATGTGCTCGGCCGCCTATCCAGAAATGTTCGGATATTTCTGTATAGTGTAGCCTCAAGCATCGAAACTCAGATGCGAAGCGACATTCCTCACCTTCCCAGGATAATATACCCTGGTACCCATTTCTGCCAACGGCTGGGTCGACCGTGGGGGTATTATTTTTTTTTTATTCCAACCACGAGTACAATTCACACTGCTCCCAGCGGGAATTGAACACGGGTTGTCCGAACGTCGGTAGTCTAGTCGGGTGGTTTTCCCAACTAGGCTACCGAGGCCCCCAAATACAGGTATACCTTGATATTATCGTCCGTCCTCGAACTGAGAAGACAATAATTCTCCTGGTATTTCCCCATTACGGCCACGCCTTTACCTAGTGAAAATTAATCATAGACCAGCAACTACGGTAATTTCTATTATTTAGGGGTTCTCAATTTACAATTTTGACAAACATCAAAGAAAATCGCCGCTTTAAGAAAACTGCAGCTGCAAGATATTTGTTAAATATACATTTAAAGGGTCTTTTGCATTCTAATAACATTTGGAAAATTTCAACAGTTTTTAACAAATGGTTATTGAGCAATAGCGTTTTGAAGTTGGGCAAGTGATTTGAAACGAGCTATAGTGTAAGCGATCATATCTCTTTACATCACTCGATCCTTCATGCATGTCATCATTTCAGCTGGTGAACTTTCATAACGCCATTTGGATAAAAGTAGCAAGTAAAGTACCCCCGTCACGCCAAGTGGTGTATAGGGAATATGGTGTTAGTGACCATATATTTTACAGACCTTCGGCACATGATTTTTGGGGTAATATGGCCGGTATTACGCCCATGCCGCTTCACATTCCAAAAAATCAGGTACCCTTTAAAGGCTGGGTGAACCCGGAAGCCGTCGGTTGGGATCGAACGCTACCCCTTGTCCTTTGTAGTCCAGTTCACTAACCACTGGGCTATCGCGGCTTCCTCCATTTGGATAAGCTGTTCAATATTTGTTCTCGTCTCTTATTTCCATTAATTATTCCTGTTTTTATAGTATTCTCAATGCCTTATATCTGCACCACATTCTTCTTCTTCTTCTACCTTTCAGCTCCCTGTGGAGCATAGGTCTTCAACAAACACTTTCCAAGTCGTTCTGTTTCTTGCCATTCTTTTAAGATCATTCCATGTCTTCCCCATCATCTTCGTCTCTGCTTCCGTCTTCTCCAAGAATTTCTTGGTCTTCCTCTTTGTCTTTTCCCTTGGGGATTCCAAAAAATTGCCCGTTGTGTAATACTCTCAGTTGTCTTCCGTATAGTGTGTCCTATCCAGCGCCATCGTCTTCGCTGTATCTCTTTATCCGCTGGTATTTGACCGGTACATTTCCACAATATGTAGATTGGGTGGTCTAGAGGTAAGATGCCGGCCTCTAGACGAAAATGTCCCGAGTTCCAATGCCACCACAGGAGGTGAGAATTTTTCTCTTTACCCTCCCCCGACCTCTAGACAGTTAGATCCGACATCCAGCTCTCACAAAAAATGAAGGAATAAAAGTAGGAGATTCCGTATGCACTATGCGCACGGTAAAGAACACTTAGCAGTTAAAAGTCGAAAACAGTATGCCAAAGGTAACCACTGACCGGCAATGAGTTTATAGGAAAAAAAGATCGACGATTAAAAAAAATGAGAGAACCTCTGAATTAGGAGAATATCTGCTAACATGGCGAGGACCATCTAAGCACTCAGCTTCCGGTGTGAATATTTTGAAAATTCAGTCCCTCTGGACTTTGCTCTAGAGATATAAAGATAAAACACAAACAACGAAAGAAGACGAGGTAGAAGGAGAAGAGGAAAAAGAAGATGACGAACAAGAATGAGAAGAAGTGCAGAAGAAAGAAGAAGAAGAGGTAGATGAAGAAGAAATTGATGAAGAAGAAGTGGAAGAGAAGGAAGAATATGAGGTAGATGAAGAAGAAATTGATGAAGAAGAAGTGGAAGAGAAGGAAGAATATGAGGTAGATGAAGAAGAAATTGATGAAGAAGAAGAGGAAGTGAAGGAAGAAGAAGAGAAGAGAAGGAAGAGGATAAAGTGGGAAAAAGAAAAAGGAGGAGGAGAAGAAGAGATAGGGGAAGAAGAAGAATAGGTAGATGAGGAAGAGATAAAAGAAAAACAAGAAGAAGAGGTATATGAAGAAGAAGAAAATGAAGAAGAAGGTGAAGAACAGAGCAGGAGGAGGAAGAAGAGGAAAAAGAAAAGACGCGTCCGTCTACGACATGAATTTTGTTCGTGAATGTTATCCATATCTAGGACAATACATCCGATATCCTGGGTCAGGAGTGCGTGAGACTGCATGTAAACAGAGTCAAGTCAAGATCACTTGTAGACAGAATATCAAGACATGGACATAATTAATTGTTGACTCGGTGAGAACTGAGAAAGAAATCAAAAGATGGTGGGTAAGTGGGGACATGGAAAGGTTGAGAGTAAAGTGTAGGGGGGAGAAGTGGTAGGGCTCGGCATTTAATCTCACATCACGGCTGTTTGGTTTTGTCTTATAGTGGAGTTTTAGTTCTGGTCTTGGAAATAGTGAATCATTTGTGGATGGTGTTATGATGATTGTACATCAGGATCGTCATCGTCTTTGTCATGGTCGTCATTTTCATTAGCATCATCGTCATCATCATCATCATCATCATCACGATCATCATTGTCGTCGTCGCCGTCATCATCATCATCATCATCACCATCGCCCTAGTCGTCGTCATCATTATTATCATCATCGTCATCATTAACATCATTATCGTGATCATTATCATCGTCGTAGATCATCATAATCATCATCGCCCTTGATAGGAGATCACGCCCTTTCACAATCTTCTATCCACAGAAAGTAAATAAAGTAAAGAGCCCCCATCACTCCAAGTGGCGTATAGGGAATATGGTGTTAGTGACTATAAATTTTACAGACCTTCAGCATATAATTTTTGGGGTAATGTGGTCAGTATTACGCCCGTGCCGATTTACTTTACCAAAAAAAAACCTGGTACCCATTTAAGGCTGGGTGAACCCGGAAGCTGTCGATCAGGAGCTAACCCGACCACTTGTCCTTTGTGGTCCAGTTCCAGTTCACTAACCACTGAGCTATCGCGGCTCCCTTCTATCCACAGTTTAAAAAAAAAAAAAAAGTAAAGTACCCCCGTTACGCCAAGTGGCGTATAGGGAAATATGGTGTTAGTGACCATAAATTTTACAGACCTTCAGCACATGATTTTTGGGATAATGTGGTCGGTATTATGCCCGTGCCGCTTTATTTTTCCAGAAAAAAAATCCGGTACCCATTAAAGGCTGGGTAAACAGAAGCAGTCGGTTGGGATCGAACCCTACCTCTTGTCCTTTGCAGTCCAGTTCACTAACCACTGAGCGGTTCCCATATGGCGGCTCCCTTCTTTCCACAGTGCATTGTATTAATTATGTTGCTCATTGTTTTCCATGCCATGACACCAAGGTGTGTGGGTGTATTGTGTGAGTGTGTTGTATGAGTGTAGTATATGTGTGCTGTGTGAATCTGTTATGTGAGTGTATTGTATGAGTGGCGATTCATGATTGTGCAAAGAAATTACGATGATGGTTTTCTGTTGCCTTCCGTCGGTTTGTTTACAGTTGACTCCGCTAGCCTTTGACTAAAAAGTCTCACCCACAAAGCAATGGGATTGTTCTACTTCGGCTACTCTCCCTTAGCCTTTTACTCTCCCGAGCAAGGCAGCAGGGCAGACGCAGATTGTACTGTTTACTGCATAGAGTAGCAGGTAAAATTACCCGACCTGGCAATTTCCAATATTATGAAGAAACAATCATCATTTTTTTTCTCCATGTAATGAGAAGGGAACAGCTGGAATATATTGTAACAACTGGGAAAATTGAGGGACAAAGAGATAGATGGAAGCTAAGAGAAAAGATAGCAGACAGCTTAAGAGAATGGCTTGGTCAACAACAGAAATGATAAATAACTTCGAGATCGAAAGTTGTGGAGAGACATGATCACCTACGCCAGCAGGCCCGGTACTTGATGATGATGATGATTGTATGAGTATAGTGTATGCGTGCTGTATGAGTGTATTGTGCATGCGTTCTGCGTGTCCTGCTTGAGTGTGTTGTGTGAGTGTTTTGTGAGTGTTTTGTGTTTGTGCTGCTTGAGTGTGTTGTGTGAGTGTTTTGTGAGTGTTTTGTGCTTGTGCTGCTTGAGTGTGTTGTGTGAGTGTTTTGTGAGTGTTTTGTGCTTGTGCTGCTTGAGTGTGTTGTGTGAGTGTTCTGCTTGAGTGTGTTGTGTGAGTGTTCTGCTTGAGTGTGTTGTGTGAGTGTTCTGCTTGAGTGTGTTGTGTGAGTGTTCTGCTTGAGTGTGTTGTGTGAGTGTTCTGCTTGAGTGTGTTGTGTGAGTGTTCTGCTTGAGTGTGTTGTGTGAGTGTTCTGCTTGAGTGTGTTGTGTGAGTGTTCTGCTTGAGTGTGTTGTATCAATGTGTTGTGTAAGTGTATTATTTTGTTTGTTTGATGTTTTTTTTTTGTTTGTTGTATTTGTTGTTTGAGTGTATGTTGTATGAGCGTGGTGTGTGTTATGTGAGTGTGTTGTGTGAGTGTGTTGTGCGTGTACTGCCTGAATGTGTTGTGTGAGTGTATTGTGTGTGTTGTTTAAGTGTGTTGTGCGAGTGCTGTTTGAGTGTGTCGTGTGAGTGTATTGTATGAGTGTAGTGTATGTGTGTGCTTGAGTGTGTTATTTGAGTGTATTGTGTTTGTGTTGTGTGAGTGTGGTGTACGTGTTCTGCTTGAGTGTGTTGTGTTAGTGTATTGTGTGAGTGTGTTGCTGTGTTGTGTGTGTGAGTGTACTGTGTGTGTGTCTACTGTGTGAGTGAGTTGTGTGAGTGTGTTATGTGTGTTGTGTGAATGTGTTTTGTTTGTTGTGTGAGTGTGTTGTGTGTGTGTGTGTGTTTGATGTCTGTATGTTGTGAGTGTATTGTTTGTAGAGTGCATGGTTTGTGTGTGTTGTGTGAGTGTGTTGTGTGAGTGTGTTGTGTGAGTGTGTTGTACGTGAGTGTGTATGTTGTGTGTTTATGTATGTGAGTGTGTTGTGTCTATTATATGTGGTGCGTGTTTTGTGTGAGCGTTTGTGTGTTGTGTATGAGTGTATATGAAGCGTGTGTATGCGTGAGTGATTGAGTGAGCGATTAATTGAAAGAGTGAGTGAGTGAGTGAGTGAGTGAGTGAGTGAGTGAGTGAGTGAGTGAGTGAGTGAGTGAGTGAGTGAGTGAGTGAGAGTGTGTGTGTGTGTGTGTGTGTGTTAGTAAGTGAGTGAGTTTTGGAGAGGGTAGATAGAGTGTGGGATTGAGTGAGGGAGAGAGAGACACAGAGAGAGTGAGTGAGAAAAGTAAAGTAAAGCTAATTGTATAGAAGATGTGATAAGTTAAAAGTAAGTATTCGTCCATATCACGCGATGGACTGGGAACACATCTGTGGCGATAAGCATCGTTATGGAGGTGTTGTTATCTAGAGCATAGCGACTGTTGTTTAACGACCAAACAGAACTCTACCACTCTTGGTGCTACGCTGTGTGGCACGAACAAGACCTGACCAACTCTCCACTGGCAAATCAGATCGTGCTGTTTCTTTCTTTCTTTCTTTCTTTCTTGCTATTTACTTCTTTTTTTCTCTCTATTTCTTTCTTTCCTTCTTTCTTTCTTTCTTATTTCCCTTTTTCTCTCTATTTCTTTCTTTCTTTCTCTTTCTTTATTTTTTTCTATTTCTTTCTTTCTTTCCTTTCTTTCCTTTCTTTCTTTCTTTTCTTTTCTGTCTTTTCTTTTCTTTTCTTTTCTTTCTTTCTTTCTTTCTCTTTATTTATTTATTTTTTCTCTTTATTTATTTCTTTCTTTCTTTCTCTTTACTTCTTTTTTTCTATTTATTTCTTTCTTTCAATATTTCTTTCATTGTTTCTTTCTTTCTTTTCTTTCTTTCTTTCTTTCTCTTTATTATTTTTTCTCTTTTTATCTTTCTTTCTTTCTTTATGTCTTTTTTCTTTCTTTCTTTCTTTCTTTCTTTCTTTCTTTTCTTTCTCTTTACTTCTTTTTTTTTCTCTATATTTCTGTCTTTAAATCTTTCATTCTTTCATTCTTTCTTTTCTTTCTTTTTCTTTTTTTCTTTCTTTGTTTCTTTTCTTTCTTTTCCTTCTTTCTTTCTTTCTTTTTATTAATTTTTTTCTATTTCTTTTTTTTTCTTTCTTTTCTTTCTTAATTTCTTTCTCTTTGTTTTTTAAATCTTTATTTCTTTCTTTTTCTTCTTTCTTTATTTCTTTTCTTTCATCTTCCGATTACTCCTCTTCATCCTTCACCCTCAATTTAATGTTTAGTGTCCGTAGGTTCGCTGTGTTGTGATTTACTACTACTATTACTACTACTACCACTACTACCACTACTACCACTACTACTACTACTACTACTACTACCACTAGTACAACTACTACCACTACTACCACTGCTACTACTGCTTCTACTGCTACTACTACTACTACTGATACTACCACTACTGCTACTACTGCTCCAACTACTACTACCACTACTACCACTACTACTACTGCTACTAGTACTACCACTAGTACCACTGCTACCACTACTACTACTGCTACTACTACTACCACTACTACCACTACTACCACTACTACTACTGCTACTGCTACTACTACTAACACTACTACTTCTACTACTGCTACTACTACTACTGCTACTACTGCTACTACTACTACTACTACTGCTACAACTGCTACCACTACTACCACTATTACTACTACCACCACTACTACCACTACTATTACTACTAATACCACCACTACTATTACTACTACCACTACTACTACTGCTACTGCTAACTACTACTGCAACTACTACAACAACTACTACAACTGCTACAACTATTACATCAACTACTACTACTAGTACCACTAGTACTACTACAGCTACCACCACTAATATTACTACATCTCCCACTACTATTGTTGCTACAGCTACCACTACCTCAACTACCTTTTAACTTCCTGTGGAGCATGAATCTTCAACATACACTTTCTAAAGCTCCTTGTTTCGTGTCCTTCCCTTAAGATCATTCCATGTCTTTCCCCATCTTCTCCATTTCTCCTTCCGTCTGCCAAAGACTCAAACTCCATAGAGAGCCATTTGACAAAGCAGAGAAACAAGTATATACATATATATTATGCCTAATAGCTATTTCTTTACTTTCTTCTAAACGTTCTTGTTTGCTTCCATCTCTGTGCAGGCAGAATAAAGTTGATATCCAAATGAGCAGAAATCTGGCCAGTTATATCTGTAACCGCCCCCCTCAGTAATTATTTCTCTGACCTACAATTCTCTTTGCTAACGAGCATGAAGTCAAAGATATCAAATTACGCTTATACGGTTTTTGTTTTTGTTTTTTTTTTTATTGCGGTTCGTTTCCCCATAGCACATACACCGGACACGTCCTATCCAGCATCTGTGCCACAGAGTCTGAATACTTCATCGTTCGTTTGTTGTTTTTTTTTTTTAAATTCTTTTCCCAAAATGAAATCGATTGTTTTCACTGTGCTTTCGCATCATCATCATCATCAAGTACCGGGCTTGCTGCCGTAGGTGATCATGTCTCTCCACAACTTTCCATCTCGACAGTTATTTATCATTTCTGTTGTTGACCTTCTGCCAAGATATTCTCTTAAGCTGTCTGGTATCTTTTCCCTTTGCTTCCCTCGATCTCTTCGTCCCTTAATTTTCCCAGTTGTTACAATATATTCCAGCTGTTCTCTTCTCATTACATGGCCAAAAAATGATGATTGTTTCTTCCTAATATTGGAAATTTGCTCTGTTTTTGCTTTGACCTCTTTCAGAACGTTTTCATTACTCTTCTTAGCTGTCCATGGTATTCTCAACATTCTTCTGTAAAACCACATTTCTACAGACTCCAGTGATTTTCTTGTCTGTTGTCCTATTGTCCATGATTCACATCCATATGTTAAGACTGGCTCTACATAACATTTAAAAACTCTTTTTCTTGTTTCTATTGTCACAAATGGATTGCACAGTATCTTCCTCATTTTTCATAATTCCACCAGTCATTCTACATCTCAGTAACAAATAATAATACATAAATATTATTATATGGGGAACTTCCGAGGCGATAATAGGGAATAATAGAACAAATAAGTATGTGTTAGCACTCGGAAAAATTAACAGACAAACAACAACAGAAAAAAACGAAGAACAATATATGGTCCGAAGTGGGATCGAACCCGTACTCACTGGCACCGCGCCTTGCCACGAGAGGCCGAACGCTTGGCACACTGCCACTCAGCCAACTAAAAAATTGGCTATTGTAGTAGTGTCTTCCACGAAAGGCGCTCTCAATGACTATAGCATAGGGTAACGATCTCAGACCGGAAATAAATTGTATATTTGTACTTTCCTATTAATGCAAGTATCTCCCAGTAGGGCTGAATACTTGTGTTGTAGACAAACATTTATAGGACGAAACAGCACGAATAGTAGTTTCCAGTGGTTATATACTGGTAACAAATAATAATACATAAATATTATTATATGGGGAACTTCCGAGGCGATAATAGGGAATAATAGAACAAAGAACACATACTTATTTGTTCTATTATTCCCTATTATCGCCTCGGAAGTTCCCCATATAATAATATTTATGTATTATTATTTGTACCCAGTATATAACCACTGGGAACTACTATTCGTGCTGTTTCGTCCAATAAATGTTTGTCTACAACACAAGTATTCAGCCCTACTGGGAGATACTTGCATTAATAGGAAAGTACAAATATACAATTTATTTCCGGTCTGAGATCGTTACCCTATGCTATAGTCATTGAGAGCGCCTTTCGTGGAAGACACTACTACAATAGCCAATTTTTTAGTTGGCTGAGTGGCAGTGTGCCAAGCGTTCGGCCTCTCGTGGCAAGGCGCGGTGCCAGTGAGTACGGGTTCGATCCCACTTCGGACCATATATTGTTCTTCGTTTTTTTCTGTTGTTGTTTGTCTGTTAATTTTTCCGAGTGCTAACACATACTTATTTGTTCTATTATTCCCTATTATCGCCTCGGAAGTTCCCCATATAATAATATTTATGTATTATTATTTGTACCCAGTATATAACCACTGGGAACTACTATTCGTGCTGTTTCGTCCAATAAATGTTTGTCTACAACACAAGTATTCAGCCCTACTGGGAGATACTTGCATTAATAGGAAAGTACAAATATACAATTTATTTCCGGTCTGAGATCGTTACCCTATGCTATAGTCATTGAGAGCGCCTTTCGTGGAAGACACTACTACAATAGCCAATTTTTTAGTTGGCTGAGTGGCAGTGTGCCAAGCGTTCGGCCTCTCGTGGCAAGGCGCGGTGCCAGTGAGTACGGGTTCGATCCCACTTCGGACCATATATTGTTCTTCGTTTTTTTCTGTTGTTGTTTGTCTGTTAATTTTTCCGAGTGCTAACACATACTTATTTGTTCTATTATTCCCTATTATCGCCTCGGAAGTTCCCCATATAATAATATTTATGTATTATTATTTGTTACCAGTATATAACCACTGGAAACTACTATTCGTGCTGTTTCGTCCTATAAATGTTTGTCTACAACACAAGTATTCAGCCCTACTGGGAGATACTTGCATTAATAGGAAAGTACAAATATACAATTTATTTCCGGTCTGAGATCGTTACCCTATGCTATAGTCATTGAGAGCGCCTTTCGTGGAAGACACTACTACAATAGCCAATTTTTTAGTTGGCTGAGTGGCAGTGTGCCAAGCGTTCGGCCTCTCGTGGCAAGGCGCGGTGCCAGTGAGTACGGGTTCGATCCCACTTCGGACCATATATTGTTCTTCGTTTTTTTCTGTTGTTGTTTGTCTGTTAATTTTTCCGAGTGCTAACACATACTTATTTGTTCTATTATTCCCCATTCTACATCTCACCTCTTTTGTACATCTTCCGTCTGAGGCTAACAAAGTTCCCAAATATTTAAATTCATTTAGCTGTTTTAATATTGTTCAACTTGTATTTATTTTGCACTGAGGTAATGTATTTTTCTTTGTTGTTACCATTACTTCTGTCTTTTTGCTATTAAGACTGAGTCCTTTATTTTTGCTTTCTTTCACTATAATGTCCTACATTTCTTGTAACTCATTTTTACTCTTAGCGATTAAGACTGTATCATCAACATACCTTAGATTATTTATATTATTTCGCATAATACAGACAAAGTAACAAGTTTCACATTATATGGGTTGCTTAGTTGGCCGTGTGCTCTAGTGCAGGTTTCTCGTGGCAGGGCGCTGTGTCAGGGAGTACGGGTTCGATTCTGTTTCTGGCTGTCTATTGCTCTTTGTTTTTTCTTTTTTTGTTGTTGATTATTTGTGATTTTTTGTTATAAACAAACCTCTACCCCCTCAGAAGTTTCCCTCCATAATGATATTTAACTATTATAATTATTTGTCTCCTGCTTGTTACTTGTTAGGGAGCCGCGTTAGCTCGGTGGTTAGTGAACTGGACTACAACGTACAAGGGGTAGGGTTCGATCCCAACGGACGGCTTCCGGGTTCACCCAGCCTTAAATGGGTACCGGATTTTTTTCTGGGAAAGTAAAGCAGCACAAGGGTAATACTGACCACATTACCCCAAAAATCATGTGCTGAAGGTCTGTAAAATATATGGTCACTAACACCATATTGCCTATACGCCACTTGGCGTGATGGGGGTACTTTACTTACTTATATTACTTCTTTGTCCACACAAATCACACGATTGGTTAAATAATTGATTAAACTCATTACACAATGTATTATTTACATATCCATTATAGTCCGTTCAGAAATTCATAACCACACTTGAATTAGCTTTACGTGATAACCGTTTGTTATTTTGCTTTCAACTTTTGCATGTAATCTTATAATATTGATGTCGTTATAGAAATATTTTTTGCTCGGAGAAATTTGATCTAGTTTAAAAGTTTTCTTCTTTAGGCTATATTAAATTCACCCTGTTTGAATTTGACACCATTTTAGGATATATACATTAATTTGGTGCGGTCGTTCACGTAAAATAGTTTGGCTATTGCAGAAACACTAAGTTCAGGAAAATCCCGTGCACAAAACTGAATTGTTATTGAACGACATGACGCACCACGGCCTGGGCATTAATTACCGAAGGGAAGGCGTATCTTTATTAATTTTGTGAAGACTCAGAAGACAATTTGTTGACTTTAAATACCAACATTTATATCTAAATTACAATGAGTTTGAAATGCAAATTTATAACTATGCAAAAGGTTACTGTTTTACTATATCAGCACTTCCTTAGGGAATTCAAGATGGGACAAAGTGCCTACTGCATCAAATACAAAAGAGCAAATTAGGACATGGCTTGCGAATGAAAATGTCAAATTTGACGACACATATTTAAAACCCGAATTGTTACAACTTGTGAAGAATACGAATAAGAAAAAGGTGTACCATGTTGACAAAATCATTGAGAAATACGGCCACACGTGAAGTGAAGGAAATGCGCGAAAATGATTATGATATTGTTTATTTAGATGAAACTTGGATCAACGCTCATCATACAAATGAAAAGGAATGGCAGTTAGCAGATGGAAGTATTAAAAGATCAGTACCAAGCAGTAAAGGGCAACGTTTGATAGTTGCACATGCAGGTAGCAGACATAATGGGTTGTTGCAGAATGCTCATCTCGTTTTCATTTCAAAATCCATAGACAATAGAGACTACCACTCCGAAATTAATGGGCACATATTTAAAGACTGGATCGAGAAAAGTATCCTTCCAATATTAGATCGACCTTCTTGTCTGATAATGGACAATGCTTCATACCATAACGTAGTTAACGTAGAAGATAGAATCCCAACATCATCAAGTACAAAAGATGCAATCAAAACGTGGCTCATAAAAGAACACATACAAGTTAACGACAGCTACTTGAAACCCGAATTGCTTAGCCTTGTAAAACAGACACAACGTACAAAGATATTTAAAATAGACAAGTTAATTCAAGAACATGGCCATAGATGTTTGAGACTACCTCCATATCATGCACACTTAAATCCTATAGAACTAGTTTGGGCAAAAGTTAAAGGACACGTAGCATATACAAATAAAACTTTCAAATTATGCGATGTTGAGACACTTACAAATCAGGCTCTATCAAATATAAATAAAGACTACTGGGTAAAATGTGAGGATCATGTGTTACGACAAGAAGAGGAATATTGGAAAAAGGATGGTTTGTTGTTTGTTCAGCCGAAAGCAGTAATCGACCTATTTGACTCGTCTGATTCTGAATGATCATTACTCTGATTAAGTCTACAGATAAATAGTTTGATTTGCAAAATTTCCTAGTTGATTTGTTAAACAGTTTATTGTTCAAGACCACCCAAGCAATCAAAAATATGTTATAAGCAAACCAACAACCATTACTTTGAATGGAAGCCTGCTTGAGTCAGTACAGAAATTCAGCTATCTTGGATCCACTATTACAGCCACACTTTCCTTAGATGAGGAACTAAATGTACGTATTTGAAAGGCAGCGACAACATTTGGGAAACTCACACCAAGAGCATGGAACTATATCAAATTGACTCTACGAACAAAAGTTCTATATATAATTTAAAATTTGTATACTTGCCACCCAGTAAAATTTTATGGACACGCCTATGGGTCATCGTTGCACTAGATTACTGTAAAACATTTTGATTAGGGTCAAAATAATAGTTACATGGGCAAAGATCAAAGGAATTCGCCGCTTTAAGAAAACCGTTATAGCTAGACATCGAGTAACACATATGTTCTCGTGACATGGACATTTTAACACCGTATGCCAAAAATCATGTGAAATCATCAAGAACTTTTTGAATTATAAATCATAACATCTCGGCAAACGATTCTGAACGGACTATAGTATCCATTACATGTGAAAGTTCAATGAAATTAGGTTAGATACAAAAATAAAAATTTTCAACTCTAATGTTAAGTCAGTCCTATTATATGGCTGTGAAGCATGGAGAACAACAAAATTGACAATCATGAAGATACAGACTTTCGTTAATGGATGCTTACGCAGAATAAAAGGGTGGAAATGGCAGGACAAAATCACTAACATAGAATTATGGAAATGTACCAGTCAAATACCAGTGGATAAAGAGATGCAGCGAAGACGATGGTGCTGGATAGGACACACACTGCGGAAGCCTGCTGAGAGTATTACACAACAGGCCCTTTTTTTGGAATACCCAGGGAAAAAGACAAAGAGGAAGACCAAGAAATTCTTGGAGAAGACAGACAGAAGCTGAAATGAAGATGATGGGGAAGACATGGAACAATCTTAAAAGAATGGCAAGAAACAGAATGACTTGGAAGTGTTTGTTGAAGACCTATGCTCCACAGGGAGCTGAAAGGTAGAAGAAGAACAATGTATTACACTTTACACATCATTTATTGAACCCTAAACAATATTTCATTCATTGTACTACACACATCATTAATTCTTCTTGGGACATTATTTTTTTACTCTATATTCCAATTATTCATTTGTTGAGTTCTACTTTTCATTTATTGAACTCTACACATCATTATTCAATTAGAATATATATATTCTATATATAATAAGAAAGTACAGATTATCGGTCCGTCACGGACAATGCAAAAACCTTAGAGGTTTGTTTGAAAGTTAGATAGAAACTGAATAGCAGTTGTAAATTGAGTATTTCACATGAAAGAAGACTGCCTTGCTCAGTATGGTGTTTTGAATGAAGAATATTTGATAGATATTTAAAGAATAATAATGTATGGGTAGATATCGGATCTCACTACCAAGAGGTTATGGTTAGATATCGGATTACACTACCCAGAGGTTATGGTTAGATATCGGATTACACTACCCAGAGGTTATGGTTAGATATCGGATCTCACTACCCAGAGGCTATGGTTAGATATCGAATTACACTACCCAGAGGTTATGGTTAGATATCGGATTACACTACCCAGAGGTTATGGTTAGATATCGGATTACACTACCCAGAGGTTATGGTTAGATATCGGATCTCACTACCCAGAGGCTATGGTTAGATATCGAATTACACTACCCAGAGGTTATGGTTAGATATCGGATTACACTACCCAGAGGTTATGGTTAGATATCGGATTACACTACCCAGAGGTTATGGTTAGATATCGGATTACACTACCCAGAGGCTATGGTTAGATATCGAATTACACTACACAGAGGCTCTGGTTAGATATCGAATTACACTACCCAGAGGCTATGGTTAGATATCGAATTACACTACACAGAGGCTCTGGTTAGATATCGGATTACACTACCAAGAGGCTATGGTTAGATATCGGATTACACTACACAGAGGCTATGGTTTGCCAAGATACCGTGAAAGTGAAACATTCCTACCGCCAATGGTGTAATTCGAGCTCGGTACATTTCTATCCGGAGGTTAGTGTCTTATATCTGGACCACCAAACACCTCCAAGTGATCTAATATGGCACATCGATTTATCTCCCGATTTATCATTAATTATTATCATTATCATTATTATCATTGTTATCATTGCTGTCAATATAATTATTAATTAGTATCATCATCATGATCATTGTTGTTTTTATTATTATTACTATTCATCATCATCATCATCATCATCATCATCATCATCATCATCATCATCAACATCATCATCACCATCATCATAATTGTTATTGTTGCAATTGTTATTATTATCATTATTATTCTCATCATCAATATCATCATTATCATCATCATCATTATTATTATTATCATCATTATCATGATTTGTATTATTATTATAGTTATTATTATCATTGCTATTATTGTCATTATTATTATCATCATCAATATCATCATTATCTTTGTTATTATAATAATAATTATTATTATCATTATTATCATCTTATTATTATAATTGTTGTTATTATCATTGTTATCATTATTATTATTATCATTGTTATTATTAGCATTTTTATTATTATCACCACCCTCACTATTATCATTGTTATTATTATCATTGCTATTATTAGCATTGTTATTATTAGCATTGTTATTATTAGCATTGTTATTATTAGCATTGTTATTATTAGCATTGTTATTATTATCATTGTTATTATAAGCATTGTTATTATTATCACCACCCGCACTATTAGCATTGTTATTATTAGCATTGTTATTATTAGCATTGTTATTATTAGCATTGTTATTATTAGCATTGTTATTATAAGCATTGTTATTATTAGCATTGTTATTATTAGCATTGTTATTATTAGCATTGTTATTATTATCATTGTTATTATTAGCATTGTTATTATTATCATAGTTATTATTATCACCACCCTCACTATTATCATAGTTATTATTATCACCACCCTCACTATTATCATTGTTATTATTATCACCACCCTCACTATTATCATAGTTATATTATTATCACCACCCTCACTATTATCATAGTTATATTATTATCACCACCCTCACTATTATCATTGTTATTATTATCACCACCCTCACTATTATCATTGTTATTATTATCACCACCCTCACTATTATCTTTGTTATTATTATCATTATCATCATTATTATTATTATCATTGTTATTATAATCATTATAATCATCATCTTTATTGTCATTGTTGTTATTAATATCATTGTTACTATTATTCGTCATCATCATCATCATCATCATTATTATCTTAGTTATTGTTATCATTGTTATTATTATCATTGTTATTATTATCATTGTTATTATTATCATTGTTATTATTATCATTGTTATTATTATCATTGTTATTATTATCATTGTTATTATTATCATTGTTATTATTATCATTACTATTTGTACATTCCTAAGAACTGTTTACTAAAGAACAAAGGGGTTTGATCGGTCCCGTCTACTTACTGAGAAAAGCTGATGTATCTACAATCAACACGTTACAGGAACAATCAGTCTGTATATGCTTCGAGAAATGCTGGGGTTTTTAGGCGGAGCGGATATGGAATGTCGCGACTGCTGTGAAGCAGATTCCATGAATAGAGTAGAATAGCTACAGAGCATACACACAATGTAGCTCAGTGGTTAGTGAACTGGACTACAAAGGACGAGGGGTAGGGTTCGATCCCAACCGACGGCTTCCGGGTTCACCCAGCCTTAAATGGGTACCGGATTTTTTTCTGGGAAAGTAAAGCGGCACGGGCGTAATACAGACCACATTACCCCAAAAATCATGTGCTGAAGGTCTGTAAAATATAGGGTCACTAACACCATATTTCCCTATACGCCACTTGGCGTGACGGAGGTACTATACTTTTATTTTTATACACACAATGTAGATTTTAAAAAAAATGTTGGCCATAAAAAGAATGTGATGACCAAATGAAGATTGAGAGAAAGAGAGAGAGAGAGAGAGAGAGAGAGAGAGAGAGAGAGAGAGAGAGAGAGGGAGAGAGAGAGAGAGAAATGTGGTGTAAGCTTCCATAGATGAGCTGGCAGGAAAACACGGGAAATCTCGCGTTGGAGAGAGAAATCTTCTGAGCAGCTGTTATGGTGTTACAAGCAGCTAGATAATGATGGGTTTTTGTTTCATAGTTTTAACCAGAGGTGCAAGCATCAACAATTATGGCAATCAATTTTTTTTTAATTTTAATTCAAGAACAGGCCATGTGTCTGTGCAAAACATCAATTCCTTTATTGTGTTGATTCCTCAGTTCAATTATTACCTGCACAAAACATCAATTCCTTTATTGTGTTGATTCCTCATTTCAATTACTACCTGCACAAAACATCAATTCATTTAATGTGTTGATTCCTCATTTCAATTACTACCTGCACAAAACATCAATTCATTTAATGTGTTAATTCCTCATTTCAATTACTACCTGCACAAAACATCAATTCGTTTAATGTGTTGACTCCTCATTTCAATTACTACCTGCACAAAACATCAATTCCTTTATTGTGTTGATTCCTCAGTTCAATCACAACGCACGCGCAAAAAATCAATTCCTTTATTATTTTTATTCCTCAGTTCAATCACTACCTGCACAAAACATCAATTCCTTTATTGTGTTGATTCCTCAGTTCAATCATTACCTGCACAAAACATCAATTCCTTTATTGTGTTGATTCCTCAGTTCAATCATTACCTGCACAAAACATCAATTTCTTTATTGTGTTGATTCCTCAGTTCAATCATTACCTGCACAAAACATCAATTCCTTTATTGTGTTGATTCCTCAGTTCAATCATTACCTGCACAAAACATCAATTTCTTTATTGTGTTGATTCCTCAGTTCAATCACCACCTGCACAAAACATCAATTCCTTCGAGGTTTACGGACCCGTCGACCTTGACACGGAAACAAGTTTGAGTGGTGGAGAAGGCAGCACTACCACTGGGTCGAGCAGCGAAGATCCGGAGTTTGTTCTCACTGACTGCTCCCGTGATATCTCCCTGGATGAGATCTCAGGAGTAACGAGAGAGAGGAAGGACTCGGGTGTTGGGCACTCGCTGCCCCGGGCATCAAGGTCTGTTATAATTTTGTGTTCGTTGTTTTTAATCAAAGTCAGTGCCCAGGGCAGCATGGTCTATTATAATGTTGTGCTTAGGGCATCAGGGTCTGTTATAATTGTGTGTTCGTTGTTTTTAGTCAAAGTTGATGCCAGGGACAGCAAGGTCTACAGGACACAGCGCAGTGACTTAAAGGAAATTGTTAAATTGCACTCTTTCATACATGTCACGATAAATATAGAAAAAGTCAACTTGTTAGTTGAACCACTGTTGGCATGACAGCAAGGGAGATGATTGCTGAAAAAGCCTACTTAGTTCTCATTCAACTTGCAAGGCCGATAGATACCGTTGCACGGTTGTAATAGAATTCATTTCTTTAAACATTCAAACTTATCAATTAGGAACGTCTCGAAGTACTTTGCTAAACTAAACTATGGAAATAAAAGATGTTAGTAACAAACCATAACAAACAATAGAAACAAGAAAAAGAGTTCTTAAATGTTTTGTAGAGCCAGTCTTAACATATGGATGTGAATCATGGACAATAGGACAACAGACAAGAAAATCAATGGAGTCTGTAGAAATGTGGTTTTACAGAAGAATGTTGAAAATACCATGGACAGCTAAGAATAGTACTGAAAATGTTGTGAAAGAGGTCAAAGCAAAAACAGAGCTAATTTCCAATATTAGGAAGAAAAAATTGTCATTTTTTGGCCATGTAATGAGAAGAGAACAACTGGAATATATTGTAACAACTGGGAAAATTAAGGGACGAAGAGGCAGAGGGAAGCAATGATAAAAAATACTGGACAGCTTAAGAGAATGACTTGGCAGACGGTCAACAACAGAAATGATAAATAACTGTCGAGATCGAAAGTTATGGACAGACCTAATCACCTACGCCAGCAGGCCCGCTACTTCATGATGATGATGATGATGAGTAACAAACCATACTTCGGCTGTCCCCTATATCTCTTACCCAACTCTGCGGCATCTCGATCTTTTCCTCCTCTCGGGTACCCTGTTCTGGTCAGTTCTTTCCACTTTGTGTAAAGGTAAAGGTCAAGAGGTACGAGACTTGAACCGGCGTCTTAGCACGCGAGTTTCCACCCATATGCGCTCGGCGGCCTATCCAGAAATGTCCGGAGACTTCTGGATAGTGTCGCTTCAAGCATCGAAACTCACGATGCGAGGCGACATTCCTCACCTTCCCACGTTAATACCCTGGTACCCATTTCTGCCAACGGCTGGGTCGACGTTGGGTTTTTCTTTTGTTTCCAACCACGAGTACCACTCACACTGCTCCCAGAGGGAATCGAACTCTGGTTGTCCGAACGTTGATAGTTTTCCCCAACTAGGCTACCGTGACCTCCACTCTGTGTATGCACACGGGCCTTACACAGACCTGTGTGTGTGAACTTCTGGTTATTCGTGCTGTGTGAGCACATTTTCACTTTGGAACGTGTACCGTGGCGTTCATTTTCTTTCTGGTCACAGCGCAGTTTGTAGGGAAGACCTTTTATTCTTATTTGTATTTCTCATTCTGGGTGACTGGTTGGTCTCGAGGCAAGACACCGGCCTCGAGACAGAGAGGTTGTGAGTTCAAATCCTGGCTGAATCAGTTGGGATTTTTATTTATAATTTCTCTCTGCGGTAACCACCCCTGGTCTCAGCAGCGAGGCCTGGCTTGAAACGTCAATTACTCATCGACGGATAAAATATGAGTACCTACTAAGTCAGAGTTATCTGCCTGTGCGGCGAGGGACCCCTGTGCACATGGCTGCTAGGGAAAAATGGATTAACACGCAAAATTCAGTTCCTAGTCTCTAGGGACTTCGTCAGAGGTAAAAGCTGGCGAACGAAAAAAAGAATTAATTAAAAAAATTGTAATTCTAGTTCGATATTTTTATTTTTGTATATTATTATTTTTTTTTTTTAAATACGTGTCTGTGTGTGTGTGTGTGTGTGTGTGTGTGTGTTGTATGTTTGTTCCTGCTGAATACCTATTGGGCCGAAACGTTGTTCTAATTTGTGTCCATACTGTTTTTTTTTCCTTTTTTCATATATTTTGTTTCGTTTCTCCTTACAATTAGCTTTACTGCAGTTTCGCATTTTTATGCATTTCTTTGCAATGACGCTACTTAAGTTTCTACACGGCTGACTAGAATACGGTGGCTGGTTGTACACTGACATTTAACTCATTGAGTTGGAACGGGGTTACGTTATATATTCTGATAAAATATTAGAGAAGTCCTGGCTTCTGTTGTCTCCTATGAATATCTGCCGCTGTCAGGTGAGGAAACAAATGTGTTAGTCTGGAAGAACAGCTTGTCTGGGTGAAACGACTTTGACTACAAACATCTGCTACCCTGCAGGAAAGTACAGAAACAGCATTAGTTAGTTTGGAATTCTCAAACATATACACTTAAACAAATGTAAGGCCTCCCTCGAACTGTGAGGCCCTAAACTGTAGCTTACTTAGCCTAGGCCTTAATCCGGCCCTGCTTGGTACCCAATTTGGGAGAAATATCGTCATCAGATCGAATGTCTTTGTACAACGATGCATTCACCACAGCCCGACTGAAAGAATCTCTGTCTCTAGCAAGATCTCACACAGAACATTGCATTCACCACAGCCCGACTGAAAGAATCGCTGTCTCTAGCAAGATCTCCCACAGAACATTGCATTCACCACATCCTGACTGAAAGAATCGCTGTCTCTAGCAAGATCTCCCACAGAGCATTGCATTCACCACATCCTGACTGAAAGAATCGCTGTCTCTAGCCAGATCTCCCACAGAACGTTGCATTTACCACAGCCCGTCTAGACGAATCTCTGTCTCTAGCAAGATCTCCTACAGAACATTGCATTCACCATAGTCCGTCAGAAAAAAAATCTCTGTATCTAGCCAGATTTCTCACTTCTGCTGTCATGTTCAAGATCTCCTTGATGCCTTTAAACCACCTTCTTCTTGGTTTGCCCCTGATGCGTCGTCCAGGTATCATGCCTTCTATTATTAAGGAAAGTAAGATAAATTTGTGACACTTAAAAGAAAGGGAATCAATCCCACGTAATTGTGTGCTAAAATTCTATGTACTAGGGACCACAACGTGCGAAACACAGTGCAACGCAATCCACCAATCAGCAACAAGAAGATTTTGAAAAGTCAAAATTAAAATGCTAATTTATGGGTAACGAAGAACGGTTTTTAATGTCTCGTGGGCGTGGCAAGTTAATAAAAAAAATGCGAATGTTTCAGAGAACGGCAGCGCAAAAAAATCCGGTGGCACAGTTTCCAAAAAAGTCACAGACCAGCCATCAGTAGCAAGGACATGCAGATGAACAACCTGACCGTCTGTCAAATGGTTCGGCTACAGAAACTGTCTCTGCTCAAACTGACAGCCATCATGGAAAAGTGTTTGCCAATCAGCAGGTCTGGGTGGAACTGGATGATGCCCAGGTTTTTGAAAAAGCAGAAGGTAAATAGGTTTTTGTTAATATCGTATTTATTTTACTTAACTTTCCACTTTTATTTATGATGGTGCCTTTCAGCGTTGAGGGAACATGTAGAGTCAAGTAAATGTACTGTAAGGTGACTCCTGCATTGTGACGGCTATTACATTCAATTTAACTTATTTTAGGTCCACCTTTTCTTTCCTAATCTTTACTTTCAGATGCTATGACGCTCTGGAGGATACTGTCTGGTGGTTATCGTATTGTGCATCCTTCTTCTTATCCTTCATCTAATCCTCCTACTTCGTATCCTTCTTATTATCCTTTTTCTTCTTATCCTTATTCTTCGTCTTAGTTTTCTTCTTATTCTTATTCTTTTTATCCTTCTTCTTCTTATCCTTCATTTTTCTTCTTATCCTTCTTCTTCTTATCCTTCTTCTTCTTATCCTTCTTATCTTTCTTCTTCTTATCCTTCTTCTTCTTATCCTTCTTCTTATCCTTCTTCTTATCCTTCTTCTTCTTATCCTTCTTCTTCTTATCCTTCTTCTTCTTATCCTTCATTTTTCTTCTTATCCTTATTCTTATCCTTCTTCTTCTTATCTTATTCTTCTTCTTATCCTTCTTCTTCTTATCATTCTTCTTCTTATCCTTCTTCTTCTTATCCTTCTTCCTCTTATCTTATTCTTCTTCTTATCCTTCTTCTTCTTATCCTTCTTCTTCTTATCCTTCTTCTTCTTATCCTTCTTCTTTCCCCCCAATAATGACAGAATTGAGAGTTATATGAAACATATAAGCCGGAACACGACAGCTTAAACAAGCTCAGCGGACATGAGCAAACCAAGATATTCAGACTCAGAACATGCAACTGTGGCTTGGAGCACACCTACACAAGATATGACCCGGTGACTTTGCAACATGCGACTGTGGGGTTATCCGGACAATTACCAGAGCATACAGCCTACAGGGATTTATTCAGGATGGCGTCCTTACGTGGACAGTGTTTTCCGTTACTGCGTGTGTTGTTTTGAAATACGTCAGTTACACGCGGTGTGTGCTGCTTGGATTTAGTGTTCTGATCATGCCTGTTGTGGTTGTTTAACTTCTGACCGGCTGGTGGATGGTGGAAAGCTCTCGTTGTTAAGTGGGTATTTACCTTCTTTTCACTCGAGATAGCCCTATCAGTGATAGGTCATTGTTTTTCACTGTGACGCCATGCAGACGGAAATGTCTATTCCGAATTGTACAAAGTCTGCAACGGTGGATGGGGCGGAAGAGTCAACAATGACCAACGGCCCAGAAAGCGAAAACAGCAAAGTGTGTGGTACACAAGAGGCATGTTCAGGACACGAATGACGAATGTGGTTGACTACTGTGAAAGAGATTGGAGCCTCATCATGTACTACTCCAGATGAAGCCATGGAGTGGAATTCGAACTTATGTCAGCGATTTTTGGGCCATGTTAAAAGACACAACATCCTACTAAAAATAATCCGGGCGGGAAAATACAAGGTAAAAGAGGCAGAGGCAGACCAAGACTAACATGGACAAGTAACATCAAAAGATGGACAAATCAGCCTATAAAAAACCTGCATCATCAAAGCAAGAGACAGAGCAGAATGGCTCTCCATAGTAGCCAACCTTTGTTGCGGAGATGGCACTCGATGATGATGATGATGATCCTACAGGACTGAAGCACTCTCAACACACTAAGAACACAAATATGGCCCACAGAAACAACCCTGCATGACAAGTTATATAGGAACCGGTGACTACCTCAAAAGCACCGTCTTATAAAGTAAAGGTAAAGTACGAGACTTGAACCGGCGCCTTAGCACGCGAGTTTTCACCCATATGTGCTCGGCTGTCTATCCAGAAGTGTTCGGAGACATCTGGAAAGTGTCGTTTCATGCATCGAAACTCACGATACGAGGCGGCGTTCCTCACCTTCCCAGAGTAATACCCTGGTACCCATTTCTGCCTTGAGCCGCGATAGTTCAGTGGTTAGTGAACTGGACTACAAAGGACAAGGGGTAGAGTTCGATCTCAACCGACAGCTTCCGGGTTCACCCAGCCTTAAATGGGTACCGGATTTTTTTCTGGGAAAGTAAAGCGGCACGGGCGTAATACCGACCACATTACCCAAAAAATCATGTGCCAAAGGTCTGTAAAATGTATGGTCACTAACACCATATTCCCTATACGCCACTTGGCGTGACAGGGGTACTTTACTTTTTTTTTTTACTTTTACTAGTACAACTCACACTGCTTCCAGCGGGAATCGAACACGGGTTGTCCGAATGTCGGTAGCCCAGTCGGGTGGTTTTTTTCAAAGGGAATAATAGAACAAAGAAGTATGTGTTAGCACTCGGAAAAATTGACAGAAAACAACAATAGAAAAAAACGAAGAACAATATATGGTCCGAAGCGGGATCGAACCCGTACTCAGTGGCATCGCGCCTTGCCACGAGAAGCCGAACGCTTGGCACACTGGCACGCAGCCAACTAAAAAATTGGCTATTGTAGCAGTGTCTTACACGATGGCGTTCTCAATGACTATAGCATAGGGTAACGTACACAGACCGGAAATAAATTGTATATTTGTACTTTCCTATTAATGCAAGTATCTCCCAGTAGGACTGAATACTTGTGTTGTAGACAAACATTTATTGGACGAAACAGCATGAATAGTAGTCTCCAGTGGTTATATACTGGGTACAAATAATAGTACATAAATATTATTATATGGGGAACTTCCGAGGCGATAATAGGGAATAATAGAACAAAGAAGTATGTGTTAGCACTCGGAAAAATTGACAGAAAACAACAATAGAAAAAAACGAAGAACAATATATTGTCCGAAGCGGGATCGAACCCGTACTCAGTGGCACCGCGCCTTGCCACGTTCTATTGTTGTTTGTCTGTCAATTTTTCCGAGTGCTAACACATACTTCTTTGTTCTATTATTCCCTATCGCCTCGGAAGTTCCCCATATAATAATATTTATGTACTATTATTTGTACCTGTTTTATTCAAACTAGGCTACCGAAGCTCCCTCACCATCTTGTTCGTGACCCAGGCTGGTCTAAATGCATAGCAGTAGCTGATCGCTGAAGAAGAATATACATACGAAGAATATACATACGAAGAATATACATATCAAGAATATACATACGAAGAATATACATACGAAGAATATACATACTAAGAATATACATACGAAGAATTTACATACCAAGAATATACATACCAAGAATATACATACCAAGAATTTACATACCAAGAATATACATACGAAAAATTTACATACCAAGAATCTACATGCGAAGAATTTACATACCAAGAATTAACATACCAAGAATGTCCATACCAAGAATATACATACCAAGAATATACATACGAAGAATTTACATACGAATAATATACATACCAAGGATATACAAACGAAGAATTTACATACGAATAATATACATACCAAGAATATACATACGAAGAATTTACATACGAATAATATACATACCAAGGATATACAAACGAAGAATTTACATACCAAGAATATACATACCAATAATTTACATACCAAGAATATACATACCAAGAATTTACATAAAGGAGAAGAAGAGAAAGAATATGAAATAAGAAAAGGAGAAGATAAAGGAGAAGAAGAGAAAGAATAAGAATATGAAGGAGAAGAAAAAAGGAGAAGAAGAGAAAGAATAAGAATATGAAGGAGAAGAAAAAAGGAGAAGAAGAGAAAGAATATGAAATAAGAAAAGGAGAAGTTAAAGGAGAAGAAGAGGACGAATAAGAATATGAAGGAGAAGATAAAGGAGAAGAAGAGGACGAATAAGAATATGAAGGAGAAGATAAAGGAGAAGAAGATAAAGGAGAAGAAGAGAAGGAAGATTACAGAAAATTAAAATGTTGACATTTGTAACTTTCTTTAGATGACAGACTTGAGCGAGAAGAAAGTTTTCGGTGTTCCATTTAGTGTGATGACCCAAAGAACTGGCCAGCCCTTACCTCAGTGTGTTCTCTACGCTATGAGGTACCTCAGACGCAACTGCCCAAACGCTATCGGGATTTTCCGTAAATCAGGAGTTAAGTCCAAGATCCATCAGCTGAGAGATGACTTGGAGAATGACCCAGGTGAGTGGTAATCTGAAATGACCCAGGTGAGTGGTAATCTAAAATGACCCAGGTGAGTGGTAATCTAAAATGACCCAGGTGAGGGGTAATCTAAAATGACCCAGGTGAGTGGTAATCTAAAATGACTCAGCTGAGTGGTAATCTAAAATGACCCAGGTGAGTGGTAATCTAAAATGACCCAGGTGAGTGGTAATCTAACATAGAACAATGGGGGGAATACTAAACAAGCAATCATCACCGTCAAGTACCACGCCTGCTGGGGTAGGTGATCATGTCTCTCCCCATCTGTCGATCTCGACAGTTATTTATCATTTCGGTTGTTGACCTTCTGCCAAGACATTATCTTATAAGCTGGCTGGTATCTTTTCATTTTGCTTCCCTATATCTCTTCGTCCCTCTGCCAAACAATTCCTTTCAGCTGTCAAAAGTAAAGTAAAGTAAAGTACCCCCGTCACGCCAAGTGACGTATAGGGAATATGGTGTTAATGACCATACATTTTACAGAACTTCGGCACATGATTTTTGGGGTAATGTGGTCGGTATTAGGCACGTTCCGCTTTACTTTCCCAGAAAAAAAAAATCCGGTACCTATTAAAGGTTGGGTGAACCGGAAGCCGTCGGTTGGGATCGAACCCTACCTCTTGTCCTTTGTAGTCCAGTTCACTAACCACTGAGCTATCGCGGCTCCCCATAGGTGATTATGTCTTTCCACAACTGTCGATCTCGACAGTTATTTATCATTTCTGTTGTTGACCTACTGCCAATTAAGCTGCCAGAAACCACAAAATAAAAATCCCAATTGATACAGCCGGGATTTGAACTCACAACCTCTCTGTCAGATCAACCAACACCCCCCTCCCCCACCCACACCCCATTGTTCAAGATTGATTCTGTTGGTTCTTTCAGTTATTGTCCCATTTGTAATTGTATCTCTTCTGGTCTCTCCCGCCAATTTTTTATTTTTATACGGTTCTCGTTTCCATGGTGATTAATTTCCTCTTCCTGTGTGTTGTTAATGGCCATTGTTGGCACTGGTAGCTTTGGGTTGTGACACACACATATATATCTTTACTCTTTGCTTCCCTCTATCTCTTTGTCCCTTATTTTTTCCGTTTGTAATAATATAGTTCAGCTGTTATCTTCTCATTACATGGCCAAAACGTGAAGATTTGCAAAGATGATAAGCAAACACTTCTTCCTCTTCTACCCTTTTTTTAGCTCCCAGTGGAGCATAGGTCTTCAACAAACACTTTCTAAGTCGTTCTGTTTTTTGCCATTCTTTTAAGATCATTCCATGTCTTCCCCGTCATCTTCATCTCTGCTTCTATCTGACTTCTCCAAGAATTCCTTTGTCTTCCTCTTTGTCTTTTCCTTTGGGGATTCCAAAAAATGGGCCTGTTGTATAATACTCTCAAACAAACACTAGTGGAATTATATTCGCGACACATCAGGTGGTGTTAGATAGGACATATACAAGAAGAGAAGAAGCTGATTGAAAGTAGTACACAACATTTTTTGGGGGAGAAGGGGTCACAGAGAAGGAGGCAGAAAGAATAGAATAGAATAGAATAGAATAGAATAGAATAGAATAGTGACAAAAAAGTAAAGTGCCCCCGTCATGCCAAGTGGCGTATAGGGAATATGGTGTTAGTGACCATAAATTTTACAGACCTTCGGCACATGGTGTTTGGGGTAATGTGGCCGGTATTATGCCCGTGCCACTTTACTTTCCCAGAAAAAAATCCGGTACCCATTAAAGGCTGGGTGAACCCGGAAGCCGTCGGTTGGGGTTGAATCCTACCTCTTGTCATTTGTAGTCCAGTTCACTAACCACTGAGCTATCGTGGCTCCCTAGAATAGAATAGAATATTTGGGCGAGCCGTTCAATCTCGGCAAGGCAGCTGATGCCTACTATTGTGTCCTTACCTCTCAATCTTCTAAGACGCGCTGAAAATGTACACTCATTATGTGCAAGACTGTTCAAGATTTTCTTAAAGGTAATCTGAAAATAAATACAAGTGGAACAATATTAACGCATGTAAATGAATTTAAATATTTGGGAACAATGTTAACCTCATATGGAAGATGTACAACAGAGGTGAGATGCAGAATGGCTCAGACAAAAGCAGCTTTCCAAAAACATGAGGAAGATACTGTAACTGTGCAATCCATTTTTGACAATATAAACAAGGAAAAGAGTTCTTAAATGTTATGTAGAGCCAGTCTTAACATATGGATGTGAATCATAGAGAATAGGACAACAGACAAGAAAATCACTGGAGTCTGTAGAAATGTGGTTTTACAGAAGAATGTTGATGGACAGCTAAAAAGAGCGATAAAAATGTTCTGAAAGAGGCCAAAGTAAAAAGAGAGGTAATTTCCAATAATAGGAAGAAACAATCATCATTCTTTTGCCATGTAATGAGAACTTCTTCTTCTTCTTCTTTCCTTCCTCATCTGCCTTTCAGTGTCGAGGGGCTGGAATATAATGTAACAACTGGGAAAGTTGAGGGACGAAGAGATAAGACTTAAGCAGAAAAGATACCAGACAGCTTAAGAGAATGGCTTGGCAGAAGGTCAACAATAGAAATGATAAATGACTGTTGAGATCAAAAGTTGTGGAGAGACATGATCACCTACGCCAGCAGGCGTGGTACTTTATGATGATGATCACATTAAGTCGCCATACTTTTCCAATAACACAATTCTGTTACATATTTACAAAAGTTGGGTGAAACCTGAAACAGAATCAGTCTGAGAAAGTCCTTTCTGGCCAATAGTGAAAAAACTAACCAATCAGCTACCACAGTTTCCCCATACAGACCACAAGAACATGTTTCATTTTAATTCAAATTTTGTTGCTTTCCTGATTCTTTCACAGACACTGTAGATTTTGAAGGGATGAACGCTTACAATGTTGCAGACATGCTAAAGACATATTTTAGAGACCTCCCGGAGTGTCTGCTCACCAACAAAATGTCAGATATCTTTCGCAGTATTTACATGCGTAAGTTAATCCTTCAGGGTTATTTTGGATATTTGTTTCGTTCTTTTGTTGTAATAAGTTTTTATTAAAAACAGCAAGCAGCAATAATAAAATATAACTCATCCATTGATATAAAAAGAGAAGCAAGACTGAGATGCATCCTATCACCAAGCTTGTTCAATCTATCTATCTATCTATTGTCCTTTCGAGCCGAAGACGGCACATAGGGCAGAACCACAATCTCAAAAACAGAAACCTTGCGTACCAAAATGGCACATATTGCAGAGATTACTACTCTAAAATCTATGGCTCTGTTTCCATAACAATACTTTTTACAATGACAGCTTGTCAAGACATCAATCAAACTCCTTAGTCGCCTCTTACGACATGCCTGGAAAGTCAGTGTCACTATTCTTTACTTCCCTCATAATGAGGCCCGGTAACACACGGGAATTGTTCAATCTATACAAAAACGCAAATTAAAAAAATATCACAGAGATGTAATGGCAATAACGAGAAAGAAAGAAAAACTAAACATCATGATAGATAATACAACTCTGAAGCAAGTAGACAATTTTAAATATCTGGGTAGCACGTTAACACAAGACAATAACCAAGAGACAGAGATAGATATAAGGTGTAACAAAGCATGCCAAGTTATAGGCCAAGTATCAACACTATTGAAAAACAAAGCAATAACTACGGAAGCAAAAAGGGCAATATACAAATCAATTTTTCTACCAACTCTGTGTTATCAGTGCCAGAATTGGACGCTGGGCTCTAGAACAATAAGAAAGATAGCGACCACCGAAATGAAATGTGTCAGAAGAATGACAGGAAACAGCTTAAGGGACAGAGTAAGTAAACACCGACCTGAGGAAGAAACTCGAAATTGAACCAGCCATCGAATACATAAAGAAACAACAGATAAATTGGTTCGGCCACATAACAAGACAAAAAAGAACTAACAATGACTCAAAGAGCCATAAACAAACGCTACGAAAACGCCAGATTAAGTGGAATACTTTTTATCTGTTGTTTCTTTATGTACTCAATGGAAGGAATTACTCCTAGTTTTTGTCTCAGTTCTTCATCTTTTATCTTAATTCTCAGGCTATTTCCCGTTATCTCTCCAGCCCACTCCAGCGTATCTTTTGATTCTTTTAATTTGGTTTTCTTTGATCTTATCCTGCAAGGTGCTACTTATTTGTAGTGGAAATTGTTTTTTCTTAGGAAAGTGGCTGCTTCTGATGTGTTTATTTATTTACATTTTGATCAATTCATCTTGATACATAAGATGATGTTTGCTAGATAACAACTTCTTTGGTGTGAGTTAACAGTAGGACCAGAGGCAAAAGGCAGATCTATAAGGCAATGTACCCATGATATCATAATGAGCACCATGTTCTATAGATCATTGGCTTTGAACATGTTCTATAGATCATTGGCTTGAACATGTTCTATAGATCATTGGCTTGAACATGTTCTATAGATCATTGGCTTGAACATGTTCTATAGATCATTGGCTTTGAGCATGTTCTATAGATCATTGGCTTTGAACATGTTCTATAGATCATTGGCTTGAACATGTTCTATAGTTCATTGGCTTGAACATGTTCTATAGAGCATTGGCTTGAACATGTTCTATAGATCATTGGCTTGAACATGTTCTATAGAGCATTGGCTTGAACATCACATTTGTCTTCCAAGCTAAAAGATAACTGAGCTGGTGGAAAGTAAAGTAAAATGTAATCTTCTCTATTTTCTATGTTAAGTCAACTACAAATTTAATTTTCCCAATTTTCTATGTTAAGTCAACTAAAAATTTAATCTTCTCTATTTTCTATGTTAAGTAAAAGTAAAGAGCCCTGTCACGCCAAGTGGCGTATAGGGAATATGGTGTTAGTGACCATAAATTTTACAGACCTTCAGCACATGATTTTTGGGGTAATGTGGTCGGTATTACGCCCGTGCCGTTTTACTTTACCAGAAAAAAATTTTGTACCCATTTAAGACTGGGTGAACCTGGAAACCGTTGGTTGGGATCGAACACTACCTCTTGTCCTTTGTAGTCCACTTCACTAATTTTCTTTGGTAACTAAACTAAAATTGAATCTCTATTTTATGGTTGAAAGTAAATTAACATTTATGTTTTTTCTATTTTAGATGTTCCTCCCTCACAGAGGCTGGAAGCCATCCAGACAGCCATCGTACTGCTGCCAGATGAGAACAGGGAGGTCCTGCAGTCTGTGCTTCTCTTTCTTAGTGACATCGCCTCCTATGAAGCAGATCACCAGGTAGAGATTTACCCACAGGACG
This sequence comes from Megaustenia siamemsis, assembly GCA_032433765.1. Taxonomy (NCBI): domain Eukaryota; kingdom Metazoa; phylum Mollusca; class Gastropoda; order Stylommatophora; family Ariophantidae; genus Megaustenia; species Megaustenia siamemsis. Next base: position 8,258,640 of record JAVIAB010000102.1, read on the forward strand.
TCACTATCCTCTTTGACTCTGCTCTGATATTTACTTACATATCTCTGTGCGTTGTTTGTTTGTCCCTGCTGAAGGCCTATTTAGCTGAAATGTCGTTCAAACCCGTGCTGTTCGTTAATTATGCAAAACTTTAATCATACCATTTTTTCTATTTTTTTTTCATTTCTCCTTGGCTCTGCTCTCTCTCTCTCTCTCTCTCTCTCTCTCTCTCTCTCTCTCTTTCTCTCTCTATCATATTGTATATCTGCATCGAAGGTAGACTAACGTGGAGAGCCAGTTTACTTCATCTCATGTCCTCATGGTCTTACTATCTGTGACTAGTCCCTCATTCATCTTCTTGGTTTTATCAATCAACTTCAGTCTTTACCTATCTCTGCCTCTTTTACCTTATTTCTTTCCTTTAACATGACTTTTAGTGTGCTACTATTTCATTTTAGTATTTAAAATTATTTTATTTTTCTTGTCCAAATTGTGTTTAGTAGTTCTTTCTTCACTTCTAGAAGATTCATGATTTCACTATTTGTCTTGCCATCCACCCAATTCCTCTAATTTTTCTACTTCTTTTTAGCCTTCACTCGTTAAAGGAGAATGGATGCGTTGTGTCTCTAGTTTACGACAACGCCGCAATATCTGCACTTTCGGCGCGACACATCCGTCTTCAGCATGTTTTGTCTGAAATGTGTTTAGTTGTTCTCTTTTCATTTTTAGTTGTTTTAAGACTTCATTGTTTGTTTTATTATATATTTACTCTCTATAAACCTGCACATATATTTTTGTTATCTGAAATTTTTAAAGATTTGTGTATATTCACCTCCAGATGAATGCAAGTAACCTGGCTGTGTGCTTCACACCAACAGTCTTCCAACTAGGTCCTGAACAGGTAGCACCATCTAGCCCTAAACGAAACTACAAGAACTCACCAGTCATCCCGGATCCATTTGAGATCATGGAGCAAAAGGCTGCTCATGAGTGTCTGCTCATGATGATCGTAGAATGCAAGAAACTTTTCACTGTGAGTTTCCGCAAAAACTCATTCCCACAATGTAGATCTCTGCCTCCACTACTCTTCACCAGGCTGTCTACAAACTTACCTCAACTGTTCTCCACTAAATTATCCACCAGCTGTCTCCACTGTTCTCCACTAAATTATCCACCAGCTGTCTCCACTGTTCTCCACTAAATTATCCACCAGCTGTCTCCACTGTTCTCCACTAAATTATCCACCAGCTGTCTCCACTGTTCTCCACTAAATTATTGACCAGGTGGCTCCACTGTTCTCCATTAAATTAACCACCAGCTCTTCCTCCACTGCTGTCCATTAAATTATCTATCAGCTCTTCCTCCACTGTTCTCCATTAAATTATCTATCAGCTCTTCCTCCACTTTTCTCCATTAAATTATCTATCAGCTCTTCCTCCACTGTTCTCCATTAAATTATCTATCAGCTCTTCCTCCACTTTTCTCCATTAAATTATCTATCAGCTCTTCCTCCACTTTTCTCCATTAAATTATCTATCAGCTCTTCCTCCACTGTTCTCCATTAAATTATCTATCAGCTCTTCCTCCACTTTTCTCCATTAAATTATCTATTAGCTCTTCCTCCACTGTTCTCCATTAAATTATCTATCAGCTCTTCCTCCACTGTTCTCCATTAAATTATCTATCAGCTCTTCCTCCACTGTTCTCCATTAAATTATCTATCAGCTCTTCCTCCACTTTTCTCCATTAAATTATCTATCAACTCTTCCTCCACTTTTCTCCATTAAATTATATATCAGCTCTTCCTCCACTTTTCTCCATTAAATTATCTATCAGCTCTTCCTCCACTTTTCTCCATTAAATTATATATCAGCTCTTCCTCCACAAGTTAACAGCTGAGATCCCCAAGGCAATTGATAGCCATAATCTAATACAGAAAATGTTCAACATCATTTGGAAAACAGAGAAGATGCCTCATAAATGGAAAAAAGGAATCATTGTTAAGATCCCAAAAAAGGGCAATCTTAGAGATTGTAACAACTGGAGAGGCGTGACACTTTTGTCAGTTGCCTCAAAGTTATTCTGCAAAATCATCCTAAATAGAATAAAGGATTCAATAGATACAGTAATGCCTGAAGAACAGGCTGGGTTTAGAAAAGGGAGAAGCTGCCTTGACCACATTTTTACTCTACAACTTATATTGGAGGAACACATTGAAAAGCAAAAACCTTTTGTACTTAACTTCATCGACTTCAAAAAAGCATTTGATAGTATTCATAGAGATTCTTTGTGGAAAATTCTGAAGCAATATGGTTTACCATCAAAAATTATAAATATTATCAAAGACATGTATGATGGTTACACATGTGCAGTTCGAACAGAGAAAGGACTGAGTGAATATTTCCCAATAGAAACTGGGGTTAAACAAGGATGTATTTTATCGCCCTTGTTATTTGGAATTGTTATGGACTTCATAATGAAGAAATGCTGCACTGGTAATAAAGGCATCGAATGGATACAAGGAGACCAATTGGAGGACCTCGACTTTGCTGATGACATAGTTCTCATCATCAGTCAGATAAAAACGATGCAGGAAAACACAAATGAACTATCATCAATAGCCAGCAAAATTGGGCTTGAGATCAATCATGAAAAGACTAAAGTCATGAAAAGTTTAATTCCAACAGGTGACAAAATATACATGGAAAACAAACCAGTAGAAGAGATCGATCACTTTATCTATCTTGGAAGTCACATTGATCGAGAAGGGGATACGAGTAAATAAATTAGAATCAGAATAGCTAAAACAGCAATGTCTTTCAGAAGCCTTGAAAAGTTGTGGAAATCAAAACTCATCAGCACAAACACAAAACTTAGGCTATTCAAATCAAATGTACTATCAACCCTTACGTATGCGTGTGAAAGCTGGAAAACAACAAGAGATATAGAAACAATGTTGAACGCATTCGAAAATAAATGTCCCAGGAAAATACTTGGTATAGCATGGAACGAATTCAAAACAAATGAGGAAATTAGAGAAATCGCCAATCAACCACTAATATCTTCAGTAATAAAGAAAAGACGATGGTCATACGTTGGACATGTGATGAGAAGAGATAATAACCGAATAGCAAAGCAAGCCCTCATATGGGAAACAACAGGTAAAAGAAAAAGAGGAAGACCCAGGGAGACACTGAAAAGAACATTGATGAGAGAGGCAAGAGCAGCAGGAATCGGCTCCCTCAATGAGATAGAACTGCTTGCACAGAACAGAGACAGATGGCGAGATTTGATAAAATATCTTTAAAAGAAAACTGCTAGAACAAACAATTCATATAGGAGAAGGTGTATCTTGGTCTACGCCCTATGGGCCGGTTATGGCTCGAAAGGTCAATAGATAGATAGAATTCCTCCACTATTCTCCATTAAATTAACCACCAGCTCTTCCTCCACTATTCTCCATTAAATTAACCACCAGCTCTTCCTCCACTGTTCTCCATTAAATTATCTACCAGCTCTGTCTTCACTGTTCTCCATTAAATTATCTAACAGCTCGGTCTCCCTGTTCTCTGACCAACAAACCTGACCAAGCTAGTAGCAAATAAAAAGAGAACCCCAGAAATTATCTTCCTGTGGTCAGATGTGTTGAACCCAAAGGCATAGAATATCACAGCTTGACATAAACAAATCATCCAACTTCATCTAACAACTTCTACACAGAAGATGTCTAAGAGTTGTAGTATTTATTCATTGAGTGCCGTCTCTGCATCAAAGATTAGCTACCCTGGAGAACCATTCCACTCTGTCTCTTGCTTTGATGGTGCAGGTCATCATAGCCTTGTCCATCTCTTGATGTTACTCGTCCATGTTAGTCTTGATCTGCCTCTGCCTATTTTACCTTGTATTTTCCCTTCCAACATTACTTTTAGTAGGCTGTTGTGTCTTTTAATATGCCTCAAAAATCTCATTTGTCTTGTTTGTATTGTTTTTAATAGTTCTCTTTCAAAGAAAAAACAAAAGAGTTGTAGTAATTAGGTGAAAATAAACAAAAGAGTTGTAGTAATTAGGTGAAAATAAACAAAAGAGTTGTAGTAATTAGGTGAAATTAAACAAAAGAGTTGTAGTAATTAGGTGAAAATAAACAAAAGAGTTGTAGTAATTAGGTGAAAATAAACAAAAGAGTTGTAGTAATTAGGTGAAAATAAACAAAAGAAAGCAGAAGAATGATAATGTCTATTTGTGTTTTTTTACAGGTCACACCGTGTTTATACCAGCAAGTTCAAGGACAGTCTTCAGCTAATTTTAAAGCAGTCTCACTGCAAGAACTTGTCGGCTCATCTTTAGATACCAGGGCATTTGGACAGGAAAGGATTCAGATGGTGCTTAAGGTATGGATTTCCTTCACTGAATTCCCCAACATCAGACAGCTAGCGACCCTCGGTAGCCTAGTTTGGAAAACCACCCAACTAGGCTACCGATGTTAAGACAACCCGTGTTCGATTCCTGCTGGAAGTAGTGTGAGTTGTATTCATGATTGGAAAAAAATACCCTCGCGATCGACCCACTGGCAGAAATGGGTATTAGGGTAGTACTCTAGGGAGGTGAGGAATGCCACCTCGCATCATAAGTTTCGATGCTTGAAACGACACTATCCATAAGTCCCAAAACACTTCTGGATAGGTGACCAAGCATATATGGGTGAAAACTCGCATGCTAAGACGCCGATTCAAGTCTTGTACTTTGCCTTTACTTTTAGACAGCTTATCCTGTGAAGGACAGTCGGGGCATCCCTATACCCACTTCACTGACTGTCTTTGAATTTCTTGAAGCGTATACAAACTAATTGTTGCAGTAAGATCTTGATTGTAGATACATATGCTCTTCCCACTAAGCACTCATATTCAGCCAACCCCTTTTCCACCCTTAGGTACATCAGTCTCTCAATATACACATCATTGTTCCAACCATCTTCCTCTTTTCTTTAAGAGTGAAGAACACATTTTATGATGTCCTCTTTGTCCAGAAGAAGGCCACACTCAATGCCAGAGCTACCGGTGAGCTTATCAGCTTATGATGTCATGGGTTCATCTTCTTCTAGGTTGCTCTTTTCTCCATCTTCTATGAACAATACCCTCCATTACTAATCTGTCATGGCCACTTTTGTGTTTGATGTGGCAAAAATATCAGTTTTCTTTCACCATGCCCAGAATATCTAAAGTATTTTTTTGTAGCATTAAATTTCAAATGGTTAAATTTTAAGCTGCTAAAGTTTCAGTTTGAACCCTTCATAAAATATGAACATCAAAGTTACTAAGCACAAAAGCAAAGCTCAGGATTTTCAAATCAAATATCATATCCACCCTTATACATGCAAGAATTGTTGTTGACGGATTGCCACGAGTTGATGTTGTTGATGGATTGCCACGAGTTGTTGACGGATTGCACGAGTTGTTGTTGTTGATGGATTGTCACGAGTTGTTGTTGTTGACGGATTGCCACGAGTTGTTGTTGTTGACGGATTGCCACGAGTTCGGGCAGGTTGCTGTTTGACTCATAAGATGTGGTGGGTCATAATGGCTTTCTTGACATTCCTGGCTCTTACAGGTGAAGTTGAAATTCATCTGTCCCAGGCTATGCTGGGAAACTACTAGTCCAGCCCAGTGGTACTGCAATACTGGGTCCTCTATATCAGTAACAGCCACCACTACAGGGAACACGGCGATCCTAGCTTCTGTTAGCCAGTCTGTTTTGACGCAGACTGATACCAGGGGAGACCACGAGGAGATAGATCTGCTAGGTCTTGGCCAGCTGATGGTGCACCGACCCTGCTATTGCGACCGCGGGTCGCAGGCGCTTCTGCTCCCCCTTATACATGCAAGAGCTGGAAAACAACTAAAGAAATTTAAAAACAAATACCTTGGAAAATGGGAGCCGCGATAGCTCAGTGGTTAGTGAACTGGACTACAAAGGACAAGGGGTAGGGTTCGATCCCAACCGACAGCTTCCGGGTTCACCCAGCCTTAAATGGGTACCAGATTTTTTTCTGGGAAAGTAAAGCAGCACGAGCGTAATACCGACCACATTACCCGAAAAATCATGTGCTGAAGGTCTGTAAAATATAGGGTCACTAACACCATATTTCCCTATACGCCACTTGGCGTGACGGGGGTACATTACTTTTAAACCTTGGAAAATACTTCATAAGATGGACTGAATTCATGACTAGTGTAGAAATAAGAGAAATGGCAAGGCATCCAAATATAGCAACTATAATTAAGAGAAGAAGGTGATCATATTTTGGCCATGTGATGAGAAGAGACAACAAGAGAATCTCAAAGCAGGCCTTCAAATGGGAACCAGAGGGTAAAAGAAAAAGATGGAGACCCTAAAAAACACTAACAAGAACACCAAAGTGAGAGACAACAACATAAGCATCAAGTCCCTCACTGAGATTGAGAAATTTACCCAAAACAAAGTTGTGTAGCAAAATACAATGTGGGTCCTGTGCAAGGTCTGACACTTGATAACAAAGATCGCCTTATGTGCTTTTTTCAAGGGGAAAATAAAGATGAATGAACATTTATTCCATTGACTGTTTCCCATATTATCAGTAAATCTGTTTCATAAACTATCATCAATTATTCTTGAAATTACCATTTTTTTTCTGTTTACTATTTCTCACTTAACAGGAAGCACATGAAAAAAATCGAGGCTGGATCGAGATCTTGACAGACAGTGATGTGGAAGTGTTTTGTCGCAAACCTCTTGATGACTGCCCACTGAAGGAGTGGAAGTTGGTTGTGGAGATTGAGGCACCTCCTATAGAAGTTCTTCACAGAATCATGCATGAAAGGTCAGAATTATTCATTTTTTTGTTCACAGAATCATGCATGAAAGGTCAGAATTATTCATTTTTTTGTTCACAGAATCATGCATGAAAGGTCAGAATTATTCATTTTTTTGTTCACAGAATCATGAATGAAAGGTCAGAATTTTTCATTTTTTTGTTTACATAATCATGAATGAAAGGTCAGTATTATTCATGTTTTTGTTCATATAATCATGCATGAAAGGTCAGAATTATTCATGTTTTGGTGTTTGTGCCATGAACTCTTTCACAAATTCACAACCAGGTGCTTCGACAGGTAGTGGCCATGCTGTTTATCAGAACTTTTAAAATATATTTTTAAAAAGTGAAAAACAAATTAAAATTGATCTAAAACAGAGTGATCTAACCTTCTGTTACCAGAAGGCCAAACAGAGCTTACTTCAATGGAGCAAGGGCCATGGAGGGAGATAGAACTACAGATGGCCATCATATAATCAAATAAAATATTATCCTGATAAGGTCTTTGCAAAAGCCTTTCGAATCTCTAGTCAAAGCTTTATCTTCTTCTTCTTCTACCTTTCAGCTCCCTGTGGAGCATAGGTCTTCAACAAACACTTTCCAAGTTGTTCTGTTTCTTGCCATTCTTTTAAGATCATTCCATGTCTTTCGCATCAACTTCATCTCTGCTTCCATCTGTCTTCTCCAAGAATATTTTGGTCTTCCTCTTTGTCTTTTTTCCTTGGGGTTTCCAAAACAGGGCCAGTTGTGTAATACTCTCAGTTGGTTTCCACAGTGTGTCCTATCCAGAGCCATCGTTTTCATTGTATCTCTTTATCCACGGGTATTTGACTGATACTTTTCCATAATTCTATGTTAATGATTTTGTCCTGCTATTTCCATCCTTTTATTCTGCCTAAGCATCCATTAATGAAGGTTTGTATCTTCAAGATTGTCATTTTTGCTGTTCTCCATGTTTCACAGCCATGTAATAGGAATGACTTAACATTGGAGTTGAGAATTTTTATTTTTGTATTTAACCTAATTTCTTTGGATTTTCATGTTTCCCAGTGCAATGAATACTCCTCTTGCTTTTTATATCCTTATTTTGTAATCATTTTCTGTTCCTCCAACTTTGTCTATTTTACTGCCCATTATATGTAAGATTGTACATCTAGTAGAGGTATTTCTCCTATTGTTATTTGGTTATTGCCAACACCATTAATTTTTAAGAATGAGGGCAACATACTAAACTGTGGACACCTCCACCAAAAAATGCTGCAACATTTTCAAGATTATAACTAAAGTGACACTTTTATATTACAGCAAGCAACTGTGATAAGGTCAAAACTGGTGATGCCAGAAAGGAGTGCTATATGGGAAGACATAAGAAGAAAAGGAAAACAACACAGAACTGGAGTTACCACGGACATAACAATTGAGGAGGCAATTTGAGCACTTATGGACATGTTCGATGTGCAATGAGGATGATCCATCAACTAAATTAAACGAAACTAATTGAAAAATAAATTAAACTAAATTAAACAAAATTAAACTGATCTAAATTAAACTAAACTAAATTAAAATAAATTAAACTAAACTAAACAAAATTAAACTATTGGAGCACCAGAGCTGGAAGTTGTCAGCGACCCACATCTGATGCCTTGCAACAGGATCAGTGAACTGGAACCATCCAGACCCGACACCACCTCTCCGTGGTACCGCCAGTAACAGACTAACCTGTCTAATTTGGCCAAGCGAGTAGGGATTGAAAAGGGAAGACAACCTGGTACTCAAAAAAAACATGCTGAAGTCAGATGTGTTTGGCTGAAAGGGAGAAATATCACAGTTTTACTGCAAACCACAACACAATGCAGACACGCCCACTTAACGTCCTCTCAAGGGCAGATGAAGGTGTATTGCTTTAGCCAAAAGGCAAATGTAAGCAAGCAAGCAGCAAATTATACTGATCTAAATTTAACTGTCATGAAAAGCTTAATTCCAACAGACGACAAAATATACATGGAAAACAAACCAGTGGAAGAGATCGATCACTTTATCTATCTTGGAAGTCACATTGATCGAGAATGGGATACAAGCAAAGAAATTGGAATCAGAATAGCTAAAGCAGCAATGTCTTTCAGAAGCCTTGAAAAGTTGTGGAAATCAAAACTCATCAGAACAAACACAAAACTTAGGCTATTCAAATCAAATGTACTATCAACCCTTACGTATGCGTGTGAAAGCTGGAAAACAACAAGAGACATAGAAACAAAGTTGAATGCATTCGAAAATAAATGTCTAAGGAAAATACTTGGTATAGCGTGGAACGAATTCAAAACAAATGAGGAAATTAGAGAAATCGCCAATCAACCACTAATATCTTCAGTAATAAAGAAAAGACGATGGTCATATGTTGGACATGTGATGAGAAGAGATAACAACCGAATAGCAAATTAAGCCTTCATGTGGGAAACAACAGGTAAGAGAAAAACAGGAAGACCCAGGGAGACACTGAGAAGATCATTGATGAGAGAGACAAGAGCAGCAGGATTCGGCTCCCTCAATGAGATAGAGCTGCTTGCACAGAAAAGAGACAAATGGCGAGATTTGATAAAATATCTTTAAAAGAATTGAAAACGGCTAGAACAAAAATTCAGATAAGAGAGGGAGTATCTTGGTCTATGCCCTATGGGCCGGCTACAGCTCGAAAGGTCAATAGATAGAATTTTAACTAAACTAAACTAAATTAAACGAAACTAAACTAAACTAAATGAAACTAAATTAAATTAAACTAAACTAAATTAGACTAAACTAAATTTAATACAAATAATACCATTGTTAAAACATGTTTTCATTTCAATTATTTTCAGGCACGTATGGGATGAAGATTTGCTGAACTGGTCAGTGGTTGAGAAGCTAGACCCTCACTCTGACATCTTTCAGTTCGTGCTCAACAGTATGGCCCCTCATCCTTGCAGACACTTTTGTGTCTTGAGGTTTGTACTCTGAAATATATCATGACCAATGAAGAAGTGGTTGTGTGCAGTATTGCCGTAGTGGTAGTCAGCAACAAACATCCACACATAAATAAAATGAAGACAAACTCTAATATAGTAAAAAAAAAAAGTAAAGAGCCCCCGTCACGCCAAGTGGCGTATAGGGAATATGGTGTTAGTGACCATATATTTTACAGACCTTCAGCACATGATTTTTGGGGTAACGTGGTCGATATTACACCCGTGCCGCTTTTCTTTCCCAGAAAAAAATCTGGTACTTATTTAAGGCTGGGTGAACCTGGAAGCCGTCGGTTGGGATCAAACCCTACACCTTGTCCTTTGTAGTCCAGTTCACTAACCACTGAGCTATTGCGGCTCTCTAAACTCTAATATAGGTCTATACATTCACTGTAAAATACTAAGAGTTGGAGCCCTCGGTAGCCTAGTTGGGAATACCACTTGACGTGGCTACCGACATTCGGACAACCCGTGTTCAATTCCCGCTGGAGGCAGTGTGAATTGTACTCATGGTTGGAAAAAAAATATTCCCACAGTTGACCCAGTCGCTGACAGAAATGGGTACAAGGATATTACTCTGGGAAGGTGAGGAATGCCGCTTCTCATCGTGATGTTTTGGTGCATGAAGCGACACTATCCAGAAGTTTCCAAAGACTTCTGGATAGGTGATTGAGCACATATGGGTGAAAACTCACTGGCTAAGATGCAGATTCCAGTCTTGTACTTTTTACCTTTACTTTGTTAAGATTTCTTCTGAACCCTCCCTGTTTTGAGTCTCTCAAATTTTGGCAGTCCTAGTTTTAATTCTTCACAACCCAGGTTGAAAAAAATTGGGCGACTAGCCTTTCATCATCTTTTTGGAATCTCCAGGGGAAAAGACAAAGAGGAAGACCAAGGAATTCTTGGAGAAGACAGAAAGAAGCAGAGATGAAGATGATGGGGAAGACATGGAATGATCTTAAAAGAATGGCAAAAAACAGAACGACTTGGAAAGTGTTTGTTGAAAACCTATGCTCCACTGGGAGCTAAAAAGGTAGAAGAAGAAGAGAGCCTTTCATCATGACAGAAGAAAAGATACACAGAGAGAAAGAGAGAGAGAAAGAGAGCATTGGGCTTTCTCATCTTATTATTATTATTATATTTATTAATCAACTTTCATTCCAACGTTGTGCTACCAGTGCCAGACCTGGACCTTAGACTCAAGAACAATAAGAAAAATAACCACTACTGAAATGAATTGTGATAGATGAATGACAGGAAACAGCCTGAGGGATAAGATCAGAAATGAAGAACAAAGAAGAAAGTTAGAAAAAATGTCCATCATAGAATACATAAAGAAACAACAGATAAAATGAATTATCAAATGGGAAACAACATGGAAAAGAAAATTAGGCTCACATTTATAGACACTGAGAAGAACACTGACAAAAGAGGCAAAGACAGCAGGCATCAACTAAATTAATTAGATTGGGACGATCACCTAGAATAGAGATGTTTTGTAGAACACTGTATACTATCTATGATGTCTGGTTGCATTGGAAAGATGATAGTTTTATACATACTTTAGTGGTTATTGTCAGCAGTATATAGATGAAGAATCAATATTATTGCACTTTAGACAGACACATGAGCCCTCTGTTTCTCTTAGTAGATTATGAAAGGTATGAATGTGTACAAATCTTAAACAAGTGCAACGCATCAAATACTTGGGCACAATAACATCAGATGGAAGATGCACCACAGAAATAAAAAGCAGAATAGCTCAGGCCAAAATAGCATTTCAGAAAATGAATAATATCTTATGCAACATATCTATGTCAATAGAAGTGAGAAAGAGAGTTCTTTGGTGCTATGTAGAACCAATTCTGACCTATGGAAGTGAATCATGGACAGTAGACAAACAAATGAAAAGATGATTAGAGGCTACAGAGATGGGATTTCTCAGAAACATGTTGAAAGTTCCCTGGACAGCTAAAAAGACCAATGAGGATATTCCCAAAGAGGCCAACACAAAAAGGGAGCTCCTAAAAAACATCAGAAAAAAACAATAAACATTTTTCGGGCACATCATGAGAAGAGGAAAGTTGGAATACTCGGTTCTATCTATTGACCTTTCGAGCCGTAGCTGGCCCATAGGGCATAGACCAAGATATTCCTTCTCTTATCTAAATTTTTGTTCTCGCAGTTTTCAATTCTTTTAAAGATATTTGATCAAATTTTGCCATTTGTCTCTGTTCTGTGCTAGCAGCTTTGTCTCATTGAGGGAGCCGATTCCTGCTGCTCTTGCCTCTCTCATCAATGTTCTTCTCAGTGTCTCTCTGGGTCTTCCTCTTTTCCTCTTACCTGTTGTTTCCCACATGAGGGCTTGCTTTGCTATTCGGTTATTGTCTCTTCTCATCACATGTCCAACATATGACCATCGTCTTTTCTTTATTACTGAAGATATTAGGATTGGCGATTTCTCTAATTTCCTCGTTTGTTTTGAATTCGTTCCATGCTATACCAAGTATTTTCCTTAGACATATTTTCGAAAGCATTCAACTTTGTTTCTATATCTCTTGTTGTTTTCCAGCTTTCACACGCATACGTAAGGGTTGTTAGTACATTTGATTTGAATAGTCTAAGTTTTATGTTTGTCCTGATGAGTTTTGATTTCCACAACTTTTCACGGCTTCTGAAAGACATTACTGCTTTAGCTATTCTGATTCCAATTTCTTTGCTTGTATCCCGTTCTCAATCAATGTGACTTCCAAGATAGATAAAGTGATCGATCTCTTCCACTGGTTTGTTTTCCATGTATATTTTTTCATCTGTTTGAATTCAGCTTTTCATGACTTTAGTCTTTTCACTATTGATCTCATGCCCAATTTTGCTGGCTATTGATGATAGTTCATTTGTATTTTCCTGCATTGTTTTTATCTGACTGCTTATCATACTTGGTTACAACTGGCAAAATACAGAGAAAGAGAGATCGCAGGTGGCAAAGAGAGAAAATACTTAAATAGCTTGGTGTCATGACATGGAAAACAGTCAGCAACAGAACTGATTCGATGCACTGAAGATAGAAGATTATGGAAGGACATGATCGCCTCTGCCAACTGGTATGGCATATGATGATGATGAATGTGTACTTTACACAGCTGTTAGTTTTCATTTCAAAGTGGCCATTTAGTTCTAATCTTATAAATTTATCAGCATTTATGTATGATGATGTCCTGATCTTACTACATTCCTCTCATTCTTATAACTGATATTTTACTGGAGTGGTTTCAGTTTGTGACACCACACAGGAAATGTACAATTTTTAGCTAAAATCAGTGTTTATCTATGAGTGGTATTTTAGTAGTTGATGCTCATAATAAAAAGATCAAATACTGTAAATGCGAGAGTTTGAGGGAAATAATAACCAATCTTTAACCACAAAAGTTGTTTAATTTTAAGTTTCAGCTTCTGCTCATTATTTTGAATGTATATTTGGAAAAGCATGTGTATTTTATCTTTCTGGAAAGACATAATTGAGCAAATCAACCAGAGTGTCAGTGACAATGAGCAAATCAACTAAAGTATATATTACAAACAACTGTGTTTAATACATTCAGGTACTGGAGAAGTGACTTGAACAAAGGAGCATGCGCACTCGTCACAGTGTCAGTAGATCATCCGGATGCAATGGAAGTAGCAGGAGTGGCAGCTTCAGATTTAGGCTCCTATTTCCTTATGGAGCCTTGTGGATCTGGACGGTCTAGACTAACACACATCACCCGGATGGATACAAGGTAGGTACTGGTTGATGACGGAGAGGAATTTTACTAAAGGGTGTAAGGGTTTAGCAATTTTAACTTGAATTCTTTCCGTCACTTTTTCTGTACGTTTCAACGCACTGTTCATCATGCCGATTTCTGTCACGTATGTTTAGCTGCTGAGTGCGTCACTCTCAATTTGATTAGTGTAAATTGTCGAACTGTCATTAAACCATATTCTTTTCACATGACTTGTATCATTTTCGTATTGGTGAAATATAATTTCTTGTTCAGTTATCTAAAGATTCATATATGGATGGATGGATGCGTTCGCCCGATGACTAAAGTATTCTAGAGTATTCGTAGACTGTAGAATTCCTCTTCGTCATCCGCCCTTAAAAGGACGTTAAGTGGGCGTGTTTGCGTTGTGTTGTAGTTTGCCGTGTAACACTGTGATATTTGCGCCTTTAGGCCCAACACATCCGACTTCAGCACGACTTTTTTGAGTACCGGGTTGTCTTCCCTCTTCGATCCCTGCTCGCTTGGCCAGACTAGACAGGTTAGTCTGTTACTGGAGGCACCGCGGAGAGGTGGAGTAGGGTCTGGATGGTTCTGGTTCATCGATCCTGGCACAAGCCATCAGCTATGAGTTGCTGATATAATATATATGTTAGATATTAGATAAATCATCATCATTGAGTGCTGTCTCTGGATCGAAGGTTGGCACCCATGGAGCGCCATTCCACTCTGTCTCTTGCTTTGATGGTGCAGATTGTCATAGGTTGACTTGTCCATCTTTTGATGTTACTTGTCCATGTCTGCCTCTGTCTCTTTTACCTTGTATTTTCCCTTCCAATATTACTTTTATTAGGCTGTTGTGTCTTTTGTCAAAGCAAGAAACAGAGTGGAATGGCAATTCCACCTTCCAACCTTTGTTGCGGAGACAGCACTCGATGATGATGATGATGATGTGTCTTTTAACATGCTCCAAAAATGTCATTTGTCTTGTTCTAATTGTGTTTAATAGTTCTCTTTTGATTTTAAGTTGTTTTAAAACTTCATCTTTTGTTTTCTTTTCTTTCAATCCAATTCTACCTATTCTTCTATAAATCCACATTTCAAAGGCTTCAATTTTCTGTTCTGTTTTCTTGTCTATTGTCCATGTTTCTGCACCATACAGGAATATTGAGAAGATGTAACATTTTGCTATTCTTAGTTTTAGCCCTGGTGTTATTTGTTTTGATGTTAGTATATTTTTCATGGCATTAAACTTACTTTTTGCCATACCTATTCTTTTGTTTATTTCCAGTTTTGCATTTTCCATCATTGGTTATAGTATGTCCCAGGTAGTTGTAACTCTGGACTGTCCCCAGATGTATTCCTTTAACTTTGAAATTTAATTGTAGGTCTTGAGAATTTTCTTTGTTTATGATCATAGTTTTAGTCTTTTTGATATTCATATCTAGTCCATATTTTTTACTTGTTATGTTTATCACATTAAGTAATTGTTGTAGATCTTTAGGATTTTCTGCTAGTAGTACAGTATCATCAGCATATCTTAGGTTATTGATTATCTTTCCATTAGTGTTTAGGCCTGGCATCTCTGTGATGTTTTTAAAGACTTACTCAGTGTATAAATTGAACAAGCTTGGTGATATGATGCATCCTTGTCTTACTCCTCTTTTTATGTCCATGGGTGTAGAGTTCTCCTTGTTATATTTTGTTATATTATTATTAGATATATAAACATATATAAACATATATAAACATGTAGATTGATATTTAAAACCATGAAAAATTTTGTTTCTGAAATCTCTTCCCTTGTATTAATAAAAGCCTACCGTACTGGAAGAGTTAAACAGTTTGGTACATTTGGGCATGGAGATTTATATACAGTCACAAGAACAGCCGTGTATGTAGACTCTGAAGGGAAGGCACAAGGACAAACTGGATGTTAGAGGGAAGACACAGGGACAAACTGGATAGTGGAGGGAAGACACAGGGACAAACTGGATAGTGGAGGGAAAACACAAGGACAAACTGGATGTTGGATGGAAGACACAAGGACAAACTGGATAGTGGAGGGAAGACACAAAGACAAACTGTATAGTGGAGGGAAGACACAAGGAAAAACTGGATAGTGGAGGGAAGACACAAGGACAAACTGGATAGTGGAGGGAAGACACAAGGACAAACTGGATAGTGGAGGGAAAACACAAGGACAGACTGGATAGTGGAGGGAAAATACAAGGACAGACTGGATAGTGGAGGGAAGACATAAAGACAAACTGGATAGTGGAGGGAAGACACAAGGACAAACTGGATAGTGGAGGGAAGACAACAACAAACTGGATAGTGGAGGGAAGACACAAGGACAAAGTGGATAGTGGAGGGAAAACACAAGGACAGACTGGATAGTGGAGGGAAGACACAAGAACAAACTGGATAGTGGAGGGAAGACACAAGGACAAACTGGATAGTGAAAGGAAGACATAAGGACAAACTGGATAGTGGAGGGAAGACACAAAGACAAACTGGATAGTGGAGGGAAGACACAAGGAAAAAAAGAGAGCCAGCAACACAATTAATAAACAACTGTTGACACAAAGTTGTGGAGAAACATGATCGCCTTCATCAATAGGTAAGATCTTTAATGTTAATAAGAAGAAAACCATGACAAGAAGTGAAATAAATCAAAATAAAAGAAAAACTTGTAACCATTAACCTCGTTCATTTATGGATATTATATTTATAAATAAGGGGGTAGCCTCGGTAGCTAGTTCAGAAAACCACTCGACTGGGCTACCGACGTTCGGACAACCTATGTTCGATTTCCGCTGGAAGCAGTGTGAATTGTACTCGTGGTTGGAAAAAAAATACCCCTGAGGTCGACCCAACTGCTGGCAGAAATGAGTACCAGTGTAGTTCTCTGGGAAGGTGATGAATGTCGCCTCAAGTTGTGAGTTTCGATGCTTGAAGTGACACTATCCAGAAGTCTCCAAACACTTCTGGATAGGCAGCCGAGCCGATTCAAATCTCGTACTTTACATTTACCTTAAAAAAGTAAAGTACCCCCCGTCACGCCAAGTGGCGTATAGGGAAATATGGTGTTAGTGACCCTATATTTTACAGACCTTCAGCACATGATTTTTTGGGGTAATGTGGTCAGTATTACGCCCGTGCTGCTTTTACTTTCCCAGAAAAAATCCGGTACCCATTTAAGGCTGGGTGAACCCGGAGCCGTCGGTTGGGATCGAACCCTACCCCTTGTCCGTAGTAGTCCAGTTCACTAACCACTGAGCTATCACGGCTCCTACTAATTTTTAGGGAATTAGTAAAACCCAGGTGTCCTCGCCAGGATTACGAACCCCGGCTGTTGCCGTGGTAAGCCAACCGCCTATCGATTGCGCTAACCGGACACCCTCATTTACCTTACCTATATATTTATTAATAATTTATTTTCTTATATTTTTTCACACAGGGGCAGAGCACCAGAGTGGTACACACAAATCTTTGGACATTTCTGTGCCAATTTTCTGGATAGACTTCGAGAATCTTTCAAACAGGTCACATCAGGCCCAGAAACAAAAGTTTAGATTGACAGGCTGCAGGAATTCTACAGACAAATCACATCAAAAGCAGGAGTCTTCCACTACAGGCCACCAGCACTCCAACTACAACACATCAAGACCAAACTCAAATGTTTTATTGGAGATAGCACAAGAAATCTACAGGCAAGTTACATCAAACTAGAGACAAGAGTTTAACTAGACAGACTAGTAGAATTTTACAAGCAAGTTATATCAGAACTAGAGACAAGAGTTTAACTAGACAGACTAGTAGAATTTTACAGGCATATCATATCAGAACTACAGACAAGAGTTTAACTACAGACTAGTAGAATTTTACAGGCATGAAACATCACAGCCAGAGACAAGAGTATAACTCCATAGACTACTAGAATTCTACAGACAAGACACGTCACAACTAGAGACAAGAGTACAACTCCATAGACTACTAGAATTCTACAGACAAGACACGTCACAACTAGAGACAAGAGTACAACTCCATAGACTACTAGAATTCTACAGACAAGACACGTCACAACTAGAGACAAGAGTATAACTCCATAGACTACTAGAATTCTACAGACAAGACACGTCACAGCCAGAGACAAGAGTACAACTCCATAGACTACTAGAATTCTACAGACAAGACACGTCACAACTAGAGACAAGAGTACAACTCCATAGACTACTAGAATTCTACAGACAAGACACGTCACAACTAGAGACAAGAGTATAACTCCATAGACTACTAGAATTCTACAGACAAGACACGTCACAACCAGAGACAAGAGTACAACTCCATAGACTACTAGAATTCTACAGACAAGACACGTCACAACCAGAGACAAGAGTACAACTCCACGGACTACTAGAATTCTACAGACAAGACACGTCACAACCAGAGACAAGAGTACAACTCCACGGACTACTAGAATTCTACAGGCAAGTCATCACAACTGAAACAGGATTGTAGCTGGACTTCCTCTTCTTCTTAATCCTCTGAACTCCAGTCGGAGGATAGAGCACCCACAAGAGATCTCCACCCAGGCCGGTCTGAAGCAAACATGGACAACTTTTGCTAAGACCTGTCAGCCTCTGTCATTTCATCATGTATTATTTGCCGCCATGTCCCAGTGGGTTGGGGGAAAAATGGAGACAAATAATAATAAATGAATAGTATTATGGAAGGAAACTTCCAAGGTGATAAAAATCCTTTTCAGAAAAATTCTTTCCCAAAAAATCTTTGTACCCCTTCTAACCTATGAAAGTAAATAATGGACTGTAGGCAAATAAATGATGATTAATGGCCTCATAGAAGGGATTTGTCAGAAGAATGTTGAGAATTCCTTGGATAACTAAAAAGACCAGCAAGGACATTATCAAAGATGACAACAGAAAAAGAGTCTCCTAAAAAACACCAGAAAGAAACAATCAACATTTTTTGGGGCACATCATGAGAAGAGAAAATTTGGAATACTTGGTTACAACTGGCAAAGTACAGTGAAAGAGAGGTCATGGATGACAGAGGGAGAAGGTAGATAGCATGTTGTCTTGGCGTGGTAAACAGTCAACAACAGAATTGATATGATGCACTGAGGACAGAAAATTGTGAAAGGACATGATCGCCTACGTCAACCATTATGACACATTCTTCTTCTTATTCTACTTTTCAGCTCCCTGTGGAGCATAGATCTTCAACAAACACTTTCCAAGTCATTCTGTTTCTTGCCATTCTTTTAAGATCTTTCAACGTCTTCCCCATCATCTTCATCTCTGCTTCTATCTGTCTTCTCCAAGAATTCTTTGGTCTTCCTCTTTGTCTTTTCCCCTGGGGATTCCAAAAAAGGGCCTGTTGTTTAATACTCTCAATTGGCTTCTGCAGTGTATTGTGACACATTATGATATTGACATGGCCAATTTTTGTGCGTGTGTGGCTGAGTGGACCTCAAAACCGTGTCAGTCCTCTTCTTCCCCCCCCCCCCCCCCAAAAAAAAAAATATAAAAAAAATTGCCACATTTTGTTGACAAGAGCGAACAATAACTGTTTAAGATCTCAACCTTGCCATGTGCAGCATCTTCTTCTAAATCAGGGGTCAGCTTCATTGTGTACATGTGTAGACCATACAAATATGATCAAGACTAGATACTTCTAAAAGTGATCATGTTTTTCTTTAATACTTGCATTAATCCAACCATCTTCTATATTTCAAATCACCTGTTAATATGCACTGGGCCACTGGCGCAGAACACAGTGCAACGTTCTAACAGGTATTCAATCAGAATGGATCTAACAGACTCTAATTATGGTGTTCTGTCTGTAGAGTCCCCCACAGGCAGGTGGAATGCTAGGCCACATACAATGTGGTCAACACCCACCTCACTGGAAGAGAAACTATATGGGGCAATTGAATCACTTAAACTGACAGCTGACTTCATAAGAGAGTCTGGAATCCTATTCTGATTGAGACTTGATCACAGAGAGAGAGAGAGAGAGAGAGAGTGATATGAGATTATATAATTGTTAGCGTTTTCTTTTAACTGGTAAAAATCATAAGTAAATTATCTGTTATTGAGTTGTTTGCGGGTCATCATCATTGCACTCCGAAAATGTCCATAGGAAATTATCTGTTTTCTTCTGCATAATAATTTGTAGATCAATTTCTTTAGTTTTGTAAATATTTTTAAACTTTGAGTTTTAGGAAATTATGAACTAAGTTTGTAATGTATGTAAATATGGTTGAGTTTATTGTTAGTGTACTGTAGATATGGTTGAGTTTATTGTTAGTGTACTTTAGATATGGTTGAGTTTATTGTTAGTGTACTGTAGATATGGTTGAGTTTATTGTTAGTGTCCATTAGATATGGTTGAGTTTACTGTTAGTGTACTTTAGATATGGTTGAGTTTATTGTTAGTGTACTTTAGATATGGTTGAGTTTATTGTTGGTGTACTTTAGATATGGTTGAGTTTATTGTTAGTGTACTTTAGATATGGTTGAGTTTATTGTTGGTGTACTTTAGATATGGTTGAGTTTATTGTTAGTGTCCATTAGATATGGTTGAGTTTATTGTTGGTGTACTTTAGATATGATTCAGTTTATTGCTAGTATACATTAGATGTAGTTCCGTTTATTGTTAATGTAAATATAGTTCAGTTTATTGTTAGTGTACATTAGATATGGTTGAGTTTATTGTTGGTGTACTTTAGATATGGTTGAGTTCATTGTTAGTGTACATTATATATGGTTCAGTTTATTGTTAATATGGATATCTTTTCTTATCTTCTATCCATCTACTGTTGCCTTGAAGCATTGCAGGAGAAAGTAGGAATGTATAATATAAGCTGATGTCTGTAGATGGGGTATTGTTTGTTCTTTTGGTAGCTTCCCTTCTAGATGTAGTGTTGTTCTTGGGCGTGTCTGGATACTGTTAAGATAGAATTGTTTTGGTTC
This sequence comes from Megaustenia siamemsis, assembly GCA_032433765.1. NCBI lineage: Eukaryota > Metazoa > Mollusca > Gastropoda > Stylommatophora > Ariophantidae > Megaustenia > Megaustenia siamemsis. The sequence continues at coordinate 8,279,221 of JAVIAB010000102.1, forward strand.
TTGCATATGCTTTTTATTCTATCGATCCATCTCTTCCTTGGTCACTCTCTTCTTGTGATGTTCTGAGACAGAAAGTTTTTGATTTTATTTGGTTTGGTTTCATTGTTACCGGATGTCCAAACCATTTCATTTGTTTGTTTGTATATATACTCCAGGCATGGTTTATTCCCGATATGTTCTAATTAGAGATACAGTTCTCTTTCTTCTTTGGATGAAGAGACAGATCAGTGCATGTAAATATTGTTAATTTGGTTATATAGTTAACAGTTGCCATATGTATAAAAACATAGAAATTACAAAGCTCTTATATATATCCTTTGATTCTTATTTTACACTTTATGAGTATCAGAACTTTACTGGATTTTGTTTGTTGTTTTTATGATGTCTTCATTGGTCCCCTTATCTTTGTTGTTTTTATGATGTCTTTATTGGTCCCCTTATCTTTGTTGTTTTTATGATGTCATCATTGGTCCCCTTATCTTTGTTGTTTTTATGATGTCTTCATTGGTCCCCTTATCTTTGTTGTTTTTATGATGTCTTCATTGGTCCCCTTATCTTTGTTGTTTGTATGATGTCATCATTGGTCCCCTTATCTTTGTTGTTTTTATGATGTCTTCACTGGTCCCCTTATCTTTGTTGTTTTTATGATGTCTTCATTGGTCCCCTTATCTTTGTTGTTTTTATGATGTCATCATTGGTCCCCTTATCTTTGTTGTTTTTATGATGTCTTCATTGGTCCCCTTATCTTTGTTATTTTTATGATGTCTTCATTGGTCCCCTTATCTTTGTTGCACTGTATCCAGCTATTTGAAAATGTTTACTGCTGTCAGTTTCTAAACATTAGGCATGCTGTCATTGCTGTCTGTGCTGTTAGTGAGTGCTGTCAGTGCTGTTAGACTTCACACCGGGCTTGCTGTATCTCAACATCCATCTTTGGACAGGCTTCTCAATCTCAGTAATAGTGTTAATGTCTACTGTCCTTGCCTCTCTTATCATTATGCTTTTCAGTATCTCTCAAAGTCTGCCTCTTTTTCATGTTCCCTTATTTCACATTTAATATTTCACCTAATTCTCTTATTTCTTCTATCACATAGCTGACATGTGCCCACTTTCTTTTCTTGAATATAGATGAAGTTGTTGCATGCATGGCAGTATCTCTTATTTCTTCTATCACATAGCTGACATGTGCCCACTTTCTTTTCTTGAATATAGATGAAGTTGTTGCATGCATGGCAGTATCTCTTATTTCTGCACGTCTTGAATTTATTTAATTGTGTAGAAGATATTTTCCTTACATGTTTGTTTTTGAATGCATTTATGTAGTATTTTTTCTATTTCTTTCATTCATTTCCAATTGTCACATGCATAGCTACTAGTTATTTATTTGAACATGACTTCATGAATTTGATGTCATATCTGTAGTGTTGACAATATAATGTTTATTTAAATTTGTTGATTCTGTTTGTGCATCTTTTCTTGTTCATGTATGATTCACATTGCTGTTCTTATCTGCACATTCTGTTTTATTTAAGCATTTGAAATATTTTTTAAAAGTGTCTATCTGTTTGTTGTTTGAATCATCACCACTGCACACCAGACAAGCCCATAGGTTCTCCGATATATCCCTCTCGAGAATCTCAAGGAAATCCACAGAGAATCCTGACCTATGTGCACAAACTCCAAAGCACGGACGGGATCCACGGTGTGGGTAGCCTTTTTGCTGGCAATTTTGTTCAAGGCAGCGGCCATATTTATGACTTACTCTTTTAAATTTGTAACTGCCAAGCAATCTTTAACGTGCAGAAGTGCACACAAGACCTCCTGTTTATTACCGTTATCCGAGAGGGCTACACGTCGCATCTCACTACCCAAGAGATCAGGGGAGGTAATAGTCATAAAGAAACCACGGATTATTTTTTCCTGTTTGGAAAATCATCACTTCTGATGAGATTTGAACCCGGGTTTTTCCTGTCCTGAGGCTGACATTGTACCTCTAGACTACCCAGCCCCCACCTGTTTGTTCTCCTGCTGATCCGAAGATCGCACCTAAGACAGAAATTCTAGACTCTCCATGTTTTACAACCTTTGCTATTAAGTGTAAGACTTTGTCCAAGACCTGCATTGTATCTTGCCACATCTCTCTGTTCTGAGTGAGTCTCACATTTGTTTATTTTGTAACAATTTCAGATACATTGTAATTTATTAACTTGTTTTATAGGCATTCCAGTTGATAATTAAGTTAGGTGAGCCTACTTAAAGTTTTTAATTTGTTTTTAAAATATATTCTTGTAGACATTAACATTTTTATGCTTCTTTTATATGTTCTTTTATATTTATATATTTATATATTTATAAGTGAACTTGTTTTAAATGTGTTCTTTTAGGCAGTTAGATTTATAGGTTTATTTTGAAAGCTTTCGTTTATGTATTTAAATTGATAAACATGTTTTAAAGTCACTCCAGCAGGTATTAAAATTTATCATAATCATGTTTTTAGGCAATTCAGTAATTAATTATTTTATTAACTTGTTTTTTTAAAATGTTGTAGGACTTTCCATGTTTTGCATTGTTTTAATAATGAGCAGTTAAGTATTTGGACATAAGGAACTGTAAAAAAAAAAAAAAAAAAAAACTGTGAAAATAACATAACATATATATATATATATAAAAACATATATATATATAAATGTATATGTAACATATAGGACATATTATAAAGCATTCCAAACTGTATTTAAATAAATGGGCTTTTTTATAACAAAAATATATCCTATTATTTGTAATTTTATTTTATTAATAACTCTGATTAATAAAAAATTATCATCGCAATAAATATTTACTTTCTTATTTTACTAAAGTATTAATACCTTTGTTCAATATTTCTACTATGACTGCCATAGTATATATATATATTTACTAAAGCTTGTTATCACACCTTATAATAAAGATCATCATCATCGGGTGCCATCTCCGCAATGAAGGTTGGCTACCATGGACCGCCATTCTGCTCTGTCTATTGCTTTGATGGTGCAGGTTGTCATAGGCTGTTATGTGCATTTTTTGATGTTACTCGTCTATGTTAGTCTTAGTCTGCCTCTTTTACCTTGTATTTTCCCCTCCAGGATTACTTTTTGTAGGCTGTTGTGTCTTTTAACGTGCCCCAAAAATTTCATTTGTCTTTTCTTAATTGTGTTTAGTAGAACACTTTTTATTTTTAGTTGTTTTAAGACTTCATCATTTGTTTTCTTTTCCTTCCATCCAATTCTACCTATTCTTCTATATATCCACATTTCAAAGGCTTCAATTTTCTGTTCTGTTTTCTTGTCTAATGTCCATGTTTCTGCACTATATAGGAATGTTGAGAAGACATAACATTTTGCTATTCTTAGTTTTAGCCCTGGTGTTATTTGTTTTGATGTATGTTCATCATGACATTAAAATTACTTATGATAAAAATCATATCATAAACAAAACATAGCTTGATAACAGTTATCTTTTAATTATACTGATGATCTTTGAAATTTATTATGAATCTCATGTTTGTTATTTTTATACGCAGATATCAAAGTACTAAATGTTATAACTAGAAAGAGTACAGATGTTTATACAGTGCATTTATTTATATTTAAGGACATTCTGTTTTTAGAGTTTAGATGCTTTGGGGAGAGGAGGGGGGGTGGGGGGGGGGGGGGGTCCTCCACTAAATTCAGTGGCATTTATGGGGACATATGACCTTAGTGCCCATATTTTTCAATGACTATTGTATACCTTTCATCTTTCTTAAAAACACCAGACCAATGAATGTCTTGCAAAGGAATTTTTAAAAACCTGAAATCAGTTTTGTTTCTTTTTTCTTGGCAAGTTTTGATCTGTTCAACATTATCACTATCAATTAAAAAAATGTAAGTAAAAAAGTAAAGAGCCCCATCACGCCAAGTGGCATATAGGGAATATGGTGTTAGTGACTATAATTTTTGCAGACCTTCAGCACATGATTTTTGGTGTAATGTGATCAGTATTATGCCCGTGGCTCTTGTCCTTTGTACTTCTGTTCACTAACCACTGAGCTATTGCAGCTCCATAAAAAAAATGTAGTCAATATTATACTTTAGCTGCTTATGTGTATCCAGGAATATAAAATAGACATAAAATAGTATTGAACAGACTAACAGAAAGATAAGACAAGCTATAACATTTCCACAAAAGCCTTCATCGGGTATATCAAACAAACCATAAACATTTTTAAAAATCCAATTTAGTACACACAATAATCTATCTATCTATCTATTGACCTGTCGTAGCCAGCCCATAGGGTGTAGACCAAGATACTCCTTCTCTTATTAAAATTTTTTTTTTAATTTATTCTAGCAGTTTTCAATTCTTTTAAAGATCTTTTATCAAATTTCGCCATTTGTCTATGTTCTGTGCAAGCAGCTCTATCGCATTGAGGGAGTTGATTCCTGCTGCTCTTGCCTCTCTCATCAATGTTCTTCTCAGTGTCTCTCTGGGTCTTCCTCTTTTTTTCTTACCTGTTGTTTCCCATATGAGGGCTTGTTTTGGTATTCGGTTATTATCTCTTCTCATCACGTGTCCAACATATGACCATCATCTTTTCTTTAATACTGAAGATATTAGTGGTTGATTGGCGATTTAACACAATAATACAGGCGAAAAAATGGCAGAAAAGAAGGTTGCCAGGATTTACGTAGAGTTTGGGAAAAGATTAATAGACAATAGGGCAGGTAGGATTTAATTAGACCATAAAAACCAAACAATGAAAAACTGGAAAAATGCGAGAAGGTGTCCCATAGGGTGTGAATTACCAAGCGTATCCAAGTAGTGAATCAATTCAGAGGAAGAGGTATGTTTACAGCATTCCGAGTGCTGTAAACATACCTCCTACTCTGAATTGATTCACTGATTATTGCCTCGGAAGTTTCCCTCTATAATAATATTCATTTATTATTATTTGTCTCCTGTATCCAAGTAGCCTGGTTGGATGACATGAATATTTATAGGAAATTTCAAACTTAAGTACTTTTGATTGACTGGTGTATATGCAAACCTTTTTTTGTAATGAATTGTTTGTTATGTGTAGATTTTTAAAAAATTGTTTTTCGTAATGTTGAAAGTTGCACAAATAGCCTATTTTTCCTTATGAATTGCTTTGTAAGGCTCACAAACCCATTGTTTAAGAAAGTCCCGTACAAATTGCCTTATATGGCGTACAAGTCCATTTTTAAGAAAATCCCATACAAATTATGGGAAAACTTACAAGATAGAAGGTATGCGCTATTGCAACCTGACTGACCTACTTTCCCAAAAGAAAGAATAAATGTCTAGTACCAATTTTCAAAGGCTGGGTGAACCACAGCAATATCAGTCTGAGAAAATAATTAAGGCACATTTGGAAATTGAACTCAGACTTTCATGATCAGTAGACTAACATGCTAACCACTCAACCACCACAGATGTTTATAGTGCAGGTATTTATAGTGCCTAGATGTTTACAGAGCTTAGTTATTTATAGAATACATATGTTTATAGAGCCTAGTTGTTTATAGAATACATATGTTTATAGAGCCTTGTTGTTTATAAAATACAGTTGTTTATAGAGTACAGATATTTATAGAGCCATGTTTTTTTATGCAACACATATGTTTATAGAGCCTAGTTGTTTATAGAGCAAATTTGTTATAGAACCTAGCTGTTTATATAACATATATGTCTATATGTTAGATATGTTTATAGAGACCAGTTGTTTACAGAACACACATTTATGGAGCACAGTTGTTTACAGAACACATGTTTATAGAGCCTATGTGTTTACATAACAGATGTTTATAGAGCCTAGTTGTTTACAAAATACATGTTTATAGAGCCTAGTTGTTTACAAAACAGATGTTTATAGAACCCAGTTGTTTATTGAACACATGTTTACAGAGCCCAGTTGTTTACATAACACATGTTTTTAGAGCCTACTTGTTTACATAACACATGTTTTTAGAGCCTACTTGTTTACTGTTTACATAACACATGTTTATAGAGCCTACTTGTTTACATAACACATGTTTATAGAGCCTACTTGTTTACATAACACATGTTTATAGAGCCTACTTGTTTACATAACACATGTTTATAGAGCCTAGTTGTTTATAAAATAGGGATGTTACTAAAGCTTACTTTTTTTTTTTTAAATAGAATGCAAGTTTCTAAAGACTAGATGTTTATAGAATACCGATGTCTATAGAACCTAGTTTATAGAATACAGTTGTCTATAGAACCTAGTTTATAGAATACAGTTGTCTATAGAACCTAGTTTATAGAATACAGTTGTCTATAGAACCTAGATTATAAAATACATATGTTTATACAGCCTAGTTTATAGAATACAGATGTCTATAGAACCTAGTTTATAGAATACAGATGTCTATAGAACCTAGTTTATAGAATACAGATGTCTATAGAACCTAGTTTATAGAATACAGATGTCTATAGAACCTAGTTTATAGAATACAGATGTCTATAGAACCTAGCTTATAGAATACAGATGTCTATGGAACCTAGTTTATAGAATACAGATGTCTATAGAACCTAGTTTATAGAATAAAGATGTCTATAGAACCTAGTTTATAAAATACATATGTTAATACAGCCTAGTTTATAGAATACAGATGTCTATAGAACCTAGTTTATAAAATACATATGTTAATACAGTCTAGTTTATAGAATACAGATGTCTATAGAACCTAGTTTTTTAAAATACATATGTTTATACAGCCTAGTTTATAGAATAGGACCTACACTGCTTATAGAACCATCATTAATTCTAATCAATCAGAATATCCAGACACAATCTGGGTGAAAAACACAACTCACTGTATGCACAGAACACTAAATTCAGTAGCTCTGGCAGCAAGCCGGACTTGGACTATGAGACAACTGCAACAAGGAACACTTTTCACACTGAGCCTCATTTGTTCCTGCAGCCAATCTGCTATATTGACCAGAAGTCCCTATTTCTGAGTCTGCCAGGAAAATTTATATAATCAGAGAATAAGGGTTGCTTGTCCAGTGCCTTTTAAGGCTCGGATGCCATGATGTGTTTCAGTCTGAATTTTCACCCACAACGGAAACAATTGTTGACCCTATCATGATTGAAATCAGCACTCTCTTGGTTTTGAACATTACAAGCTATTGATTCAGCCACCTGCTCTCCTCAGATAATTATAGTCTAGATACTGAGACTAGATGTTAATAGAGTCTATATGTTTATAAGTTATTTGCAAACACAATGCAGATATGTTTTTAGAGTCCAGACATCTATTAGATATAGAGTCCAGACATCTATTAGATATAGAGTCCAGACATCTATTAGATATAGAGTCCAGACATCTATTAGGTATAGAGTCCAGACATCTATTAGATATAGAGTGCAGAAGACTATGAAACAAGTACAAATATTTGTAGACAATAGTTCGTTTTAAACAGAATATAGATGTTTTATATAGTTTAAATGTTTATCTGCTATTTTCCTTCCTCCCTCCCTTCCTCCCTCCCTCCTTCCTTCCTTCCTTCCTTCTTCCTTCCTTCCTTCCTTCCTTCCTTCCTTCCTTCCTTCCTTCATTTCTTCCTTCCTCCCTCCCTCCCTGCCTCCCTCTCCCTCCCTTCCTCCCTTCCTTCCTTCCTTCCATTCTTCCATCCTTCCTTCCATTCTTCCATCCTTCCTTCCTTCCTCCTTTCTTCACTTTCTCTTGTACTTCTTCGGGTGTCGAGGGAGATACAAAGTTCAGGTTATTGTCCATTTGGTGAATCTCAACCATTGCCAATTGTTGTAGTGTGTCTTCTATTTTATCAGTCAATCTTACTCTTGGTCTGCTTCTTGCTCTTAAAAGAAATGTGTATAAACTGACATATTGCAAATGTTTGTATCTGTGATGAGAAAAAATGTTAATGGTAAAGGAGTCTTGTATGATACAATGTTGTATAGCAGTGATGTATTCAACTTATGGAAACTTGTTATATGAAAATGAAGTGATTAATCGCTTACTTGCTGTTAATAAAAAAAAGTAAAGTACCCCCGTCACGCCAAGTGGCGTATAGGGAATATGGTGTTAGTGACCATAAATTTTACAGACCTTCAACACATGATTTTTTGGATAATGTATTACGCCCGTGCCGCTTCACTTTCCCAGAAAAAAAATCCGGTACCCATTAGACTGGGTGAACCCGGAAGCCGTCGGTTGGGATCGAACCCTACCCTTTGTCCTTTTTACTTGCTGTGTTAATACCTTCCAAAAATCATTGAGTCAGGTACATATTTGTTCAGCTTGGTTGATTGGAGAGTGCAAAGCCGTGCTTAAACCAAAACAATTTTACATTCAAGCCAGTGGTCTAACAACCACTATGCTATTTTGTTGTTTGTTTGCGTACGCCAGAACTATATCACTAGCAAAGTCCAGAGAAACTGAAATTTGCATGAATATTACTTTTTTCCAATTTCACATCAGCAACCGTGTGTTCAAGTGTCCCTCGCCATACAGGCAGATATTTCTGCCTTTAATGGGTAGCGTATTTATTTCTGGGAAAAGTAAGGCGACACGGGCATAATACCGACCACATTACCCCAAAAAATCATGTGCTGAAGGTCTGTAAAATTTATGGTCACTGACACCATATTCCCTATACGTCACTTGACGTGACGGGGGCTCTTTAATTTTCTTTTTAGTGACCATTTTTGGTCTACTCTTTTTGATTCCCAGCTGCCGAGGGTTCTTTAGCATGATCAGAGTGCACACGTGACTTCCTGTTTCTTTGCCATTATCTGAGAGGGCTAGACATTTGATTTCACTTACCCACAGATCAGAGGCGAGTAAAGCCACAAAGTAACCACGGATTGGAAGTGAAAAATTTCCACCTTCTATAGCTGGATTTGAAGTGAAAAATTTCCACCTTCTATAGCTGGATTTGAAGTGAACAATTTCAACCTTATATAGCTGGATTTGAAGTGAACAATTTCAACCTTATATAGCTGGATTTGAAGCCAGAACCATGTTGTCGAGAGACCTACGTCTTACCTCTAGACTGCAAGATCCCCATTATTTTATTGACTGTCTATAACTTTGACAGCATCGAGCTTTCATCAATGAAGTTGTAACTGTGATAGCAGAAGTTCCATCAGTTTTGTTGATTGCGACTGTGATAATATGAAATGAAAGCATTTATGATGGTAGTAAGTTGACATGAAATGAATTTGTTTATGAAAGAGTTATTGATAATGTATTGTTTTGTCTATAAATCTATCTATTGTCCTTTCGAATCGAAGACAGCACATAGGGCAGAACCACAATCTCAAAAACAGAAACCTTGCGTGCCAAAATGGCACATATTGCAGAGATCACTGCTAGATTTGTCTAGGAACAGGCAAATAAATGCAATGCTGTGGTAAAGCTGGAAGCAGGGAGCCATAGTGGGGTGTAAAGTACAATCTTACGTGTTCCTTTTATGTAAAGCTATCACTGTACCTTGTAGGAGTGTACGTTACATCCCACTACTGGCTCCCTATTGTTTTGTCTACCTTGTAAAATTGTATCATTGTTTAGTTATTAAACATATCCTGGCCTTTTCTTAGATATGAGATCATGGTCAACTAATTCCACTATGTTCCAGTTATGCCTGAATCCCTTATAGTTATTGAGTTATTTGCGGGTCATCATCATTGCACACCGAACATGTCCATAGGTGCTCAGATCCCCTCCTCAGCAATTCCCTCAGTGGCCAGCGACTGATGACTCCAGTTCTTTGTTGCTTGATAAGTCTTCTTACACGTGCACTAGGTTTCTCATTTCTGGCTGTGCCCATCTTAACTCCTATCTCATTCATCCGAAGAAGTGACGTGGATCTGTGTTTGGCAAAGTCATGTGCTCTTCCCACATCTCGGAGGGCATTGATGCTGTCCGCCCAATCCATTGGTTGCCCGTCCTCAACGACAGCGCAGCTAGCCACCCTGTCTGCTCTTTCATTTCCCCGTACTCCCGCATGTCCAGGGACATAAACAAAGGTGACCTTACGTATTTTGGATTTCTGCAACGACTCTACCCATTGCATGCGTACAGAGCCCGCCTCCACTTTTTTAATCATGCTCATCGAATCACTCAGTATACATGCGTGGGTGTAGTTTTGTGACTCTAGCCATTTGAATGCCTTGGTCACTGCCATCGCCTCCATTGTCATGCTACTCGTGGTCACAACATATGCACCACTGTCTTCGTAGACTATTCTCTTATAGTGTTATGGTCTAATCAAATCTAGGTTTTACTTGTTATATCCAAATATCTTCCACAAGAGACAGTCTATCCAGTTTCAGCTTTTATCAATCATGATTTCTGAATCTCTTTTAAAGTTATAGTCAATTCAAATCTAGGTTTTACTTGTTGTATTTAAATATCTTACATACGACTATCCAATTTCATCTATTATCACTTATGATAATTTATGAAGTTAGTCTATATACATTGTTTATCCAATTTCATCTTTTATCACTTATGATGATATTTGAAATTAGTCTATAGACATTGTTTATCTATTTTCATCTTTTATCACTTATGATAATATATGGAATTTGTCTATAGACATTGTTTATATAATTTCATCTTTTATCACTTATGATGATATATGAAATTAGTCTATAGACATTGTTTATCTATTTTCATCTTTTATCACTTATGATAATATATGAAGTTAGTCTATAGACATTGTTTATCTAATTTCATCTTTTATCACTTATGATAATATATGAAGTTAGTCTATAGACATTGTTTATCTATTTTCATCTTTTATCACTTATGATCATATATGAAATTTGTCTATAGACATTGTTTATCTATTGTCATCTTTTATCACTTATGATGATATATGAAATTTGTCTAAAGACATAGTTAATTCAATTTCCTCGCTACTCATTATGATGTAAGTGAATCTGCTCTAAACCCATAGCACTTCAAGTTAGATCATCTATATGGTGTGACTGTGTGTACATTATGTTTTATGTTATTCAGACAAACTGCTCCTTGGTGAACCCAGCCAATGAAACAATGTAAAATTGTTCTACAGGCTGAATTTGGGAAAGGAAAGGTTATACAAGTAATTTTTATGTTGCTCTCTGCCATTCCGCACCATATAAAATCACAGAATGTACTCCACGCTTGTATATTCTTTGTTAATACATGTATTGTGACTTTATAATTACTAACACTGAATAAATATGCCACAGAAAATATTAATAATCTTAGTTAATTTGTTGTTTATATTGTGTGTTGTAGAGATGCTTATTTCTGTTTATTGTGTTTATAATTTTAATTTAAAACTCGTTTCAGCTCAATCCTTCTTCTTTCCTTCCTCATCTGCCTTTCAGTGTCGAGGGGAGATATAATTTGCGGCCTTTTGCTCTTCTGTTCGCCTCTGCTGCTGTTATGTTTCTAGTGCTTCTAATATTTCATCCATCCATCTTTTTCGTGGTCAACCCTTGGGTCTGGTGTTCTCACAACATTTGCTGAAGGCTCATTGTGTTGTGTTTTAATCTTTCTGCCTTGTCACGTGGCCAAACTATTAAATTTGTTGTTTCTTTATATATTCTATAGCGGGTACTATTTCTAGCTTTTTTTCTCAGTTCCTCACTTCTGATCTTATCTCTCAGACTGTTTCCTGTCATTCGTCTAACACATTTCATCTCTGTAGAGGTTATTTTTCTTATTGTTCTTGCAACTAAGGTCCAGGTCTAGCGTTGGTAGCACAACGTTGGTATGAAGATTGTATTGTATAGTGCTCGTTTTGCCTCCAGAGTTATTTCCTTGTTGGACAATAGTGGTGATAACTGTCCAATGAATTGACAAGCTTTGTTGCATCTTCATTCTATCTCTGCTGTTTGAGAATTATCGTTTGTCATTAGACTTCCTAGGTATTTGAATTTCTCTACTTGTTTTAGTTGTCTGCCTTCTATAGTTATGTTGATGTTCTGTTTATTTTTGGCGACACTCATGACTTCTGTTTTGTTGATGTTGATTTTCATGTTGTATTTTGTGCCTGAGATGTTGAGTTTGTTTAAGTGTTCTTGTAGGTCTTCTTTGTTTCATGTATTAGTGCTTGATCGTCTGCAAATAGAAGCTCGTTGATCTCCTCTGTCTCTGATGGGTTGGCTAGCTTGCATATATGGTCCATGTATGTAATAAACAGTAGGGGGGATAGTACGCACCCCTGTCTTACACCTGATCTAACTTCGAAGTGGTCTGTGCAGCCTGCTGCTGTTCTGACCCTGCTGCAGCTGTTGACGTAGAGACTTTTAATAAGGTTGGTTAGATGTTGGCTTACTCCGTATGTTGTTAATATCTCCCACAGTTGTTCTCTGTTTACTCTGCCCAATGCTTTTTCCTGGTCAATGAAAGCTGTATAAGTTTTGACTGTGTTCTGTCATTTTTTTCTGCAAGCTGTTTTAGTGTGAATAGTGCATCAATACATCCTCTGTTTTTTTTTGGAACCCCATTTGAGAATCGCTTAACTGTAGTTCTATTATTGGTCTCAGCCTTTTTTTCCAAGATTTTGGCGTATAGTTTTCCTACATGGCTGAGAAGAGATATACCTCTATATTGATTGCAGTCTCTTTTGCTACCTTTCTTTTTCCATATTGGTATGATGATTGCCTGTTGCCAGTCTTCTGGGGCTTGTTGTTGGTACAATGATGCATTAAATATTCTATGTAGCCATTGCACTCCTGTTCCTCCTGCTGCTGCTATTATTTCTATTGGTATGTTATCTATCCCTGGTGCTTTATTTCTTGGTGCATATTTGATTACTTCTTCGATTTCCTCTTTCATGATGTTGGGTTCAGTATTTGTGAGTTCTGGCGTGGTTTTTATTGTCTTATTGGTATGTTTAACAGGTCTTCAAAATATTCTTTCCATCTCTGTTGCATACATTGGTTGTTTGATATTGGCTGTCCGTCTTTGTCATTTATCAGTTCAGTAGGATCATGGTTTTCTTTTCTCGCTCTTGTGGCTTTTACTGCTTTGTAGAAATCTCTTGTGGCTGTCTTGAAGTCCCTGCTCATGTTTTGCCCGAATTCTGTCCAATTCTTTTGCATAGCTTTTTTGATCAAAATTTTAACTCTTTTTTGAACTAAGGCATATTTTTCTTGGTTCTTGTTCTCCCTCCAATTTTTAAACAGTTTCTTCTTTTCTTTAATTGCTTCTCTGATTGTTTCGTTCCACCACGGGGTGCTCTTTTTTCCCTTCTCTTGTTCTTAGCTTCGTTCCACAAACTGTTTTAGAGATGTTGGTTACTGTTTCCTTAAATTGTTTCCACTCTTCTTCTACTGTACATACTTCGTTAGGGAGTTTCTTGAATTCCTCTGTTAGTTTTTCTTCTAGGTTTTCCTTGTTTCTTGATCTTTAAATTGTTTTATTTTTATTGTCTGTTCTTTTCGCTTCTTTTGTTTGCTTTCGTATATTTCTTTATTTTTGGCTGTCTTAGTGTGATCATAACCATCTTGTGATCCGTGTCATCTGTGATATTAGGGATTGCTCTACTGTCGGTTACTCTTGTCTTGTTCTGTTGTCTTCTTAGTATAAAATATATCTGCCTTCTGCATGTTGTGTCATTCCATTTGTATCAGGTGTATACTTGCGACTCTCTGTGTTTGAAGAATTAATTGGTGATAAATAAATCATTTTGATTGCATAGATCCAGCAATCTGCTTCCATTTTCGTTTATTTCAGCTGTTTTATCGCCAAAGGGTCCTAAGATATCTCTGTTCTCACTGTTGTGTTTCCCAAACCTTCCATTAAAATCTCCCATCAATAACATGTCGTCGCTTTCGTCAATCTTTTTAATGATTTCATTCAATGTGTCGTAGAATTCGTCGCTGTCTCTTTCATTGTTGTTGCATGGTGCATAGATTTGAATCTAATTTGTTTTTCGATCGTCTTCTAGTAGTTTGATTGTGATAATTCTTTCTGAGTGGTATTTTATTTCTAGAATATTCTTTGCGCGTTCTGGGTCGATGATAAAAAAATACTCAGTGTGTTGCTCTTTCTGTGTTGTCGACTCCTGAGAATATTTTCGTGTTGTTCATGTGTGTTTTCTTTATCTGTTGTCCTTTTACACTGGTGTCCGCTAATCCTAGTATTTTAATTTTCCTTTTTGTCATTTCTTCTATAAGTTCGACTTCTTTATTTTTTATCCCGCATATATTTATCGTTGCTACTTTATATTTATCTATCTCCATCTTCTGTGTATTTCTCTGAGCATAAAACATTTATCCCTTACCGACCTGCTGAGTCAGTCGTAAGTTTTTTTAAATTAAGATATAGCTTTTTCTAGTCACTTTGAATGTATAAAAGAAGAAGCATGTGTGTTTTATATTTATAGAAAGACACAAATCTATATGTCTGTCTGTCTGTCTATCTACCTATCCATCTATCTATCCATCCACCCACTCATCCATCCATCCATCTGTCTATCTGTCCGATCTGACCGTCCGTCCGTCCGTCTGTCTATCTGTCTGTCTGTCTGTCTATTGACCTTTCGAGCTGTATCCGGCCCATAGGGTATAGACCCAGATACTCTTTCTCTTTTTCTAAATGTTCTTTCTAGCAGCCTAATTCCTTGCAAAGACCTTTTTATAAAATCTCGCCATTTGTCTCTGCTCTGTGCAAGTAACTCGATATCTTTGAGGGAGCCGATTCCTGCTGCTTTTGCCTCTCTGATCAATGTTCTTCTCAGTGTCTCTCTCGGTCGGCCTCTTTCCCTCCTACTTGTTGTTTCCCACATGAGGGCTTGCTTTGCTATTCGGTTATTATCTCTTCTCATCACATGTCCAACATATGACCATCGTCTTTTCTTTATTACTGAAGATATTAGTGGTTGATTGGTGATTTCTCTAATTTCCTCATTTGTTGTTCCTCTATCTATGAGAGGAAAATCCTCTCATATGCTAATTTCCTCATTAAAAAAGTATCAGTGGCACACATTTGTGTCTTATACTGTCTTGAATATCATAAAAATGTTGCGGGTCTCGGTAGCCTAGCTGGAAAAATCACCCGAGACGTTCGGACAACCCGTGTTCGATTCCCGCTGGAAGCAGTGGGAATTGTGCTCGTGGTTGGAAACAAAAAACTGCCCCAACGGTCGACCCAACCGCTGGCAGAAATGCGTACCAGGGTATTACTCTGGGAAGGTGAGGAATGCCGCCTCGCATCGTGAGTTTCCATGCTTGAAGGGACACTATCTAGAAGTCTCTAAACACTTCTGGATAGGCGGCCAAGCACAGATGGATGGAAACTCGCGTGCTAAGACGCCGGTTCAAGTCTCGTACTTGACCTTTACCTTATAAAAGTGCATCAGGATGCATACACATGTGAAGCTGTTGTAAAGCTGTTGTAAAACTGTTGTGAAGCTGTTGAAGAGAATTACATTTTTTAAAAAAGAAACGAAACAAGGATATGGTTATAGCTTTACGTAAGTGTAGAACAAACGAAAAACAAAATGGCGTTGCGACTCAGTACGACTTCAGTGCTTCGTTTTGCTTTTGTTTAGTTCCTCGCTTCCGTGAAATTGTAATCATAACCCTTTTATTCCCCTTATTTAACCTTGTCATATTTTTAACAAAACGACCACCGGAACAATAGCCAACCAATCAACGATAGCTTTGCCAGATTTTCCCCATAGTGTAGATCACGCAGGATTCAAAATAAAATAATCAACAACAACAAACTTTTCATAAACGTTAGATTGTTCCTTCGATTATATTTTAGACATACCACAGATGACTTCTTTCCTGGAATCTGTAAAACTCATTTAGATGCCAGAGACGATGTTTAGATTATCGCTTTGGCGCGTGTTCTCACGTCAGGTGCTTGAAAGTCTGCACGTATCAGTTCTTGTGGGGAAATCCGACTCTCACAGAAACTAAAAGACGTTATTCCAGTGCTGAAACTGTCATTTAGCGAATATAAAATAAAACATATATAAATATATTATGGTAATCGGGTATCCGTCGAGTTAACCTTATCTCAAAATTTCTTATAATTTACAAAATGGGTTTCCATACAATAATGGTGGGGGTTAAAATAGGATTGGAGTTTTAAACATGAAAATCAACATCAACAAAACAGAAGTCGTGAATGTCTCCGAAAATAAACAGAACATCAACATAACTATAGAAGGCAGGAAACTAAAACAAGTAGAGGAATTCAAATACCTAGGAAGTCTAATGACAAACGATAATTCTCAAACAGCAGAGATAGAATTAAGATCCAACAAAGCTTGTCAAATAATCGGACAGTTATCACGACTATTGTCCAACAAGGAAATAACTCTGAAGGCAAAACGAGCTCTATACAATACAATCTTCATCCCAAC
This sequence comes from Megaustenia siamemsis, assembly GCA_032433765.1. Classification (NCBI taxonomy): domain Eukaryota; kingdom Metazoa; phylum Mollusca; class Gastropoda; order Stylommatophora; family Ariophantidae; genus Megaustenia; species Megaustenia siamemsis. Next base: position 8,295,634 of record JAVIAB010000102.1, read on the forward strand.
GTTGTGCTACCAATGGAACCTGGGGCAACCTGGACCCTAGATGCAAAAACAATCAGAAAAATAACCTCTACAGAGATTAAATGTGTTAGACGAATGACAGAAAACAGTCTGAGAGATAAGATCAGAAATGAAGAACTGAGAAAAAAGTTAGGAATAGCCCCCGTCATAGAATATATATAAAGAAACAACAGATAAAATGGTTTGGCCACGTGACAAGGCAGAAAGATCAAAACACAACACAACGAGCCGTCAAAAACGTTGTGAGAATACCAGACCCAATAGTCGACCATGAAAAAGATGGATCAATGAAATATTAGAAGCACTAGGAAACATAATAGCAGCAGAGGCGAACAGACGAGCAAAAAGAGCGCAAATTATATCTCCCCTCGACGCTGAAAGTCAAATGAGGAAGGAAAGAAGAAGAAGCAGAACAGGTTAATTTAATAAACAGTTTTTGGCGGTTTAATCCCTGAAGTGATCTCAAGATTTAGAAAATATAAACAATGCCATAAATAATACTTTTGCATCTAGAATAGAGCTTAAAGGTCTAGATATGCTGTTTTCAATCTGGTTTTTTGGTGCACTTTAGCGACCTATATTTTCCGCTCATATATGTACGCTCCGTCAGACTCTAGTAATGGGATGTCGCAAAGATAGTTTTAGACATTTAAAGGTAGAATTAGATAGTTAAAAGTAGTTTTAGATGATCAAAGATATTTTTAAGATAGTTTATGATAGTTAAGGGTAGTTTTAGATAGTCCTATATAGTTTTAGATAGCTAAAGATAGTTTTAGATAGTTCTATATAGTTTTAGATAGCTAAAGATAGTTTTAGATAGTTCTATATAGTAGCATATAAGAAGACAGCAACTCAATATGCCCACAACTAAAAAACACCAAGGAGACAACAACTCAATCTGTCTACAACTAAAAACCACCAAGAAGACAGCAACTCAATCTGTTTGCAACTAAAAAACACCAAGGAGACAACAACTCAATCTGTCTACAACTAAAAACCACCAAGGAGATAGCAACTCAATCTGCCCACAGCTACAAGGTATATAAACCTGTTAATATAACTCAGAAAATATAGGCTGCGGATGAACAGAGAGCACCTCACCAAAACAAGACTAAGGCCCAAATAAACAAAACTTATGTTTGGTGGTCAGAAGCACCCCAGGCCGTTTATTTTACCAGCGTAAACCTATATTAGTATACATTTGAAACAAAACTGGTTGAATTTAACTCGTTAATTGAAAGATAACCACTGAATAATGAGAAAATAACAGCCGTTAAACAGACCTGCATGCATCAAAAGTTAATTAGCGTCTGTTGTGTTTCCTGCCCCGCTTTTTCCAGTTTGTTGTCTTAACAGTTACTGTTATCATTGTTGCTTTTGTTTTTTTATCTACAGGGTATCCCCAAACTAATGGGGTTTTTTTTATCTACAGGGTGTCCCTAAACTAATGGTTTTTTTTTTTTATCTACAGGGTATCTCCAAACTAATGGGTTTTTTTTATCTACAGGGTATCCCCAAACTAATGGGTTTTTTTATCTACAGGGTATCCCCAAACTAATGGGGTTTTTTTATCTACAGGGTATCTGCAAACTCATGCTTTTTTTTATCTACAGGGTATCCCCAAACTAATGGATTTTTTTTTATCTACAGGGTGTCCCCAAACTAATGGTGTTTTTATCTACAGGGTATTCCCAAACTAATAGTTTTTTTATCTACAGGGTATCCCCAAACTAATGGTTTTTTATCTACAGGGTATCCCCAAACTAATGGTTTTTTATCTACAGGGTATCCCCAAACTAATGGGTTTTTTATCTACAGGGTATCCCCAAACTAATGGTTTTTTATATCTACAGGGTATCCCCAAACTAATGGTTTTTTTTATCTACAGGGCATCCCCAAACTAATGGGTTTTTTTTTATCTACAGGGTATCCCCAAACTAATGCTTTTTTTATCTACAGGGTATCCCCAAACTAATGGGTTTTTTTATCTACAGGGTGTCCACAAACTAATGGTTTTTTATCTACAGGGTATCCCCAAACTAATGGTTTTTTTATCTACAGGGTATCCCCAAACTAATGGTTTTTATATCTACAGGGTATCCCCAAACTAATGGTTTTTTTATCTACAGGGTATCCCCAAACTAATGGTTTTTTTATCTACAGGGTATCCCCAAACTAATGGGGTTTTTCTATCTACAGGGTATCCCCAAACTAATGGTTTTTTTTATCTACAGTGTATTCCCAAACTAATGATTTTTTTTATCTACAGGGTATCCACAAACTAATTGTTTTTTTATCTACAGGGTATCCACAAACTAATGGGTTTTTTATCTACAGGGTATCCCCAAACTAATGAGTTTCTTTTAAAATGTGGGATATTCTATAAATTTACATAATCGTTCTACATTGAACATCCACATACAAGAAGGACAAGAAAACAATAAGGAAAAAAAAAAAGAACAAGGTACCGCGTCTTCAATATGACACATAAAAAGTATTGTCCATTTTTTTCGACTTTAGGTACATTTTTTTGTTTTAATAATGTGTTTACTTTTATTATGGTTTATTAGACAGGTTTTTTTTTTAATTATGGGTGAAGAATTAATGAGATCCGTCGTACATATTTAACATCATTATCGTCAGGTCGTATGTCCTATGCAGAACGTTTCACTCACTACAGCCTGCCTGAAAGAATCTATGTCTCTAACCAGATCTCTCACAGAATACTGTACTCACCACAGCCCGTCTGAAAGAATCTATGTCTTTAGCCAGATCTCTCACAGAACGTTACATTCACCACAACCCGTCTGAAAGAATCTCTGTCTCTAGCCAGATTTCCCACAGAACGTTACGTTCACCATAGCCCGCCTGAAAGAATTCCTGTCTCTTGTAGCCAGATCTCCCACAGAACGTTGCATTCACCACAGACCGCCTGAAAGAATCTCTGTCTCTAGCCAGATCTCCCACAGAACGTTACATTCACCATAGCCCGCCTGAAAGAATCTCTCTCTAGCCAGATCTCTCACAGAACGTTACATTCACCATAGCCCGCCTGAAAGAATCTCTGTCTCTAGCCAGATCTCTCACAGAACGTTACATTCACCATAGCCCGCCTGAAAGAATCTCTGTCTCTAGCCAGATCTCTCACAGAACGTTACGTTCACCATAGCCCGCCTGAAAGAGTCTCTGTCTCCAGCCAGATCTCCCACAGAATGTTACATTCACCATAGCCCGCCTGAAAGATTCTCTGTCTCTAGCCAGATCTCTCACAGAACGTTACATTGACCACAGTCCGCCTGAAAGAATCCCTGTCTCTAGCCAGATCTCTCACAGAACGTTACATTCACCACAGCCCGCCTGAAAGATTCTCTGTCTCTAGCCAGATCTCCCACAGAACGTTACATTCACCACAGCCCGCCTGAAAGAATCCCTGTCTCTTGTAGCCAGATCTCCCACAGAACGTTATATTCACCACAGCCCGCCTGAAAGAATTCCTGTCTCTTGTAGCCAGATCTCCCACAGAACGTTACATTCACCACAGCCCGCCTGAAAGAATTCCTGTCTCTTGTAGCCAGATCTCCGACTTTTCTTGTCACTTCCAAGGTCTCTTTGGTGACTTGAAACCACCTTTATCTTTGTCTACCCCTTTCTCGCCGTCCTGGTACCACGCCTTATTGTATTACCCCGCTGTATCTTTTGACGTGGCCATATTATTTTATCATGGCCATATGAGAAAGAGAGTTCATCGGTGCTATATAGAACCAATTCTGACCTATGGAAGCGAATTATGGACAGTAGACAAACAAATGAAAAGACGATTAGAGGCCACAGAGATGGGATTTCTCAGAAGAATGTTGAAAGTTCCTTGGACAGCTAAAAAGACCATTGAGAAAGGTCTGAAAGAGGCCAACACAAAAAGGGAGCTCTTAAGAAACATCAGAAAGAAGCAATCAACATTTTTCGGGCACATCATGAGAAGAGGAAAGTTGGAATACTTGGTTACAACCGGCAAAATAAAAGGAAAGAGAGATCGCGGACGACAAAGAGAGAAAATACTGGATAGCTTGGTGTCATGGCATGGAAAACAGTCAACAACAGAACTGATACGATGCACTGTAGATAGAAGATTGTGGAGGGACATGATCACCTATGCCAACCGGTATGGCACATGATGATATTATTTTTATTTCCTCTGTTGAATATTTACAAGCCAGTTCTTTTTAACTCTTTCTGTCCGTTTCGCCGCACAGTGCGTCACTCTCAATTTGAATAGTTTAATCTGTCATCAAAACATATTCTTTTTACATGTCTTGTATCATCTTGGTATTAGTGAAATATATTTCCTTTTTTAGTTATCTAAAAATTAATATATTATACGTTAAGTGTTAGACAAAAATAAACATGTAGCTTAAAGTTTAAAAACATGACAAATTTTGTCTCTGAAATCTTACCGCTAAATTGATAAAAAGATTCCGTACTGAAAGAGTTCGTAATTAAATTTTGAAATATGGCTTTATTGCTCTTTGGCTTTGACCATGGCATTTTAACAAATGTTTCTGCAGTGTTTAGTTTAGAGTGAAACTATTTTTTTCTTTCCTTTTTGTCTGAATGTCCGTGTACTACAACCATATGTTGCTATCAGAAACAAAACAAAAATACATGCCCTCTGTAATTTTAATTGAACTTCCTCGCTGGTATTGTGCCACTTGTTCTTCGTGACATTTCATGATTTTGTTGCGATTGCTTACCTTGTTATCTTTGTGACAGTCTCCATTGTTATTTACTAATTATTTTAATTATTATAATTCTTTTAAGATAATGTCATGTGTTCCCCATCATTTTCATCTCTGCTTCCACTATCTTTTCAAAGAATATTTTGGTCTTCCTCTTTGTCTCTTCTCCTGGTGATTCCAAAACAAAGGGCCTGCTGTGTAATACTCCCAGTTGGCTTCCCCAGTGTGTGTAAAACGTGTGTTCTATTCAAAGCCATTATCTTTGTTGTATCTCTTAATCCACTGGCATTTGACAGGTCTCACAAATGAAGAAGCTAAATTGTCGTATTTTTGAAAACTTTGTAAAACATTTTCCCATGCATGAGATATTTAAGGCTCTCTCTCTCTCTCTCTCTCTCTCTCTCTCTCTCTCTCTCTCTCTCTCTCTCTCTCTCTTCCTCTGTATCGTGTAATTAATCTGTTCTGGTGTATCCGGAAATGCCAATCTTATATTCATTATCCAGGAACGATGCTGTAAGTCGATACTGCTGTTAGGAGAAATGTAATTATTAGATCGATACTTTGACAGATTGAGTTAGGAACTAGGCGCTGAATAGTTGTGTTGTTCTGTCATTTACTGGTGGCCAGATTACCGAATCAAGCTAGAATAGTTGTGTTGTTCTGTCATTTACTGGTGGCCAGATTACCGAATCAAGCTTGCTCAAATCAGAACAATGATCAATTCCGATACAAAAGTTCTGCGCAATCAGAGCCGAGGAAATTCTGGCAATCTCAGACGGCTCCCATGGAGAAGATCTTTGTTTCTGCTGTGAAACGTATCACCAACAGCGAAATACGAGAGCTTGAATATTAGGAGCCCCTATACTTCAGGAAATTAGAGAAATCACCAATCAACCACTAATATCTTCAGTAATAAAGAAAAGACGATGGTCATATGTTGGACATGTGATGAGAAGAGATAATAACCGAATAGCAAAGCAGGCACTCATATGGGAAACAACAGGTAAGAGAAAAAGAGGAAGACCCAGGGAGACACTGAGAAGAACATTGATGAGAGAGGCAAGAGCAGCAGAATTCGGCTCCCTCAATGAGATAGAGCTGCTTGCACAGAACAGAGACAAATGGCGAGATTTGATAAAATATCTTTAAAAGAAAACTGCTAGAACAAAAATTCAGATAGGAGAAGGTGTATCTTGGTCTACGCCCTATGGGCTGGCAACGGCTCGAAAGGTAAATATATAGATAGATACTTCAGCACATGACAGTACCTATCATCACAAAGAAACATCTTATACAGATACTTGCGTTCGCCCGATGGCTAAAGGAGTACACCTCTTCATGATCCGCCCTTACAAGGACGTTAAGTGGGCGTGTCTACGTTGTGTTAGGGAGTCGCGATAGCTCAGTGGTTAAGTGAACTGGACTACAAAGGACAAGAAGTAGGGTTCGATCCCAACCGACGGCTTCCGGTTCACCCAGCCTTTAATGTGTCCTGGATTTTTTTATGGGAAAGTAAAGCGACACGGGTGTAATCTTCTTTCTTCCTCTTCTTTTCTCTTTTCACTGATACCTAAAATGTGTCGTGGTTTATATCATTTGTCGTTCTTGTGCTGCTCGAACTGTCTGAATTAGTGATTTTCTTTTGTTGTTACATGTCTCTGTCACTGCATCTATCCATCTTCTTCTTTTCTCTTTTCACTGATACCTAAAATGTGTCGTGGTTTATATCATTTGTCGTTCTTGTGATGCTCGAACTGTCTGAATTAGTGATTTTCTTTTGTTGTTACATGTCTCTGTCACTGTATCTATCCATCTTCTTCTTTTCTCTTTTCACTGATACCTAAAAGGTGTCGTGGTTTATATCATTTGTCGTTCTTGAGCTGCTCGAACTGTCTGAATTAGTGATTTTCCTTTGTTGTTACATGTCTCTATCACTGCATCTATCCATCTTCTTCTGGGCCTTCCTCTTGGTCTTTTCCCATGCATTCTCGAGAAGAACGCCCTTGATGGTGATTGGTAAGGATTCATTCTGACCAGGTGGCCAAACCATTTAAATTGTTATTGTTCTATATATTCTTGGCAGGGTTTTGTTCCTACCATTTTTCTTATGGTTTCATTTGGTATTATATCTCTTCTTGTGCTGTTTGTTACTTTTCTCAAGCTACGCATCTCACATGTATTGATCTTTCTTAAATGTGATTTAGGAAAGGTCCAATTTCCAAAAAAGGGTCACATGAAAAAAGAAATTCAAACGAGCGTAATACCGACCACATTACCCCAAAAATCATGTGCCGAAGGTCTGTAAAATGTATGGTCACTAACACCATATTCCTTATACGCCACTTGGCGTGACGGGGGTACTTTACTTTTTACTCTTATACATTGTGTTGTAGTTTGCAGTTAAACTATGATGTTTGCGCCTTTCGGTCCAACACATCCGACTTCAGCATGTTATTTTTGAGTACCGGGTTTTCTTCCCTTTTTGATCCCTACTCGCTTGGCCAGACTAGACAGGTTAGGGTGTTTATAGAGGCACCACGAAGAAGTGGAGTGGAGTCTCGATGATTCTGGTTCCCCGATCCTGGCTCAAGACATCAGTTGTGGGTCAGTGGCAGCTTCCGGCTCTGATGTGGTGCATTATTGCCTCCCTGGCCTTCGGTTGATTTGCGGGCAGTTTGCATGGTACGAGCCATTATTAATTCTGTTTTTGTAGAATCTTTTATAGAAAATATTCATTCTCACATTGTGCTACAGATAATGTTCATTCTCACCTTGTGCTACAGATAATGTTCATTCTCACCTTGTGCTACAGATAATGTTCATTCTCACCTTGTGCTACAGATAATGTTCATTCTCATCTTGTGCTACAGATAATGTTCATTCTCACCTTGTGCTACATATAATGTTTACTCTCACCGTGTGCTACAAATAATGTTCAACTTGTGCTACAGATAATGTTCATTCTCACCTTGTGCTACAGATAATGTTCATTCTCACCTTGTGCTACAGATAATGTTCATTCTCACCTTGTGCTACAGATAATGTTCATTCTCATCTTGTGCTACAGATAATGTTCATTCTCACCTTGTGCTACATATAATGTTTACTCTCACCGTGTGCTACAAATAATGTTCAACTTGTGCTACAGATAATGTTCATTCTCACCTTGTGCTACAGATAATGTTCATTCTCACCTTGTGCTACAGATAATGTTCATTCTCACCTTGTGCTACAGATAATGTCCATTCTTACCTTGTGCTACAGATAATGTTCATTCTCACCTTGTGCTACATATAATGTTTACTCTCACCGTGTGCTACAGATAATGTTCATTCTCATCTTGTACACAAAGATAATGTTCATTCTCATCTTGTGCTACAGATAATGTTCATTCTCATCTTGTGCTACAGATAATGTTCATTCTCATCTTGTGCTACAGATAATGTTCATTCTCATCTTGTGCTACAGATAATGTTCATTCTCATCTTGTGCTACATATAATGTTCATTCTCATCTGGTGTTACAGATAATGTTCATTCTCATCTTGCGCTACATATAATGTTCATTCTCATCTGGTGTTACAGATAATGTTCATTCTCATCTTGTGCTACAGATAATGTTCATTCTCATCTTGTACTACAGATAATATTCACTCTCATCTTGTGCTACAGATAATGTTAATTCTTATCTTGTGCTACAGATAATGTTCATTCTCATCTTGTGCTACAGATAATGTTAATTTTCATCTTGTGCTACAGATAATGTTCATTCTCACCTTGTGCTACGGATAAAGTTAATTATCATCTCGTGCTACAGACAATGTTATTTCTCATCTTCTGCTACAGATAATATTAATTCTCACCTTGTGCTACAGATAATGTTCATTCTCATCTTGTACACAAAGATAATGTTAATTCTCATCTTGTGCCACAGATAATTTTCATTCTCATCTTGTGCTACAGATAATGTTAATTCTCATCTTGTACACAAAGACAATGTTAATTATCATCTTGTGCTACAGATAATGTTAATTCTCATCTTGTACACAAAGACAATGTTAATTATCATCTTGTGCTACAGATAATATTATTTCTCACCTTGTGCTACAGATAATATTAATTCTCACCTTGTGGTACAGATAATATTAATTCTCACCTTGTGCTACAGATAATATTAATTCTCACCTTGTGCTACAGATAATATTAATTCTCACCTTGTAAGTAAAAGTAAAGTACCCCCCGTCACGCCAAGTGGCGTATAGGGAAATAAGGTGTTAGTGACCCTATATTTTACAGACCTTCAGCACATGATTTTTGGGGTAATGTGGTCGGTATTACGCCCGTGCTGCTTTTACTTTCCCAGAAAAAATCCGGTACCCATTTAAGGCTGGGTGAACCCGGAGCCGTCGGTTGGGATCGAACCCTACCAATTCTCACCTTGTGCTACAGATAATATTAATTCTCACCTTTTAAGTAAAAAGTAAAGAGCCCCCGTCACGCCAAGTGGCGAATAGGGAATATGGTGTTAGTGACCATACATTTTACAAACTTTCAGCACATGGTTTTTGGGGTAATGTGGTCGGTATTACGCCCGTGCCGCTTTACTTTCCCAGAAAAAAATCTGGCACCCTTTTTAAGGCTGGGTGAACCCGGGAGCCGTCGGTTGAATCGAACTCTACCTCTTGTTCAATAATCGGGACATTTCAACATTTGTAACATTTCAGCAATCAAGACATTTCAATAATCGGGACATTTGGACATTTCAACAAAAATGACATTTCAATAATCGGGACATTTGGGCATTTCAACAATCGGGTCATTTCACCAAATGATATATTTCAATAATTGAGACAGTTGGATATTTCAATAATCGAGACATTTGGATATTTCAACAAAAAGGACATTTCTATAATCGAGACATTTGGACATTTCAATAATCGAGACATTTGGATATTTCAATAATCGAGACATTTGGATATTTCAACAAAAAGGACATTTCAATAATCGAGACATTTGGATATTTAAATAAAAATGACATTTAAATAATCGAGACATTTGGATATTTCAATAAAAATGACATTTAAATAATCGAGACATTTGGATATTTCAACAAAAATGACATTTCAAGAATCACAATTTAATATCAGTTTTGATGGGCACAGCCATAAACGAGAAACTTAGTGGACGTGTAAGAAGTCTTATCAACCAACACAGAACTGGAGTCGTCAGTCGCTGGACACTGAGGGAATTGCTGAGGGGGGGGGGTGTCTGAGCACCTATGGACATGTTCGGAGTACAATGATGATGACCCGCAATTAATTCAATAACTCAATGATGATAACCCACAATTAATTCAATAACTCAATTATGATAACCCACAATTAATTCAATAACTCAATTATGATGACCCACAATTAATTCAATAACTCAATGATGATGACCCACAATTAATTCAATAACTCAATGATGATGACCCACAATTAATTCAATAACTCAATGATGATGACCCACAATTAATTCAATAACTCAATCAACCTCGGTAGCCAAACAGGTAGCGCACCCGCCTCCTGATCATAAAGGCGCTGATATGGTTTCCAGAAATAGTGGAATTCTTTCGGGCCGAGTGTTCACCTAGTCTCTAAAAATTAGTACCGAAATTGTTCTTGGAATCAAAGGCGGCCTGGCATGATATCGGCAAAATCACACCCCAAAAGAATGAGGTTGTCATTGAATGTAAGGACATTAACATTATATTCCTTATAAGCTCAGCAAAACAGGTGAGAGAGTCTTTATCTTCTTCTTCTACCTTTCAACGTCACTTCGGGCGTAGGTCTTCAACAAAGACTTTCAATTCCCTGTGGATAATAGGTCTTCAACAAACACTTTCAATTCCCTGTGGATAATAGGTCTTCAACAAACACTTTCAATTCCCTGTGGATAATAGGTCTTCAACAAACACTTTCAATTCCCTGTGGAGTATAGGTCTTCAACTAACACTTTCAATTCCCTGTGGAGTATAGGTCTTCAACAAACACTTTCAATTTCCTGTGGAGTATAGGTCTTCAACAAACACTTTCAATTCCCTGTGGAGTATAGGTCTTCAACAAACACTTTCAATTCCCTGTGGAGTATAGGTCTTCAACAAATACTTTCAATTCCATGTGGAGTATAGGTCTTCAACAAACACTTTCAATTCCCTGTAGAGTATAGGTCTTCAACAAACACTTTCAATTCCCTGTGGAGTATAGGTCTTCAACAAACACGTTCAATTCCCTGTAGAGTATAGGTCTTCAACAAACACTTTCAATTTCCTGTGGAGTATAGGTTTTCAACAAACACTTTCAATTCCCTGTGGAGTATAGGTCTTCAACAAACACTTTCAATTCCCTGTGGAGTATAGGTCTTCAACAAACACTTTCAATTTCCTGTGGAGTATAGGTTTTCAACAAACACTTTCAATTTCCTGTGGAATATAGGTCTTCAACAAACACTTTCAATTCCCTGTGGAGCATAGGTCTTCAACAAACGCATTCAATTCCCTGTGAAGTATAGGTCTTCAACAAACACTTTCAATTCCCTGTAGATTATAGGTCTTCAACAAACGCTTTCAATTCTATGTAGAGTATAGGTCTTCAACAAACACTTTCAATTCCATGTAGAGTATAGGTCTTCAACAAACACTTTTAAATCCCTGTAGAGTATAGGTCTTCAACAAACACGTTCAATTCCTTGTGGAGTATAGGTCTTCAAGAAACACATTCAATTCCCTGTGGAGTATAGGTCTTCGACAATCACATTCAATTCCCTATAGAGTATAGGTCTTCAACAAGCACTTTCAATTTCCTGTGGAGTATAGGTCTTCATCAAACACATTCAATTCCCTGTGGAGTATAGGTCTTCAACAAACACATTCAATTCCCTGTGCAGTATAGGTCTTCAACAAACACTTTCAATTCCCTGTGGAGTATAGTACTTCAACAAACACATTCAATTCCTTGTGGAGTGTAGGTCTTCAACAAACACTTTCAATTCCCTGTAGAGTATAGGTTTTCAACAAACACTTTCAATTCCCTGTAGAGTATAGGCCTTCAACAAACACTTTCAATTCCCTGTGGAGTATAAGTCTTCAACAAACACTTTCAATTCCCTGTAGAGCATAGGTCTTGGACAATCACATTTAATTCCCTGTGGAGTATAGGTCTTCAACAAACACTTTCAATTTCCTGTGGAGTATAGGTCTTCAACAAACACTTTTAATTCCCTGTGAAGTATTGGTCTTCAACAAACACATTCAATTCCCTGTGCAGTATAGGTCTTCACAAACACTTTCAATTCACTGTGACGTATAGGTTTTCAACAAACACTTTCAATGCCCTGTGGAGTATATTTCTTCAGCAAACACTTTCAATTCCCTGTGGAGTATAGGTCTTCAACAAACACTTTCCAAGCCGTTCAGTGTCTTGTCATTCTTTTAAAATCATTCCATGTCTTCCCCAACATCTTCATCTCTGCTTTCATTTGTCTTCACCATGAATATTTTGGTCTTCCTCTTTGTCTTTGTCCTTTATGTTACCCCATTTTTAACATCATCATCAGGTGCTATGCCGGCTGGCGTAGGCGATCATCTCTCGGCCCTTCATGCATGTCATAATTTATCAGTGATCTTTAGTTATGTCATTTCGATAAAATGTTCAATATTTATTCTCTTGGTTTTCCTCTGCTCTTCTTTTTATTCATTCTGCCTGATTTTATGGTATTCTCAAAGTCTCCTTTCCCCATCATTCAGCCTGCTGTTATGGTATTCTCAAAGTCTCCTTTCCCCATCATTCTGCCTGCTGTTATGGTATTCTCAAAGTGTCCTTTCCCCATCATTCTGCCTGCTGTTATGGTATTCTCAAAGTGTCCTTTCCCCATCATTCTGCCTGCTGTTATGGTATTCTCAAAGACTCCTTTCCCCATCATTCTGCCTGCTGTTATGATATTCTCAAAGTCACCTTTCTCCATCATTCTGCCTTCTGTTATAGTATTCTTAACGCTTGCTTTCCCCATTGTTGTGCCTTTTGTTATAGTAAACTCAACGCTTCCTTTCCCCATCATTGTGCCTTTTGTTATAGTATTCTCAACGCTTCCTTTCACCATCATTGTGCCTTTTGTTATAGTATTCTCAACGCTTCCTTTTCCCATCATTCTGCCGTCTGTTATAGTATTCTCAACGGTTCCTTTCCCATTATTCTGCCGTCTGTTATAGTATTCTCAACGCTTCCTTTTCACATCATTCTGCCGTCTGTTATAATATTCTCAAAGCTTCTTTTTCCCATCATTCTGCCATCTGTTATAGTATTCTCAACGCTTCCTTTTCACATAATTCTGCCTGCTGTTATAATATTCTCAACGCTTCCTTTTTCCATCATTCTGCCTTCCGTTATAGTATTCTCAACGCTCCCTTTCCCCATCATTCTGCCTTCTTTTATAGTATTCTCAACGCTTCCTTTCCACATCTCATACCCGGTAAATAATTAATAGAAAATGACTTCGTTTGGGATAAACGATAGTGGTTTCCACTTGATCTCTCGGTCTTTAGGAACCGTTTATCACTTCTTATGTTGACTTTCAACTAAACTAAACACTTTCTGTTATCTGTTAATTTCTCATCTTGTTTTCATCTATCTCATCTTAACTCTGTATCTCCACAACATATTCCAGCTGTTCCCTACTCATTAAAGCGCTACAGAGACCCGGATGTGTTCATCATTAGCTGTGTATATTTTTTTTTCCCTTGTAAAACTAAAATAAACAAAAGAAAAAGAATGGCAAAAAGCAATGTTAATGTCTTGAAAAGTATACTAACGTCAAAACAAATAACGCCAAGGCTAAAACTATGAATAGCAAAATGTTTTATCTTCTCAACATTCATGTATGGTGTAGAAACATGGACATTAGACAAGAAAACATATTAGAAATTTTAAATCATTGAAATCTTGATTTATAGAAGAATAGGAAGAATTGGATGGAAAGAAAAGAAAACAAATAATTAAGTCTTAAAACAACTACAATTGAAAAGAGAACTACTAAACACAATTGAAACAAGACAAATTAGGTTTTTAAACCATGTTAAAAGACACAGCAGCCTACTAAAAGTAATCTTGGAACGGAAAAGACACGGTGATAGAGGCAGAGGCAGACCTAGACAAACATGGACGAGTAAAATCAAAAGATGGACAGGTCACCCTATGACAAGCTGCACTACCAATCCACGAGACTGGCGCTCCACGGTAGCCAACCTTTGATGCTGAGATGACACTCAATGATGATGATGATGGAGATGATGATGATGGTGATGATGATGGTCTGTTTTTTCAGAACGCAACGCGTTCAATAGAATAAAAAGTATGACAAGACTACACCCACGCCTGCATACTAAGTGATTTGATGAACATGATAAGAAAAGTGGAGGCGGGCTATGTACGCAGGCAATGTGTAGAGTCATTGTAGAAGTCAAAAATGTGTAGAGTCATTGTAGAAGTCAAAAATGTGTAGAGTCATTGTAGAAGTCAAAAATGTGTAGAGTCATTGTAGAAGTCAAAAATGTGTAGAGTTATTGTAGAAGTCAAAAATGTGTAGAGTCATTGTAGAAGTCAAAAATGTGTAGAGTCATTGTAGAAGTCAAAAATGTGTAGAGTCATTGTAGAAGTCAAAAATGTGTAGAGTCATTGTAGAAGTCAAAAATGTGTAGAGTTATTGTAGAAGTCAAAAATGTGTAGAGTCATTGTAGAAGTCAAAAATGTGTAGAGTCATTGTAGAAGTCAAAAATGTGTAGAGTCATTGTAGAAGTCAAAAATGTGTAGAGTCATTGTAGAAGTCAAAAATGTGTAGAGTCATTGTAGAAGTCAAAAATGTGTAGAGTCATTGTAGAAGTCAAAAATGTGTAGAGTCATTGTAGAAGTCAAAAATGTGTAGAGTCATTGTAGAAGTCAAAATGTGTAGAGTCATTGTAGAAGTCAAAAATGTGTAGAGTCATTGTAGAAGTCAAAAATGTGTAGAGTCATTGTAGAAGTCAAAAATGTGTAGAGTCATTGTAGAAGTCAAAAATGTGTAGAGTCATTGTAGAAGTCAAAAATGTGTAGAGTCATTGTAGAAGTCAAAAATGTGTAGAGTCATTGTAGAAGTCAAAAATGTGTAGAGTCATTGTAGAAGTCAAAAATGTGTAGAGTCATTGTAGAAGTCAAAAATGTGTAGAGTCATTGTAGAAGTCAAAAATGTGTAGAGTCATTGTAGAAGTCAAAAATGTGTAGAGTCATTGTAGAAGTCAAAAATGTGTAGAGTCATTGTAGAAGTCAAAAATGTGTAGAGTCATTGTAGAAGTCAAAAATGTGTAGAGTCATTGTAGAAGTCAAAAATGTGTAGAGTCACCTGTGTCTTCGTTCCGAGACTTGTGGGAGTACGGAGAAATGAAAGAGCGGACAGGTTGGCTAGATGTGCTGTCGTTGAAGACGGTTAATCAATGGATCAGGTCGACGTTATCGATGCCCATCGAGATGCGGGAGGAGCACAGGACTTCGACAACAATGAGTCCGAATCACTCCCTTGATTTGATGGAATGATGGGAGTTCAGATGGGCACAGCCAGAAACGAGAAACTTAGTGGGTGTGTAAGAAGACTTATCAACCAAGACAGAAGTGGAGTCGTCAGTCGCTGGACACCGCGAGACTTGCTGAGAATGGGATCTGAGCACCTATGGCTAAAGCTCGGAGTACAATTATGATGACCAGCAAATAATTCAGTAAACAGAATAAATTATCAGGGTGAGCACTTTGTTAGTTCTTGGATCAGGGGTATTGTGGATATGAGATAGCCCCGCTTGCAGTAACGCCAATCCGTTCAAACATCTAAAGTCTAAAGTCTAAAGTCCAAAGTCCAAAGTGTAAGTCTAAAGTCCAAAGTGCAAGTCTAGTCCAAAGTGCAAAGTCTAAATTCCAAAGTTCAAAGTCTAAAGTCCAAAGTGCAATGTCCTAAGTGCAAGTTTAAAATCCGAAGTGCAAAGTCCTAAGTGAAAGTCTAAAATCCAAAGTGCAAAGTCTAAATTCCAAAGTCTAAAGTCCAAAGTGTTGACTTCATTGAACATTGATGGAAACAAAGAATCTTTTCCTTGTAACCCCGAGATAATAATATTCAAATGATGTGACACATCAACTAAAAATGTCAAATCACAAAGCCACTATTGATTTTAAGTAAACCACACTCCAAAGGTAAAACAGTTTTTTATTTTAAAAATGAAAGAACTTGATCTTTTAATGTGTTGTAGTAGTTGTTGTTGTTGTTGTTATTGTTGTTGTTGTTGCGTTCGCCAGCTTTCAACTCTGACGAAGTCCCTAGAGACTAGGATCCATTAATCCATTTTTCCCTGGCAGCCGCGTGCACAGGGGTCCCTCGCCGCACAGGCAGACAACTCCGACTTCGGAGGTACTCATGTTTTTTTCCGTCAATGAGTAACTGACGTTTCAAGCCGGGTCTCGCTGCTGAGACCAGGGGTGGTTGTCGCAGAGAGAAATCATAAATAAAAATCCCAACCGGTGTAGCCGAGATTTGAACCTACAACCTCTCTGTCTCGAGGCCGGCGTCTTGCCTCGAGACCAACAGATCCCCCTTGGACTGGGAGTATGAGGAAACTGCAACAAGGAACACTTTTCATGCAAAGCCTTCAATGGTTCCTGCCGCCTACCCACCAGATACCCGAAGTTCACGTCCTCCTGAAAATGATGATCGTCATATGTTTTTTTTTTTTTTAATGTATAGCGCTTGATGATGTTAGGCCATCGTTGTTGACTCCAATTCCGAACATATAAACACACAGTTAGTCGTCAGAATTTCCCCGTCGCACATCAAACATACCGTAAGATAAGCGTAAGGCCAGTCTAGGGATTTACGATGAGTCATTACGATGACGTAGCACACATAACAATGTCGTAAGTACAGCAACGACGCGCCCTTTAGATTTTTGATTACTCTAGTGAATACGACGAACAAAACACGGCGCAAATTCCCTTAAGAGATAAAACTGCGGCTGACGAAGCATTTCACATTAATGAGTAACATGTAAATAACTTGCGTCAAGGAATTCCAACAACGGCCATGAACAGCACCAATGTGACGAAAAGCGCAGATCAAGTCTAAACGGTGGAAGGTCGCATTCACAACACTTGATTTGTCAAAAAGGGACTGTTGCCGGCGTACGACTTCGCTTTAGCGGCGTAGATGTAATAAGTAGATCATTATTTTGACTTTAACGCAGAAAAGTGCAACGGAGAACCGAAATTAATCAGACCCCGAATACACTTTCTGCAGCGATCGCGAGAACGTGGACTAGATCCGCCATCTTGGAGACGGAAGTCTCAATCTTTTAATTTGAGAAAACACAAAACATTTCTCCTCTAGCGATGAGAATAAAGTCCAACGTATCTAAAGTCCAAAGCCTAAAGTGGAAAACCTAAAGTGCAAAGTCTAAATTCTAAAGTCCAAAGTCTAAAGTGCAAAATCTAAAGTTCAAAGTCCAAAGTCTAAAGTCTAAATTCTAAAGTATATCTCTAGAGTGCAGTCTAAATTCTAAAGTCTATTTCTAAAGTTCAAAGTCTGAAGTCCAAAGTCTAAAGTGCAAAGTCTAAATTCTAAAGTCTATTTATAAAGTTTATAGTCTAAAGACCTCACTACATGTCAAAAATGATGGTTGTTCCCTCCTGATGTTAGCAACAGATTTTCTAGGGAATAGGCACACCTTGGAGTGTTCAACACTCCCCACCACTGGCTCCCAAAAGATTTTCTCTCGCCTTTCGCATCTTTTGGAAAGACCTCATTATTTGCTGTTGCCTGCTCTGCCTTTCTCCATCACGTCCCAAGCTGTTTTCTGTTTTTGGTGATTGCTGCCTGAGGATAAACTCATCAATTTAAAATCAGATGTCCACCTTCCATTAAAATTGTTTCAACTGTTTCTTAATCGTTAAATTGTTTCAACTGTTTCTTAATCGTTAAATTGTTTCAACTGTTTCTTAATTGTTAAATTGTTTCAACTGTTTCTTAATTGTTAAATTGTTTCAACTGTTTCTTAATTGTTAAATTGTTACAATTGTTTCTTAATCGTTAAATTGTTTCAACTGTTACTTAATCGTTAAATTGTTTCAACTGTTACTTAATCGTTAAATTGTTTCAACTGTTTCTTAATCGTTAAATTGTTTCAACTGTTTCTTAATCGTTAAATTGTTTCAACTGTTACTTAATCGTTAAATTGTTTCAACTGTTACTTAATCGTTAAATTGTTTCAACTGTTTCTTAATCGTTAAATTGTTTCAACTGTTTCTCAATCGTTAAATTGTTTCAACTGTTTCTTAATCGTTAAATTATTTCAACTGTTTCTCAATCGTTAAATTGTTTCAACTGTTTCTCAATCGTTAAATTATTTCACTGTTTCTTAATCGTTAAATTATTTCAACTGTTTCTCAGTCGTTAAATTGTTTCAACTGTTTCTCAATCGTTAAATTGCACATACTCAACCCTCCAACCCTCCCATACTATCGCTCCTGATTGTCTCAGAACTATACCAGAAAAATGTAAAACAAAAATAAAAGGGTATCAAGCAACTGAACTAGTAGAGAGAATAGATAAGATACAACGTTTCGGCAATAGCCTTCATCAGGTACAAAACAACAAATATTCTAGGAAAGAAATCAGGTTTTCTCGATTCTCTAACCAATTGCAGACAGAATAATGATGTCCTGTGCGCGTGCGTATCTCATAATCAGTTCTGATGAACAACATCCTTTTTACAGAGAGATTAGAAAGAAAGATGGCAGGCTTAAAAGGTGGAAAATCATGTATGGCACGGACAGATGACATCGTTCAATAGATTTGTCCACTGGGAGACATTGAGCCTGGAGAAGAGTGGATACGTGAGCCAAAAGAGTTTTCTACGTTCTTTTCTATTGACATCACTTTCAACAGAGACTGTGGGCAACAAAACTCTGTGGTTGTGGAGGCAGAGCTGCAGGCTCTGATCTATGATATTTCACCTGGGGGTTATGATTATGGAAGGTCCCGGTATCACTGAAAATGAATTAAAATCCATAATTGCTCAATCGCCCGTGCCAGTGGAATCATCCGAATTAATATATCATCTCCCAAACAAAGAAAGGTAGCTGGAGTCCCCATCATAGCAGTCTCAGCACACGCCAAAAGACATAAGGCGAAACCGCAAAGAAAGTGGATCATAACCATCTGTTCTACATTATACGATGTTAAACAGTTATTTTTTTTTTTTTAGTTTCAGCTGATTCAGAACTTCCGTGTTTATCTTCTTTTTCTTCCACCACATTCTCCCCCATTTTACTCTAGATCCACATTTCAAAAGCTTCAATTTTATACTCTGCTTTCTTATTGCCGGTTATTATTTCAACTAACGTCTACATTCCAGCGAAATCAGTGACTTAACACTGCCAGCTCAAAACTATCTTAAGAGAAGTACTACAAAGCATCAATTACAGCACTCTATGACCCAATTCTTGTTTTATTTTAAGCTCCTGAAACGTTATCGCGGCCGATTATTGACGAACAAGGGGTATAAAAATGGCGATAAGAAGCGGCAGATTTAATGCCCGTAAATATCCTTTAATCCACATAACGATGTTAGCTATAAATATTGAGGATTTTGTGTAAGAAGGTCAGGTTCAAGAGTTGGTCTAAAAGCTTTGCATTTTAGTATGAAAGCGTCCAGGCAAGCATTTTGAGAATAGATGTGAACACTTAGAACTTCTTCTACCTTTCAGCTCCATGTAGAGCATAGGTCTTCAACAAACACTTTCAGCTCCATGTAGAGCATAGGTCTTCAACAAACACTTTCAGCTCCCTGTAGAGCATAGGTCTTCAACAAACACTTTCAGCTCCCTGTAGAGCATAGGTCTTCAACAAACACTTTCAGCTCCCTGTAGAGCATAGGTCTTCAACAAACACTTTCAGTTCCCTGTGGAGCATAGGTCTTCAACAAACACTTTCAGTTCCCTGTGGAGCATAGGTCTTCAACAAACACTTTCCAAGTCGTTCTGTTTCTTGCCATTCTTTTAAGATCATTCCATGTCTTCTCCATCATCTTCATCTCTGCTTCTATCTGTGTTCTCCAAGAATTCCTTGGTCTTCCTCTTTGTTGTTTCCCCTGGGGATTCCAAAAAGAGCCTGTTGTGTAATACTCTCAGTTGGCTTCCGCAGTGTGTGTCCTATTCAGCGTCATCGTCTTCGCTGTATCTCTTTATCCACTGGTATTTGACTGGTACATTTCCATAATTCTATGTTAGTGATTTTGTCCTGCCATTTCCATCCTTTTATTCTGCGTAAGCATCCATTAATGAAAGTCTGTATTTTCATGATTGTCAATTTTGTTGTTCTCCATGTTTCACAGCCATATAACAGGACTGAATTCTTAGATCTTGCTTACAGATTATGATTATGGTTATGGTTAGTCGAAAGCCCCGGTATGAGTGCAAAAAAAATAAATTAAAATCCATAAATGCTCAACCACCACGCCAGTGAAATCATCCGAATTAACACTCATCTCACTGAAGGATCCAAACAAAGAAAGGCAGCTGCAGTTACCGTAATAGCAGCTACAGCACACGCCAAAAAAAAAAAAAACCACAAGGCCAAGCGAAACCGAAAGTGAACGCAGCTGAACTGTCCTTCGTCATACGATATCATCATTCATCGTAAGCAGTCGAAATATCTAAACACGATCCGCATAAAAAACGCAGCTCACTATGTGCACAGAGCAGTAAACTCAGTAGCTCCTGTAGCAAGCCGGACTTGGAATATGAGGAAACTGTAACAATGAACACTTTTCAGACATAGCCTCAACGGTTCAATCCGCCTATACGCCATATTGACCGGAAGTCCTCCTTACAGATTTACCCCTGAACGCGATTCCCATTTCCCCCCAACTTCTTCACCTTCCTCCTGGTCTGCTTCTAGAACGCTCTATGTGGGCACCAGCGGCTGACGGTGGGTTCGAAACTTGAGGAGGCTAGGACGTGATGAGTGATCGCATTACATATATACAGAATATATCACTTTCTCTTTTCTTCAGATCATAGAGAGGTTAATATTTAACCTGGTAGTTTGCGACCCAATAAATTACGCCACTTTCCGCTCTGTTATATAATTACTTCATTATGTTCATAAAATATCGTAATTATAATTACTTCATTATGTTAGTAAAATATCGTAATTATAATTACTTCATTATGTTAGTAAAATATCGTAATTATAATTACTTCATTATGTTAGTAAAATATCGTAATTATAATTACTTCATATTATCTTAGTTATTTCAATTGTAAATTATAAAATAGACTACAGTAAGGTCTTTGACAGCGTATCGCATGCGAAACTGTGGAACATAATGAAAGACATGGGCTTTCCAACATTGAGTTATTGAGTTATTTGCGGGTCATCATCACTGCACTCTGAACATGTCCATAGGTGCTCAGATCCCCTCCTCAGCAAGTATTGCAGTGTCCAGCGACTGACGACGCCTGTTCTATGTTGGTTGATAAGTCTTCTTACACGCCCACTATGTTTCTCATTTCTGGCTGTGCCCATCTTAACTCCCATCGTTTTCCTGCGAAAGAATGACGTAGACTCATGGCTGTCGAAGTCCTGTGTCGTCCCCACATCTCGGAGGACATTGATGATGTCCTCCCGATCCATTGCTTGACCGTCCTCAACAAATAGCACAGCTAGCCAACCTGTCCACACTTTCATTTCTCCATATTCTCCAATGTCTTGGGACGTAGACATAGGTGACCTTGCGTATTTGTGACTTCTACAATGACTCTACCCATTGTATACGTACAGAGCCTGCATCCAACTTTCTTATCATGCTCATCGAATCACTCAGTTAGGCATTCGTGGTTGATTTTCCAACATACTTATTACAACTTATATAAATCATTATATCACGAACAGCAACCAGCTATCAGAATAGCGGGCGAAACATCAAACTGGTTTGAAGTACAAAATGAGGTGAAGCAGGGATGTAACCTCTCTCCATACCTGTTCAACATCTATGTAGAAAACATCATGAGAAATGTCAGAAACGATGACAGATTTGTGAAGCTCAACCCTTTCATAATAAATGACAACATAATTCCAGAACTCAGATACGCTGATGACACAGTCAAACGCACAAACAGTAAAAAAAAAAAAAAAAATATATATATATATATATATATATATATATATATATATATATATATATATATATATATAGAACCCCTGTCACGCCAAGTGGTGTATAGGGGATATGGTGTTAGTGACCATAAACTTTACAGACCTTCAGCACAGATTAAAAGAAACAATTGAGTGTAATATATATATATGTAGAGAGAGAGAGAGCAACAACAACTTAAATGGTTTGGCCACCTGGTCAGAATGAATCCTCACCAATCACCATCAAGGACGTTCTTCTCAAGAATGCATGGAAAAAGACCAAGAGGAAGACCCAGAAGAAGATGGATAGATGCAGTGACAGAGACATGTAACAACAAAGGAAAATCACTAATTCAGACAGTTCGAGCAGCTAAGGAACGACAAATGATATAAACCACGACACCTTTTAGGTATCAGTGAAAAGAGAAAAGAATAAGATGGATAGATGCAGTGACAGAGACATGTAACAACAAAGGAAAATCACTAATTCAGACAGTTCGAGCAGCTAAGGAACGACAAATGATATAAACCACGACACCTTTTAGGTATCAGTGAAAAGAGAAAAGAATAAGATGGATAGATGCAGTGACAGAGACATGTAACAACAAAGGAAAATCACTAATTCAGACAGTTCGAGCAGCTAAGGAACGACAAATGATATAAACCACGACACCTTTTAGGTATCAGTGAAAAGAGAAAAGAAGAAGAAGAATGAGTGTATTTAATTTAAAAAAAACACAGTAAAGAGCGAAACCTCTATCTAAATAAACAGAAAACTAAGATAATGTCCATTGACAAAACAAAAAGCCAACACAAAATCATCACCAACAGTGAAGAAATGGAAATTGTAACAAACTATGAATATCTGGTATCTGTAGTAACTGACAATGGAGACATCCAGAACGAGGTCAAAAGAAGATTATCAATGGTAACACACAAATTAAACACCATGAACAACATATGGCACAATACTAGCAAGGCAGCAGAATTAAAATTACTAAGGACATGTATCTACCCGATAGCAGCATATGAATCATGTGCAATCTCGGAAATAGCAAGAAGGACAATTGATTCATTCGTAACAAAATTATACAGAAAAATCATTAAGATCTTTGGATAATGAACAAGAGCAATGAAGACACTAAAAGATTTAAACATTAAAATAAACAGGTGTATAAACACCATTCTACATAGGAAATTAAAATACTATAGCCACGTCAAAAGACATAGCGGGCTGGAAACAATAATAACGGAAGGCATGATTTCTGGGCGACGAGACAGGGGTAGACCAAGATTAAGGTAGTTTCAAGACATTAAGGAGACCGTTAACGTGGCAACAGAAAAAGTGGGGCATCTGGCTAGAGACATATTCTTTCAGACGGACTGTTGTGAATGGAACGTTCTGTGGCAGATCTGGCTAGAGACATATTCTTTCAGACGGACTGTTGTGAATGTAACGTTCTGTGGGAGATCTGAGTAGAGACAGAGATTCTTTCAGACGGGCTGTGGTGAAAGCAACGTTCTATGGGAGATCTGGCTAGAGGAAGAGATTCTTTCAGACGGGCTGTGGTGAAAGCAACGTTCTGTGAGAGATCTGGCTAGAGGAAGAGATTCTTTCAGACGGTTATAATAAAATAATCTGAGGTATGCTGATGATACAGTCTTAATCGCTTAGAGTGAAAATAAGTTACAAGAAATGTTGGACATTATCGTGAAAGAAAGCCAAAATACTCAGCCTTAATAGCAAAAAGACAGAAGTAATGGTAGCAAAGAAAACAACGTCAGCGCAATGCACACTAAAGACAAGTGGAACAATATTAAAACAGATAAATGAATTTAAATATCTGGGAACAATGTTAACCTTAGATGGTAGATGTACAACAGAGGTGAGATACATGATGACTCAGGCAAATGCAGCTTTCCAAAAAATGAGGAAGATACTGCGCAATCCATTTTTGACAATAGAAACAAGAAGAAGTGTTCTTAAATGTCAGTCTTAACATATGCGTGTGAATCATGGGCAATAGGATAGTAGACATGAAACTCACTGGAGTCTGTAGAAATGTGGTTTTGCAGAAGAATGTTGAGAATACCATGGACATCTAAGAAGAGTAATGAAAACGTTCTGAAAGAGGCCAAAGCAAAAAGAGAGCTAATTTCCAATATTAGAAAGAAACAATCATCATTTTTTTGCCATATAATGAAAAGAGAAAAGCTGGAATATATTGTAACAACTGGGAAAATTGAGGGACGACGAGATAGAGGGAAGCAAACAGAAAAGATACCAAACAGCTTAAGAGAATGGCTTGGCAGAAGGTCAACAACAGAAATGATAAATAACTGTCGAGATAGAAAGTTATGGAGAGACATAGCACCTACGCCAACAGGCATGGCATTTGATGATAATGATGATGATGATGATGATGATGATGATGATGATGATATAGCATCAAAGTAAATGCTAGTTTGTGTGTTCTTCTGCGCATATTTCGAAGAAAGAATTAAAGACTGTACAAATCTATAAAGGGGAGTAATAATGATTTGAATATCAAAAGCAAGCGATGCATTCGATGCACTGGGAAACGTAAAATTAGGTTAAACACAAACATAAAAATTGTTCAATGTTAAGTCGGTCTTATTATATGGCTGTGAAACATGGAGAGCAACAAAAATGGCAATCATGAAGATACAGGCTTTCATTAATGGATACTTACGCAGAACAAAAGTATGGAAATGGCAGGTTAAAATCACTAAGTCCCTAAACCTAGAATTATGAAAAAGTACCAGTCAAATACCAGTGGATAAAGAGATATAGCAAAGACGATGGCGCTGGATAGGACACACACTACGGAAGCCAACTGAGAGTATTACACAACATGCCCTTTTTTTTGGAATCCCCAAGGAAAAACAGGAAGACCAAAATATTCTTGGAGAAGACAGATAGAAGCAGAGGTGAGGATGATGGGAAAAACATGGAATGATCTTTAAAAAATGGCAAGAAACACAACGACTTGGAAAGTGTTTGTTGAAGACCTATGCACCACAGGGATTTGATGCTCCATAGGGAGTTGAAAGTGTTTGTTGAAGACCTATGCTCCAGGGAGTTGAAAGTGTTTGTTGAAGACCTATGCTCCACAGGAATTTGATGCTCCAGGGAGTTGAAAGTGTTTGTTGAAGACCTATGCTCCAGGGAGTTGAAAGTGTTTGTTGAAGACCTATGCTCCAGGGAGTTGAAAGTGTTTGTTGAAGACCTATGCTCCAGAGAGTTGAAAGTGTTTGTTGAAGACCTATGCTCCACATGAAATTGAAAGTGTTTGTTGAAGACCTATGCTCCACAGGGAATTGAAAGTGTTTGTTGAAGACCTATGCTCCACAGGGAATTGAAAGTGTTTGTTGAAGACCTATACTCCACAGAGAGCTGAAAGTGTTTGTTGAAGACCTATACTCCACAGAGAGCTGAAAGTGTTTGTTGAAGACCTATACTCCACAGAGAGCTGAAAGTGTTTGTTGAAGACCTATGCTCCACAGAGAGCTGAAAGTGTTTGTTGAAGACCTATACTCCACAGAAAGCTGAAAGTGTTTGTTCAAGACCTATAGTCCACAGAGAGCTGAAAGTGTTTGTTGAAGACCTATACTCCACAGAGAGCTGAAAGTGTTTGTTGAAGACCTATAGTCCACAGAGAGCTGAAAGTGTTTGTTCAAGACTTATAGTCCACAGAGAGCTGAAAGTGTTTGTTGAAGACCTATGCTCCACAGACAGCTGAAAGGTAGAAAAAGAAGAAGAATTATTATATTGTTTCACATAAACAATTTGATTGATTTTCCGTCTATTTCTCAGTTTGATTATTGTTTCGTTAAGCTTTTCATTCATTCTTTTTAATGACATTTTTATGATAGATCGTGTTACTCAGCAGTTTATGGAAGGTTATTTAGTTATCCTATTCTGATACTCATTTTATTTTTTAAAATTATTATTTAAAGTTGCTGCAATTGATATCAGCTGTACATGTGTGTTATCAACTTCTCTGTCGTATTCACAAACATCATCACCATCATTAACATCACTGCAACGATCAACACGGCCAACTTTACTGCCATCACACAACAAACATCACTATCATATCAACCACTCATCATGTATCATACCGGTTGGTGTAGGCGATCACGTCCATCCACAACTCGCTGTCCTCAACACCATGACTCCAGGCTATCCAGTATCTTATCTCTTTGTCGGCCACAATATCGTTTTCTCTGTATTTTGCCAGTTGTAACCAAGTATCTCAACTTCTCACGATGTGTCCGAAGAATTTCTTTCTGGTGTTTTTAAGAGCTCCCTTTTTTAATTTGCCGCTTTGATGATGTCCTTGTTAGTACTTTTAGCCCGTCCAGGGAAATCTCATCATTCTCTTGAGAAATCCCATCGAGGAAAGATCTCTCACCATCGTTTCATTTGTGCTATCCATGATTCACTTCCATAGATTATATTTGGTTTTAAATAACACTGATGAAATCTCTTTCTTTCCTCTATTGACAGACATGAAGATTGTGTTGTATAGTGCTAACTCTGGAGGCAAAACGAGCACTATACAACACAATCTTCATCCCAACGTTGTGCTACCAATGCCAGACCTGGACCCTAGATGCAAGAACAATAAGAAAATAACCTCTACAGAGATGAAATGTGTTAGACGAATGACAGGAAACAGTCTGAGAGATAAAATCAGAAATGAAGAACTGAGAAAAAAGCTAGGAATAGCCCCCGCCATAGAATATATAAGGAAACAACAGATAAAGTGGTTTGGCCACGTGACAAGGCAGAAAGATCAAAACACAACAGAACGAGCCTTCAACAAACGTTGTGAGAACAGCCTAATAAAAGTAATATTGGAAGGGAAAATACAAGGTAAAAGAGGCAGAGGTAGACCAAGACTAACATGGACTCTTCTACCTTTTAGCTCCCAGTGGAGCATAGGTCTTCAACAAACACTTTCCAAGTCGTTCTGTTTTTTGCAATTCTTTTAAGATCATTCCATGTCTTCCCCATCATCTTCATCTCTGCTTCAATCTGTCTTCTCCAAGAATTCCTTGGTCTTCCTCTTTGTCTTTTCCCCTGGGGATTCCAAAAAAGGGCCTGTTGTGTAATACTCTCAGTTGGTTTCCGTAGTGTGTGTCCTATCCATCGCCATCGTCTTCGCTGTATTTCTTTATCCACTGGTATTTGACCGGTACATTTCCATAATTCCACGTTTGTGACTTTGTCCTGCCATTTCCATCCCTTTATTCTGCGCAAGCATCCATTAATGAAAGTCTGTACCTTCGTGATTGTCAATTTTGTTATTCTCCATGTTTCACAGCCATATAATAGAACCGAATAACATTGGAGTTGAAAATTTGTATTTTTGTATTTAGCCTAATTTCTTTGGATTTCCATATGTTTCCCAGTGCAATGAAAGCTCCTCTTGCTTTTGATATCCTTATTTTGGTATCTTTTTCTGTTCCTCCCTCTTTATCTATATTACTGCCCAGATATATATAAGATTGTACGTCTAGTAGAGGTATTTCTCCTAGTTTTATTTGGTTATTGCCAACTGCATTAATTCTCATAATGTTGGTCTTATCTCTATTAATCTTTAGTCCTAGCTGTTGTGATCTCTCATCTAATATACTCATTTTATCTTGCATCTGTTGGTGGCTGTGTGATAGGAGAGCTATGTCATCAGCAAAGTCTAAATCATCAAGTTGTTTGGTCAGTGACCACTGGATCCCATTTCTGTTGTTTTGAGTTATTTTCATAATCCAATCTATGGCCAGTAGAAAGAGAAATGGAGACAGAAGGCATCCTTGCCTTACTCCTGTTCTTATTTCAAATGCTTCTGTAAGCTGTCCTTCATGCACCACACTACATTTTGTTCCTTCATACATTGTTTTTATCAGGTTAATAAACTTTATGGGGATTCCATAATGACTCAGCAACTTCCAAAGCATTCTTCTGTCTAAACTATCAAATGCCTTTTCGTAATCTATGAATCCAATATAAAGTGGGGATTTTAGTTCTAAACTTTGTTCAACTATTATACGTAGAGTAGTTATTTGATCAGCACATGATCTGTTCTTCCTAAAACCTGCTTGTTCATCTCTCAAGTGTTTCTCTATAGCCTCTTTTAGTCTCTCCAGAATGATTCTGCCTAATATTTTTCCTGGCACTGATAGTAGCATAATTCCCCTATAATTTGTGCACTCCTGTAAACTTCCTTTCTTTGGTAGTTTGATCATATAACCTTCTCTCCAGTCTTTAGGTATTTCTTCCCTCTCCCAAATTTTATCCAATAGATTATGTAACATCTTGGTAGAGGTGATAATATCTGCTTTGATGGCTTCCGAAGGAATTTCATCTGGTCCTGTGGCTTTACCATCTTTTAACAGTTTGATGGCTTTCATTATTTCTTCTTTGCTTGGTTTTCCGCAGTTAACGTGTAATTCTTCTTCTGCTGGTAGTATATCTGGAGGATTATTTGAGCCAGGTCTGTTCAAAAGTTCTTCAAAGTGCTCCTTCCATCTCTCCATTTGTTCTTTATATTACTAAGCAGATTTCCTTTCTTATCTTTGATAAAGGCGTTGATCTGTTTGTATTTTCCACCTAATTTCTTTGTGCTGTTGTACAGTTCTTTCATATTCCCTTTATTTGCTGCTTCTTCTGCCTCTTTAGCTAATTCATCTATATATTTCCTCTTATCCCTTTTAATGCATCTTCTCACTTCTTTATTCACCTCTGTGTAAGCTTCCTGTGTCTTGGCTTTATTACTTCTTGTTTTGCTTTTATTTATGTCTGCTTTCTTGTTCTTTCTTTCTTTAATTTTATCCAGGGTCTCTGCTGTCATCCATGCCTTATTCTGGCGTTCTCTTTTCCCCAGTGTTTCTTCGCATGTCTCTTTCCATATATTTTTTACCTGTTTCCAATGATCTTCTATATTTATAGTATTTTCTAGTTGTTGGAGGACTTGGTATTTGTTTGATATTGTGACTGCGAATTTATCTTTAATTCCTTGTTCTTTAAGAAACCCTACATTGAAATACGTTCTGCCCTTATTCGTTGTAGTATACCTTTTTAATTTAATTTTAAGTTTGGCTAACAGAAGATGATGATCAGAAGCTATATCTGCCCCTCTATATACTTTTACATCCTGTAAGGATGACTTAAACTTATTATTAATACATATGTGATCAATTTGATTTTCCGTTCTATGATCTGGTGACACCCATGTAGCTTTGTGTATTCTTTTATGTTGGAATATTGTTCCTCCTAGGCTCATTTGATTAAGGGCGCAGAAATTCACAAATATCTCTCCATTCTCGTTTATATCTCCAAGTCCATGTTTTCCCATAATCTCTTCAAAGCCTCTGTTGTCTGATCCTACCTTAGCATTTAGGTCTCCCATCAAGATTATAATATCCTTGGCTCGTCTTGCATCCATCTGGCATTGTAGCTGTTTATAAAAATCATCTTTAACTGAGTCATCTTTATCGTTGGTTGGTGCATAGCATTGTATAATGTGTAATTTTATTTTGTTTTTGGTTGTTCTAAATGTTGCTCTCACCAGTCTTGGTCCCACTGCCTCCCATTCTATTAGTGTCTTCTGTGCATTCTTTGATAGCATTATAGCTACCCCTTCGCTATGTTGTGCTCCTGGTTCCTGGTGTCCTGATGATAAAATCATCTCCCCTGTATTCAATTTTATTCTCTCCGCTCCCAGCCATCTTGTTTCACACATTCCCAGAATATCTATCTTGTAGTTGTTCATTTCTGCTGCCACTTGTGCCGCTTTTCCCTGTTCGTTAAGGGTACGAACATTCCAGGTGCCAATTCTGGATGATTTCCTGGTAGACAAAGGGTGACTCGGCAACCCGGACTCCTTATGGCTTTCTCCGGATTGCGTCATACATCTCTTAGACAGAGAGCCCTTCTCTTTCCTGGTTGACGGATTTACTTTATCTTTCTTTGACTTGTTCATGTTTGTGAAGTTTTTTTAACATGGACTAGTAGCATCAAAAGACGGACTGTCAACCAATGACAATCTGCACCATCAAAGCAAGAGACAGAGTGGAATGGCGCTCCATGGTAGCCAACCTTCGATGCGGAGACGGCACTCAATGATGATGATGATGATGATGATTATGATGATGATGATGATGATTATGATGATGATGATGATGATGATGATGATGATGATGATGATGATTCACTGTGTCACACACCAGACCATGCGGAAGTACAGGGAAATGAAAGAGTGGACAGGTTATCTTGAAAAGGTCAAACTTCTCAAATCTATCATAGTTTCTGACATTTCTCATGATGTTCTCAGCATAGATTTTGAACAGGTATAGAGAGAGGGACGAAGAGATAGAGGGAAGCAAAGAGAAAAGATACCAGACAGCTTAAGAGAATGGCTTGGCAGAAGGTCAACAACAGAAATGATAAATAACTGTCGAGATCGAAAATTGTGGAGAGACATAGTCACCTACGCCAGCAGGCCCGGTACTTGATAATGATGATGATGATGATGATGATGGTAGAGAGAGGATGCAGTCCTGCTTCACCCCATTTTGTACTACAAACCAGTTTGATGTTTGATGTTTGATGTTTCGTCAGCTATTCTGATCGCTATTTGATGTTCGTGATATAATGATTATATAAGTTGTAATAAGTATGTTGGAAAATCACCCACGAATGCCTAACTGAGTGATTCGATGAGCATGATAAGAAAGGTGGATGCGGGCTCTGTACGAATGCAATGGGTAGAGTCATTACATAAGTAAGGTCACCTTTGTCTACGTCCCAGGACATGGGAGAGTATGGGGAAATGAAAGAGTGGACAGGTTAGCTAGCTGTGCTATTGTTGAGGACGGTCAACCAATGGATCGGGCGGACATTATCAATGACCTCCGGGAAGTGGGAAGGACACAGGACTTCGACAACCATGAGTCCACGTCGCTCCAAAGAGATGGGAGTTAAGATGGGCACAGCCAGTAACGGGAAACTTAGTGGGCGTGTAAGAAGACTTATCAACCAACACAGAACTGGAGTCGTCAGTCGCTGGACACTGCGGGACTTGCTGAGGAAGGGATCTGAGCACCTATGGACATATTCGGAGTGCAATGATGAAGACCCTCAAATAATTCAATAACTGAGGAGGGAATCTGAGCACCTATGAACATGTTCGGAGTGCAATGATGATGACCCGCAAATAATTCAGTAACTGAGGAGGGGATCTGAGCACCTATGGACATATTCGGAGTGCAATGATGATGACTCGCAAATAACTCAATAACTGAGGAGGGGATCTGAGCACCTATGGACATGTTCGAAGTGCAATAATGATGACTCGCAAATAACTCAATAACTGAGGAGGGGATCTAAGCACCTATGGACATATTCGGAGTACAATGATGATGACCCGCAAATAACTCAATAAATGAGGAGGGGATCTGAGCACCTATAGACATATTCGGAGTGCAATGATGATGACCCGCAAATAACTCAATAACTGAGGAGGGGATATGAGCACCTATGGACATATTCGGAGTGCAATGATAATGACCCGCAAATAACTCAATAACTGAGGAGGGGATCTGAGCACCTATGGACATATTCGGAGTGCAATGATGATGACCCGCAAATAACTCAATAACTCAATAACAGTAACAATACTAAAAAGATCGTTATATCTGAAATAAATTTTATAAACTACATGTTACGTAAGGGAGCCGCGATAGCTCAGTGATTAGTCAACTGGACTACAAAGGACAAGAGGTAGGGTTCGATCCCAACCGACGGCTTCCGGTTCACCCAGCTTTTAATGGGTACCGGATTTTTTTTCTGGGAAAGTAAAGCGGCACAGGCGTAATCAACAGCATTGAGTGCCATCTCCGCAACGAAGGTTGGCTACCATGGAGCGCCATTCTACTCTGTCTCTTGCTTTAATGGTGCAGGTTGTTATAGGCTGGTTTGTCCATCATTTGATGTACGGGCGTAATGCCGACCATAAAAAAAGTAAAGTACCCCCGTTACGCCAAGTGGCGTATAGGGAAATATGGTGTTAGTGACCCTATATTTTACAGACCTTCAGCACATGATTTTTGGGGTAATGTGGTCAGTATTACGCCCGTGCTGCTTTACTTTCCCAGAAAAAAATCCGGTACCCATTTAAGGCTGGGTGAACCCGGATCGAACCCTACCCCTTGTCCGTGGTAGTCCAGTTCACTAACCACTGAGCTATCGCAATGCCGACCATATTACCCCAAAAATCATGTGCCGAAGGCCTGTAAAATGTATGGTCACTAACACCATATTCCCTATACGTCACTTGGCGTGACGGGAGTACTTTACTTTTTTTTTACCATATGACGTAACATATTTTTTGAAAGGTAACCTTTCCCTGAGCTATTCTGCACTTTTACAATAGGTCAACGAGAACACCTGGAGAGTGGGTAAGGCTGTTGCGTATCACTTGAATAGCACTTCCACCCCCGAGTGGCTAGTGTTGACATGGGCTTTGTTCTAGAATTACACTGAACATAGCGTGCGAGTGAATAGAATAAATTGTGAGTAGAAAACATGAGGGGAAAGCGAGGGATAGACAGGATTGACAATTTGAGTGAGAAAATGAGGGAATAGAAAATACGGGAAGAGAAAATATGGAGGAGTTAATAGAGAGATATAATAAAGAATCAGAGAGGCATAACGTGTCAACGGGAAGGGTCTTGAAGTAAGCAGGAAAGAGAGAGAGAGAGAGAGAGAGAGAGAGAGAGAGAGAGAGAGAGAGATGGAAAGAGTGCACATTGAGATAAAAAAAAACAAATGAGAGAGACAGGTAAGAGGACATAAGCCGAGATTATGGGGTCAGGTAGAGGCGGATAGTAAGGGCTGAATTATTTGAGGAAAATGAAAGATAATATAATGGTAAAGTCTTTCACGAAAGTGTACGACTATAAGTTGGCCGTACTAGTTGGCCTATATCATCAGTATTCAAGAAAAAACGATGTACCTATGCTGGACATGTGATGAGAAGAGATAATAACATAATAACAAAGCAAGCATTCAAGTAGGAAATAACAAAAAAAAGTAAAGAAAAGAGCCCCGTCACGCCAAGTGGTGAATAGGGAATGTGGTGTTAGTGACCATAATTTCTACAGACCTTCAGCACATGATTTTTGTGGTAATGTGAGTAGTGCAGGTGGCTGTGAACCCAAGGGAAAAGTGCACGCACATGCACCGAAAGACAATAGATTTGGCACCGACTTTGCACGAACCAAACCCGTGCCAAAGTCCGATAATCCGCTTACTTTCTCGGTGGTCGTGATCGGTAATCGGCTTATCTCGGTGGTGTGCGTTGGTGCGTGATCGGCGCGTCGTGGTGTGCGTTGGTGCGTGGCGGTGATCGGTGCGTCGCTAGCTCGCCGGCTATAGGACAGCGGGGGTCGGGCGACAGCGGGGTCGGGCGACAGCGGTTCTAAAAGGGGGATGGCGGTATCTCGCGGGTCGGATGGCGGGTCGTTGCCGGCTATCGTGCGGGTGGGGAAAGGTGCCTTTATTGGTTATCATCATGTGTGGGTCAACAGGAGGCGACATGTAAAAAATGCTGACAAGCAATTATTAGTATCGTTAGCGTCATGTACCAGATTATAGCGATTTCTGACACAATATAGACCGCACGTGTTGCTAAACAAATCTTGCAACACCCGCGGATTGTAGACGAATGGAACGTGTGAGTTTTGCTCTATAAAGTTTAAAATATCCACGTGTCTGGGAGGCAAACCGTAGGAATCGAAATACTCACATTCGCCGAGTCCGTTGTAAAATAGGGCCACCCAATGCTCTCCGGGTTCGTGGGCAGGGTCGGTGTTTATGACAAAGGCCGCGGTCGCCGTTGGGTCGATGCTCAGCGGTAAGTGGTTTCGTGGAATGACACTAACAAGGGAACAACGTCGAACGAAAATATCCGACATCAAAAGGTTGTAAATCTCCCTCGTGTACATATTCTTCTTCTTTCTCTCTCTCAAACGGCGAAGTCTGTTAGAATCTGCCTTGTCTTGGACACCTCGAGCACCGAGTCCAACTCGGCGTAGACGATAACTTGTAGGGGAGTAGTGGTGGGAGCGGCAAACTTGAGTTCTATCGATAAGGGTCCGCTTGTGGCTAGCTCAAAATGGGAGCCGTCCAGTAGGCTGGACGAGAGGTCAAAACCAAATAGGCAGTATCCGTCCTTGCATTCTCTATAATCAACGTTATTCCCAGCGTCTTTACCAATCAGACCCATGGCCAGATTTGTGCCGAAGAAAGCTCTCGCGTATTGATTTCGTTCAAAGTCCATAGTTAGAGGCTTTCCCGAGATACATTTCCCGTCGACCGTCAGGTTCATATAAATCAGACCAAAGTGTTGAAAATTGAACGGGTTAGCTGTGTAAACACCATTAAAAGCACTGGCCGTAATCAGACCTATCACTATACGGGTCGGTGTTTGAGACAAAAATAAATTGTCTTGACTGTGGGAAAGCATCCCGCTAGCGATGGAAAATGTCTTGATGGTAACCCTCTTGATCGGGTACCGCGCATTCCCGCTTAAGAGAGCCTTTTCGTGGGCCAGAGAAATCGCGGGGTTTAGCTTAGCTTTCCTGACCACGAGCGCGGCGTAGGTGATAACACTCTTATAACCCACAGAGCTATCGTGAGCCGCGAGGCTGAACACATCCTTCGAAGGCGTAAGTTTTATCTTTACATCGACTCTGTTTAACATGTAACGATCCTGCACAAAGACATCAGAGTGCAAACGACCCATCATTTCAACCTCTTTACTACCAGAAGTCAAATCGCGCCGTGTTTTAAAACCCTCATTTTCTTTCAAATCGTCATGGTGGCCAGCTGTGTCTTTGTAGAACAGAGCGGCCGTCAAGTATCCCGTTTTCGCATCCTCTCCGTAATTTAGCGTGGCCTCAAACACCGCTCTAAAAGGATAGGTATTCTCCGACGGTGTAACCAACGTGTCGTTTAGCGATACGTCGACTTGTGAAAATAGACTGTGAAGACAATTGTTGACCGGTCCTACCTCAGCATCGACTGGTACACTATCACCATTCGGGAGGGTGATCTTGACCCGCAGATGTAAAAACGTGTTGAAAAGATCTAGATACTCCTCGCTGTTTCCAGAAATGAAAAACTCTATCGGTGCGCTATGCGACAAAGCTGCGATCGGACGAATTTCAATAAACTGGCCAGAGTCTAGAGATGTCTGTGTGGGTGGAACGCTAAATAAATCCAAACCAGAGTGAAGACATTCGCACGATTTGGGGTGAATGAGGGACATTATTAGTCGAAAATATCCTTTGCCACCCTCGTCTTCTTCCCTCTGTTGTGCACCGAATGAAGGGGGAACCGTCCAGCTGTCGGTTTTATCCTCTTCGTAACGGGTTCTCCTGGTGGAGGTAGCTTCATAACTCGCTTTCTGCTTTGACGTAAACCACTTCCTGATTGGTTGTTATCACGCAGGTGGTCTACGGCCCCGTGTAGCAACCGCTGACCGGCCTCCTTAGCTCGTTCTTTGAAAGCTTCACCGACATTTTTCCCGGCCAATGCGTCCTGTGCGACCTGCAGACCGGTCCCCAAGCCTTCTCTGAGCAAGGCCTTACCGCCGGTTTTTAACCAGGGTAAAATAGCCCTCCCGATTCCACCAAAGAAACTACCGATTCCTCGACCGCTCTGACTTCGACCTCCTATAAACACGGGCATCCCATCGCCCGCCTGACAACAGTAAAAGTCTTCGTATAACTCAACATCTCTATGAAGGGGAGTGTGTTTCACCATTATACCAGCTCGAGATGCTTCTTGACTCGAAAGTGTACCGTTAGCACCGACGTCCCGCTGGTGAATGGAATGGTTTTTCCGTGTTCGTTGGTCTGACCGGTCTGGGGGAAACGAGATCGCAGTAGACGTAGACATTCTTCGCAACACTTTCCAAGTCCATTACACCCACGCTGAAGATATCGGGAGCCGTGTCTGATATTGAGGTCGTGGGGAAGGCTAACATGTTTTTCAAAGTGTCGCTTATGGTAACACTGACTCCTTTCTCGTAAAGTTTCAAGATGGCTTTATTAACCTCTTTTGCGTAAATGAATCTCATTTTTTTCCCTTTCACTCCCCTGTACGACTCATCCTCCGCTTTTACGATCGACGCGTTCAACGCGCCGATGAACGCATCGGGTTTCGTGTATAACCCAGGTTCCAATGTCACGTTGAAATAAAATCTGGCGTCGCAAATATCGTCGTTATCGAGAGATTCGTAGCGAATCCAGACATCACCCTCTATTACATTGAAATAATTTAGCGGAAACTGTATCTCCACCAGTGCGATCTCATACTGCGTCGAAATGTCAATGGTCTGAGGAAGTTTAACGAAAAAGTGACCTGGGTTATTATCCTTAAAAAGTTCCATAGATGCATTGCTGGGCAGGGT
The DNA here is from genome assembly GCA_032433765.1 of Megaustenia siamemsis. Taxonomy (NCBI): domain Eukaryota; kingdom Metazoa; phylum Mollusca; class Gastropoda; order Stylommatophora; family Ariophantidae; genus Megaustenia; species Megaustenia siamemsis. Next base: position 8,332,129 of record JAVIAB010000102.1, read on the forward strand.
GACATAAAAACTCATTTTTTTACTCGTTTCACCGTCGCCTCTCCAAGTTTGGATTCGGTAGCATGTAACCCAAACAGCTGCTCAGTAGGGCTATCCACAGTTTTCCCTCCTTCGCGTCTGGCTTTTCGGTGGTCAGATTGAACAGCGAGACCGCTACAACTGTATATATAACTACCACTTGACAAATAAAGACAAGTTCTAAGTAGGGGGATAGTTTCCCAAACATCGACCCCAACCAGCGTGGTTCGCCGTCTCTCCCGACTCCCGAGTTTACGGCTCGCAAATCGGGCTCTCCATCAAAAGTTACCACTTTTTCTTCTTCTTCTCGCATCTCTAGTTTTTGTATCTGACAATGTCCTTGGACGGTATCCAAGTGTTAAATGAGGAATCGTACCCAAACCATTTGACTAAACACTCCTTTCGCCCAAAGGATGTGCGACGCTCGGTTATGACACTCTCGATTCTGTACTCGTGTTTGTCTCCAACTTTTTGAATTTCCGGTGTGTAGAATGACCCCTCTATCTCATCGCCCTTATCGTCTTTCAACACATATGTAACGGGGTTTGTTTCATTTACTCGACTGATGGAAAACAGTTCCTCCGTCCAAGCCGGGGCATAACCCTTTTTAAAATTGGCTCTGCCCAGGACCAGTCTAACTCGATCACCGGGCTTGTACAGGGGTCTTTCAAATTTAAAGTTACGTTTGCTATTATACAACGTGTTCCATACCTGTTCTTGATTGTCTGCGTTGACGTCGACCGGTGCCATTTTTATACTTTTGTGATACGAATGGTTATAACTTCGAAGTAGGGCGGGGAGGACTCGGACATAAGACAACTTATTGGATTTCGTGAAATATCGCCACATCCGTTGTTTCAGAGTCCTATTAAAGCGTTCCACCACGGCGGCCTTAATATCTTCATTCTGCGTAGTGAAAAAGTGAACGTTGTTGTCAGCGAGGAATTTCTGAAATGTTCTGTTCAGAAACTCTGACCCCTTATCCGTTTGAAAACTCGCGGGTTTCCCATCGAGAAATATCTTACCGACGGCTTCCACTAAGGATTTCCCCGTTTTGGTTCGTATCGGTACAGACCACGCGAATTTACTGAAAACGTCCACGCAAGAAACCAAATAGGAATATCCATCGTTGTGTTTTTTCAAATGTCTCAAATCGATTAGGTCTGCCTGATATTGCTGTTGGGGGCCACTCGTTATAATGGGACGCCTTTCAAATCTGCGACGAATTGGTTTATGAAGGGTATAGGTATCCTGATGACTCAGCCATTGTTTGATCTTTGCGAGTCCCAGTTTGGTGTTACGTTGCAGGGCCGTTGCACCACTATACGCCCCTGGTCGACTAGGGTCAAAGTAACGACGTCTCAATATTTTCTCCACCGTTCCCATTTTGGTGTTGGGATTCCGCTCTTTCTTTTTTTAGGTCTCAGTTTATACGTGGCTACGGGCGGAGTGGTTTCATTACCTACCTTTGGGGTTTCCACTGGTGGTGGTGGTGGTGGTGTCTTGGTCTGCTCTGGTGATACCTCGAATGATGGTGTTGGTGGGGAAGGTGTTTTTTCTGTTGCCGTGTTGTGTTGAATGAGATCGACCGAGCCCAATGAGCGTCGTTTATACTGCTCCAATCTAGTTAAATATTGATGCAGGGCACGTTGGTACACTCTGGCCTTATCGGCGGGTGCTAAATCATCGCGGAATAGGATACGTTGCATTTCATCATCTAAATCTCTCAAGTTGTCACCGATCGCCTCGGGTGGGCTATAGGACGTGGTAGTAGTCTGTTTAAGACCCTCGAGGAATCGAGGATCCACCAAAATCATTTTTTTTGCCATTGTTACGCACCTAGTACTCCACCGAGAATACTTAATATAGGACGGAGCAAAGCACCTATAAACCCACCGGTTTGTAGAATCTCTTTCCGCCGCTTAAGACTCGGTTTTTTTTAGTGAGAAGTCTCAACTTGTTCTTGTGTCGACGTAGCTCGCACTTCTGTCGCTGAGTGAGTCTAATATTACCTTTTAATATGTTATGACAACACTCGCATAAAAAGTTAATGAGTTTGGGAGAGGCTGTTTTTAATATGGCTCTTAAACCGCTCGGCGAGGCGGCGCGCATACATTTCAACATTTCACCGTGCCGTCTAAGTGCTTCATCACACATGATTCTCTACTTTGGCACGTAGACGATTTGTCTCTCCCCCGGAAATATTTTTGTTCTCAACCTAAGATTATCAGGTGTATCCTGACGAAGATCGACCAGCAAATAACCGTGAGGAGTCGCTGTCGCGTCCTTAAAACTATCTTGGAGGTACCCCACCTGACCTGGGTACATTTGTTTAGCCAGATTGATAATTTGACTCCCGTCTCTCGGGTTCTTGAAAAGGACTAAATAGTGCGTATTGAGACTTATGGTTCGATGTTCTTTATTTTTTCCGAATAGATTTTGAACAATGTACATCACACTAATATCTCTGTGATGACTACCTTTGGTGAATAATTTTGTTACCCGCTCGTCCGTCTCAGACATCAAGTCATCGATGACGATCAGTCTTCTCTTCTTACCACCTTCCAATTTATCGACGTCTGGTAGACCCTCGATAAATCTCACTGACCCCATAGTCTCGTATATCGGCTGCCATTCCCCATAACACCATATAACTTCCTCCGGTACGGGGACAGCTAGCTCGTGAAGGTTCTGTATAAACTTTTGCACAAATACCGTTTTCCCACACCCGGTAGGACCGGCTATCAGAGCTGTGAAGGGATGATTCCATCGGGGATCCATCCTCACAAGTGCTACTAACTTTAGTGATTACGCCCCCCGACGAAAATAACAACGAGTGATTTTAGGTCAGCGCGCGAGGTTTCCCCCTCTTCAACTAACACCTATTTTTAAAATCCACAACCTATATAAACACTATAGGGGGGAGGAGGAGGAGTTTCCTAGTCTCAAGCCGCATTACCTGAGACCGAATTGTTACACGCATCATATTTCCCCACACATCACCCCCCTATTGGGTCAGTTCCAAAGGTCACTGAACATGTCGCAACACGACTGATTACCACGCCTGATAACGTATTGCGTTAGCTGCTATAAATAGACGGTCCTCGACCCGATAAACGGGTATAAAAACCCCCCAGTCGAGCAGTGTACACGCACACACATAACCAACGTCTGTTGCCGGGTGGTTTGTTTTTCTTTGAATATGGAGTCGTGTAGCTTGAATACGCCAATTCCGTTTGATGTCAGTGATCAGCGCATATTTATGTCACGTGGAAATGAGACTGTAGTTCCATTGTCTAAAGATGGCGTTAAGGCAGTCTCGGTTTGTGTTTTTCGTAACAGACCATTGATAAATATAAGGACATATAGCGGTGATAGTTTTTTGAAGTTTCCTACCAGAACTGGGATAACACTATCGAGAGAGGAATTTATCACGTTAGTCGAGATGCGAGAGGAAATTTTAACCGCTTATGCTAACCTCAACTACACACCGCCTGTTGTTAACCAGATCAGCTACACCCCACCTCTCGTTAACCAGATCAGCTACACGCCACCTCTCGTTAATCAGATCAACTACACGCCGCCTGTCGTTAACCACCAAAACTACATACCATCTCTTGTTAACACGAATCTCATCGACTACACGCCCCCCTTTGTTAATCAAGGGAACCTCGCTCTTATTAATCAGACGACAGATCCGGCACCCAATATGAATGCCGCGGGTGTTTCAGCAGAGTCACCAATTACCTATTCCAGCTTTGATCAAGGTTTTGTCAAAATGGAGGGCGGTTGTGTTTTGAAGGCTAATGAAACTTCCTATGCACCCGTGTTTGATAGACATTTAACAAACACTACCACCAAAACAGGAGGGAGGAAACCCAGACGCTTAAAATTATCAACAACCGGGCAGTAATATATATATGTGTCGTATATTTGTTGTAATAATAATAAAGCTGTGAGAAATATAGAACGAATTTTGTTTTGGTTTACCATGAATGTGTGTGAGAGAGAGAGAGAGAGATAGTTGATACTTTGTGTGGCTTGATGATAGAACATTAAGGGATGATGATGAGGCACAAGATGATGATATGAAGGTTGATGTTGAGGGTGGCACATGATGATAGTGTTGAGGCACATGCTGATGATGATAGGCCATAGGACTATGAGTATATAGTGCACATGATGATGATGATGATAGTGTTGAGAGAGGCACATGATGATAGTGTTGAGGGTGGCACAAGATGATGATAGGCCATGAAGGGTGATGTTGAGGCACATGATGATGATAGGCCATGAAGGGATAGTGTTGAGGCACATGATGATGATTTTTATTTGACTTGAGTTAGCTTGGATATGAAATAGAGAGAAAAAAAAATCGCTATATGAGGGTGGCACATGATGATAGTGTTGAGGCACATGCTGATAGTGTTGAGGCACATGATGATGATAGGCCATGAAGGGATAGTGTTGAGGCACATGATGATGATTTTTATTTGACTTGAGTTAGCTTGGATATGCAATAGAGAGAAAAAAAATCGCTATATGAGGGTGGCACATGATGATAGTGTTGAGGCACATGCTGATAGTGTTGAGGCACATGATGATGATAGGCCATGAAGGGATAGTGTTGAGGCACATGATGATGATTTTTATTTGACTTGAGTTAGCTTGGATATGCAATAGAGAGAAAAAAAATCGCTATATGAGGGTGGCACATGATGATAGTGTTGAGGCACATGATGATGATAGGCCATGAAGGGATAGTGTTGAGGCATATGATGATGATTTTTATTTGACTTGAGTTAGCTTGGATATGCAATAGAGAGAAAAAAAAAATCGCTATATGAGGGTGGCACATGATGATAGTGTTGAGGCACATGCTGATAGTGTTGAGGCACATGATGATGATAGGCCATGAAGGGATAGTGTTGAGGCACATGATGATGATTTTTATTTGACTTGAGTTAGCTTGGATATGCAATAGAGAGAAATCGCTATAATCTGGTACATGACGCTAACGATACTAATAATTGCTTGTCAGCATTTTTTACATGTCGCCTCCTGTTGACCCACACATGATGATAACCAATAAAGGCACCTTTCCCCACCCGCACGATAGCCGGCAACGACCCGCCATCCGACCCGCGAGATACCGCCATCCCCCTTTTAGAACCGCTGTCGCCCGACCCCGCTGTCGCCCGACCCCCGCTGTCCTATAGCCGGCGAGCTAGCGACGCACCGATCACCGCCACGCACCAACGCACACCACGACGCGCCGATCACGCACCAACGCACACCACCGAGATAAGCCGATTACCGATCACGACCACCGAGAAAGTAAGCGGATTATCGGACTTTGGCACGGGTTTGGTTCGTGCAAAGTCGGTGCCAAATCTATTGTCTTTCGGTGCATGTGCGTGCACTTTTCCCTTGGGTTCACAGCCACCTGCACTACTAATGGGGTCTGTATTACGCCCGTGCCGCTTTACTTTCCCCGAAAAAATCTGGTACCCATTTAAGGCTGGGTGAATCCGGAAGCCCTCGCTTGGGATCGAACTCTACCCCTTGTCCTAGGGGGAAAAGAGGCCGATCCAGAGAAACACTCAGAAGAATATTGATCAGAGAGGCATAGGCAGTAGGAATCGACTCCCTCAATGAGATCGAGATGCTTGAACAGAACAGAGACAAATGGCGAGATTTGATAAAAGATCTTTGCAAGGATTGAGACTGTTAGAAAGAACATTTCTAAACAGGGAAAGAGTATCTGAGTCTATGCCCTATTAACCGGCTACGGTTCGAAAGGTCAATAGATTGATAACTAGTTGGCCGTGTGCCAACTAGTACGGCCAAAATATGCCTTTGGTTTTCCGTGGCAAAGTGCTTGTGCCGAGGAGTACGGTTCGATCCTGCTTCGGATCATTTATTGCTGTTTGATTCTTGTTTTCTGTGTTGGATTGTTTGTGATTTTTGTCCGAGTGCTGTAAACATAGGGAAACATTTTTTTTTTTAAATCGGAAAAATTGTATGTTAGAAGCTTTACGTGATTAGTAGACGACACAGATTTCAACGACGTTTCGGCCCAATAGGCCTTCAGCAGGAACAAACAAAGCACACACACACACACTGATATGTAAGTAAAGGAAACTAATCCTACATAGCTAACTAGTAACGAAACATCCAAAACAAATAATCGAAATATGTTAAAGAAAATAAAAATGACTTCCCTGTGTCCTGTGTCTCGGACCGTGGTCAGAATGAAAAGGAAATGGTCACACGAGTGTGGCTGTAATTATACCCCCCCCCCCCCTCTTTCCTCAGGTCAGGTGAAGGGTTCTAAAAATACACGAATGAAGGGAACGCTGTCTAGGTTACCTCGACTGCAAAGACACTGATAATGTCTGACAGAATCTAAGGGCCCATAAAAAACATAAAAGCTGTAAAAATACTTCTACCCTGAATTGATTCGCTGATTATCGCCTCGGAAGTTTCCCTCTATAACGATATTCATTTATTATTATTTGTCAAACTGATATATTTTTTGGTAGGGGCCAAAGCATAGAAATGTATATAAATGCGAAGCAGCCGTAAAGCTAATTGTAAGGGGGAATGGTAAAAATATATAATTCGTTCGTGCTGAAGGTTTATTGAGCCGAAACGTTGTTCTAATTTGTTTCGTCCACTTATTACGTAAAGCATTAAACATACCGTTAGTTCTATTTTTTTTGGTTCTATTTTTTGTTCTATATAAAAAATACATAGAAAAAAACGTTATGTTTAAATATTTACGTAAGAAGTGGAAGAAGAATCATTCTGGAGAGATTAAAAGAGACCATAGAGAAATATTTGGCAGCCGCGATAGCTCAGTGGTTAGTGAACTGGACTACAAAGGACAAGAGGTAGGGTTCGATCCCAACCGACGGCTTCCGGTTCACCCAGCCTTAAATGGGTACCGGATTTTTTTCTGGGAAAGTAAAGCGGCACGGGCGTAATACCGACCACATTACCCCAAAAATCATGTGCCGAAAGTCTGTAAAATTTATGGTCACTAACACCATATTCCCTATACGCCACTTGTCGTGACGGGGGTACTTTACTTTTTTTACTTTTTATGGAGAAACATTTGAGAGATGAGCAAGCAGGTTTTAGGAAGAACAGATCATGTGCTGATCAAATAACTACTCTACGTATAATAGATGAACAAAGTTTAGAACTAAAATCCCCACTTTATATTGGATTCATAGATTACGAAAAGGCATGTGATAGTTTAGACAGAAGAATGCTTTGGAAGTTGCTGAGTCATTACGGAATCCCCATAAAGTTTATTAACCTGATAAAAACAATGTATGAAGGAACGAAATGTAGTGTGGTGCATGAAGGACAGCTTACAGAAGCATTTGAAATAAGAACAGGAGTAAGGCAAGGATGCCTCCTGTCTCCATTTCTCTTTCTACTGGCCATAGATTGGATTATGAAAATAACTCAAAACAACAGAAATGGGATCCAGTGGTCACTGACCAAACAACTTGATGATTTAGACTTTGCTGATGACATAGCTCTCCTATCACACAGCCATCAACAGATGCAGGATAAAATGAGTATATTAGATGAGAGATCACAACAGCTAAGACTAAAGATTAATAGAGATAAGACCAATATTATGAGAATTAATGCAGTTGGCAATAACCATATAAAACTAGGAGAAATACCTCTACTAGACGTACAATCTTATATATATCTGGGCAGTAATATAGATAAAGAGGGAGGAACAGAAAATGATACCAAAATAAGGATATCAAAAGCAAGAGGAGCTTTCATTGCACTGGGAAACATATGGAAATCCAAAGAAATTAGGCTAAATACAAAAATACAAATTTTCAACTCAAATGTTAAGTCGGTCCTATTATATGGCTGTGAAACATGGAGAATGACAAAATTGACAATCACGAAAGTACAGACTTTCATTAATGGATGCTTGCGCAGAATAAAGGGATGGAAATGGCAGGACAAAGTCACTAACGTGGAATTATGGAAATGTACCGGTCAAATACCAGTGGATAAAGACGATGGCGATGGATAGGACACACACTACGGAAGCCAACTGAGAGTATTACACAACAGGCCCTTTTTTGGAATCCCCAGGGGAAAAGACAAAGAGGAAGACCAAGGAATTCTTGGAGAAGACAGATAGAAGCAGAGATGAAGATGATGGGGAAGACATGGAATGATCTTAAAAGAATGGCAAAAAACAGAACGACTTGGAAAGTGTTTGTTGAAGACCTATGCTCCACAGGGAGCTAAAAGGTAAAAGAAGAAGAAGCTGAACTGAGGTCGTCAGAATCCACACAGTGAGGGACAATCTTAGCAGGAGATCTGAGCACTTATGCACGTGTTCGATGTACAAAGAGGACGTTGAGTTGACTAAACTAAACTAAACTAAACTAAACTAAACTAAACTAAACTAAACTAAACTAAACTAAACTAAACTAAACTAAACTAAACTAAACTAAACTAAACTAAACTAAACTAGACTAGACTAGACTAGACTAAACTAAACTAAACTAGACTAGACTAGACTAACTAAACTAAACTAAACTAAACTAAACTAAACTAAACTAAAATAGACTAGACTAGACTAGACTAGACTAAACTAAACTAGACTAGACTAGACTAGACTAGACTAGACTAGACTAGACTAGACTAGACTAGACTAGACTAGACTAGACTAAACTAAACTAAACTAAACAGCTTTTGTGTTCATTCTGAATCTCATCTGACGACGTAACCTGTCAAATTCCAAAACCTAACTGCTATCATAATATAAAACCCCTCACGATAACCCCTCTGAAGCATTTCTTTCAAAATGTCAAAAAATAACCCCCCAAAAAAAGGAGCAGAAAACGAAAAACAAAACACTTGAATAAAAAAAAGTTGTGACGATGTTATCAGAACTATAGAAATCACAACGTGATAATCGCAGTTTGAAGATTATTCACGTCAACAGTTCAGCAAATGGAAACAGCTCGCAGCAACTACCAGATCGGCTTATTACTCCCACAAGATCAACAAAAATCTCAGACTCCTTCTAGAAAGATTTAAAGTCCCAAAAAGATAACAAAATCGCAGCCTTTGGAAGGTAGATTAGACGACCTCACAAGATGAACAAAATTCACAGTCTGTGACAGGCCGATTTGATAACTCCACAAGATGAACACAACTCAAAGTCTGTAACAGGTAAATTTGACAACCTCACAAGATGAATAAAACTCACAGCCTGTAACAGGTAGATTTGACAACCACACAAGATGAACACAACTCACAGACTGTAACAGGTAGATTTGACAACCACACAAGATGAACACAATTCACAGACTGTAACAGGTAGATTTGACAACCACACAAGATGAACACAACTCACAGACTGTAACAGGTAGATTTGACAACCACACAAAATGAACAAAACTCACAGCTTGTAACAAGTATATTTGACAACCACACGAGAACCCCAGCTTATTGCAGTTATCCGAGATGGTAGACTAGACATCGTATCCCACAACCCAAGATTGCAGGAGTTGGTGACGTCATAAAGAAACCACGGATTAATTTTTCCCATTTAAACAAAAGAAAATTACCTCCGATTCTTGTGAGCTTTGAACCCCGGTCATTCCTGTCCTGATATTGATGCCCTACCTCCGAACTACACAGTCCACCAAATGTACTTTGAGTATACCTTTCCTGTTAAGAGATACAGCGAAGAAGATGGCGCTGGATAGGACACACACTGCGGAAGCCAACTGAGAGTATTACACAACGGGCCCTTTTTTTGGAATCCCCAGGGGAAAAGACAAATAGAAAAACCAAGGAATTCTTGGAGAAGACAGATAGAAGCAGAGATGAAGATGATGGGGAAGACATGGAATGATCTTAAAAGAATGGCAAGAAACAGAACGACTTGGAAAGTATTTGTTGAAGACCTATGCTCCACAGGGAGCTGAAAGATATAAGATATAAGATATAAGAAGACGAAGAATATCTTTCCTGTACAATTCCATCGTTTTAACTGTGATACCATAGAAGCAGAACTACTAGCTCTTCCATTGCTATCTGAATAACCAGAACAAAAGACACGTACACGACTCCAGTCGTCTTGAAGATGCGATCCTACCGCAAAATGGAAAAAATATATTTTAATATAAAAAGACATGGCCGGGTACCGCAAATACACCTTGCTCGTTCAGTGGATGGATCTGTCTGTCTATCCAAGATTGGCAAATTCAGCCACGAGAGAAAATGTTCAGTAAAGTAGCCCAGTATGAGACACTAATGTTTTACCAAACTACTGACTTATCATTAACCGTCTGTCAAGACGCCAAAAGCAAAATATATATATATATATATATATATATAGTAATATATATATGTAAAAAAAAAAAAAAAGTAAAGTACCCCCCGTCACGCCAAGTGGCGTATAGGGAAATATGGTGTTAGTGACCCTATATTTTACAGACCTTCAGCACATGATTTTTGGGGTAATGTGGTCAGTATTACGCCCGTGCTGCTTTACTTTCCCAGAAAAAAATCCGGTACCCATTTAAGGCTGGGTGAACCCGGAAGCCGTCGGTTGGGATCGAACCCTACCCCTTGTCCGTGGTAGTCCAGTTCACTAACCACTGAGCTATCGCGGCTCCCTAATATATATATGTATATATATGTATATATATATATATATATATATATATATATATATATATATATATATATATATATATATATATATATATATAAAAAACGGTATTGTTAAAGTTTAGCGTAACAAGTGAACAACAAAAACTAGATCGACGTTTCAGCTCAATAGGCCTTCAGCAGGAACAAACAAACAGCAAGCATAGGGGCCTACAAATATGTATTAATAAATAGATCACAATGGCTGATTGTATTCACTAAAACGTCCGTACGCTAATAGTGAAAGCCGGAATGGAGTTTCGTTTGACTTTGCAGCACTCGGGTCACTCCCGGAGGTCCATGTTAGTCAGGAGGGATTCATAATTTCACAAATTCACATTGCAGGGAGATCTCACAGTCTGTTGTTTGATGTGCGACGGGGATAGTCCGATGACTGTGTTTCACATGTTCGGATTTGGAGCAAAAATCGATGTCCAAACATCATCAAGCGCTATACATTTTTAAAAATAATATGACGATCATCATTTTCAGGAGGACGTGAACTTCAGGTCAATATGGTGGATAGGCGGCAGGAACCATTACAGGCTATGTCTGAAAAGTGTTCCTTGTTGCAGTTTTCTCATGTTCCAAGTCCGACTTGCTGCAGGAGCTACTGAGTTAAGTGTCATGTGCACACCGTGAGCTGTGTGTCTCATCCGTTTTGATCATGTTTCGATATTCCAATTGTTTACGATGAATGATGATATCGTATGACGGAGAACAGATGGCTGTGTTCACTTTCTGTGCGGTTTCGTATATAGTGTCTTTTGGCGTGGGCTGAGACTGCTATGATGGGGACTACAGCTACCTTTCTTTGTTTGGGAGATGAAATCTAATTAAGATGATTCCACTGGCACGGGCGGTTGAGCAATTATGGATTTTAATTCGTTTGCAGTGATACCTGGGCCTTCCATAACCATAACCATTAATAAATAAAAAATAATTTTTAAAATATTATTTCGAACTACAGGAGAAATGACAGGAAAATAGAAACAAAAAGTCTTCCCTGTATACTCTGATGTGGCCAGAAAGAAGAAGAACGTTAGTTCGCATGGGAGTGACACTACTGCTACACTCTTCCCATTTTTATGCATTTAAGCGCCATGCTTACCCTTGACCCGGCTTCCTTCAAAATGCGTGTCTGCTAAAAGGAAATGGGCACCTATTGGTTTGCCCGAAGTGCAAAAATACCAATTCTACCTCAGAAATATAAATAAAAAATATCAATTCTACCTCAGAAATATAAATCAAAAACACCAATTCTACCTCAGAAATATAAATCAAAAACACCAATTCTACATCAGAAATATAAATCAAAAATACCAATTCTACTTCAGAAATATAAATCAAAAATACCAATTCTACCTCAGAAATATAATAAAAAATATAAATTCTACCTCAGAAATATAATCAAAAATACCAATTCTACCTCAGATATATAAATCAAAAATACCAATTCTACCTCAGAAATATAAATCAAAAATACCAATTCTACCTCAGAAATATAAATAAAAAATACCAATTCTACCTCAGAAATATAAATCAAAAATACCAATTCTACCTCAGAAATATAAATCAAAAATACCAATTCTACCTCAGAAATATAAATCAAAAATACCAATTCTACCTCAGAAATATAAATAAAAAATACCAATTCTACCTCAGAAATATAAATCAAAAATACCAATTCTACCTCAGAAATATAAATCAAAAATACCAATTCTACTTCAGAAATATAAATCAAAAATACCAATTCTACCTCAGAAATATAAATCAAAAATACCAATTCTACCTCAGAAATATAAATCAAAAATACCAATTCTACCTCAGAAATATAAATCAAAAATACCAATTCTACCTCAGAAATATAATAAAAAATATAAATTCTACCTCAGAAATATAATCAAAAATACCAATTCTACCTCAGATATATAAATCAAAAATACCAATTCTACCTCAGAAATATAAATCAAAAATACCAATTCTACCTCAGAAATATAAATAAAAAATACCAATTCTACCTCAGAAATATAAATCAAAAATACCAATTCTACCTCAGAAATATAAATCAAAAATACCAATTCTACTTCAGAAATATAAATCAAAAATACCAATTCTACCTCAGAAATATAAATCAAAAATACCAATTCTACCTCAGAAATATAAATCAAAAATACCAATTCTACCTCAGAAATATAAATCAAAAATACCAATTCTACCTCAGAAATATAAATCAAAAATCCAGTAGAAACATTTGATAACGATACTGCAAGTATTGCACGCTGTCAATCCTTTTAATTACGTCGATACCCATTCAATACTAAATCGATTATCAATCAATCCCACGGGAATCGCAGGATGGCAACTCGATCCAAAACATTTGTGTGATTATTTTTTCAAGTAAATCCCAGTAGTAAAGAGCTTTGCTGTCAATCAATTTACCAGACTTGATCGTTTTCCCATAGCGATATCTTCTTCGTTTGTAGAGAATAATTCGCTTCTTGTCGTTCGATTCTAGATCAAAGAATGGTTATATATCTAGGGAAGATGTCGGATTCTCTTTTTTTACTTCTCCATCCGTATTTTAAAATAGGATGAGAAAAGCCCTACAAGTGATAGAATAGAGATGTTTTGTTTAGCAGAAGCAGTAGTATTTTAGAGATGCGGAACACGATGTTTGAGAAATTGATTAGAACAGCTAAGAATTGGTGTTTTAGTTTTACGGGTAAGACAAATAGAACCGGATTAATGTAGCAGCAGAGGTAGCACATGCTACGGGCCCCGAGCTTTAGGGGCCCCTCGCCAGTAAATATGTACATCATTTTTTTAAAATGATCTTGCTTCATGTTTCAGAAGAGGTGTGGAACGAACTACAAGAAATGATAGACATGGAAGTGAAGGAAAGCAACAAGAAAAGTCTCAGTCTGAATAGTAAGAAAACAGAAGTAATGGTCATATCGAAGAAACAATAATCACCAGCATGCAGCATAAAAATAAACAGGACAAATCTGAAACAAGTGCAACGCGTCAAATACTTGGGCACATTAATAACATCAGATGGAAGATGCACCACGGAAATAAAAAGTAGAATAGCTCAGGCTAAAATAGCATTTCATAAAATGAAAAATATCTTATGCAACAAATCTATGTCAGTAGAAATGAGAAAGAAAGTTCATCGGTGCTATATAGAACCAATTCTGACCTATGGAAGCGAATCATGGACAGTAGACAAACAAATGAAAAGAGAGGCCACAGAGATGGGATTTCTTAGAAGAATGTTGAATGTTCAATGGACAACTAAAAAGACCAATCAGGACATTCTCAAAGAGGCCAACACAAAAAGGGAAATTATAAGAAACATCAGAAAGAAACAATCAACATTTTTCGGGCACATCATGAGAAGAGGAAAATTAGAATACTTTGCTACAACTTGCATATTACAGGAAAGAGAGATCGCGGATGACAAAGAGATAAAATACTAGATAACTTGGTGTCATGGCATGGAAAACAGTCACCAACAGAGTTGATACGATGTTCTGTGGATAGAATATTGTGGAAGGACATGATCACCTACGCCAATCGGTATGGCACACAATGATGATTATGATCTAACTTCTCATAAAAGTACTACTCTAGAACTTGTACAATTATAGTTTTACCCTTTGATCCTTGACCTTTCTTTGGACTCTTGTTTTCCAAAAATAGAAAACGATTTAAAAATTGAAACATTACAAATGAACTAAGGAGCAACATTGGTCAAAAGAGATTACACAATCTCACAGTAATGAGGATTTAACATAGACTTCTGTGAGAAATGGACACATCCTATATCCTTTACACATTTATTCATTCTTCGTCTTCTTCTTTCCTTCCTCATCTGCCTTTCAGCGTCGAGGGGAGATATAATTTGCGGTCTTTTGCTCTTCTGTTCGCCTCTTCCTCTGTTATGTGTTCGTAGTGCTTCTAATATTCCGTCTGTCAATTATTTTCGCGGTCGACCCTTGGGTACGGTGTTCTCGCATCGTTTATTGAAAACTCGTTGTGTTGTGTTTTGATCTTTCTGCCATGTCACGTGGCCTACCATTTTATCTGTTGTTTCTTTATATAATCTACGGCGGGAATTCCTAGCTTTTTTTTTTTTTAATCTAATTTCTTCATTTCTGATCCTATCTCCCAGACTGTTTCCTGTCATTCGTCTAAAACATTTTATCTCGGTAACGGTTATTTTTCTTATTGTTCTTGCATCTAGGGTCCAGGACTGGCATTGGTGCCACAACATTGGGATGAAGATTGTATTGTACCGTGCCCGTTTTGCCTCCAGAGTTATTTCGTTTTTGGACAATAGTCGTGATAGCTGCCTCATGGTTTGACAAGCTTTGTTGCATCTTCAGTCCATCTCTTCTGTTTGTAAAATGCCGTTTGTCCCTAGATTTCCAATGTTTTTAAATTCCTCTACTTGTTTTAGTTGTTGCTTACTGAATTTACTAATTACAGACATTATTTCAGACGGGCTGTGGTGAATGCAACGTTCTGTGGGAGATCTGGCTAGGGACAGAGATTCTTTCCGACTGGCTGTGGTGAATACAACGTTCTGTAGGAGATCTGGCTAGGGACAGAGATTCTTTCAGACTGGCTATGGTGAATGTAACGTTATGTGGCAGATCTGGCTAGAGACAGAGATTCTTTCAGACTGGCTGTGGTGAATGCAACGTTCTGTGGGAGATCTGGCTAGAGACAGAGATTCTTTCAGACTGGCTGTGGTGAATGCAACGCTCTGTGGAAGATCTGGCTAGAGACAGAGATTCTTTCAGACTGGCTGTGGTGAATGTAACGCTCTGTGGTAGGTCTGGCTAGAGACAGAGATTCTTTCAGACTGCCTGTGGTGAATATAACGCTCTGTGGGAGGTCTGGCTAGAGACAGAGATTCTTTCAGACGGGCTGTGGTGAATGTAACGTTTTGTGGGAGGTCTGGCTAGAGACGGAGATTCTTTCCGACTGGCTGTGGTGAATGTAACGTTCTGTGGGAGATCTGGCTAGAGACAGAGATTCTTTCCGACTGGCTGTGGTGAATGTAACGTTCTGTTGGAGATCTGGCTAGAGACAGAGATTCTTTCAGACTGGCTGTGGTTAATGTAACGTTCTGTGGGAGATCTGGCTAGAGACAGAGATTCTTTCCGACGGGCTGTGGTGAATGTAACGTTCTGTGGGAGATCTGGCTAGAGACAGAGATTCTTTCCGACCAGCTGTGGTGAATGTAACGTTCTGTGGGAGATCTGGTTAGAGACAGAGATTCTTTCCGACGGGCTGTGGTGAATGCAACGTTCTGTTGGAGATCTGGTTAGAGACAGAGATTCTTTCCGACGGTCTGTGGTGAATGTAACGTTCTGTGGGAGATCTGGTTAGAGACAGAGATTCTTTCCGACGGGCTGTGGTGAATGCAACGTTCTGTGGGAGATCTGGTTAGAGACAGAGATTCTTTCCGACTGGCTGTGGTGAATGCAACGTTCTGTGGGAGATCTGGTTAGAGATAGAGACTCTATCAGACGGGCTGTGGTGAATGCAACGTTCTGTGGGAGATCTGGTTAGAGATAGAGATTCTTTCCGACGGGCTGTGGTGAATGCAACGTTCTGTGGGAGATCTGGCTAGAGACAGAGATTCTTTCAGACTGGCTGTGGTGAATGTAACGTTCTGTGGGAGATCTGGCTAGAGATAGAGATTCTTTCAGACTGGCTGTGGTGAATTCAACGTTCGGTGGGAGATCTGGCTAGAGACAGAGATTCTTTCCGACTGGCTGTGGTGAATGCAACGTTCTGTGGGAGATCTGGCTAGAGACAGAGATTCTTTCCGACTGGCTGTGGTGAATGCAACGTTCTGTGGGAGATCTGGTTAGAGACAGAGATTCTTTCCGACTGGCTGTGGTGAATGCAACGTTCTGTGGGAGATCTGGTTAGAGACAGAGATTCTTTCCGACTGGCTGTGGTGAATGCAACGTTCTGCAAAGGACATACGACCTCATAATAATGTTTTCATTTCCTATTTCGGTCACATAAAGTCTGAGTTTCAATGATCGTGCCTCGACAAGGAAAAAAAAAACACAAGTCAAGAACTAAAACAAGTATAATACAACAACAAAATCAGTTTATAAAGACACAAATTATGTTTATTGTAAACTTATCAACAATATGTTTGTTTACTCTTAATTTAGCTCAAACTATAGACATCATTGACATCGTTCAAACAATGCAATTAGCATGTCAGATACAGGTAAAAACACCGTAATGAACATATCAAATAAGGATCATCATCATCAAGTACCATGACTGCTGGCATAGGTGATCATGTCTCTCCACAACTTTCGATCTCGACAGTTATTTATCATTTCCGTTGTTGACCTTGTTCCAAGCCATTCTTTTAAACTGTCTGGTAACTTTTCTCTTTGCTTCACTCCATCTACTCGTCCCTCAAGTTTCCCAGTTGTTAAATATATTCCAGTTATTCTCTTCTCATTACATGGCCAAAAAAATGATGATTGTTTCTTCCTAATATTGGAAATTAGCTCTCTTTTTGCTTTGGTTTCTTTCAGAACGTTTTCATTACTCTTCTTAGCCGTCCATGGCATTCTCAACATTCTTCTGTAAAACCACATTTCCACAGCCTCCATTTATTTTCTTGTCTGTTGTCCTATTGTCCATGATTCACATCCATATATCCCGACTGTACTACATTACATTTAAGAACTCTTATTTCTTGTTTCCATTTCCAAAAATGATTTGCATAGTATGTTCCTCAATTTTTGGAAATTGCTTTTGCCTGAGCTATTCTGCATCTCACCTCTGCTGTACATCTACCATCTGATGTTAACATTGTTCCCAGATATTTTAATTCATTTACCTCAAATACAGATACAAACACTCACCCCTTAGCGATCAAAGCAATCAACGACAGCTACGTGACCTACATGGATGAAATGCTAAAACAAACATCAAGTGACTTGACCATCATCATCATCATTATCATAATAATAATAATCGAGTGCCATCTCCGCATCGAAGGTTGGCTACCATGGAGCGCCATTCTGGCCTGTCTCTTGCTTTGATGGTGCTGGTTGTCATAGGCTGATTTATCCATCTTTTGATGTTACTCGTCCATGTTAGTCTTGGTCTGCCTCTTTTACCTCGTATTTTCCCCTCCAAGATTGCTTTTAGTAGGCTACTGTGGCTTTCAATATGGCCCAAAAATCGCATTTGTTTTTTTGTAAATTGTGTTTAGTAGTTCTCTTTTTATTTTTAGTTGTTTTAAGATTTCATCGTTTGTTTTCTTTTCTTTCTATCCAATTCTACCTATTCTTCTATATATGTACATTTCAAGGGCTTCAATTATCTGTTCTGTTTTCTTGCCTAATGTCCATGTTTCTGTACCGTATAGGAATGTTGAGAAGATATAACATTTTGGTATTCTTAGTTTTAGTCCTGGTGTTATTTGTTTTGATGTTAGTATATTTTTGATGGGGTGTCCGGTTAGCGCAATCGATAGGCGGTTGGCTTACCACGGCAACAGCCGGGGTTCGTTCCCTGGCGAGGACACCTGGGTTTTACTAATTCCCTAAAAATTAGTGGGAGCCGCGATAGCTCAGTGGTTAGTGAACTGGACTACTACGGACAAGGGGTAGGGTTCGATCCCAACCGACGGCTCCGGGTTCACCCAGCCTTAAATGGGTACCGGATTTTTTCTGGGAAAGTAAAGCAGCACGGGCGTAATACCGACCACATTACCCCAAAAATCATGTGCTGAAGGTCTGTAAAATATAGGGTCACTAACACCATATTTCCCTATACGCCACTTGGCGTGACGGGGGGTACTTTACTTTTACTTACTTATATTTTTGATGACAATACAATTACTTTTTGCCATTCCTATTCTTTTGTTTAATTCAAACAAGACAAATGCGATTTTTGGGCTATGTTAAAAGACACAACAGCTTACTAAAAGTAATCCTGGAGGGGAAAATACAAGGTAAAGAGGCAGAGGCAGACCAAGACTAACATGGACGAGTAACATCAAAAGATGGACAACCCAGCCTATGACAGCCTGCACCATCAAAGCAAGAGACAGCGCAGAATGGCGCTCCATGGTAGCCAACCTTCGATGCGGTGTGGCACTCGATGATGACGATTCTTTTGTTTATCATACTTGACCATAACGTTCGTGTTATCAGAAGTCATTACATGAAAACCTCTCTTTCTCTATTTGTTTGTGCTTGGGACGTTAGTATAATAGGGCCAGCGAGAAGAAAGGAATTACCCACGTTTTTAGCTTTGCGAGCAGGGGCGGTTGTAGTTAGAACGAAATCAGCCTTCTATCGCTCGTAAAGTCGAAGACGTCATGTTTGTTGGAGTTGTTTGTGATTCCTTTCATAAATTTTACAGACCTTCGGCGCATGTTTTCTGGGGTAATGTGGTCGGAATTACGCCCGTGCCGCTTTACTTTCCCAGAAAAATTCGGGTTCCCATTAAAGGCTGGGTGAACCTGGAAGCCGTCGGTTGGGATCGAACCCTACCCCTTGTCCTTTGTAGTCCAGTTCACTAACAACTGAGCTATGGCGGCTCCATACAGAGACAGGTATTGAGAGTTAATTTGACAGCTACAAAGACCAACGAGTAAATTCTCAAAGAGGCCAACACAAAAAGGGAGATCATTTTTAAAAAACGCCAGAAAGATGTAACCGACATTATTCTGGCACTTCGTGAGTAGAGGAAAATTTGAATACTTTGTTACAACTGGCAAAATACACGGAAAAAGAGATCGGGGACGAAAACAGTGAAGATACTGGATAGCTTGGTGTCATGCATGGAAAACAGTCAACAACAGAATTGATACCATGTACTGTTGACAGAAGGGAGCCGCAATAGCTCAGTGGTTAATGAACTGGACTACAAAGGACAAGAGGCAGGTTTGATCTTAACTGAAGGCTTCCGGTTCACCCAGCTTTTAATGGGTACCGGATTTTTTTCTTTGAAAGTAAAGCGGCACGGGCGTAATACCGACCACATTACCCCAAAAATCATGTGCCGATGGTCTGTAAAATTTATGATCACTAACACCATATACTCTATACTCCACTTGGCGTGACGGGGGTACTTTACTATACTTTTTTACTGTGGATAGAAGATTGTGGAAAGACATGATCCCTACTCCAACCAGTATGGCACATGATGATGTATCTCATTACTTACTGTAAGCTCATTGGCTCCGTCTAGAGCCTCGTTCCCTTTTGTTTCTCCAGTTCCCCCAAGCGGCTTATCCAAACCACCGCCCACTATATCGAAATGGTGTCACCCGTCTGTAGCTATCACAAATGAAGACGTCACAAGTATTTGGTGTTTTCTGAAAACCCTCTCTGCGGGCTGTCTTTCTATATAGT
Organism: Megaustenia siamemsis; assembly: GCA_032433765.1. Classification (NCBI taxonomy): domain Eukaryota; kingdom Metazoa; phylum Mollusca; class Gastropoda; order Stylommatophora; family Ariophantidae; genus Megaustenia; species Megaustenia siamemsis. The sequence goes on from JAVIAB010000102.1 coordinate 8,352,288, forward strand.
CGGCCTCTGTCTAAATTGTCTAATTTATGTTTCGACTTTTTGCTGACCACGTTTTGTAATGGCGACTGAGGTGTGTTTTTCGTTTATTTTTAAGAATTTTTAAAATAATTCACAATATTATAATAATAATAATAATAATAATAATAATAATAATAATAATAATAATAATAATTATTATTCATTGAGTGCCGTCTCCGCAGCGAAGGTTGGCTACCATGGAGCGCCATCAACTGTCTCTTGTTTTGATGGTGCAGATTGTCATAGTTTGACGTGTCCATCTTTTGATGTTATTCGTCCATGTTAGTCTTGGTCTGCATCTGCCTCTTTTACCTTGTATTTTCCCTTCCAATATTACTTTTAGTAAGCTGTTGTGTCTTTTAACATGCCCCAAAAATATCATGTGTCTATTTCTTCTTCTTTTCTTCCTCATCTGCCTTTCAGCGTCGAGGGGAGATATAATTTGCGGTCTTTTGCTCTTCTGTTCACCTCTGCTGCTGTTATGTTTCCTAGTGCTTCTAATATTCCATCGACTCATCTTTTTCGTGGTCGACCCTTTGGTCTGGTGTTCTTCACAACGTTTGTTGAAGGCTCGTTGTGTTGTGTTTTGTTCTTGCTGCATTGTCACGTGGCCAAACCATTTTATCTGTTGTTTTCTTATATATTCTATTGCGGGGGTTATTCCTAGCTTTTTTCTCAGTTCTTCATTTCTGATCTTATCTCTCAGACTGTTTCCTGTCATTCGTCTAACACATTTCATCTCTGTAGAGGTTATTTTTCTTTTGTCATTTGTCTTGTTCTAATTGTGTTTAGTAGTTCTCTTTTCATTTTTAGTTGTTTTAAAACCTTTGTTTTATATTGTTTGTATTATTATTATTTTTGCATCATTAAAACTTCATATTATTTCTTAAAACAATTCTACAAATTGACATCTATTTCTTCAGTTTAAAACGATGAGACTGTTCATTTTTAATGAACATAACATACAACTTGATACTGTCATAGGATCATACAACTAGATGCTGTTGTTATATTACATAACCTGATACTGTTATCACATCACACAATTTGATACTGACATCATATCAGACGATATGATGCTGTTATCATATAACACACCCTGATTCTATCATAATATAAGAAAATTTGATACTCTAATATATGTCAATGTGATATTAACATAATATCCGACAACCTGATAATGCCATCATATCACACAAATTGAAACAATTATCATATCACACATCCTGATGTTCTCATCACATCAAACAATTAGATACTATTATCATATCACACAACCTGATACAATCACCATATCACACAACCTGATACAATCACCAAAGCACACAACCTGATACAATCACCATATCACACAACCTGATACAATAATCATATCACACAACCAGATACAATCACCATATCACACAACCAGATACAATCACCATATAACACAACCTGATACAATCACCATATCACACAACCTGATACAATCACCATATCACACAACCTGATACAATCACCATATCACACAACCTGATACAATCACCATATCACACAACCTGATACAATCACCATATCACACAACCTGATACAATCACCATATCACACAACCAGATACAATCACCATATCACACAACCTGACACAATCACCCTATCACACAACCTGATACAATCACCATATCACACAACCTGATACAATAATCATATCACACAACCTGATACAATCACCATATCACACAACCAGATACAATCACCATATCACACAACCTGATACAATCACCATATCACACAACCTGATACAATCACCATATCACACAACCTGATACAATCACCATATCACACAACCTGATACAATCACCATATCACACAACCAGATACAATCACCATATCACACAACCAGATACAATCACCATATCACACAACCAGATACAATCACCACATCGGACACTATTCATGAAACAAATTACAATAATATTTCAGCCACGTTTTTTAAAAAATGCATTTCATCATTTTCTTCTTCTTCCTTTCAACTTCCTGTCGATCATAGGTCTTCAAAAAATAATTTCCTGGCCGTTCTGTTTCTTGTCATTCTTTTAAACCATTAATTACTCTACCCACCTGTTGCGCACTTCGTATCATTCCGAAATACAAAATACTACCACTTAATTGGAACATTAAAAGCATTTTAAAAAGTATTTTCTTTGAACTTTTGACACACAGCTGTGTGTTTACCAATTACATACACAGGGAACTCGGATTTCCTGTCTCAGGTTGATTTATGAGCTGAAATTAAACGATTGGACCGGACGTATTATTTTGTCTATTCAGACGGACGCCGTAATTTTGTCAGTGTGTTCGGCGACCTCAAATGGTTATTCGCTGGGTTTCCGGACTCACAAAGAGTTGTAAGAGTTGTTTGATGTCGACGACGATCATGGAAGTTTTCCTTTAGAAAAAATGGGGGGGGGGAGACAAACAAAAAACTACCAATTTATTGAAATGTTGCGAATTATTTTCGTATTATATGATCAACAATGAGAAGGACTAGAGCAGGGAGAAGGACGAAGAGAGAAGCAAACAGAAAGAATGACAAAGAGATGAACAAGGAGAAAAACAAACAAGGAGAAGGACAAGGAGAGTAGCAAAGAAAGTGAAGGACAAAGATAAAAGCAAACAATGAGAAGGGCAAAGAAAAAAGCAAACAAAGAAAAGAAAAAAGAGATGAACAAGGAAAAAAACAAACAAGGAGAAGGGGATAAGAACGATGAGAAAAGCAAACAATGAGAGGGACAAAGAGAAAAGCAAACAAAAAGGATGACAAAGAGATGAACAAAGAGAAAAACAAACAAGGAGAAGGACAAGGAGAGAAGCAAAGCAAGAGAAGGAGAAAGAGAAACGCAAACAAAGTGCAGGACAAATAGATGAACAAGGAGGAAAAACAAACAAGGTGAGAAGAACAAGGCGAAAAGCAAACAGTGAGAGGGACAAAGAGAAAAGCAAACAAGGTGAAGGACAAAGAGATGAACACGGAGAAAAACGAACAATGAGAGAGATAAGGAGAAAAGCAAACAAAGTGAAGGATAAAGAGATGAAATAGGAGAAAAACGAACAATGAGAGAGATAAAGAGAAAAGCAAACAAAGTGAAGGACAAAGAGATGAACAAGGAGAAAAACGAACAATGAGAGAGATAAAGAGAAAAGCAAACAAAGTGAAGGACAAAGAGATGAACAAGGAGAAAAACAAACAATGAGAGAGACAAAAAGAAAAGCAAACAAAGTGCAGGACAAAGTGAAGGACAAAGAGATAAACAAGGAGAAAAACAAACAATGAGAGCGATAAAAAGAAAAGCAAACAAAGTGAAGAACAAAGTGAAGGACAAAGAGATGAACAAGGAGAAAAACAAAAAAAAGGACAAGGACAAGGAGAAAAACAAACAAGGAGAAGGACACTTAGAAATACAAAGAGAAGGGCAAAGAGAAAAACAAACAAAGATAAAGATAAGGAGAAAGAGACAAGCTAACAAAGAGAAGGACAAAGATAAAAGCAAAGATAGAGACAAAGAGAAAAGCAAACAAAGATAAGGACAAAGAGAAAAAAATGCAAAGAGAAAAACAAACAAAGAGAAGGAGAAGGAGAAAGAGAAAAGCAAACAAAGAGAACGACAAAGAGAAAAGCGAACAATGAGGAAAAAGGGAAAAACAAACAAGGAGGACAAGGAGAAAAGGATACAGGTAGAAGAAAGAAAAAATGTTTCAATGCTAAAATAGGGATGGCTGTGGCAGAAATGGATCAACAGTTAACGACAATCATTATGACGATGGATTGCCCAGACTTTGCGAAGACCACCAAGCAAGATAGCAACACAGTCTGTTCTATTCAACACTGGACTTCTTCGCTTGCCAACAGCCAAACATAGATTTAGCAAGGCCCGAGGACAGAATATTAAATCGAAACTTCAACTAGTTTGACATTTTCAGCTACAAAAGCTATAGACGGCTGACGTCACTCTATCCCAACCACCTGTGCGAGCAAACCTTAAAACGTCATGACAGTTGGTGGGGTTTTTTTTGGAAAGTCCCTTTCAGCCCGCTGGCTTAAGTGAATTGTTTTGATAGACCAGAACCACAAATTACTCCATTGATTTGACCGACCACAGACTTCTCCGCTTATTTGACCGACCACAGACTTCTCCGCTGATTTGACCGACCACAGACTTCTTCGCTGATTTGACCGACCACAGACTTCTCCGCTGATTTGACCGACCACAGACTTCTCCGCTGATTTGACCGACCACAGACTTCTCCACTGATTTGACCGACCACATACTTCTCCGCTGATTTGACCGACCACAAACTTCTCCGCTGATTTGACCGACCACATACTTCTCCGCTGATTTGACCGACCACAGACTTCTCCGCTGATTTGACCGACCACTGACTTCTCCGCTGATTTGACCGACCACAAACTTCTCCGCTGATTTGACCGACCACATACTTCTCCGCTTATTTTACCACAGGCTTCTCCGCTGATTTGACCGACCACTGACTTCTCCGCTGATTTGACCGACCACTGACTTCTCCGCTGACTTGACCGACCACTGACTTCTTCGCTGACTTGACCGACCACTGACTTCTCCGCTGACTTGACCGACCACTGACTTCTTCGCTGACTTGACCGACCACTGACTTCTCCGCTGACTTGACCGACCACTGACTTCTCCGCTGATTTGGTCTACCACTGACCTCTGCACTTTTTTGACCGACCACTGACTTCTCCGTTGACTTGACCGACCACTGACTTCTCCGCTGATTTGACCCACCACTGACTTCTCCGCTGATTTGGTCTACCACTGACCTCTGCACTTTTTTGACCGACCACTGACTTCTCCGTTGACTTGACCGACCACTGACTTCTCCGCTGATTTGGTCTACCACTGACCTCTGCACTTTTTTGACCGACCACTGACTTCTCCGTTGACTTGACCGACCACTGACTTCTTCGCTGACTTGACCGACCACTGACTTCTCCGCTGACTTGACCGACCACTGACTTCTCCGCTGACTTGACCGACCACTGACTTCTCCGCTGACTTGACCGACCACTGACTTCTCCGCTGACTTGACCGACCACTGACTTCTCCGCTGACTTGACCGACCAATGACTTCTCCGCTGATTTGACCGACCACAGACTTCTCCGTTGACTTGACCGACCACTGACTTCTCCGCTGACTTGACCGACCACTGACTTCTCCGCTGACTTGACCGACCAATGACTTCTCCGCTGATTTGACCGACCACAGACTTCTCCGTTGACTTGACCGACCACTGACTTCTCCGCTGACTTGACCGACCACAGACTCCTCAATTACTTTACCAGGCTGCAAGACACTACGACTGTCAAGTCCACTTGAAGCTAAGAAAGTTGGAAGGCCCAAGCAGACCTGGAGTCAGAAGCAGAGAATGCAGGATGGAGGTGGGCTCAGTTAGAGAAGATAACACAGAATCAGGCCCGTCGACAGAGCGTGGTTGCAGCCCTTTGTACCACGATGATGATGAAGATGGTGCACATGTTATCACAAACTTTTCTCAGTACTTCTAGAAACAAGCGAACCAGTCTAGCCTGGCCAAGTAATCACAGATCGAGAGGGAAAGAAATCCGGTACTCAAAATGCCGCGCTGAAGTCGGATGTATTGGGCCGAAAGACGCAAGTATCACAGTTCTACCGCAAACCACAACATTAACGCATACATCATCATCATCATCATCATCAAGTGCCGGGCCTGCTGGCGTAGGTGATCATGTCTCTCCACAACTTTCGATCTCGACAGTTATTAATCATTTCTGTTGTTGACCCTCTGCCAAAGCCATTCTCTTCAGCTGTCTGTTATTATTTCTCTTTGCTTCCCTCTATCTCTTCAATTTCAATTTTCCCAGTTGTTATAATGTATTCCAACTGTTCCCTTCTCGTTACATGGCCAAAAAATGATGATTGTTTCTTCCTAATATTGGAAATTAGCTCTCTTTTTGCTTTGACCTCTTTCAGAACGTTTTCATTACTCTTCATAGCTGTCCGTGGCATTCTCAACATTCTTCTGTAAAACCACATTTCTACAGCCTCCAGTGATTTTCTGGTCTGTTGTCCTCTTGTCAATGATTCACATCCATATGTTAAGACTGGCTTTACATAACATTTAAGAACTCTTTTTCTTGTTTCTATTGTCAAAAATGGATTGCATAGTATCTTCCTCATTTTTTGGAAAGCTGCTTTTGCCTGAGCCATTCTGCACCTCACCTCTGTTGTACATCTACCATCTGAGGTTAACAAAGTTCCCAAATATTTAAATTCATTTCCCTGTTTTAATATCGTTCTACTTGTCTTCATTTTGCACTGAGGTAATTTCTTTTTCTTTCTTGCTACCATTACTTCTGTCTTTTTGCTATTAAGGCTGAAACCTTTATTTTTGCTTTCTTTCACCTTACGCAACGCAAACAAGCCAATTTAACGCTTTGTTAAGCATAAATGACGAAGAGGTGTAACTATTTTTTTTAGTCATCCGGTGAAAAAACACAAACAAGCATACCCTTAAAAGAACAAAACGGTAATTTAATAATCAACTCATTACAACTTGTATTTAAAAAAAGGAGTAAGGAGCCTCGTCACGTCAAGTGATCTATCTATCTATTGTCCTTTCGAGCCGTAGCCGGCCCATAGGGCGTAGACCAAGATACACCTTCTCCTATCTGAATTTTTGTTCTACCAGTTTTCTTTTAAAGATATTTGATCAAATCTCGCCATCTGTCACTGTTCTGATATGATGTTAGTGACCATAAATTTTACAAACCTTCAGTGCATGATTTTTAGGGTAAGGTGGTCGATATGACGCCCGTGCCGCTTTACTTTCCCAGAAAAAAATCTGGTACCCATTTAAGGCTGGGTGAACCCGGAAGCCGTCGGTTGGGATCGAATCCTATCTCTTGTCCTTTGTAGCCCAGTTCACTAACCACTGAGCTATCGCGGCTCCCAACTTGTATACAGTTCATCTGAAAATTAACATACCTTTTTCAATAAATTACTGTCGGTCCCTCCTGATGTGATATGAGGATCCCTTTAATATCAAAGGTAATGTAATAGCAATCATCACCAGCATGCAGGATTAAAATAAACAGGACAAATCTGAAACAAGTGTAACGTCTAATACTTTGGCACAGTAATAACATCAGATGGGAGATGCACCACAGAAATAAAAATCAGAATAGCTCAGGCCAAAATAGCATTTCAGAAAACAAAAAATATATTATGCAACAAATCTATGTCAATAAAAATGAGAAAGAGAGTTCATCGGTGCTATATAGAACCAATTCTGACCTATGGAAGCGAATCATGGACGGTAGACAAACAAATGAAAGACAATTAGAGGCCAATGAGATGGGATTGCTCAGAAGAATGTTGAAAGTTCCCAGGACAGCTGAAAAGACCAACGTTGAAACCCTCAAAGAGGCCAACACAAAAATGGAGCTCCTAAAAAAACATCAGAAAGAAACAATCAATATTTTTCATGCACATCATGAGAAGAGGAAACTTTGAGTACTTGGTTATAACTGGCAAAATACAGGGAAAGAGAGATCGCGGACGACAAAGAGAGAAAATACTAGTTAGCTTGGTGTCATCGCATGGAATACAAACAACAACTGAATCGTTACTATGCACGATAGATAAAAAGACATGATAGCCTCCGCCAACCGGTATGGCTCATGATGATAATGTAATATCTCGATGTAGTTTATCCTACGTTACAAAGATTCAATCTTGGCACCCTTCGTGACGCGGCATATAGTCCAGTTCCCCCCTTACTCGACTCAACATCCCTCCTGTAACGGCAACAAAGACCTCATTGGTCCGATCACTTAGCTACATCCAAATCTGCTTGTATGTGAACGGCTGGTATTTCAACTTGTATGTGAACGGCTGGTATTTCAACTTGTATGTGAACGGCTGGTATTTCAACTTGTATGTGAACGGCTGGTATTTCAACTTGTATGTGAACGGCTGGTATTTCAACTTGTATGTGAACGGCTGGTATTTCAACTTGTATGTGTACGGCTGGTATTTCAACTTGTATGTGAACGGCTGGTATTTCAACTTGTATGTGTACGGCTGGTATTTCAACTTGTATGTGAACGGCTGGTATTTCAACTTGTATGTGTACGGCTGGTATTTCAACTTGTATGTGAACGGCTGGTATTTCAACTTGTATGTGAACGGCTGGTATTTCAACTTGTATGTGTACGGCTGGTATTTCAACTTGTATGTGTACGGCTGGTATTTCAACTTGTATGTGTACGGCTGGTATTTCAACTTGTATGTGTACGGCTGGTATTTCAACTTGTATGTGTACGGCTGGTATTTCAACTTTTATGCTTCAGTTACAATCCGTGCTTCTCACTAGTTAGTCTATGTACACACTCGTCATCTGTAACAAACACACACACACACACACACAAATAAAGGGGTTATTCTTTTTCGGACACCCTGTACATATTTCCATTATCCTCTAATGGGGCCTGCAAGACTCCTCAAAGGCGGAGACCCCCAAGACATATCGCACTGTTTATAAATATATATATATATAGCCCTTTTCGTCTTGTCAGACGGTCTAGTGGAGGCTATTGTGTAATTTATTTTGAGGTTTTGTTTTTGTCGAACAGCTTCTCTCGTGGCTAATTCTACCAATGTTTGACAAACACACGCGGTCACATAATGAACAAGTCAGGCCCACTGATCCACAGGGTTTTCCATCCTTTTTCATGAGTCTTTTCACTTGTAAGTTTTGCCTTAGCACAGTCTCAAATGATGTTATACCATTCCTTATACATGTTCTCCATGATGTGCGATCACTTGCCAGAAGCTCCCAGTCGTTTTCACAGATGAAGAAGTCATTCAGAGATGATTTACAGATATCTCTATATCTTAGTTTAGTGTTTATAATTGTTTATAATTATACTACTGCAAATTTCTATAAGACGCGTGGCGTATTAATTTTCCTGGAGATTATTATAAGTCATGCGCGGAAGAACTAATTTCTGTTAATATTTAAACGTAAGACAGTACAGGCTGCCTTAGATTTGTTTAATGTGAGTCATCGTTGAAGTAGTCTTGCAAATAAGGGGTCAGGGACCGAGCTAAGTAAAGAGAACTTCTTGTTGTCCTTTCAGACTTCCACAAAGTGTCGTCCTATGACATGGCTTTATTGTTTCGTGTCTGTATACAGTCAATAGACCTGGTGACAGTTCAGAGCTACAACTACCTTGGACATACTATAACCAGTGATGGAAAATGTATAAATGAAATAAACAAAAGAATAGGTATGACAAAAAGTAATTTTAATGTCATGAAGAACATACTAACATCAAAACAAATAACACCAGGGCTAAAACTAAGAATAGCAAAATGTTACATCTTCTCAATATTCCTATATGGTGCAGAAACATGGACATCAGACAAGAAAACAGAACAGAGAATTGAAGCCTTTGAAATGTGGATTTATAGAAGAATAGGTAGAATTGGATGGAAGGAAAAGAAAACAAACGATGAAGTCTTAAAACAACTAAAAATGAAAAGAGAACTACTAAGCACAATTCAAACAAGAGAAATGTGATTTTTGGGCCATGTTAAAAGACACAACAGCTTACTAAAAGTAATCCTGGAGGGGAAAATACAAGGCACCATCAAAGCAAGAGATAGAGCAGAATGGCGCTCCATGGTAGACAACCTTCGTTGCGGAGAAGGCACTCGATGATGATACAGTCAATGAGTTTTTGTATTTTTCAATTTAAAAAAAAAACACTGAGAGGTATCATGGCTCGGAACAGACAGTGTTGTGGATTTTATTGTTGCCCTATTAGATTTCACAAGTTGAACTTACTGTGTTATTGATTCGTGGATGAGAACAAGAAGTGTCGGGTGCTTTATTGGTGTTTTGTAGGACGACTCATAGAGGGTCGATGCATTACTGATTTAATTTTTTCCTACCTCAGAACAAGAAGTGTCGGGGGCTTTGTTGGTGTTTTGTATGACGACTCATAGAGGGTCGATGCATGACTGATTTCATTGTTTCCTACCCCAGAACAAGAAAAATTATGGATTTTATTGATGCCCTGTAGAAGGTCACAAGCAGACCGAACAAAGATTTATCCGATGATTTGGCCGACTACATACTTATCAGTTTATTTGGTCCACCACACACTAATTCATTGATTTGATCGACCACACATCCATTGATTTGATCGACCACACATCCGTTGATTTGATCGACCACACATCCTTTGATTTGATCGACCACACATCCATTGATTGATCGACCACACATCCGTTGATTTGATCGACCACACATCCATTGATTTGATCGACCACACATCCGTTGATTTGATCAACCACACATCCTTTGATTTGATCGACCACACATCCATTGATTTGACCGACCACACATCCGTAGATTTGACCGACCACACATCCATTGATTTGATCGACCACACATCCATTGATTTGACCGACCACACATCCGTAGATTTGACCGACCACACATCCATTGATTTGATCGACCACACATCCATTGATTTGACCGACCACACATCCTTTGATTTGACCGACCACACATCCGTTGATTTGATCGACCACACATCCATAGATTTGACCGACAACACATCCGTTGATTTGATCGACCACACATTCATTGATTTGACCGACCACACATGCGTTGATTTGACCGACCACACATCCGTTGATTTGACCGAACACACATCCGTTGATTTGACCGACCACACATCCTTTGATTTGACCGATCACACATCCTTTGATTTGATCGACCACACATCCTTTGATTTGATCGACCACACATCCATTGATTTGACCGACCACACATCCTTTGATTTGACCGACCACACATCCATTGATTTGACCAACCACACATCCTTTGATTTGACCGACCACACATCCATTGATTTGACCGACCACACATCCATTGATTTGACCGACCACACATCCATTGATTTGACCAACCACACATCCTTTGATTTGACCGACCACACATGCATTGATTTGACCGACCACACATCCGTTGATTTGACCGAACACATATCCGTTGATTTGACCGACCACACATCCATTGATTTGACCGACCACACATCCTTTGATTTGACCGACCACACATCCATTGATTTGACCGACCACACATCCGTTGATTTGACCGGTCCACACATCCGTTGATTTGACCAACCACACATCCATTGATTTGACCGACCACACATCCTTTGATTTGATCGACCACACATCCGTTGATTTGACCGACTACACACTTATTCATTGATTCGACCGACCACACGTCCATTGATGTGACCGACCACACATCCGTTGATTTGACCAACCACACATCCATTGATTTAACCGACCACACATCATTTTATTTGACCGACCACACATCCGTTGATTTGACCGGAACACACTCTTATCATTTGATGTGGCCGACCACACACTTATCCCTTGATGTAGCCGACCATACACTTCTCCGTTGATTTGGCCGAATGGACTTCTCTGTTTGACATCTCAGACTTCTCCGTTGATTTAGTTAACCACAAACATCTCAGTTAATTTCACACATTGGACTTCTCTATTTGACAGACTAAGTTTCTCCGTTGATTTGACTAGTTGTAGATTTGTCTGTTGGTTTGGCCCAACAGACTTCTCAGATTACTTAGTGTACAACAGACTTCTCTGTTGATTTGGTCAAACACATACATCTCCGTTGAATAGCCCGACCACAGACTACTCCATTGCATTGACCACGCACAGACCCCATAACGACCCTAGTACTATATGATAATCAATCAAATGAAAAACGTGGAATGCCGCCGACTAGCAAAATGTGAAAGTATGTCTTTATCTGTGACAGTTGAGTGACGTTTATCTAAATTTGCACCAGAGTAACTTTTTCTTGTTCTGTTGTATTTCCTATTTGAGCCCCGCCCATTTTTAGCTCCACCTTTGCCTCGATCTCCTGCTATTGGTGGAAATTTTGCTTGCTCAAAAAGATCATCGTTGTCACCTGACTCGCTTTCAGACACGCCTACTGAACTGTGCCCGCCTTCACTGCTATGACCCCGATCTTCGTCAGCAGTAAGAGCCATATACTGAGCTTGTTCAAGTGACGCTTGTGGAATGGTTCGAGACTTTTCGTTGGGGGCAGCCTTGTGGTATTTTTGGTAGATTTGAGGTCTGGATGATCTGCAACGCATTCCGCTCTCGGCGTCTGCTGCCAGTCGGATTGCCAGTTTTCTGGCGCGGCTGTCAAGTTGGTGGGTGTGCCAAAGGTAAGCGATGATGAAGAAGACGATGATGCTGACAGCAGCGATCGAACTAGCGATAACGAGAGCTGTTGGGGAGTCTCGTGGAACATCACTTCCATCTGAAACAGTTCTCTCAACCAACATTTTTTTCATGTTTTTCGCAAAAGCGGAATTTTCCGAAATATTACTCTCCGGAATCTCCGACGCCGTTGTAGTTACGCTGAAAACTAACTCGCTCAAGTTATTCCCTTGTCGTCTCGGGACATCAGTAATGTCGTAGGACACCCCATCTGTCGGCAGAAATGTCGAGGTTAAGGCTACACTTGTGAATTCAAGTTGAATTAAATACAGCAGGTGTTGAATTAGAAATTGCCACGTTCGCAGAGTTTGAAATTCATGCATTAGTGACGTATGTGATTTCATTCCTTTTATTGGCATCTTTCATGATGAGAATAACAGAATATTCATTGAAAGATCATAAGTTTAGTTCTTTAAGACTCCATCTTGTTTTTCTTTGAAGATTGAAATGTTAAGATGGATAGCGCGCCTACTACACAAGAAATGGGCTGCAGATCCCTTCTTTCCACCGTTTAAGCTAATCCTTCTGTTAAAATGGGTCACTGGCTCTCAGAAATTAGGATTACAATAGCATTGAAGAAATGCACTGGTCTCCTCGATTTTGACATTAAGCGTCCTAAAACTGCAAGACTAAAAAAACACGTCACATTCATAATTACAAATGTGTACCTGAATTGCTGTTACTCAGCTAGAGTGTTATTAACGTTTACTGGACTCGTGAGGTTAAGTTTTGAGGATCAGTAAGACGACACTGAAACACTTCAAATCCAAGTTATCAGTGAGTATTGAGTGACTTCGAGAAATGCACTGGCCCCATCACCTACAAGTAGTACAGTCCAATTCTTTGAAGTTCTTAGGGTTCCACCGCGCTTTATTTCTATAAATAGTTTCACTAGAACCAGAACTGTGTATTTCTCAATGCATTAGAAATTCCATAATCAACTTTCCTCAAAGTACTTAATTTTGTTTATAAAATTAGAACTGGGTATTTCTCAAAGTACATGTACTTTATTTATATATATATATAAAATTAGAACTGGGAATTCCTTAAAGTACTTAATTTTTTAAAATAAAATTAAATCTGGGTATTCCTCAAAGTACTCAATTTTAAAAAAAATAAAATTTGAATTGGGTATTCCTCAAAGCTTTAAGTATACAATAAAACACTATTTGTTTCAATGTGCACTATTCCTGGTATGCTTCCTCTATAATCTGGGTATTCCACGAATTCTTGCCTGATAAGCTACACAATATATTTCTGTCGCTACAATCTCTAGTCTGGAACCTCTCTTCTACAGATGTGTTCGCGTTGCCAAAAGTTTAGGAAAAGGTTATCACAAATGCTCTTAAAATATCTACTTTAAATTTGGCATAGAGACCTGCCCAAGTCAATCTGAATCTAAAACAATAATAAATATTAGCGTACATTAGATACCAAAATATAATATTGAAACCTGTGAGAAAAATAATCGCAAAATTCAACCTGGCAATACGTATTTTTGTTTTAATAAGAGTATCTCCACATAATCAAAATTGAATTTGGTGCTTTTTTCTGAGACGTTAAGTCAAATTTAGAAGTAGCGTTTCAGTTGCCACGTTGGCTTCACGATGTTAAATATGGCTTGAGGTTCGATTTTATAACGAGCAGTATTTCAAACGATTCAATTGTTAGTATTTCTTGTCTGAATTAATGAAGGTAATGACAGTTGTTAGGTACAACGAACTCTTCACTTTTCAAATGTTTCGGTTTAGAGCTGTGATGTTTCATCACTGAATTATAAAAATGTTCTTTCCTCGTTTAGTTGTAAAATTCCTTTTTTCTCGTTTAATCATAAATTCCGTGTTCCTCGTTTAGTCGTAAAATTCCGTGTTCCTCGTTTAGTCGTAAAATTCCTTGTTCCTCGTTTAGTTGTAAAATTCCTTTTTTCTCGTTTAATCATAAATTCCGTGTTCCTCGTTTAGTCGTAAAATTCCGTGTTCCTCGTTTAGTCTTGTAAAATTCCTTGTTCCTCGTTTAGTCGTAAAATTCCGTGTTCCTCGTTTAGTCGTAAAATTCCTTGTTCCTCGTTTAGTCGTAAAATTCCTTGTTCCTCGTTTAGTCTTGTAAAATTCCTTGTTAGTACTGAACTTCAAACATTCTGTTTGTCATTTACACTCACATCATCTTTTTTCGCGTCTCACAGAAGTAAATCTAATTTATCATTTACAATTCAAATTACGTTTTTTAATCATACACAAACCTCTAATTCATTTCACATTTAGAGTATTTTTGTACCTCATTCATTGACGCAAATTAGATATTCATAAATATTCCTATTCGGCTTCTGGCTTTGATATACATGTTTAATTTGTATAGTTTGCTGTACTTGATGAAGATGGCTTTTGCCAACAGGTTGTAGTTTGTCCTGCCTTCTATTAGTTTAGCTGTTCCATTTGATCATATGCTTATTTTATATGTTCTTTCCAGCTATACTCGCGGCCCTACATAGTATTTACTATTGGGTATATTTGGTATAGTCAGCCTATGACAACCTGCACCATCAAAGCAAGAAACAGACCGGAATGGCTTTCCATGGTACCCAAACTTCGATGCAGAGACGGCTCTCGATGATGATGATGATGATGATGATATTTGAAATCTGTGCTTTTTTTTTCTCACTGACGGTATTTCGAATTCTATACACAGCAAATGGAGTTTTTTCTCTCATTTCTTTACGAGCAAATATTCCCAAATATGAACTTCTCTCATTTTCTTCTCTGATCAAATTCTGTTCTATCCATATAGGATTACTTTCATCATGATCGTTTCTCTGTTTTTACTCTTTTCCCTTGTTAAATTCAAAGTTTTCCCGTTGTTTCCGCTAATAAAAGAAATTCTATTCTGTTTTCATCCTTTTATGAAATTCGTTTTCAAAAACACTGAAAAAAATATATTTTCATGTGCTCTAAGTAAATTCCATTTTCTCATCGACAAAGGGACATCTGATGTCCCCCAGCTCGTAAACACTGTTTTCCCGTTAATGACAGGTGAGCAGCGGGGTAGTTGAAACAGTCAGAAATCTTGATTCCTGAAAAATATAATGAAAACTATTAATGATCATATTTACTGGAAAGATTAATGTAAAATATTCACTTTTAAAGAGCGTAAAAAAGTTACAACAAAATGTTAAGAGAAGTATAACATATTAGAAGGAGTGTAATACACAAGAGGGAGTGTAATACACAACAGGGAGTGTAACACACAAGAGGGAGTGTAATACACAAGGGAGAGAGTAATACGCAAGAGGGAGTGTGATACACAAGAGGGAGTGTAATACACAAGGGGTATCGGTGCACCTATGGGTTCGTCCGGTGTGCAAATGACGATGATCCTAACAACAAACAAGCGACACACACTCATCATCATCATCAACATCAAGTACCGGGCCTGCTGGCGTAGGTGATCATGTGTCTCCACAACTTTCGATCTCGACAGTTATTTATCATTTCTGTTGTTGACCTTGTTCCAAGCCATTCTCTTAAGCTGTCTGGTATCTTTTCTCTTTGCTTCCCTCTATCTCTTCATCCCTCAATTTCCCCAGTTGTTACAATATATTCCAGCTGTTCTCTTCTCGTTACATGGCCCAAAAAATGATGATTGTTTCTTCCTAATATTGTAAATTAGCTCTCTGTTTGCTTTCGCCTCTTTCAGAACGTTTTCATTACTCTTCTTAGCTGTCCATGGTATTCTCAACATTCTTCTGTAAAACCACATTTCTACAGCCTCCAGTGATCTTCTTGTCTGTTGTCCTATTGTCCATGACATCATCAGCATACTTGAGGTTATTTATATTATGACCTCCACACACGCACTAGATACATTATAAAACGCACACGCACACACACACGTACACAGACAGGTACAAATATTAACATATCCAACTTTCCAACAAACAACACTCACTCGCAAATCCATCATCACCGAGGACTCGAAGAGTCATTTCACCCCCGCACTCGTGGTTAAATCATTACCGTAGAACTAAATAAAAGAGAACAATGTAAAAACTACGCTAATGAGATAAACGGTAACAGAGAACCGAAATAACCTGAATAGAAGCACGGCAATGGATTTTATCTAGAAAGTTAAATTACTACAGACGCATGCACGAATTAGTGTATGCTTATTTTGAAAGGAGTTAAATTGGCGTTAAATTACGTTCAAAATGTTGACGTCGATTCTATTCCTGGAATGGGAAATGGTTTATTTTCATCTCCCTTTTCATCGCTATCATCATCATCTTGCTGCTTCGCCGTGTTGGGACTTTGATCACGTGACAGATGATCTGAAGATGACTCTGCCTTATTTGAGATTATAGGAGGCAAGACGTCGGCATCGAGACAGAGAGGTTGTGAGTTCAAATCCCGCCTGCACCAGTTGGGATTTTTATTTTTGTGATTTCTCTCTGCGGCAACCACCCCTGGTCTCAGCAGGGAGGCCCGGCTTGAAACATCACTTATTCATCGACAGGAAAACAAATATGCGTACCTCCGAAGACGGAGTTATCTGCCTGTACGGCGAGGGACTCCTGTGCGCACAGATGCCAGGTAAAAACGGATTAACACGTAAAATTAAGTTCCTAGTCTCTAGGGGACTTCACCAGAGATGAAAGCTGACGAACGGAAAAAAAAAAAAAAATCAAATGTCCACCATGTGCAACAATCATCGCAGATTGTATATGATATGCTTCACTCCTATACTACTTGGTCTCTCTCATGTCTTACTAGTACTATGCCCTCCACAATGATCTTCTGTAGGTAATCACGTCTTATGTGACCACAACTTTCTTAAATATTTTTTAATGTTCTTTAAATGTTCTTAAAATATTCTTTAAATGTTCTTAAAATATTCTTGAATAATCAATCGTTTTAATATTATTTTTTTTGGTAAAATAAACATTGCTGGTTTTTTTTCTGCATGTGGTTTTCTGAGTTTCTTCTGTAGCACTTACATGGTCCGGCGAAATGAAGGAGCGGATATGCTGGCTAGCGATGCTGTCGTCGAAGACAATCAACTAGATTATGCGGACATTATTAATGCCCTCCAAGATGCGAGAAATGAAGCAGTCAAATTTGATAGTGGTGCGTATGTTATGACCACGAGAAGCATGACGATGAAGGTCATGGCAGAGACCAGGGCATTCATGTGGTTAGAGTCACAAGACTACACCAACGCCTGTATACTAAGTGATTCGATGAGCATGATAAGAAAGTAGACTTCGCAGGCAGTGGGTAGAGTCGTTGCATAAGTCAAAAATACGTAAGATCACCTTTGTCTATGTCTCTGGACATGTGGAAGTATGGGGAAATGAAAGAGCGGACAGGTTGGCTAGCTGCGCTATCGTTTAAGACAGTCAACCAGTGGATCTTGCGGACATCATCAATGCCCTCCGAGATGTGGGAAGGGCACAGGACTTCGTCAACCATAAGTCCACGTTGCTCCTTCGGATGAAAGAGATGGGAGTTAAGATGGGCACAGCCAGAAACGAGAAACTTAGTGGGCGTGTAGGAAGACTTATCAAACAACACAGAACTGGAGTCGTCAGTCTCTGGACGTTGTGGGACTTGCTGAGGAGAGGATCTGAGCACCTATGGACATGCTTGGAGTGTAATGATGATAACCCACAAATAACTCAATACTAGCACTCGAATACGTTTATAAATTTATCTACATATCTGTCGATTGTCCATGTTTCACAGCCATAAGTGGATATCAGCAGATGACGGAAAGATCAGTTAATTCATTTAGTAGCCATCGAGTGAATCCCAGAAAAGAGGAATCTTCCTTCCGGCTGTGTAGAATTGTCTACATTTTCTGACGACAGAATCTTCCTTCCAGCTGTGTAGAATTGTCTATATTTTCTGACGACAGAATCTTCCTTCCAGCTGTGTAGAATTGTCTATATTTTCTGACGACAGAATCTTCCTTCCAGCTGTGTAGAATTGTCTATATTTTGTGACGACAGAATATTTCTTCCAGCTGTGTAGAATTGTCTGTATTTTCTAACGACAGATTCTTCCTTCCATCTATGTAGAATTGTCTGTATTTTCTGACGACATAATCCCAGCTGTGTAGAATTGTCTGTATTAGAGACAAATAATAATAAATGAATATTATTATAGAGGGAAACTTCCGAGGCGATAATCAGCGAATCAATTCAGAGGAAGAGCTATATTTACAGCCCTCGGAAAAATTGATAAATAATCAACAACACAAAAAAATATGGACCAAAGCAGGATCGAACCCGTACTCAGTGGCACAGCGCCTTGCCACGAAAAGCTAAACGCTAGGGAACACTGCCACTCAGCTAGCTAAAAAGATTAGCTTCGTAGGCAATGTCTTTCGCGCAGGTGTTCTCATGACTATAGCATAATGCCCCGATCACAGCTCGGAAATACATAGTGTATCTGTATTTTTTCCTGTTAAGTCAAGTATCTCCTGACGACAGAATCTTCCTTCCATCTGTGTAGAATTGTCGGTATTTTCTGTTGACGTCAGCTAGACTTTTCACACTGCTATTAAAATACCTCGTACCCATGTTTCCGTATCATTTATGTTAGTACTTCATTAGACTAACTGCGTGTCATTAATGGCCCACAAAGTAGGCATCTCCGCATGCATGGCGGCACATAGGTCTTCTAGCAGATGGCAAAGGGCTGGTATGTTAATGGGAACATAACCCACTGAGAATCGGAATTGCTGTTTTGTAGTGCGGAATGTTTGCCAGCTGGAGGGGGTCTGTTTTAATTCAGTTTGCGTGTAGTTGTGTGTATGTGTGTGTGTGTTTGAGACACGGTTGTTTGTTTTCACCTGAAAGTTGAATTTTAGTTCTTGCCCTAAAATGTAGTGACAGAAATAGATATCATCATCATCAATTACCGGGCCTACTGGCGTAGGTGATCATGTCTCTCCACAACTTTCGATCTCGACAGTTATTTATCATTTCTGTTGTTGACCTTCTGCCATGCCATTCTCTTAAGCTGTCTGGTATTTTTTCTCTTTGTTTCCCTCTATCTCTTCATCCCTAATTTTTCCAGTTGTTACAATATATTCCAGCTGTTCCCTTCTCATTACATGGCCAAAAAATGATGATTGTTTCTTCCTAATATTGGAAATTAGCTCTCTTTTTGCTCTGACCTCTTTCAGAACATTAACATTACTCATCTTAGCTGTCCATGGTATTCTCAACATTCTTCTGTAAAACCACATTTCTACAGCCTCCAGTGATTTTCTTGTCTGTTGTCCTATTGTCCATGATTCGCATCCATATTTTAAGACTAGCTCTACATAACATTTGAGAACTCTTTTTTATAATAAATATAAGGTATTATATATTGAAATAGATATAAGGTGCAACAAAGCATGCCAAGTAATAGGCCAAGTATCAGCACTATTGAAAAACAAAGCAATAAGTACGGAAGCAAAAAGGGTAATATACAAATCAATTTTTCTACCAACTCTGTGCTATCAGTGCCAGAATTGGACGCTGGACTCTAGAACAATAAGAAAGATAACGACCACCGAAATGAAATGTGTCAGAAGAATGACAGGAAACAGCTTAAGGGAGAGAGTAAGAAACACTGACCTCGGGAAGAAACTCGAAATTGAACCAGCCACTGAATACATAAAGAAATAACAGATAAAATGATTCGGTAACATAACAAGATAAAAAGAACTAACAATGACTCAAAGAGCCATAAACAAACGCTACGAAAGCGCCAGACTAAGAGGAAGACCGAGAAAGAGATGGATAAAGGGAATACTAGAGTCACTACGAGGGATAACACCAGAAGAGGCCAACAGAAGAGCAAAGAATCGCAGATTGTATCTCCCCTCGACGCCAACGGCAATGGAGAAAGGATATATATATATATATATATATATAAAAGCCCTAAAATAGGACGCTAATTGCGTCTAAAGATATTTAGATTAGTCATCTTTATTATTTATGCGTTATGTATCTTTTATGCGGCTCGGGCGTAATACTGACCACATTGCCTCACAAACCATATGTCGAAGGTCTATACAAATGATGGTCACAAAGACCATATTCCCTAAAAGCCACTTGGCAGGTCGGGGCTCTTAACAATGTTTTTTTTTGTAATGTATCATTTATACGGTATCTTCTATATTTGTTGTAATGTATCACTTATACTGTATCTTCTATATTTTTTTAATGTATCACTTATACTGTATCTTCTATATTTTTTAATGTATCACTTATACTGTATCTTCTATATTTTTTAATGTATCATTTATACTGTATCTTCTATATTTTTTTAATGTATCATTTATACTGTATCTTCTATATTTTTTTAATGTATCATTTATACTGTATCTTCTATATTTTTTGTAATGTATCATTTATACTGTATCTTCTATATTTTTAATGTATCATTTATACTGTATCTTCTATATTTTTTGTAATGTATCATTTATACTGTATCTTCTATATTTTTTTAATGTATCATTTATACTGTATCTCCTATATTTTTTGTAATGTATCATTTATACTGTATCTTCTATATTTTTGTAATGTATCATTTATACTGTATCTTCTATATTTTTTTAATGTATCATTTATACTGTATCTTCTATATTTTTTAATGTATCATTTATACTGTATCTTCTATATTTTTTAATGTATCATTTATACTGTATCTTCTATATTTTTTTAATGTATCATTTATACTGTATCTTCTATATTTTTTGTAATGTATCACTTATACTGTATCTTCTATATTTTTGGTAATGTATCACTTATACTGTATCTTCTATATTTTTTGTAATGTATCATTTATACTGTATCTTCTATATTTTTTTTAATGTATCATTTATACTGTATCTTCTATATTTTTTGTAATGTATCACTTATACTGTATCTTCTATATTTTTTTAATGTATCACTTATACTGTATCTTCTATATTTTTTGTAATGTATCACTTATACTGTATCTTCTATATTTTTTAAAATTTTATTTCAGGGATTAATTAGATCAAGAGTAAGAGGCAAGGCGGCTGTCAACAACTTCTAGTAACTGCCAGCGACTCATAGCTGGTGGCTTGCGCAAGGATTGGTTAACCAGAACCATCCTGACCCTACTGCACCTCTTTGCGGCATCTCGCGTAACAGACTAACCAATCAGGTTTGGCGAAGGGAGTTGGAATCAAGAGGGAAGGCAATCCTGTACTAAAAAATGATGTGCTAAAGTCGGATGTGTTGGGCCGAAAGACAAAAATAAACCACAACACAACGCATTTTCGCATTAACGCCCTGTTAAGGGCGGATGACAAAGAGGTCTGTCCATTCAGGTTAGTAGCCATCGGGTGAACTACGGAAAGAAAGATCAAGAGCAGAAATGTCGCAAAGCTGTGCACATGATTCTATATTTCTTTTATTCGTGAATGTAATATTTAAGTTCATGTGTGAGTAAATACAAATTTTCAACTCAAATGTTAAGGCGGTCCTATTATATGGCTGTGAAACATGGAAAACAACAAAATTGACAATCAGGAAGATACAGACTTTCCATTAATGGATGTTTACGCAGGATAAAAGGATGGAAATGGCAGGACAAAATCACTAACATAGAATTATGGAAATGTACCAGTCAAACACCAGTGGATAAAGAGATACAGCGAAGACGATGGCGCTGGATAGGACACACACTTCGGAAGCCAACTGAGAGTATTACACAACAGGCCCTTTTTTTGGAATCCCCAGGGGAAAAGACAAAGCGGAAGACCAAGGAATTCTTGGAGAAGACAGATCGAAGCAGAGATGAAGATGATGGGGAAGACATGGAATGATCTTAAAAGAATAGCAAAAAACAGAACGACTTGGAAAGTGTTTGTTGAAGACCTATGCTCCACTGGGAGCTAAATAGGTAGAAGATGAGATAAATGATAAAGAATATGTGTAGAGATAAACACGCACATTTTTTATTTAGTTTTTTTTTTTCGTTCGCCAGCTTTTACCTCTGACGAAAGTCCCTAGAGACTAGGAACTGAATTTTGCGTGTTAATCCATTTTTCCCTGGCAGTGTGCACAGAGGGTTCCCTCGCCGCATAGGCAGATAACTTCGACTTCAGAGGTACTCATATTTTTTTCCATCGATGAGTAATTGACGCTTCAAGCCGGGCCTCGCTGCTGAGACCGGGGGTGGTTGTCGCAGAGAGAAATCATAAATAAAAATCCCAACCGGTGTAGCCGGGGTCTGAACCCATAACCTCTCTGTCTCGAGGCCAACCAGTCCCCCAAAAACACGCAATGTTATACGTTATATGTTATATTTCTCTTATTGTAAAAAATAATTTATTTATCTTTGGTCACAACCATCTTTAGAGACAGACTTGCTCGCAACCCTATTAACATGTCGTCACCGGTCAAGGATCACCTTTACGAGCGAAAGATGGCTGACAGAATCCTACCTGCAGCCGACACTGCTCGCTTGCATCTGAACTAAAATCTGAACCTATCTCCGTGACATCACGGATTTAGAGTTGCGAACAGGCCTCTCGCTATAGATGTCTGTGATATTTTGTATCTTCCTCGACGCTCAAAATAAGATTAACTCTTTCAGTAAAAGTAAAGTAAAGTAAAGTACCCCCGTCACGCCAAGTGGCGTATAGGGAAATATGGTGTTAGTGACCTTATATTTTACAGACCTTCAGCACATGAATTTTGGGATAATTTGGTCGGTATTACGCCCGTGCAACTTTACTTTCCCAGAAAAAAATCCGGTACCCATTTCAGGCTAGGTGAACCCGGAAGTCGTCGGTTGGGATCGAACCCTACCTCTTGTCCTTTGTAGTCCAGTTCACTAACCACTGAGCTATCGCGGCTCCCTAACTCTTTCAGTACGGAAGCTTTTTTATCAATGCAAATGAATAAATTTCAGAGACAAAATGGTTCATGATTTTAAGAATCAATGTACATATTTATCTAACATATAACATATTATATATGGATTTTTAGATAATTGAACAAGGAATTAGATTTCACCAATACCAAGATGATACAAGACATGTAAAAAGAATTTGGTTTGATGACGGTTCACACTAATCAAATTGCGAGTGACGCACTGTGCGGCTAAACGTACGAAAAGAGTTAAGAGAATATTTTTTTTAATGCGTTGATTGATTCTACTTCCGTTTTAATTTCGTGGACAGGATGCAAGTCTCTTCGGAAAAAGGATAACGATATGTCGGGCTGAAATGACCTTCTTGGTTTCCCGGTTTCATCCAGCACAAGAGATTGGAGATACAGAATGATACATTGTCAGTGCTAACAGTACCGATACTGAGTGATACATTGTCAGTGCTAACAGTGCTGATACTGGGTGATACATTGTCAGTGCTAACAGTGCCGATACTGGGTGATACATTGTCAGTGCTAACAGTACCGATACTGAGTGATACATTGTCAGTGCCAACAGTACCGATACTGAGGGATACATTGTCAGTGCTAACAGTACCGATACTGAATGATACATTGTCAATGCTAACAGTACCGATACTGAGTGATACATTGTCAGTGCTAACAGTCCAGATACTGAGTGATACATTATCAGTGCTAACAGTAAAGATACTGAGTGATACATTATCAGTGCTAACAGTACAGATACTGAGTGATACATTATCAGTGCCAACAGTACCGATACTGAGTGATACATTGTCAGTGCTAACAGTACCGATACTGAGTGATACATTGTCAGTGCCAACAGTACCGATACTGAGTGATACATTGTCAGTGCTAACAGTACCGATACTGAATGATACATTGTCAGTGCTAACAGTGCCGATACTGGGTGATACATTGTCAGTGCTAACAGTGCTGATACTGAGTGATACATTGTCAGTGCTAACAGTACCGATACTGAGTGATACATTGTCAGTGCTAACAGTACCGATACTGAGTGATACATTGTCAGTGCTAACAGTACCGATACTGAGTGATACATTGTCAGTGCTAACAGTACCGATACTGAATGATACATTGTCAGTGCTAACAGTGCCGATACTGGGTGATACATTGTCAATGCTAACAGTACCGATACTGAGTGATACATTGTCAGTGCTAACAGTACCGATACTGAATGATACATTGTCAGTGCTAACAGTACCGATACTGAGTGATACATTGTCAGTGCTAACAGTACCGATACTGAGTGATACATTGTCAGTGCTAACAGTACCGATACTGAGTGATACATTGTCAGTGCTAACAAAACTTAAAACCACCCAGGAACAAGGAGCTAGATGACCTAAGAACAACTGTAGAGCAATTGCGCAATAATTTAGGAAGGAAGGAAGGAAGGAAAGAGAAAGGAAGGAAGGAAGAAAGGAAGGTAGGAAGGAGGAAGGAGATAAAGAAAGAAAGAAGGAAAGAAAGAAAGAAGGAAGGAAGGAAGGAAGGAAGGAAGGAAGGAAGGAAGGAAGGAAGGAAGGAAGGAAGGAAGGAAGGAAGGAAGGAAGGAAGGAAGGAAGGAAGGAAGGAAGGAAGGAAGGAGAAAGGAAGGAAGGAAGAAAGGAAGGTAGGAAGGGAGGAAGGAGATAAAGAAAGAAAGAAGGAAAGAAAGAAAGAAGGAAGGAAGGAAGGAAGGAAGGAAGGAAGGAAGGAAGGAAGGAAGGAAGGAAGGAAGGAAGGCAGGAAGGCAGGAAGGAAGGAAGGAAGGAAGGAAGGAAGGAAGGAAGTGACTTCATCCTTCTAGCTGCCACAACTATCCACTGAGTCAGTGGATGACCAAGCTCTGCGTCGCAGAGAAATAAACTTATTTTTCCTCTCTTTATTATCTAGCATTTTATCGCAATGTAGTTACATTTCTGTGTATATTCTTATATATATATACATTTGTGTTGTTGTTTATTTTTCCAGCTGAAGGCCTACTTGGCCGAAACGTCGTTCGACTTTTGTTTTGTTTCTCATCTACGTAAAGCTGTTACTATACCACTGTTTTCTTCTGTTAAATTATAATTATTATCATCAGCTATATAGCATCTTCACATCTCTATACATCCTGTTGTCTTTACTCCTTTACAGCGATCCTCACGTTATGTTCCATCGCGAACCGTCGTCTAGAAGTCGACCTGGGAAATAAAGTTAAGTCTTGGTTAGCTTTGTGTCATTGACTCTGTCGTGATGTGGTACTTAACTCTTGTTCCAAAAGATGAAGAAGAAGAGGAAAAAAGACGAAGAAGAATGGGTTGAAAGTTTCAGAAAGCACAGTTCAGGAATAACGAGTTCGACCATCATGAAACCAGACCCCGGCCGTCTGTCATTGACCATATGTAGACATTGCTATTAAACAGCTCTGTGGGGTTGCAATTAAACTAAACTGCCTAATAGACGCATTGAAACCAAAGCCATTTGTTCGACAGAATGAGTTTTATGAGTGGGGTATCGTCCACAAAAGAGTTTTATGAGCGCAGTGCGTGCGTGAGTGTTTACAGTAGATGTTTACTTTTAGACCTGGGAGGAAAATACAGAAATCGTATCAAAATCGGCCAGACTAATGGTTCTCAAAATGATATCTTGTTACCCCTTAGTTCATAAAATGCAGAGAGAGCGCATAAGATAATTGAGAAGTCTGTATACAGAGCGTTGTAAAGGGAGGTAATCTGATTATCAGGGGGAATCCATTAAGGAAGTGTTTCGGAACTTTAGCTTCTGGACACAGTAGGGGAGGGGAGGGTGTGCCAGATTAAGTTTTGACATCCAGGCTCCTGCTGTGTTTTGAAACAGAAAGATCATCACCATCATGTTGCATGACTTTTGTAGATCTCCCACAGAACGTTGCATCCGCCACAGCTCGTCTGAAATAATCTCTGTCTTTAGCCAGATCTCCCACAGAACGTTACATTCACCACGGTTCTTCTGAAAAAATCTCTAGCCAGATCTCCCACAGAACGTTGCATTCACCATGGTTCTTCTGAAAGAATCTTTGTCTCTAGCCAGATCTCCCACAGAACGTTACATTCACCACAGCCCGTCTAAAATAATCTTCTCTGTCTCTATCCAGATCTCCCACAGAACGTTACATTCACCACAGCCCGTCTAAAACAATCTTTGTCTCTAGCCAGATCTCCCACAGAATGTTACATTCACCACAGCCCGTCTAAAATAATCTTCTCTGTCTCTATCCATATCTCCCACAGAACGTTACATTCACCACAGCCCGTCTAAAATAATCTTTGTCTCTATCCAATTCTCCCACAGACCATTGTATTTACCACAACCCGTCTTATATAATGTCT
The DNA here is from genome assembly GCA_032433765.1 of Megaustenia siamemsis. Lineage (NCBI taxonomy): Eukaryota > Metazoa > Mollusca > Gastropoda > Stylommatophora > Ariophantidae > Megaustenia > Megaustenia siamemsis. The sequence continues at coordinate 8,378,997 of JAVIAB010000102.1, forward strand.
CTATCCAGATCTCCCACAGACCATTGTATTTACCACAACCCGTCTTATATAATGTCTCTATCCAGATCTCCCACAGACCATTGTATTTACCACAACCTGTATGAAACAATCGTTGTCTCTATCCAATTCTCCCACAGACCGTTGTATTTACCACAACCCGTATGAAATAATGTCTCTAACCAAAGTTCCCATTACTTCTTTGGTCGTGTTCAATGCCTCTTTCATGTTTTAATATACCTTCTCCTTGAACATCCCCTGTCTCATATTCCAGGAACCGTGTCTACCACTATTGTTATTTTCCAGCTCGCTCTGTCTTTAACATGACAAGCGTGTTTTTATTTTCTCTTTAAGATGTTTTTTTTTGTTTTTATAAGCCGATTCTTTTGAACTTCAATACTGTAATCTTTTAGCTGATTTTCATGTCCGCTTTGTCATTATCCACGGAGTTTGCAAAGTGCTACACATATGACTGAAGATGCTATGGTCGACACAGTAATTTACACATATGATATAAGAGGTTCTGGTCGACACAGTAATTTACACATATGATATAAGAGGTTCTGGTCGACACAGTAATTTACACATATGATATAAGAGGTTCTGGTCGACACAGTAATTTACACATATGATATAAGAGGTTCTGGTCGACACAGTAATTTACACATATTATATAAGAGGTTCGGTTGATAACGATCAAGTTCTGATACATGAAACAACTGAGGACCTACAAGAACATATCAACAGGAGTAAACAATACAACATGAAGATCAACATAAGCAAAACCGAAGTAATGGCAATAGCGAGAAAGAAAGAAAAACTAAACATCATAATAGATAATACAACTTTGAAGCAAGTAGACAATTTTAAATATCTGGGTAGCACGTTAACACAATATAATAACCAAGAGGCCTAGATAGATATAAGGTGTAACAAAGCATGCCAAGTTATAGGCCAAGTATCAACACTATTGAAAAACAAAGCAATAACTACGGAAGCAAAAAGGGCAATATACAAATCAATTTTTCTACCAACTCTGTGCTATCAGTGCCAGAATTGGACGCTGGACTCTAGAACAATGAGAAAGATAACGACCACCGAAATGAAATGTGTCAGAAGAATGACAGGAAACAGCTTAAGGGACAGAGTAAGAAACACTGACCTGAGGAAGAAACTCGAAATTGAACCAGCCATCGAATACATAAAGAAACAACAGATAAATTGGTTCGGCCACATAACAAGACAAAACGAACTAACAATGTCTCAAAGAGCCTTAAATAAACGCTACGAAAACGCCAGATTAAGAGAAAGACCGAGAAAGAGATGGATAAAGGGAATACTAGAGTCACTAGGAGGAATAACATCAGAAGAGGCGAACAGAACAGCAAAGAATCGCAGATTGTTTCTCCCCTCGACGCCAACGGCAGCAGAGGAAGGATAGAAGAGGAAGAGGAAGAAGATATAAGAGGTTCTGGTCTACACAGTAATTTACACATATGATATAAGAGGTTCTGGTCTACACAGTAATTTACACATATGATATAAGAGGCTCTGGTTTACACAGTAATTTACACATATGATATAAGAGGTTCTGGTCTACACAGTAATTTACACATAAGATATAAGAGGCTCTGGTTTACACAGTAATTTACACATATGATATAAGAGGCTCTGGTTTACACAGTAATTTACACATATGATATAAGAGGCTCTGGTCGACACAGTAATTTACACATATGATATAAGAGGCTCTGGTTTACACAGTAATTTACACATATGATATAAGAGGCTCTGGTCGACACAGTAATTTACACATATGATATAAGAGGCTCTGGTCTACACAGTAATTTACACATATGATATAAGAGGCTCTGGTTTACACAATAATTTACACATATGATATAAGAGGCTCTGGTCTACACAATAATTTACACATATGATATAAGAGGCTCTGGTCTACACAGTAATTTACACATATGATATAAGAGGCTCTGGTTTACACAGTAATTTACACATATGATATAAGAGGTTCTGGTCTACACAATAATTTACACATATGATAGAAGAGACCCTGTGTAATAGTATATACAATAGAATAGAATATGTAGATAGCAAAATGGGATTTAGATAGCATGGGTCAGATAGCTTAATTGTTACCCAAACTCTGTGGATTATATTAGTAACCCATCTATCTATCTATCTATCTATCTATCTATCTATCTATCTATCTATCTATCTATCTATCTATCTATCTATCTATCTATCTATCTATCTATCTATCTATCTATCTATCTATCTATCTATCTATCTATCTATCTATCTATCTATCTATCTATCTATCTATCTATCTATCTATCTATCTATCTATCTATCTATCTATCTATCTATCTATCTATCTATCTATCTATCTATCTATCTATCTATCTATCTATCTATCTATCTATCTATCTATCTATCTATCTATCTATCTATCTATCTATCTATCTATCTATCTATCTATGTATCTATGTATCTATGTATCTATCTATCTATCTATCTATCTATCTATCTATCTATCTATCTATCTATCTATCTATCTATCTATCTATCTATCTATCTATCTATCTATCTATCTATCTATCTATCTATCTATCTATCTATCTATCTATCTATCTATCTATCTATCTATCTATCTATCTATCTATCTATCTATCTATCTATCTATCTATCTATCTATCTATCTATCTATCTATCTATCTATCTATCTATCTATCTATCTATCTATCTATCTATCTATCTATCTATCTATCTGTCTATCAAACTGTAACTGTCTATAGAGCATAGACTCAGATACTCTTTCCCTGTTTCGAAATGTTCTTTCTAACAGTCTCAATCCTTGCAAAGATCTTTTATCAAATCTCGCCATTTGTCTCTGTTCTGTAGACGGTTTCCTGCCATGCATCTGACACATCGAATCTCGTTAGCGATTATTTTCTTGTTGTTCTGAGCCTTTGTCAACAAACAAACAAAAAGGAAGTAAAAGCAACAAAGAAAACATGTTGTCTACACTAGAAAGACAAAGTCAGCAATTTTCTGACCTCATAATGATGAGGACATGTGAAAATGCAACAAATCTATGTCAATAGAAATGAGAAGGTGAGTTCATCGGTGCTATATAGAACCAATTCTGACCTATGGAAGTTACCTCTGAAGTCGGAGTAAATCTGCCTGCATGGCGAGGGGCATCCTGTAATGGGATAAAACAGACTTTACACGCAAAATTCAGTCCCACAAAATTGAGTGGGTGGGACTTCGTCAGAGGTCAAAGCTGACGAAAGCGAACGAACGAACGAACGAACGACCTATGGAAGCGAATCATGGACAGTAGACAAACAAAGGAAAAGACGATTAGAGGCCACAGAGATGGGATTTCTCAGAAAAATGTTGAAAGTTCCCTGGACAGCTAAAAAGACCAAAGCGGAAACTCTCAAAGAGGCCAACACAAAAAGGGAGCTCCTAAAATACATCAGAAAGAAACAATAAAACACATCATGAGAAGAGGAAAGTTTGAATACTTGGTTACAACTTGCTGATTACAGGAAAAGAGGTGTCGCGGATGTAAAAAGGAGAAAATACTAAATAGCTTTGTGTCATGGCATGGAAACAATCAACAACAAACGGGGACTGATTGGTCTCGAGGCCGGCGTCTTGCCAAAGAGGTTGTGGGTTCAAATCCTAGCTACACCGGTTGGGATTTTTATTTATGATTTCCCTCTGTGGCAACCACCCCTGGTCTCAGCAGTGAGGCCCGGGCTTGAAATGTCAATTACTCATCGACGGAAAAAAAAATATGAGTACCTCCGAAGTCGGAGTTATCTGCCTGTGCGGCGAGGAACCTCTGTGCACGTGGCTGCCAGGGAAAAAAATGGATTAACACGCACAATTCAGTTCCTAGTCTCTAGGGACTTCGTCAGAGGTAAAAGCTGGCGACCAGAAAAAAAAATCGAACAACAAAATTGATAAGTGGATAGAAGGACATGATCACCTACGCCAACCGGTACGGCACATGATGATGATAGAAAAAAAAATGTACATAAAAAAAAGAGTGCGCATCAATGTATGTTAAATCCAAAAATAATGTTTTTAATTTTCCAAATAGATTTTAAGCCTTGCAATGTCTGCTGAAGTTTGCGATTTTCTAGATATTTCACGGTTTGGGCCAATCAACATTGAAAGCTGAAAACAGCAGAAATGTCGCAAAGCTGCGCACATGATCCTGTATTTCTTTTATTCGTGAATGTAATATTTTTAATTCATGGATGATAATAAATGATAAAGAATATGTGTAGAGATAAACACGCACATTTTTTATTTTATTTTATTTTTTCCTTTCGCCAGCTTTTACCTCTTTCGAAAGTCCCTAGAGACTAGGAACTGAATTTTGCGTGTTAATTCATTTTTCCCTGGCAACTGTGTGCATAAGGGTCCCTCGTCGTACAGGCAGATAACTCCGCCTTCGGAGTGTACTCATATTTTTTTCCCGTCGATGAGTAATTGACGTTTCAAGCCGGGTCTCCCTGCTGAGACCAGGGGTGGTTGCCGCAGAGAGAAATGATAAATAAAAATCCCAACTGATTCATCCGAAATTTGAACTCACAACCTCTCTGTCTCAAGGCCGGCGTCTTGCCTTGAGACCAACTAGTCCCCGAAAACTGATAGAAAGTTACACAACTTGAGAACCAGTGGTTGAGATAACACGAGTATGTGTGGTGGAATGCACAAATTATGGGACAGAAGGAATTGTATGCGGGCGAAGTGCTGGGTTAGCTTTCCTGTTCCAGCGGGCAGATAAAATTCAAGATTAGAACAAATGAATTTCTACTTCTTCCATCCCTCCTTTTATTTTTTCTCCTCCTCCTTCTCCTCCTCCTTCTTCCTCTCCTCTTCCCCCTTCTTTTTCTCCTCCTCCTCCTTCTTCTTCTCCTCCGCCCCTCAACCTTCTCCTCCTCCTTCTTTTTCTCCTCCTCCTCCTTTTTCTCCTCCTTCTCCTTCTTCTTCTCCTCCGCCCCTCAAACGTCTCCTCCTCCTCCTTTTTCTTCTCCTCCTCCTCCTTTTTCTCCTCCTTCTCCTTCTTCTTCTCCTCCGCCCCTCAAACGTCTCCTCCTCCTCCTTTTTCTTCTCCTCCTCCTCCTTTTTCTCCTCCTCCTCCTTCTTCTTCTCCTCCGCCCCTCAAACGTCTCCTCCTCCTCCTTTTTCTTCTCCTCCTCCTCCTTTTTCTCCTCCTCCTCCTTCTTCTTCTCCTCCGCCCCTCAAACGTCTCCTCCTCCTCCTTTTTCTTCTCCTCCCCCTCCTTTTTCTCCTCCTCCTCCTTCTTCTTCTCCTCCGCCCCTCAACCTTCTCCTCCTCCTCCTTTTTCTTCTCCTCCTTCTTCTTCTTCTTCTTCTTCTTCTCCCCTCGTCCTTCTCTTTTTTTCTCCTCCTTCTCCTCTGTCTTTTTCTCCTCCTCCTTTTTCTTTTTCTCCTCCTTACCCCCTTTGTTGTTATTCTTCTCCTCTTCCTCCTCCTCTCTTCTTCTTCACCTCCACTTCCTCTTAATTCTTTCTCTTCTCCTCCTCCTTCTCCTCTTCATTTTTCCTCTTCTTCTTCTCCTTTTTCACCTTCTCCTCCCTCTTCTCCTCCTCCTTCTCCTCCCTCTTCTCCTCCTCCTTCTCCTCATCCTTCGCTTTTTTCTCCTCCTTCTCATTCTTCTTGTCCTCATCCTTCTCCCCTTTCTTATTCTTCTCCTCCTCTTCTTCCTCCTTCTACTCTCTTCCTCTTCTCCACCTCCTCCTCATTCTTTCTCTTCTCCTCCTCCCCCTCCTCCACCTTCTCCTCTTCAATCTTCTCCTTTTTCTCCTTCTCCTTCTTCTCCTTCTCCCCCTCCTACTTCTTCTTCATCTCCCCCTCCTCCTCCTTCTCCCCCTCCTCCTTCTTCTTCATCTCCCCCTCCTTCTCCTTCTCCTTCTCCCCCTCCTACTTCTTCTTCATCTCCCCCTCCCCCTCCTCCTCCTTCTCCTCCTCCTTCTTCATCTCCCCCTCCTCCTTCTTCTTCTCCATCTCCCCCTCCTCCTTCTTCTTCTTCATCTCCCCCTCCTCCTCCTTCTCCTTCTCCCCCTTCTTCTTCATCTCCCCCTCCTCCTCCTTCTCCTTCTCCCTCTCCCCCTCCTCCTCCTCCTTCTCCCCCTCCTCCTTCTTCTCCTTCTCCCCCTCCTCCTCCTTCTTCATCTCCCCTCCTCCTTCTTCTTCTTCATCTCCCCCTCCTCCTCCTTCTCCTTCTCCCCCTTCTTCTTCATCTCCCCCTCCTCCTCCTTCTCCCCCTCCTCCTTCTTCTTCATCTCCCCCTCCTTCTCCCCTTCCTCCTTCTTCCTTTCTTCTTCTCCTACATTCTCTCTACGACTATTTTTCACCAACAAACATAATCATCATGTGCCACGACGATTATATCCTCCCACATTCTCTGCCCACAGCACATCGTATCAGTTCTGTTGTTAACTGTTTACCATTCCACCATCCCAAGCTATATAGTATCATTTCTCTTTGTCGTCCGCGATCTCTCTTTCCCTGTATTTTGCCAGTTGTAACCAAGTATCCCAACTTTCCTCTAGTGGAGATTTTTTCTCTAATGTATTTCATGAGTTCTCTGTTTGTTGCCTCTTTATCAATGCCTTCCCTTTTCAGGTACAGGATTGCCTTCCCTTTTCAGATACAGGATTGCCTTCCCTTTTCAGGTACAGGATTGCCTTTCCTTTTCAACAAACGCTCGTTTGGGCCAGACCGGTCATATATTTTAAAACCCACTGAGTTGATATGAATTTGGGTCTTGCTCCGTTGTGATTCACTGACAAAAGGATCAATTGATCGTTTATGTCACGGCGAGTCATCCGAATTAAAAAAAATAAATAAAAAAAAAAAAATATAAAAAAAATATTTAAAAAATCAAGTACCAATTTTTTCAAAAAAAAAAAGTAAAAAGTAAAGTACCCACGTCACGCCAAGTGACGTATAGGGAATATGGTGTTAGTGACCATAAATTTTACAGACTTTCAGCACAGGATTTTTGGGGTAATGTGGTCGGTATTACGCCCGTGCCGCTTTACTTTCCCAGAAAAAAATCCGGTACCATTAAAGGCTGGGTGAACCCGGAAGCCGTCGGTTGAGATCGGATTCTACCTCTTGTCCTTTGTCCAATTTTTTAAAGCCAACCCAAAATTATTATCAACAGTGAAGAACTTGAAATTGTGACAAACAAACTATGACTCTCTGATATTGTAGTCACTAACAATGGAGAGTGCCAGAGTGAGATCAAACGAAGATTAGCAATGGCAACACAAACATTAAACAAACACCCGGAAGAACATGTGGCACAATACCAGCAAGGAAGTGAAACTTAAATTACTAAGGACATGTATCTTTGCGATAGCAGCATATGGTTGTGAATCATGGACAATCTGGCAAGCAGCAAGGAAGAGAATTGATTTATTCGAAATAAAATGCTGCGGGGGAAAAACTCTTAAGATACCTTTGATAATGAAAAAGAGTAATGAAGACATATTAAAAGACCAAAACATTAAAAAGAACTGACTTATAGATACCATTCTAATGATGACATTAAAATATTCTGGCTACACCAAACGACACAGCGGGCTGGATAGAATAATGGGAGGAATGGTTGCTGGAGGACGCATCGGGGGGGGGGGGGGGTGACTAAGAAGGTGGATTCAGGGAATCTAGGAAATCTTGAACATGACAACAGTAGATGTGAGGGATCTGGCTAGATACGGAGATTCTTACAGACGGGCTGTAATGAATGTAACGTTCTGTGGGAGATCTGCTTAGAGAATGAGATTTTCCAGACGGTCTGTTATGAATGCACCGTTCTGTGGGAGGTCTGGCTAGAGAATGAGATTCTTTCAGACGGGCTGTGATGAATGCAACAATCTGTGGGAGGTCAGGCTAGAGACAGAGATTCTTTCAGACGGGCTGTGGTGAATGCAACGTTCTGTGGAAGATCTGGCTAGAGATAGAGATTCTTTCATACGAGCTTTGGTGAATGCAAAGTTCTGTGGGAGATTTGGCTAGAGATAGAGATTCTTTCATACGAGCTGTGGTGAATGCAAAAGTTCTGTGGGAGATCTGGCTAGAGACGGAAGTTCTTTCAGACGGGCTGTGGTGAATGCAAAGTTCTGTGGGAGAGTTGGCTAGAGAAAAAGATTCTTTCAGACTGGCTGTGATGAATGTAGCGTTCTGCGGGAGATCTGGCTAGAGAATGAGATTCATTCAGACGGGCTGTGATGAATGCAACAATCTGTGGGAGGTCTGGCTAGAGAATGAGATTCTTTCAGACGGACTGTGATGAATGCAACAATCTGTGGGAGGTCTGGCTAGAGAATGAGATTCTTTCAGACGGGCTGTGATGAATGCAACAATCTGTGGGAGGTCTGGCTAGAGATAGAGATTCTTTCAGACGAGCTGTGGTGAATGCAAAAGTTCTGGGTAGATCTGGCAAGAGACGGAGGTTCTTTCAGACGGGCTGTGGTGAATGCAAAGTTCTGTGGGAGATCTGGCTAGAGATAGAGATTCTTTCAGACGAGCTGTGGTGAATGCAAAAGTTTTGTGGGAGATCTGGCAAGAGACGGAGGTTCTTTCAGACGGAGTGTGGTGAATGCAAAGTTCTGTGGGAGATCTGGCTAGAGACAGAGATTCTTTAAGACTGGCTGTGATGAATGCAACGTTCTGTGGGAGATCAGGCTAGAGAATGAGATTCTTTCAGACGGACTGTGATGAATGCGTCGTTCTACAAAGGACATGCAACCTGATGATGATGACCAATTTTTGAGAGGTTTGGTGATCCCCGAAACCCTGTGGGCCCGAAAAATATTCCCCGAATCTGAGAATTTGCCCCAGGAGTAGCTACCCATCGCATCTACGCTGCAAGGACCCTGTATCTTCTAATGTTAATGTCATTTCTTTTAAAACAACATTCATCAAATTGTGAGGAAGACTTCAGTGTCTAGGTTTTTTTTTCAAACATAAAATTGGAAGTTGCTGTAAAACTGATAATAAAGATGAGGAAAAAAAAGGTAGTATGGTTACAGCCAATGAGGAAGTTCTCAAAGAGGCCAACACAAAAAGGGAGCTCTTAAAAAACATCAGAAAGAAGCAATCAACATTTTTTCGGACACATCATGAGAATAGGAAAGTTGGAATACTTGGTTACAACAGGCAAAATAAAAGGAAAGAGAGATCGCGGGCGACAAAGAGAGAAAATACTGGATAGCTTGGCGTCATGGCATGGAAAACAGCCAACAACAGAACTGATACGATGCACTGTAGATAGAAGATTGTGGAGGGACATGATCACCTACGCCAACCGGTATGGCACATGATGATGATGGTTACAGCTTTACGTAGGTGGAGAACAACACAAAATTAATGCAACGTTGCGGCTCAATAGACCTTCAGCAGGAGCAATGAACAACACACACCGTTCTACCCACCTCCTCACACATTTTTAGAACCTTTCCAGTAATACTACCTGGTCTTTCGGCAGCCTCCTTCGACTAGTCATACCCAATTTGCTGTAAATTTGTCTTCTGACCTGATCATAGCAAGCACTGGTAAAAACTGGCGAACGGGAAACAAAATCAAATGTCTATCGTGTGCAACATTCATCGCAGCTTGTATGTGATATGTTTCAAGCCTATACTACTTGGTCTTCTTCTCTCATGTCTTACTAGTACTATGCCCTCCACAATAATCGTTTAGGTAATCACGTTTTATATGACCACAACAATCTTAAATATTTTTTAATGTTCTTTAAATGTTCTTTAAATGCTCTTTAAATGCTCTTTAAATGTTCTTTAAATGCTCTTTAAATGTTCTTTAAATGCTCATTAAATGTTCTTTAAATGTTCTCTAAATGCTCTTTAAATGTTCTTTAAATGTTCTTTAAATGTTCTTTAAATGTTCTTTAAATGTTCTTTAAATGCTCTTTAAATGTTCTTTAAATGCTCATTAAATGTTCTTTAAATGTTCTCTAAATGCTCTTTAAATGTTCTTTAAATGTTCTTTAAATGTTCTTTAAATGTTCTTTAAATGTTCTTTAAATATTTTATTTTCTTAATATAATAAAAGAAGTTTCTTTTCATTTTTTTTATTATTATTTTTCCTGTGTAAGATAATTGATTATCTAGTTGCTCGGTAGTGTTGGTTTAATTTACTGACACGTTTATGTGCGGGCTGGGTAGTCCGGGAGCCGCGATAGCTCAGTGGTTAGTGAGCTGGACTACAAAGGACAACGGGTAAGGTTCGATCCCAACCGACGGCTTCCGGGTTCACCCAGCGATAAATGGGTACCGGATTTTTTTTTCTGGGAATGTAAAGAAGCACGGGCGTAATACCGACCACATTACCCCAAAAATCATATGCTGAAAGTCTGTAAAATATAGGGTCCTAACACCATATTTCCCTATACGTCACTTGGCGTGACAGGGGTACTTTACTACTTTTACTGGGTGGTCTATAGGTACGTCGTCGGCCTCAGCACAGAAAAGATACGGGTTCAAAGCCCACCAGAACCAGTGGTAATTTTTATTCAAAAATAGGAATAAAAATGAAACCGTGGTTTCTTTATGACGGTACCTTTCCCTGATTTCCTGGGTAGTGAGATTCCCTATCTAGCCCTCTCGGATAACGGAAATAAAAAGGGAGCCCCGTGTGCACTCATGCACGTTAAACAAAACCTTGCCAGTTACAATAAAATACGAGTTGGCCATAAATATGGTCGCTGTCCGGACATGACTGTATGCAGAAACTTCCCCACGTCGTGGATGGATCTTGGGGGGGCGTTACGGAGTTCGTGCACATGGGGCCAGAATCCTCCTAGGAATTTTCGCGAGATTCTCAATGGGGATTTCGAAGCACCTATGGCTTCGTCTGGTGTGCAGTAATGATTATCCTAATAACAACAATATATTTGGATGTGTGTGTGTGTGATCTATTGTTCATGCTGAAGACCTAATGAGCCGCAACGTCATATTGATTTTACCTTGTCCCTCATCTACGTAAAGCTGTATCCATGCCACTTGTTTCCCCTTCCTTCCTTTTCTCCCAGTTTCAAGAACGCCACATTTAACTTCCCCCCCCCCCCCCCCCCCCCTCACAACCCCGGACATTCCCAATAACCGATATCAACGACCTCTCCCTAATTTGAAGTTCACTTTCACAACGGTGTATGTTTCCGTTATCATATTACGTCAGCCAGAAACGCGAATCCGTTGTCGTCAGTTTCTATGGCAACGTCTAGGAACCCAGGATACTCACATTAGTTCTATTCAGCCATGAATACCGCGCGGAACAGCCAAAGTAAAACGGATTTTTAAGATGATGATACTTATAATAAAGGATACAGGATAATACTACTAAATAATAAAAGGATGGTAAAAGAGGGATAATGAAAGAATATTTTAATTTTGGTAGTGCTTTTTTTCCCATTTATATAAAAAGAGCAGTAAGACAGGGATGCATCCTATCACCAAGCTTTTTCAATCTATACAATCAGGAAATCTTTAAAAACATCTCAGACATGCCAGGCCTAAACATTAATGGAGAGATAATCAATAACCTCAGATATGCTGCTGATAGGGAGCCGCGATAGCTCAGTGGTTAGTGAACTGGACTACAAAGGACAAGGGTAGGGTTCGATCCCAACCGACGGCTTCCGGGTTCACCCAGCCTTAAATGGGTACCGGATTTTTTTCTGGGAAAGTAAAGCAGCACGGGCGTAATACTGACCACATTACCCCAAAAATCATGTGCTGAAGGTCTGTAAAATATAGGGTCACTAACACCATATTTCCCTATACGCCACTTGGCGTGACGGGGGTACTTTACTTTACTTTTTTATGCTGCTGATACTGTATTCTTCTTCTTCTACCTTTTTAGCTCCCAGTGGAGCATAGGTCTTCAACAAACATTTTCCAAGTCATTCTGTTTCTAATACTGTATTACTTGCATAAAATCCCAACAAACTACAACAATTACTTAATGAAATAAAGATGACAAGCAAAAAATATGGGACTAGATATGAATATCAAAAAGACTAAAACTATGATCATAAACAAAGATAATACTCAAAACCTACAAATAAATATCAAAGTTGAAGGAATAGACCTGGAGACAGTTCAGAGATACAACTATCGGGGACATACTATAACCAGTGATGGAAAATGTACAACTGAAATTTTTTAAAAATAGGAATGGCAAAAAGTAATTTAAATGCCATGAAAAATATGCTAACATCAAAATAAATAACACCAGGGCTAAAATTAGGAATAGTAAAATGTTATTTTTGAAATCTGAAATCTGAAAGTGAACGCAGCTGAATTGTCCTTTGTCATACGATGTCTTTATTCATCGTAATTCGCTCATCGACGAAAAAAATATGAGTACCTCTGAAGACGGATTTATCTGCCTGTACGGCGAGAGACCCCTGTGCACACGGCTGTCAGGGAAAATGGATTAACACACAAAATTCAATTCCTAGTCTCTAGGAATTTCGCCAGATGTGAAAGCTGGTGAACGCACACATAAAAAAATTAATCGTAAGCAATCTGAATATAAAGACATGATCCGGATGAAAAGTACAGCTCACAGTGTACACAGAGCACCAAACTCAGTAGCTCCGGCAACAACAAGCCGGACTTGGAATATGAGGAAACTCCTCCAACAAGGAAAACTCTTCAGACTCACATCTTGTGAAGACATCTATCTAACTCACATATTGTGAAGACATCTACCTAATTCACATCTTGTGAAAACATCTACCTAACTCACATCTTATGAAGACATCTACCTAACTCACATCTCGTGAAGACATCTACCTAACTCACATCTCGTGAAGACATCTACCTAACTCACATCTTGTGAACACATCTACCTAACTCACATCTTGTGAAGATATCTACCTAACTCACATCTTGTGAAGATATCTACCTAACTCACATCTTGTGAAGACATCTACCTAACTCACACATTGTGAAGACATCTACCTAACTCACATCTCGTGGAGACATCTACCTAACTCACATCTTGTGAAGACATCTACCTAACTCACATCTTGTGAAGACATCTACCTAACTCACACATTGTGAAGACATCTACCTAACTCACATCTCGTGGAGACATCTACCTAACTCACATCTTGTGAAGACATCTACCTAACTCACATCTTGTGAAGACATTTACCTAACTCACGTCTTGTGAAGACATTTAGCTAACTCACATATCATAAAGGAAGTGTATTTATCGCCGGGAAATGGGAAAAGCACTCATCGTGGAGAAACCATTTTCCTGAGCACACGAGGAACCTGTAGCAATAAATGTCGAGGACGCGTCGAGAGGCAGGCAAACAACAGCCAATCTGAGTGTACCGTAAACCGTATGTTTCTAAATACATATCGTTTAATGGCAAGTAAAGAAATACAGACAGCACTTAATCTAACGGTGACTACCGTGGCTAGCGTATGATTGATTGCACTCAGCCACGAATCCTCGCTTCTTCGAACACAATCTTCAAATCTGAGCCATTTTCGCGACCGGAAGTAGGAGAAATGATGAAAATGGAACTGCCAATCGCAAGCTTTGAAAGTGGGTGCTGTAGTGGTCTAAATATAGGGCAAGCTACCTTTAGAGCAGCGGTTCTCAGCGAGTTGCAGAAGGTATATTTATTCTTCTTAGTGTTCATGTGCTTAAGTTGGTGTAGTTGCGTTGTGTCGCTAGTTAACGGCAAAATCGCGATATCTGCTAATTTCGTCCCGACACATCCATATTGGACGTGGGTAGATTTGCGTAACAGTTTTTGCTCAAACAGAGGCCAGTTTGACCTAGTCAGTTCAACTTTTAACTAACTAACTATCTGTCTGTCTGTCTGTCTGTCTGTCTGTCTGTCTGTCTGTCTGTCTGTCTGTCTGTCTGTCTGTCTGTCTGTCTGTCTATCGTCCTTTCAAGCCGAAGACGGCACATAGGGCAGAACCACAATCTCAAAAACAAAAACCTTGCGTGCCAAAATGGCACATATTGCAGAGATCACTGCTCTAAAATCTATGGCTCTGTTTCCATAACAATACTTTTTACAATAACAGCTTGTCAAGCCATCAATCAACCTCCTTAGTCGCCTCTTACGACACGCTTGGAAGGTCACAGTGTCACTATTCTTTACTTCCCTCATAATGAGGCCCCGGTAACACACAGGAAAACTTTTAACTTCCAGGGGTTTATTAACATGAGCACAGTGCACGCCGGATCTCCCGTTTTAAGTTTTTATTTGAGAGGACTTGATATCTAATCAATTCAGAGACCGGAGAGGATAAAAACATAAAAGAAAACATTTCTTCGTTGATTTCCTTTATTGATTTCCTTTATTGATTTCCTTTATTGATTTCCTTTATTGATTTCCTTTATTGATTTCCTTTATTGATTTCCTTTTCAGTGGGGGTGTTAAGGCAAAGAAATGCCTTATCTTAATCTTCTTCCTCTATTTCTACCTTTTCAGCTCCCTGTGGAGCATAGGTCTTCAACAAACACTTTCCAAGCCGTTCTGTTTCTTGCCATTCTTTTAAGATCATTCCTTGTCTTCCCCGTCATCTTCATCTCTGCTTCTATCTGTCCTCTCCAAGAATTCTTTAGTCGTCCTCTTTGTCTTTTCCCCTGAGGATTCCAAAAAGGTCATGTTGTGTAATACTCTCAGTTGGCTTCCGTAGTGTGTGTCCTATCCAGCTTCATCGTCTTCGCTGTATCTCTTTATCCACTGGTATTTTACTGGTACATTTCCATAATTCTATGTTAGTGATTTTGTCCTGCCATTTCCATCCTTTTATTCTGCGTAAGCATCCATTAACGAAAGTCTGTATCTTCATGATTGTCAATTTTGTTCTTCTCCATGTTTCACAGCCATATAATAGGACTGACTTAACATCGGAGTTGAACATTTTTATTTTCAAAGAAATGCAAAAGAATGCATATAAATTCGGAGCTGCAGTAAAGCTAAATGTGAGGGAGAATTGAAAAAAAAAATAGAAAAAATTGTATGGTAAAAGCTTTACGATCAAATTCGTGTCGTCTATTAATTACGTATCAGCCTCGGTGGCTGAGTGGTTAGTGTGCTCTTTTCCTGACTAGAAAGGTCCGGTTCGATCCCCAGCAGAGGCGGAATTTTTTTTTCGGATTCACAAGGCTCCGGGGTTCACCCAGCCTCTAAAAATGGGTACCAGAGATTTTTCTGGGAAGTAAAGGCGGCCTGGCGTGATACCGACCACATCACCCAGAAATATACCATGGTTATAGAAAAATATGGTCACTAATACCATGTTCTCCATACACCCATCAAGGCGTAAAGGGAATCTTATCAATTACGCAGAGCTTTCACTATACCATTTTTTCTATTTTTCATCAACATTGAGTGCCTTCTCCGCAACGAAGGTTGGCTACCACGGATCGCCATTCTACTCTATTTCTTGCCTTGATGCTGCAGGCTGTCATAGACTGACTTGTCTATCTTTTGATGTTACTCGTCCATGTTAGTCTTGGTCTGCTTCTGCCTCTTTTACCTTGTATTTTCCCTTCCAATATTACTTTTAGTAGGCTGTTGTGTCTTTTAACATGCGTCAAAAATTGCATTTGTCTTGTCTTAATTGTGTTTAGCAGTTCTCTTTTTATTTTCAGTTGTTTTAAAACTTCATCGTTTGTTATCTTTTCTTTCCATCCAATTCTACCTATTCTTCTATAAATCCACATTTCAAAGGCTTCAATTTTCTGTTCTGTTTTCTTGTCTAATGTCCATGTTTCTGCACCATACAGGAATATTGAGAAGATGTAACATTTTGCCATTCTTAGTTTCAGCCCTGTTGATATTTGTTTTGTTGTTAGTATATTTTTCATGGCATTAAAATTAGTTTTTGCCATACCTATTCTTTTGTTTATTTCAGTTTTACATTTTCCATCATTGGTTATAGTATGTCCCAGGTAGTTGTAGCTCTGGACTGTCTCCAGATGTGTTCCCTCAACTGTGATATTTAATTGTAGGTCTTGAGAATTTTCTTTGTTTATGATCATAGTTTTAGTCTTTTTGATATTCATTTCTAGTCCATATTTTTTGCTTGTTATGTTTATCACATTAAGCAACTGTTGTAGGTCTTTAGGATTTTTTGCTAGTAGTACAGTATCATCAGCATATCTTAGGTTATTGATTATCTTCCCATTAATGTTTAGGCCTGGTATCTCTGTGATGTTTTTAAAGATTTGCTCAGTGTATAGATTGAACAAGCTTGGTGATAGGATGCATCCTTGTCTTACTCCTCTTTTTATGTCCATGGGTGTAGAGTTCTCCTTCACATTTAGATTTGTTGCAGCTTCACATTTTTATACATTAATTTCGTTTCCTTGTCTTGAGTCCTTACTAGTATACTACCGTTGCTACTATATGTTTGTACTTCGTCCTACATGTTTACTCTAGTACATAATTTTAGTTTAGACGGTTTGTTTCATTACTAGTTAGCTATATAGGATGGCGATGGATAGGACACACACTACGGAAGCCAACTGAGAGTATTACACAACAGGCCCTTTTTTGGAATGGGTACAAATAAAAATACATAAATATTATTATATGGGGAACTTCCGAGGCGATAATAGGGAATAATAGAACAAAGAAGTATGTGTTAGCACTCGGAAAAATTGACAGACAAACAACAATAGAAAAAAACGAAGAACAATATATGGTCCGAAGTGGGATCGAACCCGTACTCATAGGGTAACGATCACAGACCGGAAATAAATTGTATATTTGTACTTTCCTATTAATGCAAGTATCTCCCAGTAGGGCTGAATACTTGTGTTGTAGACAAACATTTATTGGACGAAACAGCACGAATAGTAGTTATTATTTGTACCCAGTATATAACCACTGGAAACTACTATTCGTGCTGTTTCGTCCAATAAATGTTTGTCTACAACACAAGTATTCAGCCCTACTGGGAGATACTTGCATTAATAGGAAAGTACAAATATACAATTTATTTCCGGTCTGTGATCGTTACCCTATGAGTACGGGTTCGATCCCACTTCGGACCATATATTGTTCTTCGTTTTTTTCTATTGTTGTTTGTCTGTCAATTTTTCCGAGTGCTAACACATACTTCTTTGTTCTATTATTCCCTTTTTTGGAATCCCGAGGGGAAAAGACAAAGAGGAAGATCAATGAATTCTTGGAGAAGACAGATCGAAGCAGAGATGAAGATGATGGGGAAGACATGGAATGATCTTAAAAGAATTGCAAAAAACAGAACGACTTGGAAAGTGTTTGTTAAAGACCTATGCTCCACTGGGAGCTAAAAGGTAGAAAAATAATTTAGGATTAGTTTTATTCATTTTATTTTATTTATTAGTTTCTTTGTACCTGCTGAAGGCCTATTGGGACGAAACGTCGTTCAAATTTGTGTCGTCTATCAATTACGTTTTTTTAATTATGAAAAGTATACTAACATCAAAACAAATAACACCAGGGGTAAAATAAGAATAACTAAATGTTATATCTTCTCAACATTCCTGTATAGTGCAGAAATAGGGACATTAGACAAGAAAACAGAACAGAAAATTGAAGCCTTTGAAATGTGGATTTATAAAAGAATATGTAGAATTGGATGGAAAGAAAAGAAAACAAACGATGAAGTTTTAAAACAACTAAAAATGAAAAGAGAATTATTAAACACAATTCAAACAAGACAAATGCGATTTTTGGGGCATGTTAAAAGACACAACAGCCTACTAAAAGTAATCTTGGAGGGGAAAATACAGGGTAAAAGAGGCAGAGGTAGACCAAGACTAACATGGACGAGTAACATCAAAAGATGGACAAATCAGCCTATGATAACCTGTACCATCAAAGCAAGAGACAGAGCAGAATGGCGCTCCATGGTAGCCATCCTTCTTTGCGGAAATAAAAAGCAGAATAGCTCAGGCCAAAATAGCATTTCAGAAGGTTAAAAATATCTTATGCAACAAATCTGTTAATAAAAATGAGAAAGAGAGTTCATCGGTGCTATATAGAACCAATTCTGACCTATGGAAGCGAATCATGGACAGTAGACAAACAAATGAAAAGACGATTGGAGGCCACAGAGATGGGATTTCTCAGAAGAATGTTGAAAGTTCCCTGGACAGCTAAAAAGACCAATGAGGAAGTTCTCAAAGAGGCCAACACAAAAAGGGAGCTCTTAAAAAACATCAGAAAGAAGCAATCAACATTTTTTCGGGCACATCATGAGAAGAGGAAAGTTGGAATACTTGATTACGACTGGCAAAATAAAAGGAAAGAGAGATCGCGGGCGACAAAGAGAGAAAATACTGGATAGCTTGGTGTCATGGCATGGAAAACAGTCAACAACAGAATTGATACGATGCACTGTGGATAGATGAACCCCGAAGCATTGCCGGTCCAAGAACAAGTGCGTATCTTCTAGGGACCAGAACCGGACCATTCTGTTAATGATACAGCACAGAAATAGCACTTTAATTGATAGTTACAGCAAAATGTATCTTCCATAAGCATTTAGATCTCTAGATTAAAGATTATAATCTTTAGATGATGTGAATCACGGACAATAGGACAACGGACAAGAAAATAATTGGAGTCTGTAGAAATGTGGTTTTACATAAGAATGTTGAGAATACCATGGACAGCTAAGAAGAGTAATGAAAACGTTCTGAAAGAGGTCAAAGCAAAAAGAGAGCTAATTTCCAATATTAGGAAGAAACAATCATCATTTTTTGGTCATGTAATGAGAAGAAAACATCTGGAATATATTGTAACAACTGGGAAACTCGAGGGACGAAGAGATAGAGGAAAGCAAAGAGAAAGGATACCAGACAGCTTAAGAGAATGGTTTGGTAGAAGGTCAACGATAGAAATGATAAATAACTGTCGAGATCGAAAGTTGTGGAGAGACATGAACACCTACTCCAGCAGGCCCGGTACTTTATGATGATGATGATTTAGATCTCATGAACCACTAATATCTTCAGTAATTAAGAAAAAACGATGGTCATATGTTGGACATGTGATGAGAAGAGATAATAACCGAATAGCAAAGCAGGCCCTCATATGGGAAACAACAGGTAAGAGGAAAAGCGCCGACCCAGAAAAACACTGAGAAGAACATTGATAAGAGAGGCAAAGGCAGGAGGAATCGGTTCCCTCAAGGAAGATTGAGATGTTTGCACAGAACAGAGACAGATGGTGAGATTTGATAAAAGATCTTTACAAGGATTGAGACTGTTAGAAAGAACATTTGGAAAAAGAGAAAAGAGTATCTGGATCTATGCCTCATGGGCCGGTCATGGCTCGAAAGGTCAATAGATATATTTAGACCTTTCTTTCTCTCTCTCTCTCTCTCTCTCTCTCTCTCTCTCTCTCTCTCTCTCTTACGATAGCGCAAAAAGATCGCAGTGTACGACCTTCGCAACAACGACGTAGGTTCCCATTCCCACCCCCTCGATAATTTCAGGAAAGCTAATTATTAAGAAACATTGTAGACAACGTTAAAGGTAGTCCCATAGCAACTTCCAGTAGGTTGTAAAGTGTTAGTGACAGCATTGTATCAAACCTTAGCTTCACCAGTTGATGTGGCCAGTGCTACCTTTCCTTATCAGGAAACATCTCCGGTATCCATTTAAAGAGTCCGGGTGGACCCCGGGAACCTTTAAGGTTGAAAACAAATTTTGTCACAACCGGTATAAGATCAGAAGTGAAGAACTGAGAAAAAAAGCGAGGAATAGCCCCCGTCATAGAATATATAAAAAAAAAAAAAACAGATAAAATAGTTTGACCACGTGACACGGCAAAAGGATCAAAACACAACACAACGAGCCTTCAGCAAACGTTGTGAGAACACCAGACCCAAGGGTCGACCACGAAAAAGATGGATCGATGGAATATTAGAAGCACTAGGAAACATAACAGCAGCAGAGGCGAACAGAAGAGCAAAAGACCGCAAATTATATCTCCCCTCGACGGTGAAAGGCAAATGAGGAAGGAAAGTAGAAGAAGTAAAAGAAAGGTATTTGAACCACGAACCATCAGGTCACCAGGCGAGTGCACTAACCACAACGCTACCGTTGAAACACTGTAAAAATGATCACTTCCTTCTATTTTTTTAAAGTAACGATATGCAGCCATATCTTTAAAGTAACGACATGCAGCCATTTCTTTAAAGTAACGATATGCAGCCATATCTTTAAAGTAACGATATGCAGCCATATCTTTAAAGTAACGATATGCAGCCATATCTTTAAAGTAACGATATGCAGCCATATCTTTAAAGTAACGATATGCAGCCATATCTTTAAAGTAACGACATGCAGCCATATCTTTAAAGTATCGACTCGAAGCCATATTTTTCCGATTCTATCAATATTTCTTTTAAATGACAACTGGAACAAGGGAGGATACTCCGTAATGGTAAAAGGTCAAGTACGGGACTTGAATCGGCGTCTTAGCACGCGAGATTTCAACCATATGTGCTCGGCCGCCAACCAGAAGTGTTCGGAGACTTCTGGATAGTGTCTCTTCAAGCATCGATCGAAATTCACGATGCGATACGGCATTCCTCACCTTCCCACAGTACTACTGCCCTTGTACCCATTTCTGCCAGCGGCTGGGTCGACTGCGGGTTTTTTTTATCCCAACCACTAGTACTACTCACACTGCTTCCAGCGGGAATCGAACACGGGTTGTCCAAACGCCGGTAGCTCAGTCGGGTGGTTTTCCCAACTAAGCTACCGAGGCCCCCATACTCCGTCTCCTACAGGTCTAAGTGCTCAGTCCCATTTACCTTGAGAGCATAGATCAGTGTTATAGTCCGATTGCTCCAAATTAATCTCCAAACTCTATCTATCTGTTGTCCTTTCGAGCCGAAGACGGCACATAGGGCAGAACCACAATCTCAAAAACAGAAACCTTGCATGCCAAAATGGCACATATTGCAGAGATCACTGTTTCTAAAATCTATGGTGCTGTTTCCATAACAATACTTTTTACAATGACAGCTTGTCAAGCCATCGATCAACCTCCTTTGTCGCCTCTTACGACATGCTTGGAAGGTCACAGTGTCACTATTCTTTACCTCCCTCATAATGAGGCCCCGGTAACACACGGGAACTCCAAACTCGGATCCGTTCAAATAACGAGGCCTACTCCCCACCTAAAAACTAATGGACATGACAGTGCTTGCAGTTTACGATATTAAGAGGAATCACTTAAGAGACAAGCCGGCTTTTAAAGCCAGTCTTTCCTGCTTCCGGTTTAGCATTAGCCTCACTTTCATTCTCCATTATGTAATTGCTAATTTTATCCTACCGGCGCGAGCTCTCTCAGTGGCCAATGAGAAATCAAGGAAAACAATTAAATTAAATTCACGTCTTTCTCGCGTTCAAACTTTACACTACAAGACTCTTCTTTGATTCCTCTGGTAGATCCATTCAGGATTTCCCGCTCCTTATTTATTTATGACGTTTTCGATATCAGTGGTTTTCAAATTGAAGACTAGTGACCCCGGTTTTCAAGTTAAAAATTTAGCGGACTGCATAGTCTAGTTTTTGATCACCCTATTGTTTCAGGTAAAGTAATAAAGAAGTAGAGGCAGACCAAGGCTACCGTGGACGTGATATCAAAAGCTTAACAGTCAGTCTATGACTACATGCACTATAAGAGCAAGAGACAGATACAGACCAAGGCTAACATGGACAAGTAACATCAAAACATGAACAAGTCAGTCTATGATAACATGCGATATCAAAGCAAGAGATAGAGGCAGACCAAGGCTAACATGGACAAGTAACATCAAAACATGAACAAGTCAGTCTATGACAACATGCACTATCAAAGCAAAAGATAGAGGCAGACCAAGGCTAACATGGACAAGTAACATTAAAACATGAACAAGTCAGTCTATGACTACATGCACTATAAAAGCAAGAGATAGAGGCAGACCAAGGCTAACATGGACAAGTAACATCAAGACATGAACAATTCAGTCTATGACAACATGCACTATCAAAGCAAGAGATAGAGGCAGACCAAGGCTAACATGGACAAGTAACATCAAAACATGAACAGATCAGTCTATGACAACATGCGCTATCAAAGCAAGAGATAGAGGCAGACCAAGGCTAACATGGACCAGTAACATCAAAACATGAACAAGTCAGTCTATGATAACATGCGCTATCAAAGCAAGAGACAGAGGCAGACCAAGGCTAACATGGACCAGTAGCATCAAAACATGAACAAGTCAGTCTATGACAACATGCGCTATTAAAGCAAGAGACAGAGGCAGACTAAGGCTAACATGGACGAGTAACATCAAAAGATGGACAAGTCAACCTTTGACAATCTGCATCATGAAAGCAAAAGACAGAGCAGAATGGCGCTCCATGTGTAGCCATTCTTCGATGCGGAGACACCAATCAATTATGATGATGATGATGATGATGATGATGATGATGATGATGATGATGATGATGATATCTAATAAAGAAAGCTAAATTCAAAATGTACCACTGATGAAAATAGAATAGCTCAGGCCAAAATAGCATTTCAGAAAATGAGAAATGTCTTGTTCAACAGGTCTGGCTATGGTTATGGTTATGGAAGGCCCTGGTATCGCTGTAAACGAATTAAAATCTATAATTGCTCAACCGCCCGTGCCAGTGGAATTATCTGAATTACTATCTCATCTCCAAAACAAAGAAAGGTAGCTGTAATCCTCATCATAGCAGTCTCAGCACACACCAAAAGACATAAGGTGAAACCGCACAGAAAGTGAACACAGCCATCTGTTCTCCATCATACGATATCATCATTCATCGTAAACAATCGGAATATCGAAACACAATCAAAACAGATGAAACGCACAGCTCAAAGTGTGCACAGAGCACTTAACTCAGTAGCTTCTGCAACAAGCTGGATTTGGGGAAATGAGGAAACTGCAACAAGGAACACTTTTCATACATAGCCTTTAATGGTTCCCGCGGACTATCCACCATATTGACCGGAAGTTTTAGTCCTTTATTGGTGAGCAAAAGCTCAACATGTCTATAGTTGCAGTAAGAAAGAGAGTTCAGCGGTGATATATGGAGCCAATTGTGAACTACGGAAGTGAATCTTGGACAATCATTTCTTTTTATTTTACGGCATTTGCCCACTTTTGGGATCTACCGGGTGACGTAAGGGCTGGAGAATAATGGCCACTAGTCCAGTGCAGTCGTCACGATGTGTTTGGGTCTGAGCCAGAATCATGGACATTAGACAAACAAATGAAAAGACGATTAAAGGCCACAGAGATGGGATCACAGAAAAATGTTGATAGTTCCATGGACAGCTAAAAAGAAAAAAGAGACAATTCCCAAAGACGCCAGCACAAAAAGAGAGCAAAAACAATCAATATTTATCAGGGCCACCATGCAAAGAGGAAAGATGGAGTGCTTGGTTACAACTGGCAAAATACAGGGAAGGAGAAATCGCGGACGACTAAGAGAGAAGATATTAGTTAGCTTAGTGTCGTGGCATGGGAAACAGTAAACATCAAAATTAATGCGATCCACTGTGGATAGAGGCAGCCGCGATAGCTCAGTGGTTAGTGAACTGGGCTAAAAAGGACGAGAGGTAGGGTTCGATCCCAACCCACGGCTCCGGGTTCACCCAACCTTTAATGGGTACCGGATCTTGTCTGGGAAAGTAAAGCGGCACGGGCGTAATACTGACCACACAACCCCAAAAATCATGTGCCGAAGGTCTGTAAAATGTATGGTCACTAACACCATATTCCCTATACGTCACTTGGCGTGACGGGGGCACTTTACTTTTTTTTTTTGACTGTGGATAGAGAATTGTGGAAGAACATGATCGCCTACGCCAGCCTGTATGGTACATAATGATAACGACCAATGGTGAAATAACTATTTAAAAAGCGCCGCTTCATCATCATCATTGAGTGCAGTCTCCGCATCGAATGTCGGCTACCATTAAGGGCCATTCCGCTCTGTCTCGTGCTTTGATGGTGCAGGTTGTCATAGTATGTCTTGTCCAACTTTTGATGTTACTCGTCCATGTTTGTCTTGGTCTGCCTCCGCCTCTATTATCCTGCATTTTCCCTTCCAATATTACTTTTAGTAGGCTGTTGTGTCTTTTAACATGCCCCAAAAATCTCATGTGTCTTGTTCTAATTATGTTTAGTAGCTCTCTTTTAATTTTTAGTGGTTTTAAGAATTCTTCATTCTTTCTCTTTTCTTTACATACAATTCTATCTATTCTTCTAAAAATCCACATTTCAATTCTTCCATTTTCTGTTCTGTTTTCTTGTCTAATATCCATGTTTATGCACCATACAGGAACATTGAGAAGATATAACATTTTGCTATTCTTAATTTTAGCCCAGTTCTTATTTATTTTGATGCTAGTTGTTTTGATGTGTGGAATGAAATGTTCTGTCAGAGGTCTGGCTAAGGACGAGATTCTTCCAGACGGGCTGTGGTGAATGCAACGTTCTGCAAATGACATGCGAACTGATGATGATGATGATGATGATGATGATGATGATGATGATGATGATGATGATGTCTGTGAATACCAGATATCCTATAAGGTAGAGCTTAAAACCACGAAGAAGCAAAATATCATCATCATCATCAAGTACTAAGCCTGCTGGCGTAGGTGATCATGTCTCTCCACAGCTTTCGATCTCGACAGTTATTTATCATTTCTGTTGTTGACCTTCTGCCAAGCCATTCTCTTAAGCTGTGAGGTATCTTTTCTCTTTGTTTCCCTTTATCTCTTCGTCACTCAATTTTCCCAGTTATTACAATATATCCCGGCTGTTCTCTTCTCATTACATGACCAAAAAATATTATTGTTTCTTCCTAATATTGAAAATGATCTCTCTTTCTCAAAGAACATTTACTGGAACTTTGCGAAATGAGATACACAGCATCAGAGGAGATATATTCTGATGAACATAAAATAATCTATTCTCCCAAAGAGAAGTAGGTATCATTTTGGGTGCAGAAAGAGCAAGAACAATGAAAGGCTTTTACCCAATATCTGACAGAGTCCTTTTAGTGAAATTGAATGGAAAGCCAATAGACATAAATCTTATACACGTTTATGCACCAACAGCAGCCAGTCTGGAGGAAACAATTGATACATTTTACGACGAGTCAGATGAGGCACTTCATGAATGAAAGCAAAATATATTGGGGAGGAATAAGTCTCCGGTGGAATTAGAAACGAATGCGTTGATGTTCAGAGGTCATATGGGACTGGTTGGTTTCGAGGCAAGACGCCGGCCTCGAGACAGAGAGGTTGTAGGTTCAAATCCCAGCTACACCAGTTGGGATTTTTATTTATGATTTCTCTCTGCGGTAACCACTTCTGGTCTCAGCAGCGAGGCCCGACTTGAAACGTCAGTTACTCATCAGTAGTATACAAGGGTCCAACTGTTAACCATTTAGGCGCTAAATTAACAAAGATATATAGTAGGCGCGCGGCGCGCCTAATGTACATGAGAGACAGGGGGAGTTAACCGTGACATTTCGTGTCCAGATGTTGACCTCTAGTCCAGGTGACCCGGAAGTGACGTGTTTATGTCTGGTGTGTGCTGACTTTGGAGTTCTTTATGTACTTGAGCGATAGTGATAGGTTAGTAGATTATACAACATCATTGAAAAACATTAAATATAAGACAGAAGACAAAGATATATTTTATTCTTTTATTATCTCAATAGGTGTATAACATACAGTGGATATTATATAACATTACAAACATATTCAGTACATTGAGGCAATATATAGTACATGGATAACATTTATTTATAGATAGGTAGTTGGGTGTCTGCTTAGCGTTGTGTCATAAATGAATCATAAGGGGTGAAACTGTTAGAGATTGCTGGGTAGTCTAAGCTGGTAGTGTAAAGAGTTAAATATCTAGAGGAGTTGTCGAGACGTTATCATCAGCTACCTTTCTTTTTATATAGAAATAGGAAAGAGCATTTCTTGTTTGACTGTAGGAAAATATGGAATTATTTAAGACTTTGAAACCTACATTTTTCCCACCCTTGGCCTTTTGCGTGGCGAGAACCTCTAAAAACATATCTTTATCTAAGTTGTTGTGTTGCTTGCTTAGCCCTTTACAACTGATTTTATCATAATCCCCACTACAATGGTACGTCTTACTACATAAGCTAACAAGAGCTGTCCCTACGTACTCTAGTTTAAAAAGCCCAGGCGTTCGTTTGGTGTACGCTTTAACACCCTTACAGTTTATACAGTCTGTCTTGCTAACATGCTCATCGCAAAACTCGGCAGGAAACCAGTCTTTATATACACTATTAAACTCATCCCGCAGCCCTGACTTAACTATGTCCTCCAACTTAGGTGCGCTTAAGGCTAAGTATAAACTATCAGTATCTGTTTCACATAACTGAAAGTTGGACCTATCTACAAACTTATCTAAGAACTCGAAATAAAAATCTAACATACGAAGTTTTGCATATTGATAGACGAAGAAACCGATTTGTAGGGGCAAGTCCCAAACAGTTTTCTTTTTCTCCATCTCAATTTCAAAAAGATCCTCCCCTATTTCAGTCATCTTTTTAAACCGGGAACTATTAATCATTTTCGATATCTCATCCCCCTGAACGTACGAGACAGCGCTATGATTGACCTTATTGGTTAGAGTCTTCCCGTAGGCCGAGTTTCCTAAGAGCTTCATCGTATCGCTTACTATAGATTGACTTTCGTCTAGATCACCAGCCCTCCTAGCGTCAGAAACCATTTCGCCAAACTTTTTAAAACAACTAGACGGTTGATATTCTATCACTTGATAAATTTTTGTTACCTCCAATCCGTGGTCTAAATACCATTTTAACAGTGGTGTTGCCAACCAAATTTTTTCCCCGACATAACTACCGATTAGGGTGCGACGAGGGGTTGACAACAAGTTATGTTTGAGGGCATATTCACCCATAAACGGGCCAATATCATCACGCGTGACGTCAATATTTTTGAAAATTGGAGTCATCTCACTGAAATGTTCCTTCAGGCGATCGGGGACGTGTAGATCACATTCTACTAAACCAAAACATGTCCCATCTGAAACAGAAGCCAGAATCTGTTTATCACTGAGAGGGAGCCCTTCTTTAGAGTAAGAGGGTCTAGCTCTAGGGATGGCTTTAGAAAGGAAAGCCCTAATGGTTGGGTCAGACTTTTTCAGAGCCTGCCACTCACATTCCCACATAACTTCTACTGGGACTTTTACCTCCTCGGTTAGGTAGGTGTGTATCTCACATGTTTTTTCAAACAGCTCGAACAAGGGCTTATTATTAACAGGGTTGCTATCTTTATCTTTGGTGAGGGGACAGTCTTTGTGACCATGGTACAGACAACCATGAAAATTGTAACCTCTTCTATTGGATTTATCCCACCCATCCACGGGGATATTTCTAGCACCTAATCGAAACTCCCTCCCGTTAAACTGAGTTTTCAACTCCACCCCTTTTTGGTGGGCGACCCACGTTAGCCACTCTCTACTTTGTTGGACATAATAGTTATCTTTTTCGACCCTAAACCCGGTCTCCATTCTTCTAATAATTGGATAATCTGTTGGCATTGGGTTCATCAGAGCCCAAAGATACAAAGCGTTGGCATCGTAACCTTGGATGGATTTGACTAGCTTTCCGCCCCTAATAAGCGTTTTGCCTACCTCGTGATACCTATGGAAAATTATAGAGGGACCCCCAACGATATTATCTCTAATCATTTTGTGTAGACTCGCCTGTTTGCTCGAACATAAACTAAACATTACACCCCTATCAACGGTCTTAAAAAGATACTTTAAACAAACACCAGGAACCGAAATGGCGTCTTTAAAACAGTCTACACCCCGCTCCCCATAAAAGCGAACCTGCTGCTCCAAGGCTTCTAAGAATGGGACTACATCTTTGTTGTTATACCACACCAAAAAGTCCCTAAGTGTGGTCATGTTATTGTCCTGCCATACCTTTTTGCACAGAGCGTACTCCTCCTTGGAAATGTTGGAATTTTTTAACGACGAATAAAACGCTTCGTGTGGGGGTAGTTCTGTCTCCTCCAACTTTTGGGGGTCGTCTATATATTCATAACAAAAGTAACCCTTTGTCTCACTAATCTTATAAGCCGCCAGATATTTACTATAGCTAAACCCGGGGGCTAGATAGTTTATTATATCTAAGAATTTTAGATTCGGCGTTGCAATACACATAAAGTTATTGTTTCTTTTAACTATAAACTTGAACGGTTTTGCTACTTTGTAGTCTCCTTCCATTGTATCTTCCTCTTCTTCGTTAGCAGCAGCGGCTTCTTCTTCCTCTTCCATACTATCGCCTTCTTCGTCCACTTGTGGAGCGGCATCCATGAAGTGCTTTATTAAATAAGGTTTAATGACGTTGACGTCATATTTCCCCGAGTTAAACCCTATTACTGGAAGCTCTTTTAAATACTCATCAAACCTAACTACTATCTTGTCTTTATTCAGTTCATGGAGTTGAGTAAAAATACTTTCAAACCGAGATCGCAATAACGAGTAGGCCTTATCAGCTATACCAGTGAGATAATCAAGCATCTGACTAACTAAAATTTGTGGGTCACCCTTGGTTATGAAGCATTTTGGGGCCTCCCACCCAGGGACATTTGACGCTACAGAGCAGGAGAGGGGCATGTGTTTAGCTACAAAGGTAGTCGAGTGCGTCTCTTGGGGAACATTCCCATTATCAAAATAACATTCATAATCGAATGTCGCCCTGAATGGGTAAATAAAACACGCTGGAGTACTTATTCCTTCAGCGCTGATTGCGTCCCATACACTTTCAGGTGAAGAATAAACACCACCTTTATATGTCTCTACAGCCATATCCCCAGTGCAAGTTTTTTCGTGCCTATCCATACGCCCAAACTTTTTCCACAATTTCCCACATTTTCCACAAGAAAAGCTTTTACTAGCCCTGGAAAGATCGTTTATATAAAAGAAGTGGTTTTTGTAAAGTAAAAGACGGAGAGTTTCACTATAACTACTGCCACTTCTCAGGACAATACGCAAGGCTTGTTCAGAATCAAACTCAAAAATATCTATGTTTACTGAAAAACAACTTTCTAAGAGAGACATTTCAGCAAGAGTTACACCGTGAAAGTTACTTAACTTTAGAGACGGGTTAAACTGTTTGAAAAGTAGTCTTGAAGCCTTCCTAACATTAGTATTTGAAGTTCCTCGATGGACAGCTAGACAACGGAAGAAGCAGAGATTATCATTGTAAACTTTAGAATGGGAATCGGTTTGAAGGATATTAATGCCGTAGTTGGATGTAATGTAGGGTGGGATATCTATCAGACACCCTATAGGATAATCTTGAAGTTTATAAATATAAACACTCGTACTGACTAATGATTCTAAGGTATATTTGGTTGTCTCCCTGTTTTTATTTGCATACCCTAATATATCACTTTCATTTAATCTATCAACAAATGTTTCAAAATCATTTCTGTTGTTAACTAACAGGGGTTTGTCTAATCCTGTCGCGTTATTCGAGCTGGCGTGAAAGTAACGCAGTCCCTGTGTCTCTCTATGTCTTAAGACTAGATGATGACTATAATTCACCTTGAAACGCTTTTTCTGGGCTTGGAAGATTGGGGTTACAAGGGTCTTCCAATCTATAGGAGTATCAGGTTGATGAAATATAGTGTATGTGTCCATGTATTTGGTCCTACGTTCATGTGTTCTAATAGCTAACCAGTTGTTCTTATATATCTTCCTAATATCTTGAGGTAACTTATTTAATGAGTCTATTTCATTAATACGTCTTGGTCTCTTTGAGGGCTCTTGAGTCGAACTCTTTACTGCCCGCTTGCGTGAGGTTGTCGATACAAGTGGACCCGCTTGCGTTGATGGTGTTGAGGTGTCCACAGCTATGTCATGGCTAGCAAGATGTACTTGCAGATGGCTTGCCCCAGTGAATATTTGTTGACAGATGTGGCAGATATATGAGGTAACACTGGGTTCTTTTGAAAGTACGTGATCGGCTGACACAGGAGTTGGTAACGCTGGAACTACTGAGGCAAGAGATACAGGATGCTCTGTCTTGATATGCTTGGCAAGATTGTAAGCTCTATTATAAATTCGTTCACAAACATCACATTTGTATTCCTGACGCCCATGTACACTAGCAACATGGCGTTTTAGGTCTCGGCTCCGGGTGAAAGTTTTGGCACAGATATGACAAGTGTTAGACATCTGTGGAAAAGAAATTGAAACATTACAAGAAAAGAAAACAAGAAAAGTAAACAACGAGATACACAAACTATCGAAATTAGGTTACAAAAGTAACACGTGGATACTAAAAAACCAACTTAGCGAAGTTAGGTCACAAAAGTAACACGTGGATACTAAACAACCAACTTATCGAAAATAGGTTACTAAAGTAACATACTATAACATTAAAGATCTAATATAACACTTACTTTTTATGTGTTTGAAGGTACAAGACACATCCGTCGGCAACAACTGTAAGCGAAAGTCTGATTACAAGCTTCACAGTCGCGTTATATATACACGCCAGAAACACCGGAAGTGTTACTAAAAATAGAACTGACCGCTGATGCAATACCGGAAGTGTTACTAAAAATAGCTTTTGACTGCTGACGTGATGCCAGTGGAGTTTCTAAAAATAGATTTTGACCTATGATGCAATACCAGGCGACTTTATAGGAGTTTTTCCCCTTGACCCTTTATGAGGGGACGCCCATGAAACTGTTAGAAATAGTAAATTTACACTAGGGTTACTCCAAACTTTATATTAAGCATCCCCATAGCAAAAATTTACATAAAAACAACTTTTGAAATTACTACCCCTGTACCCATTTTTGGCGGTTACGCCCATGAAACTGTTAAAAATAGTCAATTTAACATCTAGACATACCACAAACTTTATATTAAGCATCCCCGTATCAAGAATTTACTAAAAAACCACTTTTGAAATTACTACCCCCGTACCCATTTTTGGCGGTTACGCCCATGAAACTGTTAAAAATAGTAAATTTAACCTCTAGACATACCACAAACTTTATATTAACCATCCCCGTATCAAGAAGTTACATAAAAACAACTTTTGAAATTACTACCCCTGTACCCATTTTTGGCGGTTACGCCCTTGAAACTGTTAAAAGTAGTAAATTTAACATCTAGACATACCCCAAACTTTATATTAGTCATCCCCATATCAAGAATTTACATAAAAACAACTTTTGAAATTACTACCCCCGTACCCATTTTGGCGGTTACGCCCATGAAATCGATACAAAATTGAAATTTAACCTCTAGACATACCCCAAACATAATATTTGACACGCCCATATCAAGAATTTACATAAAAACAACTTTTGAAATTACTACCCCAGTACCCATTTTTGGCGGTTACGCCCATGAAATCGATAAAAAATTGAAATTTAACCTATTGGTATACCTCAAACATAATATGTGACACGCCCATGTATCAAATTTGCCTAAAAAATCAACCAAAAATTAGTAGTATAGAATGGCACTTAGGATGGATAGACTATAAGGAAAAATGTAGACTCTCATATAAGAAAAAAAAATGAAGACTCTCATATAAGGAAAAACGGCACCAAAAAATGTGCTTCCATGTACGGGTAGACTATTTATATAAGGATTTATGTGCGGCTGGAAGGACATTCAGGGGTCCAAATTGACATACTATACTACTAATTTTTGGTTGATTTTTAGGCAAATTTGATACATGGGCGTGTCACATATTATGTTTGAGGTATACCAATAGGTTAAATTTCAATTTTTTATCGATTTCATGGGCGTAACCGCCAAAAATGGGTACTGGGGTAGTAATTTCAAAAGTTGTTTTTATGTAAATTCTTGATATGGGCGTGTCAAATATTATGTTTGGGGTATGTCTAGAGGTTAAATTTCAATTTTTATCGATTTCATGGGCGTAACCGCCAAAAATGGGTACTGGGTAGTAATTTCAAAAGTTGTTTTTATGTAAATTCTTGATATGGGCGTGTCAAATATTATGTTTGGGGTATGTCTAGAGGTTAAATTTCAATTTTTATCGATTTCATGGGCGTAACCGCCAAAAATGGGTACTGGGGTAGTAATTTCAAAAGTTGTTTTTATGTAAATTCTTGATATGGGCGTGTCAAATATTATGTTTGGGGTATGTCTAGATGTTAAATTTCAATTTTTTATCGATTTCATGGGCGTAACCGCCAAAAATGGGTACAGGGGTAGTAATTTCAAAAGTTGTTTTTATGTAAATTCTTGATATGGGGATGGTTAATATAAAGTTTGTGGTATGTCTAGAGGTTAAATTTACTATTTTTAACAGTTTCATGGGCGTAACCGCCAAAAATGGGTACGGGGGTAGTAATTTCAAAAGTGGTTTTTTAGTAAATTCTTGATACGGGGATGCTTAATATAAAGTTTGTGGTATGTCTAGATGTTAAATTGACTATTTTTAACAGTTTCATGGGCGTAACCGCCAAAAATGGGTACAGGGGTAGTAATTTCAAAAGTTGTTTTTATGTAAATTTTTGCTATGGGGATGCTTAATATAAAGTTTGGAGTAACCCTAGTGTAAATTTACTATTTCTAACAGTTTCATGGGCGTCCCCTCATAAAGGGTCAAGGGGAAAAACTCCTATAAAGTCGCCTGGTATTGCATCATAGGTCAAAATCTATTTTTAGAAACTCCACTGGCATCACGTCAGCAGTCAAAAGCTATTTTTAGTAACACTTCCGGTATTGCATCAGCGGTCAGTTCTATTTTTAGTAACACTTCCGGTGTTTCTGGCGTGTATATATAACGCGACTGTGAAGCTTGTAATCAGACTTTCGCTTACAGTTGTTGCCGACGGATGTGTCTTGTACCTTCAAACACATAAAAAGTAAGTGTTATATTAGATCTTTAATGTTATAGTATGTTACTTTAGTAACCTATTTTCGATAAGTTGGTTGTTTAGTATCCACGTGTTACTTTTGTGACCTAACTTCGCTAAGTTGGTTTTTTAGTATCCACGTGTTACTTTTGTAACCTAATTTCGATAGTTTGTGTATCTCGTTGTTTACTTTTCTTGTTTTCTTTTCTTGTAATGTTTCAATTTCTTTTCCACAGATGTCTAACACTTGTCATATCTGTGCCAAAACTTTCACCCGGAGCCGAGACCTAAAACGCCATGTTGCTAGTGTACATGGGCGTCAGGAATACAAATGTGATGTTTGTGAACGAATTTATAATAGAGCTTACAATCTTGCCAAGCATATCAAGACAGAGCATCCTGTATCTCTTGCCTCAGTAGTTCCAGCGTTACCAACTCCTGTGTCAGCCGATCACGTACTTTCAAAAGAACCCAGTGTTACCTCATATATCTGCCACATCTGTCAACAAATATTCACTGGGGCAAGCCATCTGCAAGTACATCTTGCTAGCCATGACATAGCTGTGGACACCTCAACACCATCAACGCAAGCGGGTCCACTTGTATCGACAACCTCACGCAAGCGGGCAGTAAAGAGTTCGACTCAAGAGCCCTCAAAGAGACCAAGACGTATTAATGAAATAGACTCATTAAATAAGTTACCTCAAGATATTAGGAAGATATATAAGAACAACTGGTTAGCTATTAGAACACATGAACGTAGGACCAAATACATGGACACATACACTATATTTCATCAACCTGATACTCCTATAGATTGGAAGACCCTTGTAACCCCAATCTTCCAAGCCCAGAAAAAGCGTTTCAAGGTGAATTATAGTCATCATCTAGTCTTAAGACATAGAGAGACACAGGGACTGCGTTACTTTCACGCCAGCTCGAATAACGCGACAGGATTAGACAAACCCTGTTAGTTAACAACAGAAATGATTTTGAAACATTTGTTGATAGATTAAATGAAAGTGATATATTAGGGTATGCAAATAAAAACAGGGAGACAACCAAATATACCTTAGAATCATTAGTCAGTACGAGTGTTTATATTTATAAACTTCAAGATTATCCTATAGGGTGTCTGATAGATATCCCACCCTACATTACATCCAACTACGGCATTAATATCCTTCAAACCGATTCCCATTCTAAAGTTTACAATGATAATCTCTGCTTCTTCCGTTGTCTAGCTGTCCATCGAGGAACTTCAAATACTAATGTTAGGAAGGCTTCAAGACTACTTTTCAAACAGTTTAACCCGTCTCTAAAGTTAAGTAACTTTCACGGTGTAACTCTTGCTGAAATGTCTCTCTTAGAAAGTTGTTTTTCAGTAAACATAGATATTTTTGAGTTTGATTCTGAACAAGCCTTGCGTATTGTCCTGAGAAGTGGCAGTAGTTATAGTGAAACTCTCCGTCTTTTACTTTACAAAAACCACTTCTTTTATATAAACGATCTTTCCAGGGCTAGTAAAAGCTTTTCTTGTGGAAAATGTGGGAAATTGTGGAAAAAGTTTGGGCGTATGGATAGGCACGAAAAAACTTGCACTGGGGATATGGCTGTAGAGACATATAAAGGTGGTGTTTATTCTTCACCTGAAAGTGTATGGGACGCAATCAGCGCTGAAGGAATAAGTACTCCAGCGTGTTTTATTTACCCATTCAGGCGACATTCGATTATGAATGTTATTTTGATAATGGGAATGTTCCCCAAGAGACGCACTCGACTACCTTTGTAGCTAAACACATGCCCCTCTCCTGCTCTGTAGCGTCAAATGTCCCTGGGTGGGAGGCCCCAAAATGCTTCATAACCAAGGGTGACCCACAAATTTTAGTTAGTCAGATGCTTGATTATCTCACTGGTATAGCTGATAAGGCCTACTCGTTATTGCGATCTCGGTTTGAAAGTATTTTTACTCAACTCCATGAACTGAATAAAGACAAGATAGTAGTTAGGTTTGATGAGTATTTAAAAGAGCTTCCAGTAATAGGGTTTAACTCGGGGAAATATGACGTCAACGTCATTAAACCTTATTTAATAAAGCACTTCATGGATGCCGCTCCACAAGTGGACGAAGAAGGCGATAGTATGGAAGAGGAAGAAGAAGCCGCTGCTGCTAACGAAGAAGAGGAAGATACAATGGAAGGAGACTACAAAGTAGCAAAACCGTTCAAGTTTATAGTTAAAAGAAACAATAACTTTATGTGTATTGCAACGCCGAATCTAAAATTCTTAGATATAATAAACTATCTAGCCCCCGGGTTTAGCTATAGTAAATATCTGGCGGCTTATAAGATTAGTGAGACAAAGGGTTACTTTTGTTATGAATATATAGACGACCCCCAAAAGTTGGAGGAGACAGAACTACCCCCACACGAAGCGTTTTATTCGTCGTTAAAAAATTCCA
This sequence comes from Megaustenia siamemsis, assembly GCA_032433765.1. Classification (NCBI taxonomy): domain Eukaryota; kingdom Metazoa; phylum Mollusca; class Gastropoda; order Stylommatophora; family Ariophantidae; genus Megaustenia; species Megaustenia siamemsis. The sequence goes on from JAVIAB010000102.1 coordinate 8,414,515, forward strand.
ACATTTCCAAGGAGGAGTACGCTCTGTGCAAAAAGGTATGGCAGGACAATAACATGACCACACTTAGGGACTTTTTGGTGTGGTATAACAACAAAGATGTAGTCCCATTCTTAGAAGCCTTGGAGCAGCAGGTTCGCTTTTATGGGGAGCGGGGTGTAGACTGTTTTAAAGACGCCATTTCGGTTCCTGGTGTTTGTTTAAAGTATCTTTTTAAGACCGTTGATAGGGTGTAATGTTTAGTTTATGTTCGAGCAAACAGGCGAGTCTACACAAAATGATTAGAGATAATATCGTTGGGGGTCCCTCTATAATTTTCCATAGGTATCACGAGGTAGGCAAAACGCTTATTAGGGGCGGAAAGCTAGTCAAATCCATCCAAGGTTACGATGCCAACGCTTTGTATCTTTGGGCTCTGATGAACCCAATGCCAACAGATTATCCAATTATTAGAAGAATGGAGACCGGGTTTAGGGTCGAAAAAGATAACTATTATGTCCAACAAAGTAGAGAGTGGCTAACGTGGGTCGCCCACCAAAAAGGGGTGGAGTTGAAAACTCAGTTTAACGGGAGGGAGTTTCGATTAGGTGCTAGAAATATCCCCGTGGATGGGTGGGATAAATCCAATAGAAGAGGTTACAATTTTCATGGTTGTCTGTACCATGGTCACAAAGACTGTCCCCTCACCAAAGATAAAGATAGCAACCCTGTTAATAATAAGCCCTTGTTCGAGCTGTTTGAAAAAACATGTGAGATACACACCTACCTAACCGAGGAGGTAAAAGTCCCAGTAGAAGTTATGTGGGAATGTGAGTGGCAGGCTCTGAAAAAGTCTGACCCAACCATTAGGGCTTTCCTTTCTAAAGCCATCCCTAGAGCTAGACCCTCTTACTCTAAAGAAGGGCTCCCTCTCAGTGATAAACAGATTCTGGCTTCTGTTTCAGATGGGACATGTTTTGGTTTAGTAGAATGTGATCTACACGTCCCCGATCGCCTGAAGGAACATTTCAGTGAGATGACTCCAATTTTCAAAAATATTGACGTCACGCGTGATGATATTGGCCCGTTTATGGGTGAATATGCCCTCAAACATAACTTGTTGTCAACCCCTCGTCGCACCCTAATCGGTAGTTATGTCGGGGAAAAATTTGGTTGGCAACACCACTGTTAAAATGGTATTCAGACCACGGATTGGAGGTAACAAAAATTTATCAAGTGATAGAATATCAACCGTCTAGTTGTTTTAAAAAGTTTGGCGAAATGGTTTCTGACGCTAGGAGGGCTGGTGATCTAGACGAAAGTCAATCTATAGTAAGCGATACGATGAAGCTCTTAGGAAACTCGGCCTACGGGAAGACTCTAACCAATAAGGTCAATCATAGCGCTGTCTCGTACGTTCAGGGGGATGAGATATCGAAAATGATTAATAGTTCCCGGTTTAAAAAGATGACTGAAATAGGGGAGGATCTTTTTGAAATTGAGATGGAGAAAAAGAAAACTGTTTGGGACTTGCCCCTACAAATCGGTTTCTTCGTCTATCAATATGCAAAACTTCGTATGTTAGATTTTTATTCGAGTTCTTAGATAAGTTTGTAGATAGGTCCAACTTTCAGTTATGTGAAACAGATACTGATAGTTTATACTTAGCCTTAAGCGCACCTAAGTTGGAGGACATAGTTAAGTCAGGGCTGCGGGATGAGTTTAATAGTGTATATAAAGACTGGTTTCCTGCCGAGTTTTGCGATGAGCATGTTAGCAAGACAGACTGTATAAACTGTAAGGGTGTTAAAGCGTACACCAAACGAACGCCTGGCTTTTTAAACTAGAGTACGAAGGGACAGCTCTTGTTAGCTTATGTAGTAAGACGTACCATTGTAGTGGGGATTATGATAAAATCAGTTGTAAAGGGCTAAGCAAGCAACACAACAACTTAGATAAAGATATGTTTTTAGAGGTTCTCGCCACGCAAAAGGCCAAGGGTGGGAAAAATGTAGGTTTCAAAGTCTTAAATAATTCCATATTTTCCTACAGTCAAACAAGAAATGCTCTTTCCTATTTCTATATAAAAAGAAAGGTAGCTGATGATAACGTCTCGACAACTCCTCTAGATATTTAACTCTTTACACTACCAGCTTAGACTACCCAGCAATCTCTAACAGTTTCACCCTTATGATTCATTTATGACACAACGCTAAGCAGACACCCAACTACCTATCTATAAATAAATGTTATCCATGTACTATATATTGCCTCAATGTACTGAATATGTTTGTAATGTTATATAATATCCACTGTATGTTATACACCTATTGAGATAATAAAAGAATAAAATATATCTTTGTCTTCTGTCTTATATTTAATGTTTTTCAATGATGTTGTATAATCTACTAACCTATCACTATCGCTCAAGTACATAAAGAACTCCAAAGTCAGCACACACCAGACATAAACACGTCACTTCCGGGTCACCTGGACTAGAGGTCAACATCTGGACACGAAATGTCACGGTTAACTCCCCCTGTCTCTCATGTACATTAGGCGCGCCGCGCGCCTACTATATATCTTTGTTAATTTAGCGCCTAAATGATATACAGTTGGACCCTTGTATACTACTACTCTCATCGACGTAAAAAAAATACATGAGTACCTCCGAAGTCGGGGTTATCCGCCTGTGCGGCGAGGGACCCCTGCGCACACGGCTGCCAGGGGAAGATGGATTAACACGCAAAATTCAGTTCTGGGACTTCGTCAGAGGTAAAAGATGGCGAACGGAAAAAAAAATGTTCGCAGGCCTAAGCTTCCTAGTTTTAGTCGATAAATGGGCGTTGGTTTGTTGTGTCGCTAATTTTGCGATAAATCCGCGATATTTGCGCCTTTAGGTCCGGTACATCCATCTTCGTCATGGATATATTTCTTTAGCCCAGTTATTTCTCTGGTCGTGGTCATTTATTCATCTTCTCCTTTCGACTTTTAACTGCAAAAGGGTACGTTAACGTGCGCTAAGTGCACACGGGATCTCATATTTTTCTCCGTTTTTGGAGAGGGCTAGACATCGGTCTCACTAACTAGAAAGGTCTAGACATCGGTCTCACTACCCAGAGAGGGCTAGATATCGGATCTCACTAACTAGAAATGCTAGACACCGGTCTCACTAACTAGAAAGGGTTACACATCGGTCTCACTAACGAGAAAGGGCTAGACATCGGTCTCACTACACAGAGAGGGCTATACATCGGTCTCACTACCCAGAGAGGGCTAAACATCGGTCTCACTAACTAGACAGGGCTAGACATCGGTCTCACTACCCAAAGAGGGCTAGACATCGGTCTCACTACCCAGAGAGGGCTAGACATCGGTCTCACTACACAGAGAGGGCTAGACATCGGTCTCACTACACAGAGAGGGCTAGACATCGGTCTCACTACACAGAGAGGGCTAGACATCGGTCTCACTACACAGAGAGGGCTAGACATCGGTCTCACTACACAGAGAGGGCTAGACATCGGTCTCACTACCCAGAGAGGGCTAGACATCGGTCTCACTACCCAGAGAGGGCTAGACATCGGTCTCACTACACAGAGAGGGCTAGACATCGGTCTCACTAACTAGAAAGGGCTAGACATGGGTCTCACTAACTAGAAAGGGCTAGACCTCGGTCTCACTAACTAGAAAGGGCTAGACATCGGTCTCACTACCCAGAGAGGGCTAGACATCGGTCTCACTACACAGAGAGGGCTAGACATCGGTCTCACTACACAGAGAGGGCTAGACATCGGTCTCACTACCCAGAGAGGGCTAGACATCGGTCTCACTAACTAGAAAGGGCTAGACCTTGGTCTCACTAACTAGAAAGGGCTAGACATCGGTCTCACTACCCAGAGAGAGCTAGCCATCGGTCTCACTAACTAGAAAGGGCTAGACATGGGTCTCACTAACTAGAAAGGGCTAGACCTCGGTCTCACTACCTAGAGAGGGCTCGACATCGGTCTCACTAACTAGAAAGGGCTAGACATCGATCTCACTAACTAGAAAGGGCTAGACATCGATCTCACTAACTAGAAAGGGCTAGACCTCGGTCTCACTACCTAGAGAGGGCTCGACATCGATCTCACTAACTAGAAAGGGCTAGACATCGATCTCACTAACTAGAAAGGGCTAGACATCGATCTCACTAACTAGAAAGGGCTAGACCTCGGTCTCACTACCTAGAGAGGGCTAGACATCGGATCTCACTAACTAGAAAGGGCTAGACATCGATCTCACTACCCAGAGAGGGCTAGACATCGATCTCACTACCCAGAGAGGGCTAGACATCGATCTCACTACCCAGAAAGGGCTAGACATCGATCTCACTACCCAGAGAGGGCTAGACATCGGTCTCACTACCCAGAGAGAGAAGGGAGGGTAAAGCCATGAGGAGACCATTGATTCAATTTTTTTCAGAATTACCACCTCGAGTACAGTGATGATTGAATATAATGATGATTGAATATAGTGATGATTGAATATCATCATCATCATGTGCCATACCGGTTGGCGTAGGTGATCATGTCCCTCCATAAAGGGTGGCCTGGCTTTATATCGACCACATCACTCAAAAAAGTGCCGCCGCCAACGAAAAATATGATCACTTACACCATATATAGAGCCGGTTCTGACCTATGGAAGCGAATCATGGACAGTAGACAAACAAATGAAAAGACGATTAGAGTCCACAGAGATGGGATTTCTCAGAAGAATGTTGAAAGTTCCATGGACAGCTAAAAAGACCAATGAGGAAATTCTTTAAGAGGCCAACACCAAAAAAGGGAGCTCCTAAAAAACATCAGAAAGAAACAATCAATATTTATCGGGAACATCATTCTGTTGTCACTTCCTTTAGACAAACCCATGCTTGGCACCACGATTTTCTTCGCATAAATTCTTCCTCGTCACAATTTTTTTTGCATCAAAAGATCTTCGTCACCACTTTTTTTTTCATAAAAACACTCTCTTCACCATTTTTTGCATAAAAACATTCTCTTTACCATTTTTTGCATAAAAACAACCTCATCACTATTTTTTGCATAAAAACAACCTCATCACCATTTTATGCAGACAAACACTCTCTTTACCATTTTTTTGCAGACAAACACTCTCTTTACCATTTTTTGCAGACAAACACTCTCTTTACCATTTTTTGCAGACAAACTCTCTCTTTATCATTTTTTTGCAGACAAACTCTCTTTTTATCATTTTTTGCAGACAAACTCTCTCTTTACCATTTTTTGCAGACAAACTCTCTCTTTATCATTTTTTGCAGACAAACTCTCTCTTTACCATTTTTTGCAGACAAACTCTCTCTTTATCATTTTTTGCAGATAAACACTCTCTTTACCATTTTATGTAAACAAAACACCCTCTTCGCCATTTTTTTGCATACAAACACCCTCTTCACCATTCTTTGCAGACACTCACTCACTTCACCACTTTCTTTCCATCATCTCATTCTCGTTATCACCATTTTTCTTAAAAATTCATTCCTGTCACCCTTTTTTATGCAAAAACACTTTCTTTTACATAAAAACATCCTCGCCACCACTTTCTTTGCATAAACTCATCCTTCCCACCTTTATCTTGACATAAACTCATCCTTGTCATCCTGTTCTTTGGCACAGTCATCGTTATTTCTCACTTACTCTCGTAAGCTCTCTGGCTATCTAAAATCCTATTCTCATTGTGGAATATGATATGAGTACCCATTTTTCGTGATCAATGTTTCTTTCATGTGATCGGCACAACACCAGGTCGTCTAATTTGTAGGGAGGGGGCACTTCACTGTCGATTTTAGCGGGTCTAGATGGATATCATCATCATGTGCCATACCGGTTGGCGTAGGCGATCGTGTAGGCGAAGATAGATATAGGAACCTCAATAGACTCGTTCACTAACCAGGATAGCCCTGGAAGGTAAACAGGTAGACTCGTAAACCTTTGCTGCCAACCCGTCTAGAAGAAGGGAAACTTCAAACTCAAAACTCTCCACTACCTTGTGGACTAGATTCTAGTTAGAGTCGAAGGTTATGGGAGTACATTATCATCATGTACCATACCGGTTGGTGTAGGCGATCATGTCCTTCCACAATCTTCTATCTACAGTGCATCGTATCAGTTTTATTGTTGACTGTTTTCCATGCCATGACACCAAGCTATCCAGTATTTTCTCTCTTTGTCGCCCGCGATCTCTCTTTCCTTTTATTTGCCAGTTGTAACCAAGTATTCCAACTTTCCTCTTCTCATGATGTGCCCAAAAAATGTTGATTGTTTCTTTCTGATGTTTTTTAAGAGCTCCCTTTTTGTTTTGGTCTCTTTGAGAACTTCCTCATTGTTCTTTTTATCTGTCCAGGGAACTTTCAACATTCTTCTGAGAAATCCCATCTCTGTGGTCTCTAATCGTCTTTTCATTTGTTTGTCTACTGTCCATGATTCGCTTCCATGTGTCAGAATTTGTTCTATATAGCACCGATGAACTCTCTTTCTCACTTCTATTGACATAGATTTGTTGCATAAGATATTTTTCATTTTCTGAAATGCTATTTTGGCCTGATCTATTCTGCTTTTTAATTTCTGTGGTGCATCATCCATCTGATGTTATTATTGTGCCCAAGTATTTGAAACGTTGTACTTATTTCAGAATTGTCCTGTTTATTTTTATGCTGCATGATGGTGATGATTGTTTCTTCGATATGACCATTACTTCTGTTTTCTTACTTTTCATTCTGAGACCTTTTGGTCTATGGGAGTACACCCAGAGTAGAAATCCTGCGAGAGGGACCCTAAGGCAGTAGACGTCGTTAACTGAGTTTCTGGCATCCCTTGCATCTTCTTTCAATTCCTAACTTATGGACCTCGTCCCTCCTTCGGAAATTCTTGAAACGGAGTCGAGAGGGAGATAGTGCGACTGGGTAAAACACTATCTTCATATTCTGTGCCCAGGCAGATCTCTCTCTCTCTCTCTCTCTCTCTCTCTCTCTCTCTCTCTCTATTGTCCTTTCGAGCCGAAGACGGCACATAGGGCAGTACCACAATCTCAAAATAGAAACCTGGCGGGCGTGCCAAAATGGCACATATTGCGGAGATCACTGCTTCTAAAATCTATCCCTGTTTCCATAACAATACTTTTTACAATGACAGCTTGTCAAACCATCGATCAAAATCCTTAGTCACCTCTTACGATATGCCTGGCAGGTCACAGTGTCACTATCCAGGCAGATTATGTAAAGTGAAATGAGGAAAAAAGCACCAATATTTAAACTTGGAACATGGAACGTAAAGACCACTGGACTTGTCACAGTTAACACACTGAAAGAAGGGCAAATTAGAACAACAGCCCTCATAGATACTGAACTAAATAGGCAACAGGTTGATACTGAAACACTCCTTGTTCATTGTATGGCCGAGTGCATTTGTCAAAGGAGGCAAATAATAGTAAATGAATATTATTATAGAGGGAAACGTCCGAGGCGATAATCAGCGTATCAGAGGAAGGGGTATGTTTACAGCACTCGGAAAAATTGACAAATAATCAACAACAGAAAGAAAAAAAAGAAAGAACAATACATAGTCCGAGGCAGGATCGAACCTGTACTCCTTGGCACAGCGCCTTGCCACGAGAAACCAAACGCTAGGGATCATTGTCAGCTAGCCAAGGAGAACTGGTTCGATCCTGCTTCGGACCATATAATGTTCTTTGTTTTTTTTTTCTGTTGTTGATTATTCGTTATTTTTTTAATGAGTGCTGTAAACATACCTCTTTCTGTGAAATGATTCATTGTGTTTGTCAAACATTGGTAGAATCAGCCATGAGAGAAGTTGTTCGACAAAACAAAACCTCAAAACAAAGGTAAAGGTAAAGTACGAGATTTGAACCGGCGTCTTAGCACGCGAGTTACCACCCATATGTGCTCGGTCGCCTATCCATAAATGTTCGGAGATTTCTGTACAGTGTCGCCTCAAGCATCGAAACTCAGATGCGAGGCGATATTCCTCACCTTCGCAGGGTAATACCCTGGTACCCATTTCTGCCAACGGCTGGGTCGACCGTGGAGGTATTTTTTTTTTTCGAACCACGAGTACAACTCACACTGCTTCCAGCGGGAATCGAACACGGGTTGTCCGAACGTCGGTAGTCCAGTCGGGTGGTTTTCCCAACTAGGGCACCGAGGCCTCCCCTCAAAACAAAACAAAATACATAATAGCTTCCACGAAACGGGTCTGACAAGACGGAAAGCCCCATCCATAGCCCAAGAAACTATTGTTTCGACATAGGTTTAAGGGAATCTGAAACAGTGTTTCAGAAGAAACAAGATACAAATAACACCAGGGCTAAAACTAAGAATAGCAAAATGTTATGTCTTCTCAACATTCCTATATGGTGCAGAAACATGGACAAGAAAACAGAACAGAGAATTAAAAGCTTATGAAATGTGGATATATTGAAGAATATATAGAATTAGATGGAAGGAAAAGAAAACAAACGATGAAGTCAACTAAAAATGAAAAGAGAACTACTAAACACAATTCAAACAAGACAAATGCGATTTTTTGGCCATGTTAAAAGACATAACAGGCTACTAAGAGTAATCTTTGAGGGGAAAATACAAGGTAAAAGAGGCAGAGGAAGACCGAGACTAACATGGACGAGTAACATCAAAAGATGGACAAACCAGCCTATATACCTGCACCATCAAAGCAAGAGACAGAGCAGAATAGCGCTCCACGGTAGCCAACCTTCGTTGCTGAGATGGAACTCGATGATGATGATAATGATGATGATGATGATGATGATGATGATGATGATAAGGATGAAACAGAGTTAAGATGTACAGAGCACGGTGAATATTTCGCTCTATCCACACCCATCTATAATATTAAGGCTCACCCAGGCTGGAAGGAATCACCTACAGTTGATTATGTTTCCATCTTTGCGAATAAGAGATCGTGGGTTAAATGGCGTCAGTCGTCTATTTCTCGCACATGTGAAGACGACACAAACTTTGGGTGATTCATGGATGTCCCTCTCAACTCGAAGGCATTATTAAAATTGTATAGAGCTGCGGTTGTATTCAAAATTATTAGCTTCATCAATTACATTTATGCCTGTCTTGGGCAAGTAGAACAAGACACAAAAAGGGAGGTAATCTAAAAGATGAAAAGGGAGGTAATCTAAAGGAAGATGAAAAGAGAGGTAATCTAAATGAAGATGAAACGGGAGGTAATCTAGAAGAATAAAAGAAAAGAAAAGGGAGATAATTTAATTTGACTACGACGGACCTTAAAACATCTTCTATTTTAGGTTACTATTTTAGATTACATTTTTTTCTCCGTGTTTGTTTTTTTCTGTTTTTGTGTTTGTGTGTGTTTATAGAAGGGGGGGGGGGGGGGAATTGTCCTGATGGATATCGATTCTCTCCGTTTTTCTCGTCATAAAATAAAGCTTTTAATTAAATTATTTCGCAAATTAATTAACAAAGACAATATGGCAGTAAGATGGACGACAAATAAAGAGAAGTGATGGCATTAAAACAAGGAAAATAAAGAGATATGATGGCATTAAAACGATGAAAATAAAGAGATATGATGGCATTAAAACGATGAAAATAAAGAGATATGATGGCATTAAAACAATGAAAATAAAGAGAAATGATGGCATTAAAACAAAGAAAATAAAGAGATATGATGGCATTAAAACAATGAAAATAAAGAGATATGATGGCATTAAAACAACGAAAATAAAGAGAAATGATGGCATTAAAACAACGAAAATAAGGAGATATGATGGCATTAAAACAAAGAAAATAAAGAGATATGATGGCATTAAAACAACGAAAATAAAGAGAAATGATGGCATTAAAACAATGAAAATAAAGAGATATGATGGCATTAAAACAAAGAAAATAAAGAGAAATGATGGCATTAAAACAACGAAAATAAAGAGATATGATGGCATTAAAACAAAGAAAATAAAGAGAAATGATGGCATTAAAACAACGAAAATAAAGAGAAATGATGGCATTAAAACAAAGAATATAAAGAGGAGTGATGAAATTAAAAAAAACAAACAATGGCGTTAATTAAAAAAAATTATGACATGAAATCAAAGAAATGATGGCATGAAATTAAAGAAATGATGACATGACATCAAAGAAATGATGGCATGAAATTAAAGAAATGATGGCATGAAATTAAAGAAATGATGGCATGAAATTAAAGAAAGGATGGCATGAAATCAAAGAAAGGATGGCATGAAATTAAAGAAATGATGGCATGAAATCAAAGAAAGGATGACACGAAATTAAAGAACTGATGGCATGAAATTAAAGAAATGATGGCATGAAATCAAAGAAATGATGGCATGAAATTAAAGAAATGATGGCACGAAATTAAAGAAATGATGGCATGAAATTAAAGAAATGATGGCATGAAATTAAAGAAATGATGGCATGAAATTAAAGAAATGATGGCACGAAATTAAAGAAATGATGGCATGAAATTAAAGAAATGATGGCATGAAATTAAAGAAATGATGGCATGAAATTTAAAAAAATGATGACATGAAATCAAAGAAATGATGGCATGAAATTAAAGAAATGATGGCCTGAAATCTCAGACCATCTGTGTGGTGACAAGCATTTTTTTATGTTTAGACGTGACCATGTTTGGCATTGGTAGTACAATGTTGGAATGAATATACTCTATATAAGATGTTTCTTGGTGGTAATAGGTATTGATTTTTGTTGAAGTATAGGGGATCATCATCATCATCATCATCATCATCATCATCATCATCATCATCATCATCATCAAGTACCGAGAATGCTGGCGTAGGTGATCATGTCTCTCCACAACTTTCGATCTCGACAGTTATTTATCATTTCTGTTGTTGACCATCTGCCAAGCCATTCTCTTAATCTATCTGATATCTTTTCTCTTTGCTTCCCTCTATCTCTTCGCCCCTCAATTTTCCCAGTTGTCACAATATATTCCAGCTTTTCTCTTCTCAGTACAGGGCCAAAAAATGATGATTGTTTCTTCCTAATATTGGAAATTAGCTCTCTTTTTGATTTGGCCTCTTTCAGAACGTTTTCATTACTCTTTGTAGAATAGGGGATAACTGGACCAATATTTGGTTTCTTTCTTCAACAAATACTAATAACACAACTTGAAGAGTCGACCACACAAAGGATGGAGTGATGGAATATTAGACACACTATGGGGTTTCAGTCGCCTAGTTGGGAAAAGCACAATAAAAGCATCATAACGATGGACTGCATACAACTAAAACAAGTAGTAAAAATGTAAAGAGTACACTTTTTACTTATGTCGAGGGGCTCACGGCAGAACCAGAGGGATAACGTACGCATGGTCAAAGCAGTGGTCACGACGTGTGAGACTCACATTTATTTCACACCTGACAGAAAAAATCATTTTTGTCTACCGCGGGGTTCATACACTGTACGTCGGCATTTCAGCCAGTGAAACAGTGGTTTTAGCAGCACGGCCACAAACGCCATTTTGTGTGTGATTTGACAAATTGAAACCACTTTCCCGAAAAAAATTAATATTAAGAATTAGGGGAATGTACTAGTAAAAAGTAAAGTACCCCCGTCACGCCAAGTGGCGTATAGGAAATATGGTGTTAATGGCCATTGTTTTATTTTACAGACCTTCCGCACATGATTTTTGGGGTCATGTGGTCGGTATTACCTCCGTGCCGCTTTACTTTCCCAGAAAAAAAATACTGTACCTATTTAAGGCTGGGTGAACCCGGAAGTCGTCGGTTGGGATCCAACCTTACCCCTTGTTCTTTGTAGTCCAGTTCACTAACCACTGAGCTATCGCGGCTTCCTCATTTTGTGTGTGATGTGATAAATTGAAACCACTTTCCGTAAAAAATTAATATTAAGAATTAGGGGAATGTATCAGGCTCAGACTTAAAAGCAAGAGCAGAGAGTTGAAAAGTTAAAAACTTGGGCACAACAACAAAAACCCAGACAGAAGATGCGTCACGGAAATAATAAAAAAAATAGAATAGCCAAAATAGCATTCCAGAAAATGAAAAACATCCTGTGCAACAAGTCTATATCAGTAGAAGTGAGAAAGAGAGTTCATCTGGGCTATATAGAGCCAGTTCTCGCATATAGAAGAGAATCGTGGACAGTAAACAAACAAATGAAAAGACAATTAGATGCTACAGAGATGGGATTTCTCAGAAGAATGCTGAAAGTTCCCTGGACTGCTAAAAAGACCAATGAGGACATTTTTCGAAGGACCAACACACAAATGGAGCTCCTAATAAACATCAGAAAGAAACAATCAACATTTTTCAGGCACATTATGAGAAGAGTAAAGTTGGAATAATTGGTAACAACTGGCAAAATACAGGGAAAGAGAGATCGCGGACGACAAAGAGAGAAAAAACTATATAGTCTGGTGTCATGGCATGGAAAACTGTCAACAACAGAATAGAAACGATTGGGTTATTGAGTTATTTGCGGGTCATCATAATTGCACCCCGAGCATGTCCGTAGGTGCTCAGATCCCCTCCTTGGCAAGTCCCGCAGAGTCCAGCGAGTGACGACTCCAGTTCTGTGTTGGTTGATGAGTCTTCTAACACGCCCACTAAGTTTCTCGTTTCTGGCTGTACCCATCTTAACTCCCATCTTTTTCATGCGAAACGATATGATCGCCTACACAGCTGGTAGGCACATGAAGAATACTAAGTTCAGAACTACGCCAACCGGTATGGCACATGATAATGACTAGGCTCAGAACTACGCCAACCGGTATGGCACATGATGATGACTAAGCTCAGAACTACGACAACCGGTATGGCACATGATGATGACTAAGCTCGGAACTACGTCAACCGGTATGGCACATGATGATGATTAAGCTTAGAACTACGTCAACCGGTATGGCACATGATGATGACTAAGCTCAGAACTACGCCAACCGGTATGGCACATCATGATGACTAAGCTCAGAACTACGTCAACCGGTATGGCACATGATGATGATTATGCTTAGAACTACGTCAACCGGTATGGCACATGATGATGACTAAGCTCAGAACTACGCCAACCGGTATGGCACATCATGATGACTAAGCTCAGAACTACACCAAACGGTATGGCACATGATGATGAGTAAGCTCAGAACTACATCAACCGGTATGGCACATGATGATAAATAAGCTTAGAACTACGCCAACCGGTATGGCACATGATGATGACTAAGCTCAGAACTACACCAACCGGTATGGCACATGCTGATAAATAAGCTTAGAACTACGCCAACCGGTATGGCACATGATGATGACTAAGCTCAGAACTACACCAACCGGTATGGCACATGATGATAAATAAGCTTAGAACTACGCCAACCGGTATGGCACATGATGATGACTAAGCTTAGAACTACGCCAACCGGTATGGCACATGCTGATTAATAAGCTCAGAACTACGCCAACCGGAATGGCACATGATAATGAATACGCTCAAAACTACGCCAACCTGTATGGCACAAGATGGTGGCTAGCTCAAAACTACGCCAACCGGTATGGCACATGATGATGACTAAGCTCAGAACTTTTACAACCGGTATGGCACATGGTGATGACTAAGCTCAGAACTACGCCCACCGGTATGTCACATGCTGATAAATAAGCTTAGAACTACGCCAACCGGTATGGCACATGATGATGACTAAGCTCAGAACTACACCAACCGGTATGGCACATGATGATAAATAAGCTTAGAACTACGCCAACCGGTATGGCACATGATGATGACTAAGCTTAGAACTACGCCAACCGGTATGGCACATGCTGATTAATAAGCTCAGAACTACGCCAACCGGAATGGCACATGATAATGAATACGCTCAAAACTACGCCAACCTGTATGGCACAAGATGGTGGCTAGCTCAAAACTACGCCAACCGGTATGGCACATGATGATGACTAAGCTCAGAACTTTTACAACCGGTATGGCACATGGTGATGACTAAGCTCAGAACTACGCCCACCGGTATGTCACATGATGATGACTAAGCTCAGAACTACGCCCACCGGTATGGCACATGATGATGACTAAGCTCAAAACTACGCTAACCGGTATGGCACATGATGATGACTAAGCTCAAAACTACGCTAACCGGTATGGCACATGATGATGACTAAGCTCAGAACTCCGCAAAAAATTTCCAAGATTCGGACTAAACAGCCACTTTGTGACCCCCAAAAAAAAACACCAGTTGTGAATATATAGAGTCTTGGTTAGCTCTGATTCACTAATCCTCATGGCAGCAGCCAAGTAAAGCCACCAGCTGTTATTAACTCAATTTCTGCATATCATAAGTCCCGATTTTTAACTTGAGAGTTATCCCGAAGTTGTTATCACTCAGAAAGGTGTGAGTTGTTTACAGAACTCACGCGTTCCTCGACACAGATGTTTGTTTTCATCTCAAAGTGGCGCTTTAGTTCCGTTCTTGCACGTTTTGCAGCATTTATAAATAACAAGGACCAAGATCTCAGTACCATGATCTCAGTACCATGATCTCAGTACCATGATCTCAGTACCATGATCTCAGTACCATGATCTCAGTACCATGATCTCAGTACCATGATCTCAGTACCAGGAACTCAGTAGAAGCATCTCAGTACCAAGATCTCAGTAGAAGCATATCAGTACCAAGATCTCAGTAGAAGCATATCAGTACCAAGATCTCAGTACCAAGATCTCAGTAGAAGCATCTCAGTAGAAGCATCTCAGTACCAAGATCTCAGTAGAAGCATCTCAGTAGAAGCATCTCAGTACCAAGATCTCAGTACCAAGATCTCAGTAGAAGCATCTCAGTACCAAGATCTCAGTAGAAGCATCTCAGTACCAAGATCTCAGTAGAAGCATCTCAGTAGAAGCATCTCAGTACCAAGATCTCAGTACCAAGATCTCAGTAGAAGCATCTCAGTACCAAGATCTTAGTACCAAGATCTCAGTATCAAGATCTCAGTAGAAGCATCTCAGTACCAAGATCTCAGTAGAAGCATCTCAGTACCAAGATCTCAGTACCAAGATCTCAGTACCAAGATCTCAGTAGAAGCATCTCAGTACCAAGATCTCAGTAGAAGCATCTCAGTACCAAGATCTCAGTAGAAGCATCTCAGTACCAAGATCTCAGTAGAAGCATCTCAGTACCAAGATCTCAGTACCAAGACCTCAGTACCAAGATCTCAGTACCAAGATCTCAGTAGAAGCATCTCAGTACCAAGATCTCAGTACCAAGATCTCAGTACGAAGATCTCAGTACCAAGATCTCAGTACCAAGATCTCAGTAGAAGCATCTCAGTAGAAGCATCTCAGTACCAAGATCTCAGTACCAAGATCTCAGTAGAAGCATCTCAGTACCAAGATCTCAGTACCAAGATCTCAGTACCAAGATCTCAGTAGAAGCATCTCAGTACCAAGATCTCAGTAGAAGCATCTCAGTACCAAGATCTCAGTACCAAGATCTCAGTAGAAGCATCTCAGTAGAAGCATCTCAGTAGAAGCATTTCAGTAGAAGCATCTCAGTAGAAGCATCTCAGTAGAAGCATCTCAGTAGAAGCATCTCAGTAGAAGCATCTCAGTAGAAGCATCTCAGTACCAAGATCTCAGTAGAAGCATCTCAGTACCAAGATCTCAGTACCAGGATCTCAGCACCATGATCTCAGCACCATGATCTCAGTACAGGGAACTCAGTACCAGGATCTCAGTATCAAGATCTCAGTACCAAGATCTCAGTATCAAGATCTCAGTACCAAGATCTCAGTATCAAGATCTCAGCACCAGGATCTCAGTACAAGGATCTCAGTACCAGGATCTCAGTACCAGGATCTCAGCACCAAGATCTCAGTACCAAGATCTCAGTACCAGGATCTCAGTATCAAGATCTCAGCACCAGGATCTCAGTACAAGGATCTCAGTACCAGGATCTCAGTACCAGGATCTCAGCACCAAGATCTCAGTACCAAGATCTCAGTACCAGGATCTCAGTACCAAGATCTCAGCACCAGGATCTCAGTACCAAGATCTCAGTACCAGGATCTCAGTACCAAGATCTCAGTACCATGATCTCAGTACCAAGATCTCAGTACCAGGATCTCAGTACCAGGATCTCAGCACCAGGATCTCAGTACAAGGATCTCACCACCAGGATCTCAGCAACAAGATCTCTGAAGCAAGATCTCAGCAACAAGATCTCAGCAACAAGATCTCATCACTAAGATCTCATCACCAAGATCTCATCACTAAGATCTCAGCAATAAGACTTCATCACCAAGATCTCAGCAACAAGATCTTAACACCACGGTTTCAGCAACAAGATCTCAGCAACAAGATCTCATCAACAAGATCTCATTACCATGATCTCAGCAACAAGATCTCATCACCATGATTTCAGCAACAAGCCCTCATCACCACGGTCTAAACAACAAGATCTCATCACTAAGATCTCAGCAACAAGATCTCATCATTAGGGTCTCAGCAACAAGACCTCATCACCAACACCGCATCACTACAGTCTAAGCAACAAGACCTCATCACCAAGATCTCATCACCAAGATCTCAGCAACAAGACATCATTACCACGGTCTCAGCAACAAGACCTCATCACCACGGTCTAAGCAACAAGATCTCATCACTAAGATCTCAGCAACAAGACCTCATCACCAAGAACTCATCACTACGGTCTCAGCAACAAGACCTCATCACCAAGATCTCATCACCAAGATCTCAGCAACAAGATATCAGCAACAAGATCTCATCACCAAGATCTCAGCAACAAGATATCAGCAACAAGATCTCATCACCAAGATCTCAGCAACAAGATCTCACCACCAAGACCTCATCACCAAGATCTCAGCAACAAGATCTCATCACCAAGATCTCAGCAACAAGATCTCATCACCAAGATCTCAGCAACAAGACCACATCACCAAGATCTCAGCAACAAGATCTCATCACCAAGATCTCAGCAACAAGACCACATCACCAAGATCTCAGCAACAAGATCTCACCACCAAGATCTCAGCAACAAGATCTCAGCAACAAGATCTAATCACCAAGATCTCAGCAACAAGATCTCATCACGAAGATCTCAGCAACAAGACCACATCACCAAGATCTCATCACCAAGATCTCAGCAACAAGACCACATCACCAAGATCTCAGCAACAAGACCACATCACCAAGATCTCAGCAACAAGATCTCATCACCAAGATCTCAGCAACAAGACCACATCACCAAGATCGAAGCAACAAGACCACATCACCAAGATCTCAGCAACAAGATCTCATCACCAAGATCTCAGCAACAAGACCACATCACCAAGATCGAAGCAACAAGACCACATCACCAAGATCTCAGCAACAAGATCTCATCACCAAGATCTCAGCAACAAGATCTCATCAGCAAGATCTCAGCAACAAGACCACATCACCAAGATCTCAGCAACAAGACCACATCACCAAGATCTCAGCAACAAGACCACATCACCAAGATCTCAGCAACAAGACCTCATCACCAAGATCGAAGCAACAAGATCTCATCACCAAGATCTCAGCAACAAGATCTCATCACCAAGATCTCAGCAACAAGACCACATCACCAAGATCTCAGCAACAAGACCACATCACCAAGATCTCAGCAACAAGACCACATCACCAAGATCTCAGCAACAAGATCTCATCACCAAGATCTCAGCAACAAGACCACATCACCAAGATCGAAGCAACAAGACCACATCACCAAGATCTCAGCAACAAGATCTCATCACCAAGATCTCAGCAACAAGACCACATCACCAAGATCGAAGCAACAAGACCACATCACCAAGATCTCAGCAACAAGATCTCATCACCAAGATCTCAGCAACAAGACCACATCACCAAGATCTCAGCAACAAGACCACATCACCAAGATCTCAGCAACAAGACCACATCACCAAGATCTCAGCAACAAGACCACATCACCAAGATCGAAGCAACAAGACCACATCACCAAGATCGAAGCAACAAGATCTCATCACCAAGATCTCAGCAACAAGACCACATCACCAAGATCTCAGCAACAAGACCACATCACCAAGATCTCAGCAACAAGATCTCATCACCAAGATCTCAGCAACAAGACCACATCACCAAGATCTCAGCAACAAGACCACATCACCAAGATCTCAGCAACAAGACCACATCACCAAGATCGAAGCAACAAGACCACATCACCAAGATCGAAGCAACAAGACCACATCACCAAGATCTCAGCAACAAGATCTCATCACCAAGATCTCAGCAACAAGACCACATCACCAAGATCGAAGCAACAATATCTCATCACCATGATCTCAGCAACAAGACCACATCACCAAGATCGAAGCAACAAGATCTCATCACCAAGATCTCAGCAACAAGACCACATCACCAAGATCTCAGCAACAAGATCTCATCACCAAGATCTCAGCAACAAGACCACATCACCAAGATCTCAGCAACAAGACCACATCACCAAGATCTCAGCAACAAGACCACATCACCAAGATCTCAGCAACAAGATCTCATCACCAAGATCTCAGCAACAAGACCACATCACCAAGATCGAAGCAACAAGACCACATCACCAAGATCTCAGCAACAAGATCTCATCACCAAGATCTCAGCAACAAGATCTCATCACCATGATCTCAGCAACAAGACCACATCACCAAGATCGAAGCAACAAGATCTCATCACCAAGATCTCAGCAACAAGACCACATCACCAAGATCTCAGCAACAAGATCTCATCACCAAGATCTCAGCAACAAGACCACATCACCAAGATCGAAGCAACAAGATCTCATCACCAAGATCTCAGCAACAAGACCACATCACCAAGACCTCATCACCATGATCTCAGCAACAAGATCTCATCACCAAGATCACAGGAACAAGATATCAGCAACAAGATCTCATCAACAAGATATCATCAACACAGTCTCAGCAACAAGATCTCAACAACAAGATCTCAGCAACAAGATCTCAGCTTCAAGATCTCATCACAACGGTCTCAGCATCAAGATCTCAGCAACAAGATCTCATCACCGCGGTCTCAGCAACAAGACCTCATCACCAAGATCTCAGCAACAGGACCTCATCACCAAGATCTCAGCAACAAGACCTCATCACCAAGATCTCAGCAACAAGATTTCATCACCAAGATCTCATCACTAAGACCTCATCGCCAAGATCTCATCAACAAGATCTCAGCAACAAGACCTCAATACCAAGATCTCATCACCAAGATCTAATCACTAAACCCTCTTCACCAAGACTTCATCACCAAGATCTCGTGCCCTATGATTGGTGGAGATCTCTTGTGAGTGCCATATGATGGGTGGAGATCTCTTGTGAGTGCCCTATGATGGGTGAAGATCTCTTGTGAGTGCCCTATGATGGGTGAAGATCTCTTGTGAGTGCCCTATTATGGGTGAAGATCACTTGTGAGTGCCCAATGATGGGTGGAGATCTCTTGTGAGTGTTCTATTATGGGAGAAGATCTCTTGTGAGTGTCCTGTAATGGGTGGAGATCTCTTGTGAGTGCCCAATGATGGGTGGATATCTTTTGTCAGTATCCTATGATGGGTGGAGATCTCTTGTGAGTGCCCTATGATGGGTGGAGATCTCTTGTCAGTGCCCTATGATGGGTGGAGATCTCTTGTCAGTATCCTATGATGGGTGGAGATCT
Organism: Megaustenia siamemsis; assembly: GCA_032433765.1. NCBI lineage: Eukaryota > Metazoa > Mollusca > Gastropoda > Stylommatophora > Ariophantidae > Megaustenia > Megaustenia siamemsis. Next base: position 8,434,310 of record JAVIAB010000102.1, read on the forward strand.
CTTGTGAGTGCCCTATGATGGATAGAGATCTCTTGTGAGTGCCCTTTGATGGATGGAGATCTCTTGTCAGTGCCCTATGATAGGTGGAGATCTCTTGTCAGTATCCTATGAAGGGTGGAGATCTCTTGTGAGTACCCTATGATTGGTGGAGATCTCTTGTGGGTGCCCTATAATGGGCGGAGATCTCTTGTTAATGTCCCATGATGGTCGGAGATGTCTTGTGAGTGTCCTATGATGGTCGGAGATCTCTTGTCAGTGTCCTATGATGGGCGGAGATCTCTTGTGAGTGTCCTATGATGGGCGGAGATCTCTTGTGAGTACCCTATGATGGGCGGAGATCTCTTGTGAGTGCCCTATGATGGGCGGAGATCTCCTGTGAGTGTCCTATGATGGGCGGAGATCTCCTGTGAGTGTTTTACTATGGGTGGAGATCTATTGTGAGTGCGATATGCTGGGCGGAGACCTCCTGTGAGTATCCTATGATGGGTGGAGTTCTCTTGTGAGTGCCCTACGATAGGCCCTATGATAGGTGGATATCTCTTGTGAGTGTCCAATGATGGGCGGAGATCTCCTGTGAGTGCCCTATGATGGGCGGAGATCTCTTGTGAGTGTCCTATGATGGGTGGGGATCTCTTGTGAGTGTCCTATGATGGGTGAAGATCTCTTGTGGGTGTCCTACGATAGGCGGAGATCTCTTGTGAATGCCCTATGATGGGCGGAGATCTCTTGTGAGTGCCCTATGATGGGCGGAGATCTCTTAGGAATGCCCTATGATGGGCGGAGATCTCTTGTGAGTGCCCTATGATTGGCGGAGATCTCTTGTCAGTGCCCTATGATGGGCGGAGATCTCTTGTGAGTGCCCTATGATGGGCGGAGATCTCCTGTGAGTGTCCTATGATGGGCGGAGATCTCTTGTGAGTGCCCTATGATGAGCGGAGATCTCTTGTGAGTGCCCTATGATGGGCGGAGATCTCTTAGGAATGCCCTATGATGGGCGGAGATCTCTTGTGAGTGCCCTATGATTGGCGGAGATCTCTTGTCAGTGCCCTATGATAGGCAGAGTTATCTTGTGAGTGCCCTATGATGGGCGGAGATCTCTTGTGGGTGCCCTACGATGGGTGGAGATATTTTGTGAGTGCCCTATGATGGGCGGAGATCTCCTGTGAGCGCCCTATGATGGGCGGAGATCTCTTGTAGGTGAACTATCCTCCGACCGGTGTTCAGAGAATTAAGAAGATTTGATAAAAACGTTCTGAGCCTTATACACTCCCCACATTCTTAAAATTTATATTTTCTGGAAATGGGTCCAATTTGTGACACCAGACACAGAACGTAAACATTTGTAGTTATCTATCTATTGACCTTTCGAGCCGTAACCGGCCCATAGGGCGTAGACCAAGATACACCTTCTCCTATATGAATTTTTGTTCTAGCAGTTTTCTTTTAAAGATATTTTATTAAATCTCGCCATCTGTCTCTGTTCTGTGCAAACAGTTCTATCTCATTGAGGGAGCCGATTCCTGCTGCTCTTGCCTCTCTCATCAATGTTCTTCTCAGTGTCTCCCTGGGTCTTCCTCTTTTTCTTTTACCTGTTGTTTCCCATATGAGGGCTTGCTTTGCTATTCGATTATTATCTCTTCTCATCACATGTCCAACGTATGACCATCGTCTTTTCTTTATTACTGAAGATATTAGTGGTTGATTGGCGATTTCTCTAATTTCCTCGTTTGTTTTGAATTCGTTCCATTCTATACCAAGTATTTTCCTTAGACATTTATTTTCGAATGCGTTCAACTTTGTTTCTATATCTCTTGTTGTTTTCCAGCTTTCACACGCATACGTAAGGGTTGATAGTACATTTGATTTGAATAGCCTAAGTTTTGTGTTTGTGCTAATGAGTTTTGATTTCCACAACTTTTCAAGGCTTCTGAAAGACACCTTTGTAGTTAAAGTAAATATTTATTTATGAATGATATTTTAGCTGTTAATGTTTGTAACCAACAACAAAATTAGAGAAATGACAAATCTGAGAGTTTTTTTTCAATACAATATTAAAATGTCAATCAAAAAAGTTTTTTTTTAATTTTATCTTAAGACACAGCATGTAATGTTGAGTTATTGTGTTATTAATTTATTGAGTTATTAAGTTATTGACTTATTAACTTATTGAGTTATTAAGTTATTAAGCTATTAAGTTATTACGTTATTGAATTTTTGAGTTATTAAGTTATTAAGTTATTAAGGTATTGAATTATTGAGTTATTGAGTTATTGAGTTATTAAGTTATTAATTTATTGAGCTATTGACTTATTCAGTTATTAAATTTTTGAATTATTACGTTATTGAACTACTGAATTATTGTGTCATTTAGTTATTGAACTACTGAGTTATTGAATTATTGAGTTATCAAGTTATTGAACTACTGAGTTATTGAATTATTGAGTTATTAAGTTATTGAACTACTGAGTTAATGAATTATTGAGTTATCAAGTTATTGAACTACTGAGTTATTGAGTTATTGAGGTATTAGGTTATTGAACTATTGAGTTATTGAACTACTAAGTTATTGAATTATTGAATTATTACGTTATTGGGTTATTTGCGGGTCAGCATCTTTGAACTCCCAACATGTCCCTAGGTGCTCAGATCCCCTCCTCAGTAAGTCCCGCAGTGTCCAGCAACTGACGACTCCAGTTCTGTGTTGGTTGATAAGTCTTCTTATACGGCCACTAAGTTTCTCGTTTCTGGCTTTCCACTTCCGGTGTTTCACAAGATGGCGGTGTTATTGTTGCCGGTTGGCTGTTGGATCGTATTTTTTTCATTGTGTGTTCTTTATCAGTGAGATTTATGGGACGGATTGTGACAAGATGGTGGTATTCTTTTCGCCGGTCTGGCTGAAAGTGTAGTTTTCGTGTTCTGTGATTCAGAATGAGGATTTTCCGTCAAAATATATCGAGCTCAAGGTGTATGCACCTGCTGAAGAGCTGTACTATTGCGGTTAGTAAATCTTTAACTTGGAGATGGGCTTTGGACCGCGCGACCCAGTGAGTGTATGTGGGTCTAGATCATCTTTAGCAGATTGCCGACGACTTGTGATTGTTTCTTCTAATCACTTTCTATGTATAACAGAAGAAAAATTTATTTTATCTTCATTGAAAGACACGCATTACAGTCATTTAAATAGATAGCTTGCGGGCAGGAAATAGAACCTTAAGACACTCCAACCAGCGTGAAGTTTTCAGCTTTTGAGCAGAGGCCGTTGTGTGTAGAGTGACGCCAGCCATTTATAGCTCCTACGCTGATAAAAGACGTGAGATGGAGAATGGCTCAGGCAAAAGCAGCTTTCCAAAAAAATGAGGAAGATACTGCGCAATCCATTTTTGGCAATGTAAACATGAAAACGAGTTCTTAAATCTTATGTAGAGCCAGTCTTCACATATGGATGTGAATTATGGGTAATAGGACTTATAGACAAGAAAATCACTGGAGGTTGTAGAAATGTGGTTTTACAGAAGAATGTTGAGAATACCATGGACAGCTAAGAAGTGTAGTGAAAACGTTCTGAAAGAGACCAAAGCAAAAAGAGAGCTAATTTCCAATATTAGGAAGAAACAATCATCATTTTTTGGCCATGTAATGAGAAGGGAACAGCTGGAATATATTGTAACAACTGGGAAAATTGAGGGACGAAGATATAGAGGAAAGCAAAGAGAAAAGATAAAACTGGTGCTTAAGAGAATGGCTTGGCAGAAGGTCAACAACAGAAATGATAAATAACTGTCGGGATCTAAAGTTGTTGAGTGACATGACCTACGCCAGCAGGCATGGTACTTGATGATGATGAGGATGATGATGATAACGACAACGTCACGCTAATTGGTGGGGTGGGAGGGGGGAGGTTCCACTTTGATTTCCTGCCCGTGTGCTATCTATATTTTAGCTGTGAATGAATAAACCAACTAGATTACTAAAGTATCTATGTTAAACAACTGTGTCCAGGAAGAAATTGCACAGATTAGTCCAGGACACACACGGCAGTGTTCTGGAAGCTATCAATCCGTGTCAGAAGATGGGTCACAGACAACGTTCACACCGATGACAGATATTGAAGCCTGTTTGTACTAAAAGCCCTCGCTACAGCCTAGGTTACATCGAAAAGATAAAAGCCAGGCACAAGAAACTGGGAAATCCGGTAACTAAATTTAGCTTTTGAAGAACAACAAACGGAAGTGATATGTTTGTAATTAGACGGTGCTTTTGAAGCGGCAGCACTTGTGGCAAAGTAAACAATCTCTTTAGAAAATTCAATTTATTTCAAGGGTTCTCGTGTTGCAGGTCTAGTAGACCCAGATTGACTTTGAGTTGATGCTGGCAGCTGGAAGGTATGTAAACAGAAATCGGATAGAAAAATTCCACTGAGGAATGAACAAGTTACGTTTGTGATGTTTGGCGTCATCTCCTTTCTTCTGCGTCTTTTGTCTTATGATTTTTAAGTCATCTCTTCCTCGAGTGTTCTTCTACTTCCTTTCAGCTCCCTGTGGAGTAGAGGTCTTCAACAAACACTTTCAGCTACCTATGGAGTAGAGGTCTTCAACAAACACTTTCAGCTCCCTGTGGAGCATAGGTCTTCAACAAACACTTTCAGCTCTCTGTGGAGCATAGGTCTTCAACAAACTCTTTCAGCTCCCTGTGGAGCATAGGTCTTCAACAAACACTTTCAGCTCCCTGTGGAGCATAGGTCTTCAACAAAGACTTTCAGCTCCCTGTGGAGCATAGGTCTTCAACAAAGACTTTCAGCTCCCTGTGGAGCATAGGTCTTCAACAAACACTTTCAGCTCCCTGTGGAGCATAGGTCTTCAACAAACACTTTCAGCTCCCTGTGGAACATAGGTCTTAATCAAACACTTTCGGCTCCCTGTGGAGCATAGGTCTTCAACAAACACTTTCAGCTCCCTGTGGAGCATAGGTCTTCAACAAAGACTTTCAGCTCCCTGTGGAGCATAGGTCTTCAACAAACACTTTTGGCTGCCTGTGGAGCATAGGTCTTCAACAAACACTTTCAGCTCCCTGTGGAGCATAGGTCTTAATCAAACACTTTCGGCTCCCTGTGGAGCATAGGTCTTCAACAAACACTTTCGGCTCCCTGTGGAGCATAGGTCTTCAACAAACACTTTCAGCTCCCTGTGGAGCATAGGTCTTCAAAAAACACTTTCAGCTTCCTGTGGAGTATAGGTCTTCAACAAACACTTCCAGCTCCCTGTGGAGAATTTGTCTTCAACAAACACTTTCAGCACCCTGTGGAGCATAGGTCTTCAACAAACAATTTCGGCTCCCTGTGAAGCATAGGTCTTCAACAAACACTTTCGGCTCCCTGTGGAGCATAGGTCTTCAACAAACACTTTCAGCTCCCTGTGGAGCATAGGTCTTCAAAAAACACTTTCAGCTTCCTGTGGAGTATAGGTCTTCAACAAACACTTCCAGCTCCCTGTGGAGCATTTGTCTTCAACAAACACTTTCAGCACCCTGTGGAGCATAGGTCTTCAACAAACACTTTCGGCTCCCTGTGAAGCATAGGTCTTCAACAAACACTTTCGGCTCCCTGTGGAGCATAGGTCTTCAACAAACATTTTGAGCTCCCTGTGGAACATAGGTCTTCAATAAACACTTTCAGCTCCTTGTGGAGCATAGGTCTTCGACAAACACTTTCAGCTCCCTGTGGAGCATAGGTCTTCAACAAAAAACTTTCCAAGTTGCTCTGTTTCTTGCTATTCTGTTAAGATCATTCCATGTCTTTTCCATCATCTTCATCTCTGCTTCTATCTGTCTTCTCGGAGAATATTTTGGTCTTCCTCTTTGTCTTTTTTTCCTTGGGGATTCCAAAACAGGACCAGTTTTGTAATACTCTCAGTTGGTTTCTACAGTGTGTTTCCAATCTAGCGCCATCGTCTTTGCTCGTATCTCTTTATCCACTGGTATTTGACTGGTATTTTTCCATAATTCTACATTAGTGATTTTGTCCTGCCATTTCCATCCTTTTATTCTGAGCAAGCATCCTTTAATGAAGGTCTGTATATTAGCAAATGTCATTTTTATTGTTCTCCATGTTTCACAGCCATATAATAGTATATTTTAGAGTTGAAATTTGTTTAAAATATTTAATATATTGTTTTTAGGATTTCCACATTTTTCTGAATGCAACGAAGGCTCATTAACATCGACAGCTCAAACAAACTCAACAAACATGAGCAGACCAAGGTATTCAGAGTCAGAACAGATCTTTGTGGCTTCAGTTCACCGACACAAGATAGGACTCAGTGATGTTGCATCACGTGACTGCGGAGCATCCAGACAGACTCCAGAGCATAGACTACAGGACTGCAGCACTCTCAACACCACAAGAACACAAGTATGGCCCACAGAAACAACCCTATATGACAAGCTATGGGGAACCGGTGATGACCTCAAACGCACCGTCTTCGTTTGTGACCCAAGCTGGTCTAAATGTCTGAATGCACAGCAGTAGCTGATCGCTGAAGGAGAAAGAGAATAAAAAGGAGGAGGAAGAGAGGGGGGGGGAGGAAAGGAGAAGGAGAAGTAGGTGGAGGTGGAGGGGAGGACGAGTAACAGAAGAAGGATAAGGAGGTGACGGAAAAGGAGGAGGAAAAGAAGAAGAAGGCGGAGGAGGAGGAGGAGGAAAAAAATAAGGAGGTGGAAGAGGAGGAGGAAAAGAATAAGGAGATGGAAGAGGAGGAGGAAAAGAATATGGAGATGGAAGAGGAGGAGGAAAAGAATATGGAGGTGGAAGAGGAGGAGAAAAAAATAAGGAGGTGGAAGAGGAGGAGGAAAAGAATAAGGAGGTGGAAGAGGAGGAGGAAAAGAATAAGGAGATGGAAGAGGAGGAGGAAAAGAATATGGAGGTGGAAGAGGAGGAGAAAAAAATAAGGAGGTGGAAGAGGAGGAGGAAAAGAATAAGGAGGTGGAAGAGGAGGAGGAAAAGAATAAGGAGATGGAAGAGGAGGAGGAAAGGAATATGGAGGTGGAAGAGGAGGAGAAAAAAATAAGGAGGTGGAAGAGGAGGAGGAAAAGAATAAGGAGGTGGAAGAGGAGGAGGAAAAGAATAAGGAGATGGAAGAGGAGGAGGAAAAGAATAAGGAGATGGAAGAGGAGGAGGAAAAAAATAAGGAGATGGAAGAGGAGGAGGAAAAGAATAAGGAGATGGAAGAGGAGGAGAAAAAAATAAGGAGGTGGAAGAGGAGGAGGAAAAGAATAAGGAGATGGAAGAGGAGGAGGAAAAGAATATGGAGGTGGAAGAGGAGGAGAAAAAAATAAGGAGGTGGAAGAGGAGGAGGAAAAGAATAAGGAGGTGGAAGAGGAGGAGGAAAAGAATAAGGAGGTGGAAGAGGAGGAGTAAAAGAATAAGGAGGTGGAAGAGGAGGAGGAAATGAATAAAGAGGTGGAGGAGATTAAGGAGGGGTAAAAGTAGAAGAAGGAAGATGAAAAGAAGAAGGGGGAGGAGGAAAAGGAGGAGGAGGAAAATAAGATGCAGAAAACCACATACTTATTTCATAAAGTTGTCGGTTAAGACATGCTATGTGCATGCCCCATATACCTCACATATAGATTTCATGAAGGTCTAGGTCTAATCAATCTTTCACACAATCCGCACATTTATTGTCATAAAGCTAACGGTTTATCTAACTCAAATAGCTTCAGTTGATCCAGTCAACAGGGTCACCGTTTATCTCAGGTTTATGTTCTGGAGCCACATCGATTTATATTCAATCATCATCATCTAGTGCCTTCTCCGCAACGAAGGTTGGCTACCATAGAGCACCATTCCGCTCTGTCTCTTGCTTTGATGGTGCAGGTTGTCATAGGCTGGTTTGTCCATCTTTTGATGTTACTCGTCCATGTTAGTCTTGGTCTGCCTCTGCCTCTTTTACCTTGTATTTTCCCTTCCAATATTACTTGTATTAGGCTGTTGTGTCTTTTAAGATGCCCCAAAAATCTCATTTGTCTTGCTCTAATTGTGTTTTGTATTTCTCTTTTCATTTTTAGCTGTTTTAAAACTTCATCATTTGTTTTCTTTTAATTCCATCCAATTCTACCTATTCTTCTATAAATCCACATTTCAAAGGTTTCAATTCCCTGTTCTGTTTTCTTGTCTAATCTCCATGTTTCTGCACCATACAGTAATATTGAGAAGACATAACATTTTGCTATTCTTAGTTTTAGCCCTGGTGTTATTTGTTTTGATGCTATTATGTTCTTCATGACATTAAAATTACTTTTTGCCATTTCTACTCTCTTGTTTATTTCAGTTGTACATTTTCCATCACTGGTTATAGTATGTCCAAGGTAGTTCATGAATAATGTATTAGTAGCAATCTTTCTTCTATGACCAGCGGCACATTTTATAGACAATGTGGGTGGTAGACATAGAGAAATAGAGACCAGAGGGCAGAAAGCGAACATTATAACTACCAAGTGACTCCACTCTTGAAACATCCAAGTGTTTCAATGACAGCTAAGAGACAAATGATAAATAACATCTTCACACTCACATTATGCTACAAATGTCAAATATGACCATTAAACAAAGCTCAAAATGAGAAAAATACGACATCCGAAATGAGGTGCTTGAGGGGAGAGCTGTGTGGGTGGAGTCGTGTGGATTGAGCTATGTGGGTAGAGTGTGTGCGTGGAAGAAGGAGGAGAGGAAAAAAGAAGAAGAAGGAGGACGAGGTGAAGGAGGAAAAGAGGAACAGTAAGGAGGTGGGGAAGGAAGGATGCAGGATAAAATGAGCATACTTGATGAGAGATCACAACAGCTGGAACTGAAAATAAATAGAAATAAGACCAAAATAATGACAATTAATGCAGTTGGCAATAACCAAATAATAATAGGAGAAATACCTCTGCTAGACGTACAATTTTACATATATCTGGGCAGTAATATAGATAAAGAGGGAGGAACAGAAAATTATACCAAAATAAGGATATCAAAAGCAAGAAGAGCATTTGTTGCACTGGGAAACATGAAAGTCCAAAGAAATTAGGTTAAATACAAAAATTAAAATTGTCAACTCCAGTGTTAAGTCAGTATTGTTATATGGCTGTGAAACATGGAGAACAACAAAAATGACAATCATGAAGATACAGACCTTAAATAATAGATGCTTACGCAGAATAAAAGGATGGAAATGGCAGGACAAAATCACTAACATAGAATTATGGAAATGTACCAGTCAAACACCAGTGGATTAAGTGGACTGAGCTGTATCCACTCCTGGAACACGTGACCTTTATTGTGCAACCTTATAAACTGTAGCCTGGAGGCGAAGGCGCGCCAGAGCTGGAAGTTGTCAGCAACCCATAGCTGATGGCTTGCGCCAGGATCGGTGAACCAGAACCATCCAGACCCTGCTCCACCTCTCCGTGGTGCCTCTAGTAACAGACTAACTTGTCTAGTCTGGCCAAGCGAGTAGGGATCGAAGAGGGAAGACAACCCGGTACTCAAAAATGTCGTGCTGAAGTCGGATGTGTTGGGCCGAAAGGCGCAAATATCACAGTTATACTGCAAACCACAACACAACGCAGACACGGCCACTTAACGTCCTTTTAAGGGCGGATGATGAAGTGGAATTATATCATCATCATGTGCCATACCGGTTGGCGTAGGCGATCACGTCCTTCCACAATCTTCTATCTACAGTGCATCGTATCAGTTCTGTTGTTGTCTGTTTTCCATGCCATGACACCAAGCTATCCAGTATTTTCTCTCTTTGCCGTCCGCGATCTCTCTTTCCTTTTATTTTGCCAGTTGTAACCAAGTATTCCAGCTTTCATCCTCTCATGATGTGCCCGAAAAATGTTGATTGTTTCTTTCTGATGTTTTTTAGGAGCTCCCTTTTTGTGTTGGCCTCTTTGAGAACTTCCTCATTGGTCTTTTTAGCTGTCCAGGGAACTTTCAACATTCTTCTGAGAAATCCCATTTCTGTGGCCTCCAATCGTCTTTTCATTTCTTTGTGTACTGTCCATGACTCGCTTCCATAGGTCAGAATTGGTTCTATATAGCACCGATGAACTCTCTTTCTCATTTTATTGACATAGATTTGTTGCATAAAATATTTTTTTCACTTTCTGAAATGCTATTTTTGCCTGAGCTATCCTGCTTTTTATTTCTGTGGTGCATCTTCCATCTGATGTTATTATTGTGCCCAAGTATTTGACGCGTTGCACTTGTTTCAGACTTGTCTTGTTTATTTTTATGCCGTATCATGGTGATAATTGTTTCTTCGATATGACCATTCAACGAAACACTAAAAAGAACAATCAATATAGAGAGCTTAGGTATAGGCTTAAGAAAAAAACACGACGTACAAGACCTTGCTGTGAATCTTCAGACATGGGGAGTTGTGATTTGTGTCCTATGTGCTATCTTAAGCAAAAAAAGAACTATTTATCTAGTGTTTACCTTATTAATTGTTAAGCGAAATAGAGTGATATAGGGTGCAATCTATATGCCATTAACAGTACGACGTAAGTAAAAAAAGTAAAGTGCTCCCGTCACGTCAAGTGGCGTATATGTAATATAGTGTTAGTGACCATAAATTTTACAAACCTTCGGCACATGATTTTTGGGGTAATGTGGTCGGTATTACGCCCGTGCCGCTTTACTTTCCCAGAAAAAAATCCGGTACCCATTAAAGGCTGGGTGAACCTGGAAGCTATCGGTTGGGATCGAACCCTACCTCTTGTCCTTTGTGGTCCAGTTCACAAACCACTGAGTTAACGCGGTTCCCTAACAGTACGACGTGGGGATGAAGGTTGTCTTGTGGCTAGTAATAATTTGTTATATTCATGATAACAATTTTAAATGCAAAGTAATGACAAAGTAAAGTAAAGGTTCCCTTCACGCCTTGCTAGTCGTATGGGGAATATGGTGTTAGTGACCATATTTTTCTATGACCCTGGCACATTTTTGGGTGATTGGTTATTGGCTATTGGTTATGGAAGGCCCCGGTATCACCGCAAACGAATTAAAATCCATAATTGCTCAACCGCCCGTGCCAGTGGTATCATCCGAATTACTAACTCATCTCCCAAACAAAGAAAGGTAACTGTAGTCCACATCGTAGCAGTCTCAGCACACGCCAAAAGACATAAGGCGAAACCGCGCAGAAAGTGAACACAGCCAACTGTTCCCTGTCATACGATATCATCATTCATCGTAAACAAGCGGGATATCGAAACAGGATAAAAACGGATGAGACACACAGCTCACGGTGTGCATATTTTTGGGTGATATGGTCGGTATCACGCCAGGCCGACTTTAATTCCCAGAAAAATCTCTGGTACCCATTTTCAGAGGCTGGGTGAACCCGGGGCCCTGTCAGTCCGAAAAAAATCCGTCACAGCTGGGGATGGAACCCGAACCATTCTGGTCAGGAAGCGAGCACATGATAAAGTACGGGACTTGAATCGGCGTCTTAGCACGCGAGTTATCACCCATATATGCTCGGCATCCAATCCATAAGTGTTCGGAGACTTCTGGACAGTGTCGCTTCAAGCATCTAAATTCACGATGCGAGGTGGCACTCTTCACCTTCCCAGAGTAATACTCTGGTACCCATTTCTGCTAGCGGCTGGGGCGACCACGACGGTATTTTAACCCCAACCAGAATTACAATTCACACTTCTTCCAGGATAAATCGAACATTGTCCTAAACATGTTTTTAAATCCCTAAATGTATTACTACTCTTAACACGTGACCTTTCTTTTCCAGTCTCATTGGCTGAGGTCCTTATTGTACATATTTCACGATTAGAAGACTCCGGTTTTGATTTCATGAAATGGCGGATTTCTTTCCGGACTGACACAGCTCCGGGGTTAACCAGGCCAATAAAAATGAGTAACAGAGATTCGTACTGGAAAATAAAATGGGCCTGCTGTGATGCCTACCATATCACACAAAAATATCCCGTTTTGTCATAGAAAAATATAGTCACTGGAACAACATTGGCATTGCGAGGCCGGGCAGGGAACCTGTAATTTTTATTTCACTTTTCATAGAAAACCCACAATTGTCAACAAAATGGAGTTTATGCAGCTATTATAGGTTTAGGAAAAAAATATCCCTTCCATAGACAGATGGATTCGTCATCATCGAGTTCCATGTCCATCTAGCAACGTTACATTCACCACAGCCCGACTGAAAGAATCTCTGTCTCTAGCCAAATCTTCCACAGATCGTTACATTCACTACAGCCCGACTGAAAGAATCTCTGTCTCTAGCCAGATCTCACACAGAATGTTGCATTCACTACAGCTCGTCTGAAAGAATCTCTGTCTCTAGCCAGATCTCACACAGAATGTTGCATTCACTACAGCTCGTCTGAAAGAATCTCTGTCTCTAGCCAGATCTCACACAGAATGTTGCATTCACTACAGCCCGACTGAAAGAATCTCTGTCTCTAGCCAGATCTCACACAGAATGTTGCATTCACTACAGCCCGACTGAAAGAATCTCTGTCTCTAGCCAGATCTCACACAGAATGTTGCATTCACTACAGCCCGACTGAAAGAATCTCTGTCTCTAGCCAGATCTCACACAGAATGTTGCATTCACTACAGCCCGACTGAAAGAATCTCTGTCTCTAGCCAGATCTCACACAGAATGTTGCATTCACTACAGCCCGACTGAAAGA
>JAVIAB010000102.1:8452020-8494520 GCA_032433765.1 Megaustenia siamemsis
ACCACATCTCATATAAAAGCTAAACACTACCACGCCTCATATAAAAGCTAAACACTACAACGCCTCTAAGAAAAGTTAAACACTATCACGCTTCATATGAAAGTTAAACACTATCACGCTTCATATAAAAGCTAAACACTACCACGCCTCATATAAAAGCTAAACACTACCACGCCTCGAAGAAAAGTTAAACCATACCACGCCTCACATAAAATTTAAACACTACCACGCCTCATATAAAAGTTAAACACTACCACGCCTCATATAAAAGTTAAACACTACCACGCTTCGTATAAAAGTTAAACACTACCACGCCTCATATAAAAGTTAAACACTACCACCCTTCGTATAAAAGTTAAACACTACCACGTCAAGTGAAGAAACCACCCAAATCACAAGTACAGATATAATCTCGTCATGCATCAAGTGAAGAAACCACCCACATCACAAGTAAAGATATAATCTCGTCACACCTCTAATTAAGAAACCACCCACATCACAAGTAAATATATAATCTCGTCACACCTCACATGAAGAAATCACCCACATCACAAGTAAAGATATAATCTCGTCACACCTCAAGTGAAGAAACCACCCACATCACAAGTAAAGATATAATCTCGTCACGCCTCAAGTGAAGAAACCACCTACATCACAAGTAAAGATATAATCTCGTTACACCTCAAGTGAAAAAACCACCCACATCACAAGTAAAGATATAATCTCGTTACACCTCAAGTGAAGAAACCACCCACATCACAAGTAAAGATATAATCTCATCACACCTCAAGTGAAGAAACCACCCACATCACAAGTAAAGATATAATCTCATCACACCTCAAGTGAAGAAACCACCCACATCACAAGTAAAGATATAATCTCGTCACGCCTCAAGTGAAGAAACCACTCACATCACAAGTAAAGATATAATCTCGTCACACCTCAAGTAAAGAAACCACCCACATCACAAATAAAAAAAAATAATCTCGTCACGCCTCAAGTATAGAAACCACCCACATCACAAGTAAATATATAATCTCGTCACACCTCAAGTGAAGAAACCACCCATATCACAAGTAAAGATATAATCTCGTCACGCCTAAGTGAAGAAACCACCCACATCACAAGTAAAGATATAATTTCGTCACACCTCAAATGAAGAAACCACCCACATCACAAGTAAAGGTATAATCTCGTCACACCTCAAGTGAAGAAACCACCCACACCACAAGTAAAGATATAATCTCGTCACACCTGAAGTGAAGAAACCACCCACATCACAAGTAAAGATATAATCTCGTCACACCTCAAGTGAAAAAACCACCTACCTCACAAGTAAAGATATAATCTCGTCACACCTCAAATGAAAAAACCACCCACATCACAAGCAAAGATATAATCTCGTCACACCTCAAGTGAAGAAACCACCCACATCACAAATAAAGATATAATCTCGTCACACCTCAAGTGAAGAAACCACCCACATGACAAGTAAAGATATAATCTCGTCACACCTCAAATGAAGAAACCATTCACATCACAAGTAAAGATATAATCTCGTCACACCTCAAATGAAGAAACCACCCACATCACAAGTAAAGATATAATCTCGCCACGCCTCAAGTGAAGTGACCATTCACATCACAAGTAAAGATATAATCTCGTCACACCTCAAGTGAAGTAACCATTCACATCACAAGTAAAGATATAATCTCGTCACACCTCAAATGAAGAAACCATTCACATCACAAGTAAAGATATAATCTCGTCACACCTCAAATGAAGAAACCACCCACATCACAAGTAAAGATATAATCTCGCCACGCCTCAAGTGAAGTAACCATTCACATCACAAGTAAAGATATAATCTCGTCACACCTCAAATGAAGAAACCACCCACATCACAAGTTAAAGTATAATCTCGTCACGCCTCAAGTTGTTCAGCTCCGGATCCATACCTGAGCTGACATATGGACGCCAGACCTGGAAATCTACTCAAGCAATAGAAAAGAGATTAATTCCCTTTGAAATGTAACACATCCGAAAACACTAAAACATTAATTAATAACATAATTATATATTCTCTTTGGCATCTTAACAGACGGTTGGTAGCAAGCAATCATGATAAGTCAGTGGTTTGGTAAAAATATTAGTGTTTTATGTTGAATGTTGCTTTGGTGAACAGCTTCTCTCACGGCTGAATCTGCCATTATTGGATATACAGATCCATCCGCAGAACGAACAAGATGTATTCGTCTGTCGTTGTCTTCTATCTCCTGCACCTTTTGTATTCTGAATTTGATTTATAGCACTCCATCGAAAGATGCATCGGTATGTTTTTTTTTTTTACTTTTGTTCTTTCTTCATGTTCTACTATCTGCAGCCAGATTTTCCTAATTTCTTTCACTGATAGAGATTTCCCTCAAGGAAACCCTGCAAACATCCTTATATCTCAGAACTTGTCTGGCCTTTGGTCTCCTTCCGGCCTGAAGTTCGCCATACAATATTTGTTTTGGAGTACGAGTGTTTGCCATTCTTCTGACATGACCCAGCCACCTTAGTCCCCGACTCCTAAGTGTTGCCATGATGTTAGAGAGCTTCGCTAGTTGTAAGACATTAGAGTTGATTGCTGTGTCCTTGATTTTGATGTTCATAATCTTTCGAAGCAACGTACATGAAAGCTGTTTAACCTGTCCTCCTGTCCTGCATAGGTAGTCCAAGTTTCTGATCCGTATAGTAGTGTACTAGCACACAACTTTGGTCAATTTCAATCTTAGTCCTGAGTGTTAATTTGGTGTTGGCCCGTGCCCTATCTTTACTAAAATCTCTGCGGGGCTCTATGTCAATGGGGACTGTTTTCCTGATGTTTTCTACATTCGAGAGGTTGGTGTTATTTAATCCTGGACACATGGTTCTAACGTTCCATGTGCCGAGTATGAGAGATTGTATCTTCCTTCTGCTGTGTCCTAACGTTCCATGTGCCGAGTATGAGAGATGGGGTTTTCCTTGTGCTCTGTGTCTTAACGTTCCATGTGCCGAGTATGAGAGATGGTTTTTCCATCTGCTCTGTATCCTAACGTTCTATGTGCTGAGCATGAGAGATGGTGTTTTCCATCTGCTCTGTATCCTAACGTTCCATGTGCTGAGTTATGAGAGATGGTGTTTCCTATCTGCTCTGTATCCTAACGTTCCATGTGCTGAGTTATGAGAGATGGTGTTTCCTATCTGCTCTGTATTCTAACGTTCCATGTGCTGAGTTATGAGAGATGGTGTTTTCCTTCTGCTCTGTATCCTAACGTTCCATGTGCTGAGTTATGAGAGATGGTGTTTTCCATCTGCTCTGTATCCTAACGTTCCATGTGCTGAGTTATGAGAGATGGTGTTTCCTATCTGCTCTGTATCCTAACGTTCCATGTGCTGAGTTATGAGAGATGGTGTTTTCCATCTGCTTTGTATCCTAACGTTCCATGTGCTGAGTTATGATAGATGGTGTTTTCCTTCTGTTCTGTGCCCTAAATAGGATGAAACTGACATTTCTGTTTGCTTGTTATGCCTGAGCCAATAATATGGATATAGTGCTTTGCTAGTTTTTTGATCTTATATGTTCGATAAATATAAATATGTAGATTGATTCTTAAAACCATGAGAAATGTTGTCTCAGAACTGTCTTCTGTTTTATTGATAAAAAGCTTCCGTACAGAAAGAGTTGATCGCTGGGGAGGAGTGGATACCGATGCTTGCGCCATTGAGGGGCACATTCTCGTGTATTGTCACACTCGATAGGAAATGTAGGGAACAAATCTCAGTCGTGGGCAATGCGGAGGTCAACAGTTTCATCTGGGATAACACCGATGAGAAAGATGCAGTCAATTGTACAGAGGGATTTGTAAGACGACACCAAGGAGTACAAGGACATTTACAGCACGCTCGGCAGACAGAATAGTCAAGGAAGACAGTGGGGCATACGTTATGACCACGAGTAGCATGACGATGGAGGTGATGGCAATGACAAAGGCATTCATCTGGTTAGAGTCACAAGACTACACCAACGTCTGCATACTAAGTGATTCGATGAGCATGATAAGAAAAGTGGAGGCGGGGTATATACGCATGCAATGGTTAGAGTCATTGCAGAAGTCAAAATTACGAAGGGTCACCTTTGTCTACGTCCCTGGACATGCGGGAGTAAGGGGAAATGAAAGAGCGGACAGGTTGGCTAGCTGCGCTGTCGTTGAAGACGGTCAACCAATGGATCGGGCGGACATCATCAATGCCCTCCGAGATGTTGGAAGGACACAGGACTTCGACAACCATGAGTCCACTTCACTCCTTCAGATGAAAGAGATGGGAGTTAAGATGACCACAGCCAGAAATGAGAAACTTAGTGGCCGTGTAAGAAGATTTATCAACCAACACAGAACTGGAGTCGTCAGTCGCTGGACACTGCGGGACTTGCTGAGGAGGGGATCTGAGCAACTATGGACATGTTCGGAGTGCAATGATGATGACCCGTAAATAACTCAATAATTCTATAACTCAATAACTTAATTCCCAACATTGTGCTACCAATGCCAGACCTGGACCCTAGATGCAAGAACAATAAGAAAATAACCTCTACAGAGATGAAATGTGTTAGACGAATGACAGGAAACAGTCTGAGAGATAAGATCAGAAATGAAGAACTGAGAAAAAAACTAGGAACAGCCCCGCCATACAATACATAAGGAAACAACAGATAAAATGATTTGGCCACGTGACAAGGCAGAAAGAACAAAACACAACACAACGAGCCTTCAACAAACGTTGTGAGAACACCAGACTCAAGGGTCGACCACGAAAAAGATGGATCGATGGAATATTAGAAGCACTAGGAAACATAACAGCAGCAGAGGCGAACAGAAGAGCAAAAGACCGCAAACTATATCTCCCCTCGACGCTGAAAGGCAGATGAAGAAGGAAAGAAGAAGAAGGAAAGATGAAGAAGAAAATAACTTAATAACTCAATAAT
The DNA here is from genome assembly GCA_032433765.1 of Megaustenia siamemsis. Classification (NCBI taxonomy): domain Eukaryota; kingdom Metazoa; phylum Mollusca; class Gastropoda; order Stylommatophora; family Ariophantidae; genus Megaustenia; species Megaustenia siamemsis. Next base: position 8,457,029 of record JAVIAB010000102.1, read on the forward strand.
TCAATAACTTTTTTACTCAATAACTTAATTACTCAATAACTCAATAACGCTATAACTCAAAAACTCCAAAACTTAATAACTCAATAACTTAATAAATGCAAACGATGAAGACGAGTCGGGTGAACACATGAGCTGAAAAAATCAAGTTCTACAGGCAACTTTACAGCGTATAAAAGGTCGTTGCTTTGCGTTAGTGTGTTGCCAGAGGCGGTTTCTGCGTCCAAAATATCTTTGGGAACCCGCCCATCTTCCAGTCGGTGCAAGTGTCCCAGGAACATTAGACAATACAGCCTGGGAGAAGTGAACATGCCTGGCACTACAACACGATCCAGAGCTTGTGTTTGTCACTTGATCTCCCCTGCACATCCCAATAACCGCCGCAGGCAGAACTTGTTCAATGCATTCTCTCTTTTATCGTAAACACAGTTGTTTGTCTCTGAGACTTTAGTTTAATTTGTTTATTTGTGTTATTCCAGGTAGACAAAATTCACATGCTTCTATCTATCTATCTATCTATCTATCTATCTATCTATCTATCTATCTATCTATCTATCTATCTATCTATCTATCTATCTATCTATCTATCTATCTATCTATCTATCTATCTATCTATCTATCTATCTATCTATCTATCTATCTATCTATCTATCTATCTATCTATCTATCTATCTATCTATCTATCTATCTATCTATCTATCTATCTATCTATCTATCTATCTATCTATCTATCTATCTATCTATCTATCTATCTATCTATCTATCTATCTATCTATCTATCTATCTATCTATCTATCTATCTATCTATCTATCTATCTATCTATCTATCCATCCATCTATCAATCTATCCATCCATCCATCCATCCATCTATCCATCTATCCATCCATCCATCTATCTGCATATCTCCCTGCCTGCCTGTCTACTACATACCTACCCCACCTACCTACCTATTCACCCATCCATTCGTCCGTCCGGCTGTCCGTTTGTCTGTCTGTCTTCGTGTCGAGACGAAGACAGCACACATAGCATAAATTCTAAACATTCTGTGTCCAACAATCTTTGCTATCGAGTGTCAGACCTTACACAAGACCCGCAGTGTATCTCGCCACACGTCCCTGTTGTGGTCGAGTTGCTAAGTCTCGACGAGGAAGCTGATGTATTTGACTCTCGCCTCGTTGTTCATTTCAGGGTTTCTCTAAGACGGTCACTTTTCCTTGAACCCTCCGGTTACGATTTAGGAGTGGAGAGTTCTGTTTCAATAATAATGGATGTTTCACAATGGCGGCTTGTTAGACCAACGATCAAATGACCATAGCAAGAGAAAGAAAAACAAATCATCCATCTTGGATCAGAAACGGAAACTAAATTCTAACGCGGAGGCGAAGGCGCGCCTCACAGCAGCGGAGCTGGAAGTTGTCGGCGATCCACAGCTGTTGGCTTGCGCCAGGATCGGTGAACCAGAACCATCCAGACCCTCCCCCACCTCTCCGGGGTGCCTCTAGTAACTGACTAACCTGTCTAGTCTGGCCAAGCGAGTAGGGATCGAAGAGGGAAGACAACCCGGTACTTAAAAATGTGCTGAAGTCGGATGTGTTTGGCCGAAAAGAGCAAATAACACACAAATACTAAAAAACCACAACACAGTGCAGACACGCCAAATTAACGTCCTTTTAAGGACGGATGACTAAGAGATGTATTCCTTTAGTAATCGGGCCAACGCCAGCAAGCAAGCAATTCTGTCACATACTCTCAGTGAATAAGGGACGCTGTGTTTTAACTCTTTCCGTAATTTGACTACCATGGAGCGCCATTCTGCTCTGTCTCTTGCTTCGATGATGCAGGTTGTCATAGGCTGATTTGTCCATCTTTTGATATTACTTGTCCATGTTAGTCTTGGTCTGCCTCTGCCTCTTTTACCTTGTATTTTCCCTTCCAATATTACTTTTATTAGACTGTTGTGTCTTTTAACATGCCACAAAAATTTCATTTATCTTGTTCTAATTGTGCTTAGTAGTTCTCTTTTCATTTTCAGTTGTTTTAAAACTTCATCATTTGTTTTCTTTTCTTTCCATCCAATTCTATTCTTCTATAAATCCACATTTCAAAGGTTCCAATTCTCTGTTCTGTTTTCTTGTCTAATCTCCATGTTTCTGCACCATACAGGAATATTGAGAAGATGTAACATTTTGCTATTCTTAATTTTAGCCCTGGTGTTATTTGTTTTGATGCTAGTATATAATAATATCTTATATGTTCGATAAATATACATATGTAGATTGATTCTTCAAACCATGCAAAATATTGTCCCAGAACTGTCTTCTGTTGTATTGATAAAAAGCTTCCGTACAGAAAGAGTTTCAGTTTTAAAACTCCGTACTGTAAGAGTTTAAGTTTAAAAACTTTCCTAGTTAAAAAATGAATATTGCACGCCCCGAAATCCTCAGGTTCGCCATCTCTTTAATCATATTTTATGACAAGCATTATTCTCCTAAAATATCAGTAATAAAATAAGCAAAAAGTAATTAGGAAATCCTTTACAGAACGTTGCTTTTACCGCAGTATTTTATGTCAGTGTAATTGTCTAGGCATTATACGTCAGTGGTTTTCCATTGCCTTCTGACGGTAGTCGCGGTCCTGGGGTGAAGAGAGTACCCCCCATAATTCTCAAGTGAAGAGAGAGCGCCATACGATCCTCAAGTGAAGAGAGAACCTCGACAATTCTCAAGTGAAGAGAGAACCTCGACAATCCTCAAGTGAAGAGAGAACCTCAACAATCCTCAAGTGAACAGAGAACCTCAACAATCCTCAAGTGAAGAGCGAACCTCAACAATCCTCAAGTGAACAGAGAACCTCAACAATCCTCAAGTGAAGAGAGAACCTCAACAATCATCAAGTGAAGAGAGAACCTCAACAATCCTCAAGTGAAGAGAGAACCTCAACAATCATCAAGTGAAGAGAGAACCTCAACAATCCTCAAGTGAAGAGAGAACCTCAACAATCCTCAAGTGAAGAGCGAACCTCAACAATCCTCAAGTGAAGAGAGAACCTCGACAATCCTCAAGTGAAGAACGAACGTGGACAACCCTCAAGTGAAGAGAGAGCCTCAACAATTCTCAAGTGAAGAGAGATTCTCAATAATCCTCAAGTGAAGAGAGAACCTCAACAATTCTCAAGTGAAGAACGAACGCGGACAATCCTCAATTGAAGAGAGAACCTCGACAATTCTCAAGTGAAGAGAGAACCTCAACAATCCTCAAGTGAAGAGCGAACCTCAACAATCCTCAAGTGAAGAGAGAACCTCGACAATCCTCAAGTGAAGAACGAACGCGGACAATCCTCAAGTGAAGAGAGAACCTCAACAATTCTCAGGTGAAGAGAGAACCTCAACAATCCTCAAGTGAAGAGAGAATCTCAACAATCCTCAAGTGAAGAACGAACGCGGACAATCCTCAAGTGAAGAGAGAACCTCAACAATCCTCAAGTGAAGAGCGAACCTCAACAATCCTCAAGTTAAGAGAGAACCTCGACAATCCTCAAGTGAAGAGAGATCCCAAAAAATCCTCAAGTGAAGAGAGAAAAACGACAGTCCTCAAGTGAAGAGAGGACCTCGACAACCGAGTGGTGAGAGAAAAACGGCAATCCTCAAGTGGTGAGAGAACCCCGACAATCCTCACGTGAAGAACACACACTGCGGAAGCCAACTGAGAGTATTACATAACATGTCCTTTTTTGGAATCCCCAAGGGAAAAGACAAAGAGGAAGACCAAGGAATTTTTGGAGAAGACAGATAGAAGCAGAGATGAAGATGATGTGAAAGACTTGAAATGATCTTAAAATAATGAACCAGAACGACTTAGAAAGTGTTTGTTGAAGACCTATGCTCCACAGGGAGCTGAAAGTTAGAAGAAGAATTTAATAGTCATTTTCTTTTTTTTTTTTTTTTTTTTTTTTTGGTTTGCGTTCGACAGCTTTCACCTCTGGCAGAAGATCACCTAGAGACTAGGAACTGAATTTTGACTGTTAATAAATACGTTGATCCCTGGTAGCCGTGTACACAGGGGTTCCTCGCCGCACAGACAGATAAATCCGTCCACGGAGGTACTCACATTTTTTTTTTTTTCCGTTGATGAATAATTGTCGTTTCAAGCCGGGCCTCGCTGCTGAGACCAGGGGTGGTTGCCGCAGACAGAAATCATAGATAAAAGTCTCAACTGGTGCAGCCGGGACTTGAACTCACAACCTCTCTGTCTCGAGACTGGCGACTTGCCTCGAGACTAATCAGTCCCCCAGTCATTGTCATGAAAGGTGTCTTCCATAAAAGAATAAGAAACAAGAATTGGAGAAGGAGGCGAAGGAAAGAAGGAGAAGTAGGAAAGTATTCTCAACATTCTTTTGTAAAACCACATTTCTACAGTCTTCATTGATATTTTTGTCTATTGTCCTATTGTCCATGATTCACACCCAAATGTTAAGACTGGTTCTACATATTATTTAAGAACTCTTTTTCTTGTTTCTATTGTCACAAATGGATTGTACAGTATCTTACTCATTTTTTGGAAATCTGTTTTTTTTTTTTCATGAGCCATTCTGCATCTCAGCTATGTGGTATATCTGCTATCTGTGGTTAACATTGTTCCTAGGATATTTAAATTCATTTCCCTGCCATAATATTGTTCCACTAATATCATCAGTAATAAAGAAAAGACGATGGTCATACGTTGGACATGTGATGAGAAGAGATAATAACCGAATAGCAAAGCAAGCCCTCATATGGGAAACAACAGGTAAAAGAAAAAAGAGGAAGACCCAGGGAGACACTGAGAAGAACATTGATGAGAGAGACAAGAGCTGCAGGAATCGGCTCCCTCAATGAGATAGAACTGCTTGCACAGAACAGAGACAGATGGTGAGATTTGATAAAATATCTTTAAAAGAAAACTGCTAGAACAAAAAAAAAAAAAAAAAAAATATTCATATAGGAGGATGTGTATCTTGGTCTACGCCCTATGGGCCGGTTACGGCTCAAAGGTCAATAGATAGATAGAATATTGTTCCACTTGTCCACTTGATGCAGAATAGCTCAGGTAAAAGCAGCTTTTCAAAAAATGAGGACGATACTATGCAATCCACTTGTGACAATCATCGTGTGTCATACCGGTTGGCGTAGGCGATCATATCCCTCCACAATCTTCTATCTACAGTGCATCGTATCAGTTCTGTTGTTGACTGCTTTCCATGCCATGACACCAAGCTATCCAGTATTTTCTCTCCTTGTCGTCCGCGATCTCTCTTTCCTTTTATTTTGCCAATTGTAACCAAGTATTCCAACTTTCCTCTTCTCATGATGTGCACGAAAAATGTTGATTGCTTCTTTCCGATGTTTTTTTTAAGAGCTCCCTTTTTGTGTTGGCCTCTTTGAGAACTTCCTCGTAGATCAGTTTAGCTGTCCAGGGAACGTTCAACATTCTTCTAAGAAATCCCATCTCTGTGGCCTCTAGTCGTCTTTTCATTTGATTGTCTACTGTCCATGATTCGTTTCCATAGGTCAGAATTGGTTCTATATATATCACCGATGAACTCTCTTTCTCATTTCTATTGACATAGATTTGTTGCATAAGATATTTTTCATTTTCTGAAATGCTATTTTGGTCTGAGCTATTTTACTTTTTATTTCTGTGGTGCGTCTCCCATCTGATGTTATTATTGTGCCCAAGTGTTTGACGCGTTACACTTGTTTCAAATTTGTCCTGTTTATTTTTATGCTGCATGCTGGTGATGATTGTTTCTTCGATATGACCATTACTTCTGTTTTCTTACTATTCAGACTGAGACCATTCTTAATGCTTTCTTTTACTATTATGTCTATCATTTCTTGCAGTTCATTCTTTGTCTCTGCTATTAAGACTGTGTCATCCGCATATCGTAAATTTTTGTGACAAATGAAACAAGAAAAAGAGTTCTTAAAAAAATGGAGGCGGTTGAAGTATTGTATAAAAGAATGTTGAGAATACCATGGACAGCTGAGAAGAGTAATGAAAACGCTCTGAAAGAGGCCAAAGCAAAATGAGAGCTAATTTCCAATATTAGGAAGAAACAATCATCATTTTGTGGCCATGTAATGAGAAGGTAACGGGGGATTGGTTAATCTCGAAGCAAAGCGTCGGTCTCGAGACAGAGAGGTTGTGAGTTCAAATTCTGGTTGCACCAGTGGGATTTTTATTTGTGATTTCTCTCTGCGGTAACCCCCTCTGGTCTTAGCAGCGAGGCCGGGCTTGAAACGCCAATTACTCATCGACGGAAAAATATTAGTACCTCTGAAGACGGAGTTATCTGCCTGTGCGGCGAGGGACCGCTGTGCACACGGCTACCAGGGAAATACTGATTAACACGCAAAATTCAGTTTCTTGTCTCTAGGGACTTCGCCAAAGGTGAAAATTGGCGAACACAAAGGGAAAAGCTGGAATATATTCTGATCACTTGGAAAATTGAGGGACGAAGAGATAGAGGGAAGAAAAGAGAAAAGATACCAGACAGCTTAAGAGAAATGCTTGGCAGAAGGTGAACAACAGAAGAGATAAATAACTGTCAAGAAAGAAAATTGTGGAGAGACATGATCACCTACGCCAACAGGTATGGTATTTGACTATGCTAACCATGATGATGATGATAATGACTATCAAAATGTTGTAATATATCAAAATCATCATGTGCCATACCGGTTGGCGTTGGCGATCATGTCCTTCCACAATCTTCTATCCACAGTGCATCGTATCAGTTCTGTTGTTGACTGTTTGCCATGCCATGACACCAAGCTATCTAGTATTTTCTCTCTTTGTCGTCCGCGATCTCTCTTTCCATGTGATTTGCTAGTTGTAATCAAGTATTCCAAATTTCCTCTTCTCATGATGTGTCCGAAAAATGTTGATTGCTTCTTTCTGGTGTTTTTTTAAGAGCTCCTTTTTTTGTGTTGGCCTCTTTGAGAACTTCCTCATTGGTCTTTTTATCTGTCCAGGGAACTTTCAACATTCTTCAGAGAAATCCCATCTCTGTGGCCTCTAATCGTCTTTTCATTTGTTTGTCTACTGTCCATGATTCGCTTCCATAGGTCACACTTGGTTCTATATAGCACCGATGAACTCTCTTTCTCACTTCTATTGACATATATTTGTTGCATAAGACATTTTTCATTTTCTGAAATGCTATTTTGGCCTGAGCTATTCTGCTTTTTATTTCTGTGGTACATCTCCCATCTGATATTATTATTGTGCCCAAGTATTTGACACGTTGCACTTGTTTCAGATTTATCCTGTTTATTTGTATGCTGCATGATGGTGATGATTGTTTCTTCGATATGACCATTACTTCTGTTTTCTCACTATTCAGACTGAGACCTTTCTTGTTGCTTTCTTTTACTATTATGTCTATCATTTCTTGTAATATAACTAAAGTAACAAAACGGCGTGACAACGGCAGAGCTATATATACTGTGCAAACAAAACAAAAAAGAGGAAGAAAACCGAAATAGACATAGTAATAAGTAAATCGTGCAACCAAAGAACTACTAATAACCTTTATCACTTTATCTCAAATAATAACAATTATAAAAAGTAAAAGTAAATAGCCCCCGTCACGCCAAGTGGCGTATAGGGAATATGGTGTTAGTGACCCGTCACGCCAAGTGGCGTATAGGGAATATGGTGTTGGTGACCCGTCACGCAAAGTGGCGTATAGGGAATATGGTGTTGGTGACCCGTCACGCCAAGTGGCGTATAGGGAATATGGTGTTGGTGACCCGTCACGCCAAGTGGCGTATAGGGAATATGGTGTTGGTGACCCGTCACGCCAAGTGGCGTATAGGGAATATGGTGTTGGTGACCCGTCACGCCAAGTGGCGTATAGGGAATATGGTGTTGGTGACCCGTCACGCCAAGTGGCGTATAGGGAATATGGTGTTGGTGATCCGTCACGCCAAGTGGCGTATAGGGAATATGGTGTTGGTGACCCGTCACGCAAAGTGGCGTATAGGGAATATGGTGTTGGTGACCCGTCACGCCAAGTGGCGTATAGGGAATATGGTGTTGGTGACCCGTCACGCCAAGTGGCGTATAGGGAATATGGTGTTGGTGACCCGTCACGCCAAGTGGCGTATAGGGAATATGGTGTTGGTGACCCGCCACGCCAAGTGGCGTATAGGGAATATGGTGTTGGTGACCCGCCACGCCAAGTGGCGTATAGGGAATATGGTGTTGGTGACCCGCCACGCCAAGTGGCGTATAGGGAATATGGTGTTAGTGACCCGCCACGCCAAGTGGCGTATAGGAAATATGGTGTTAGTGACCCGTCACGCCAAGTGGCGTATAGGGAATATGGTGTTAGTGACCCGTCACGCCAAGTGGCGTATAGGGAATATGGTGTTAGTGACCATAATTTTTACAGACCTTCGACAAATGATTTTTGGGGTAATGTGGTCGGTATTACACCCGTGCCTCTCTACTTTCCCAGAAGAAAAAAAAAATCCGGTACCCATTTAAGGCTGGGTGTGCCCGGAAGGCGTCTGTTGGGATCGAACCCTACCTCTTGTCCATTGTAGTCCAGTTCACTAACCACTGAGCTATCGCGGCTCCGAAATAATAACAATAATATACATTAATTATTTGTTTCTGAAATAGCCTGTAACATTTTTATATTCTCCGCTGCTAACTTCGATTTAAAGCGCCGACGCCCCCCTCCCCTCTCTCATATTAACTATTATTAACCTCTAATTTTAAACATTACAAATGTCAACTCGCTTTTTTTCATCGTGGATATAAAATTTCGCTTCTTTTGTTTTTCAAATGTCATCACAAGTGTATTTTTTATCCTTGTATGAAGCGATAATATACTCTGGTAAAATTAGGCTCAAATTAGTTCAGCGCTTGACGGAGAAAGCGAGGAATGGCGCAATACATGTTGACAATAGAAATATGAACTTTAGTTCTGTGGCGTTTTGTATAACCAGTCCTGTCAGATGGAAGTGAATCATGGATAATCTGACAATATATTCCTTCTTCTTCTTCTATTTATTTTTATTTTTTTATTCTTCTTTTTCTTCTTTTTTCCTTCTTCATTTGCCTTTTAGCGTTGAGGAGAGATATAATTTGTGGTCTTTTGCTCTCCCGTCGGCATCTCCTGCTGTTATGTTTGCTAGTGTTTCTAATATTCCATTAATCCATCTTTTTGTCCGTCCTTGGTACTGGTGTTCTCGCAACGTTTATTAAAGACTCGTTGTGTTGTGGTTTGATATTTCTGTCTTATCACGTGGCCAAATCATTTTCTCTGTTGTTTCTTTATGCATTCTATGACCAGAATTACTGAGTGACGAATGTTGAGAATATCATGGACAGCTAAGAAGAGTAATGAAAACGTTCTGAGAGAGGTCAAAGCAAAAAGTGAGCTAATTTCCAATATTGGGAAGAAACATTCATCATTTTTTGGCCATGTAATGAGAAGAGAGGGGACAGGTAGAGAGGATAACTTGATGTTGACCTTCCAGGCATGTCGTAAGAGGCGACTAAGTTGTTCGATGGCTTGACAAGCTGTAATTGTAAAAAGCATTGTTATGGAAACAGAGCCATAGATTTTGGAAGCAGTGATCTCTGCAATATGTGCCATTTTGGCACGCAAGGTTTCTGTTTATGAGATTGTGGCTCTGCCCTATGTGCCGTCTTCGGCTTGAAAGGACAATAGATAGATAGAATGAGAAGAGAACAACTGGAATATATTGTAACAACTGGAAAAATTGAGGGGCGAAGAGATAGAGGAAAGCAAAGAGAAAAGATACCAGACAGCTTAAGAGAAAGGCTTGGCAGAAGGTCAACAACAGAAATGATAAATAACTGTCGAGATCGAAAGTTGTGGAGAGACATGATCACCTTTCCCCAGTAGGCATAGTAAGAAAAAAGTAAAGTACCCCCGTCACGCCAAGTGGCGTATAGGGAATATGGTGTTAGTGACCCTATATTTTACAGACCTTCAGCACCTGATTTTTGGGGTAATGTGGTCGGTATTACGCCCGTACTGCTTTACTTTCCCAGAAAAAAATCCGGTACCCATTTAAGGCTGGGTGAACCCGGAAGCCGTCGGTTGGGATCGAACCTTACCCTTTGTTCTTTGTAGTCCAGTTCACTAACCACTGAGCTATCGCGGCTCCCTCAGTAGGCATAGTTCTTGATAATAATGATGATGATGATGAACATAATTATTTCTAGCTTTTTATTTCTCAGTTCGTCATTTCTGATCTCATCTCTCATCTGTTCACTGTCATTCGTCTCTGCACGCACATTTCATCTCGGTAGTTATCTCTTATTGTTTTTCTTTAGTAAAGAATCAAAGACTGGCATTGTTACACATCATCATTATCATGTGCCATACCGGTTGGCGTAGGCGATCATGTCCTTCCACAACCTTCTATCCACAGTGCATCGTATCAGTTCTGTTGTTGACTGTTTTCCATGCCACGACACTAAGCTATTCAGTATTTTCTCTCGTTGTCGTCCGCGATCTCTCTTTCCTTTTATTTTGCCAATTGTAACCAAGTATTCCAACTTTCCTCTTCTCCGATGTTGGGATCGAACCCTACCTCTTGTCTTTTGTAGTCCAGTTCACTAACCACTGTGCTATCGTGGCTCCCGTATTGTACAAGTGCATCTCGGTATAGCATTTCTTGCTTTCCGTTAACGTCTCCTATCACTACTGCGTCGTCACGTAACTCTTCTTGTGCTGAAATCATTTTAAGTCAAGATACATTTATTTAACATAAAGAGGGTCAACATTGTCACATTCATCATCATCATCATCAGGTACCATGCCTGCTGGCATATGTGATCATGTCTCTCCACAACTTTCGATCACGACAGTTATTTATCATTTCTGTTGTTGACCTTCTGCCAAGCCATTCTCTTAAGCTGTCTGGTATCTTTTCTCTTTGCTTTCCTCTATCTCTTCGTCCCTCAATTTTCCCAGTTGTCACAATATATTTCAGCTGTTCTCTTCTCCTTGCATGGCCAAAAAATGATGATTGTTTCTTCCTAATATTGGAAATTAGTTCTCTTTTTGCTTTAACCTCTTTCAGAACGTTTTCATCACTCTTCTTCGCTGTCCATGATATTCTCAACATTCTTCTGTAAAACCACATTTCTACAGACTCCAGTGATTTTCTTGTCTGTCGTTCTATTGTCCATGATTCACATCCATATGTTAAGATTGGCTCTGCATAACATTTAATAACTCTCTTTCTTGTTTCGAGTGTCAAAAATTGATTACACAGTATCTTCCTCATTTTTTTTAAAAGCTGCTTTTGCCTGAGCCATTCTGCATCTCACCTCTTTTGTACATCTTCCATCTGAGGTTAACATTGTTCCCAGATATTTAAATTCATTTACCTGTTTTAATATTGTTCCATGAATTTAAATTCATTTACCTGTTTTAATAGTGTTCCCATGTATTTAAATTCATTTACCTGTTTTAATAGTGTTCCCATGTATTTAAATTCATTTACCAGTTTTAATAGTGTTCCCAGGTATTTAAATTCATTTACCTGTTTTAATAGTGTTCCCAGGTATTTAAATTCATTTACCTGTCTTAATAGTGTCACACAACCTACACTGTAAACCACAAATCACAGGGCGTCTTCAAAATGAAAACAACCGTATGCCTCTTTATACCTTCTAATCATTCCTCTATCTTTTATGTGTTTATTTTTACTTTTCCCTCTGTTGTAGATAAAAGTTAATCTTGTCCTACGCCAGGATTTATCGATACATGCTTTCTATAAATAGAAATCAACCGAATTGTTTGTTATAAGAACGGCTGTTAAAACGACAAGGCTGAATAATTGCTGATGTTTTTGTGTCTGTCTGATGTGGCACGCTTACTTGTATGGATCTTTGGTATTTACTGGAGCTGTTTCCATGGCTGGTTTATGGTGTTTCGTTATCTGGGGGCGGGATAAGTTTTTCTTCTGTGAAAAGGGGGAGGAATGATGAATTTAATGTAGGGGTAAGTGGTTAAGTAGAACAGTTGTTTACTTTCAGTAAGTAAAGTAAATAGCCCCCGTCACGCGGGGGTGCACAAGCACCTGCGGTCGCAATAGCAGGGTCGGCGCACCATCAGCTGACCAAGACCTAGCAGATCTACCTCCTCGTGGTCTCCCCTGGTAACAGTCTGTGTCAAAACAGGCTGGCCAACAGAAGAATCAATTCAGAGGAAGAGGTATGTTTACAGCACTCGGAAAAAATGACAAATAATCAACAACAGAAAAAAATATGGACCAAGGCAGGATCGAACCCGTACTCAGTGGCACAGCGCCTTGCCACGAAAAGCCGAACGCTAGGGAACACTGCCACTCAGCTAACTAAAAAATTAGCTTCGTAGGCAAGGTCCTTTCGCGAAGACTTTCCCATGACTATAGCATAAGGCTGCGATCACAGCTCGGAAAAATATTTTTCCTGTTAAGACAAGTATCTCCCGGATAGGGTAGGGCTGAATACTTGCGTTGCATACAAACATTTAGGACGAAACAGCACGAATAGTAGTTTCCAGTGGTTAAGACTGGAGACAAATAATAATACATGAATATTATTATAGAGGGAAACATCCGAGGCGATAATCCGCGAATCAATTCAGAGGAAGAGGTATGTTTACAGCACTCGGAAAAAATGACAAAACAGAAGCTAGGATCGCCGTAGTTCCCCGTAGTGGTGGCTGTTACTGATATAGAGGACCCAGTATTGCAGTACCTCTGGGCTGGACTAGTAGTTTCCCAGCATGGCCTGGGACAGACGAACTCCAACCTCTCCAGTAAGAGCCGGGAATGTCAAGAAAGTCATTACGACCCGCCACATCTAATCGAGTCAAAGAGCAGCAGCTCGTATCAACTCGTGGCAATCAACCATCAATCAGCCCCCGTCACGCCAACTGGCGTATAGGGAATATGGTGTTAGTGACCATAATTTTTACAGACCTTCGGCACATGATTTTTGGGGATAATGTGGTCGGTGTTACGCTCGTGCCACTTTACTTTTCCCCCCAAAAAAATCCGGTACCCATTTAAAGCTGGGTGAAGCTGTTAATCCGGATCTAACCTGACATCGTGCCCTTTGTAGTCCAGTTCACCAACCACTGAGCTATCGCGGCTCCATGTTTCCTTTAAGCATAACGTGATATTTTAGATTTCAGAAATCTGCCATCATTTCTCTGTACAAATGTCTTGATTCTAACACATGCCTCTGTCTCTTTTAATAGACTTTTAACGGGTGTGGTTCTAGTGCGAGGCCATACACAAATGTGAAATGTATACTTTTATATATTTCGTTTCGCTTCTACTTCTTTCCTTCCTAAGTTTTCTTTCAGTTTCGACAGGAGATATAATTGGTGGTCTTTTGCTCTTCTGTGGGCCCCTCCTGCTAGTATGTTTCCTAGTGTTTCTAATATTCTATCAGTTCATCTTTCTCGTAGTCAGCCCTTTATTCTGGTGTTCTGACAACGTTTATTGAAGGCTCATTGTGTTATGTTTTGATCTTTCATCCTTATCACGTGCCACACAATTTTATCTGTTGTTTCTTTAAGTATTAAATAGCGGGAGTTATTCCTAGTCCTTATCCCTGTTCCTAATTTCTGATCTCATCCCTCCGGCTGCTTCCTGCCACGCGCCTAACACATTTCACTTCGAATGAGGTTATTTTTCTGATTATAAATATCACTAGTTCTGTGTGAGCAATATTCTAGTATTTAATGATTATGGACACCAGAGTGAAATTAAAAAATCGGACTTGAACATCTCGTGGCGACTGCACTGGACATGCGGTCTTTATTTTCTAGTCCTATAAGTCCCCTAGGCATGCCCCATGTAGCTATAGGGCCCTGATCATGGGAGGGTAGAAAAGTATAGAGCCACGAGAATCACCTGCCACGCATGTGGTAAAAGGCAATTATGGATGTTTGTTAACCTTAGATGGAAGATGTACAACAGAGGTGAGATGGTAGGTGTACAACAGAGGTGAGATGGTAGATGTACAACAGAGGTGAGATGGTAGATGTACAACAGAGGTGAGATGGTAGATGTACAACAGAGGTGATATGGTAGGTGTACAACAGAGGTGAGATGGACGATGTACAACAGAGGTGAGATGGTAGGTGTACAACAGAAGTGAGATGGTAGATGTACAACAGAGGTGAGATGGTAGATTTACAACAGAGGTGAGATGGTAGATGTACAACAGAGGTGAGATGGTAGATGTACAACAGAGATGAGATGCAGAATGGCTCAGGCAAAAGCAGCTTTACAAAATATGAGGAAGATATTATGCAATCCATTTTTGACAATAGAAACAAGAAAAAGAGTTCTTAAATGTTATGTAGAGCCAGTCTTTACATATGGATGTGAATCATGGACAATAGGATAACAAACAAGAAAATCACTGGAGTCTGTAGAAATGTGGTTTTACAGAAGAATGTTGAGATTACCATGGACAGCTAAGAAGAGTAATGAAAACGTTCTGAAAGAGGTCAAAGCAAAAAGAGAACTAATTTCCAATATTAGGAAGAAACAATCATCATTTTTTTTTGCCATGTAATGAGAAGGCAACACATGGAATATATTGTAACAACTGGAAAAATTGAGGTACGAAGAGATAGAGGAAAGCAAACAGAAAAGATACTTGATAGCTTAAGAGAATGGCTTGGCAGAAGGTCAACAAAAGAAATAATAAATAACTGTCGTGATCGAAAGTTGTGGAGAGACATGATCACCTACGCCAGCAAGCCTGGTACTTGATAATGATGATGATGGAGGTTTTGTGGTAAAGGTTTCTGGAGCCAGGGAGTTCGTACTTCTGAGCTGATGCCATCCTCAGTGCTTTCGTTAGTGTGTGGTGGACGTGCTTCATACTAGGGAACGTACTGAGGATGGGATCAGAGAAATTTGAAGTTGTTTCCCCTAAGTGCAATATTAATCTCACCATCGTAAATCTGATACATTCCAATATGTAATATTCAATTCTTTATTGTAAATCTGACACACCTTCCAATGTGCAATATTCAACTCTTCATCGTAAATCTGACACACCTTCCAATGTGCAACATTCAACTCTTCACCGTAAATCTGACACACCTTCCAATGTGCAACATTCAACTCTTCGCCGTAAATCTGACACACCTTCCAATGTGCAATATTCAACTCTTCGTCGTAAATCTGACACACCTTCCAATGTGCAACATTCAACTCTTCACCGTAAAATCTGACACACCTTTCAATGTGCAATATTAAACTCTTCATCGTAAATCTGACACACCTTCCAATGTGCAATCTTCAACTCTTCACTGTAAATCTGACACACCTTCCAATGTGCAACATTCAACTCTTCACCGTAAATCTGATTAAAGTTTCAGCTTCTACCACTTCTACCAACGTCAGTGTACATTACCAAAATAAAAGCAATATTCCATATCCAGAGTTTGGTACAAGGGTAATCCTCTGGGAAGGTGAGAAATGCCGCCTCTCATCGTGAGATTCGATGCTTAAAGCGACACTATCCAGAAGTCTCCGAACACTTCTGGATAGGTGGTCGAGCACATATGGGTGAAAACTCGCGTGCTAAGACGCAGATTCAAGTCTCGTATTTTACCTTTTTACCTACACCATGTATAACATACACACTGTTAAAATTAAACAAAGAATTCGAAGCACGAAAAAAACATTGATTTTAAAAATGGCGAAAAGAAACGATGGCCAGGATTTACGTAGATGTTGGTTATATGATTAATAAAATATAGTAAAAAAAAAATAAATAAATAAAGTACCCCCGTCACGCCAAGTGGCGTATAGGGAATATAGTGCTCTATCTATTTATCTATAGTCCTTTCGAGCCGAAGACGGCACATAGAACTACAATCTCAAAAACAGAAACCTTGCGTGCCAAAATGGCACATATTGCAGAGATCACTGCTAATAAGGTGTTAGTGACAATAAATTTTACAGACCTTCGGCACATGATTTTGGGGGTAATGTGGTCGGTATTACGCTCGTGCCGCTTTACTTTCCCATAAAAAATCGGTACCCATTTAAGGCTGAGTGAACCGGAAGCCGTCGGTTGGGATCGAACCCTACCTCTTGTCCTTTGTAGTCCAATTCACTAACCACTGAGCTATCGCGGCTCCCATATGGTGTTAGTGACCATACATTTTACAGACCATCGGCACATTATTTTTGAGGTAATGTGGTCGGTATTACGCCCGTGCCGCTTTACTTTCACAGAAAAAAATCCGGTACCCATTTAAGGCTGGGTGAACCGGAAGTCGCCGTTGGGGTTGAACCCTACCTCTTGACCTTTGTAGTCCATTTCATTAACCACTGAGCTATCTCTGCTCCAAATAAAAATGGTATGTAGGAATTTACAGATTTGTATTTAAGTTTAAAACATTCTTACAACGTTCTCTAGATTCGATGAGTGGGGCATGAATGACGGGGAGTCCACAGGAGCATCACAAGTGGAAAGTAGAGCCTCTCTTTATTTATTAAATCAGGCGCTGAATATTCCAACGATGTTTCATGAAAACAAAAATGAATTCCAAGATCACAAACATAAAAGACAATCAATTGTTTACTCAGCTTTGCCAAAATACCTGTTCTGTGAAACTTTAGCTTTCAGCAAATGCGTTTGTTGATTTCTTTTGTTTTTGTCGCCGAAAAAATATTTACATGTATTATTATTATCATATTATTATCATTATAACGATAATTATTTTTATGAATGTTATCATTAATGTTTTTATTTTTATTATCAAAATTATTAGATCTTTGAAGTGGGCATTTGATATATGGGCACTTCGATAAACCGCTTGTATTTTCTGGGTCCCACTGATTTATTGCTGTATTTTCAGTTATCAGTGTTTATTGAGCATTAAGAACCATTCTCTTATGTTGTTGATTGTTTGTGTTTGCCAGCTTTATACCTTTAGATACATCAAGGGACTGAATTTTATGTCGGTATCACTTGTTTTGTTTAGCTGTGGATATTAAGTTATGATTTGTCATGATTAGTCTAGGTAATATAAGAAGGTAGTTTGCCATTCATTTCCTTCTTGGCAGTGACTGTACTAGTCGGAGATCGCAGCCATTGTCGCTACACATTCAAAAGCCAGCTCCTAAAAAAACATCAGGAAGAAACAATCAACATTTTTCGGGCACATCATGAGAAGAGGAAAGTAGGAATACTTGGTTACAACTGGCAAAATAAAAGGAAAGAGAGATCGCGGACAACAAAGAGAGAAAATACTAGATAGCTTGGTGGCATGGCATGGCAAACAGTCAACAACAGGACTGATACCTTGCACCGCAGATAAAAGATTGCGGAAGGACATGATCGCCTTTGCCAACCGGTATGGCACATGATGATGATGATCACTTGTTTCTGTTTTTCACTCCGGCGGATTGCTCTTAGGAGTCCCTTGCTATCATCATCATCATCATCATCATCATCATCATCATCATCATCAACATCATCATCAACAACATCAACATCATCATCAACATCATCATCAACATCATCATCAACAACATCAACATCATCATCAACATCATCATCATCATCATTGAGTGCCGTCTCCACATCGAAGGTTGGCAACCATGAAGCGCCATTCCGC
Organism: Megaustenia siamemsis; assembly: GCA_032433765.1. NCBI lineage: Eukaryota > Metazoa > Mollusca > Gastropoda > Stylommatophora > Ariophantidae > Megaustenia > Megaustenia siamemsis. Next base: position 8,474,706 of record JAVIAB010000102.1, read on the forward strand.
TCTGTCTCTTGTTTTGATAGCGCAGGTTGTCATAGGATGACTTGTCCATCTTCTGATGCTACTCGTCCATGTTAGTCCTGGTCTGTCTCTGCCTCTTTTACCTTGTATTTTCCCTCCAAGATTACTTTAAGTAGTCTGTTATGTCTTTTAATGTGCCTCAAAAATCTAATTTGTCTTCTTTGAATTGTGTTTAGTTTTTTCTCTTTTTATTTTTAGTTGTTTTAAGACTTCATCATTTGTTTTCTTTTCTTTCCATCCAATTCTTCCTATTCTTCTATATATCCACATTTCGTTTGTCCTTTATCATACAAGCGAATCTTCTTCTTCCTCTTCTTCCTTGTTTACTTCTTTTTCAGCGTTCAAGTTTTGTGAACATGCACATTTGACTCTTAGACCTCGTCTCAAAATGGAGATGTAAGAACAACATCACAACACACGATGATCTCGTCACATGGTCAGTACTTGTATCATCATCATCAAGTACCGGGCCTGCTGGCGTAGGTGATCATGTCTCTCCACAACTTTCGATCTCGACAATTATTTATCATTTCTGTTGTTGACCTTCTCCCAAGCCATTCTCTTAAGCTGTCAGGTATTTTCTCTCTTTGCTTCCCTTTATCTCTTCGTCCCTCAATTTTCCCAGTTGTTACAATATATTCCAACTTTTCTCTTCTCGTTACATGGCCAAAAAATGATGATTGTTTCTTCCTAATATTGTAAATAAGCTCTCTCTTTACTTTGGCCTTTTCTGAACGTTTTCATTACTCTTCTTAACTGCCCATGGTATTCTCAACATTCTGCTGTAAAACCACATTTCTACAGACTCCAGTGATTTTCTTGTCTGTTGTCCTATTGTCCATGATTCACATCCATATGTTAAGACTGGCTGTACATAACATTTAAGAACCAGAACTTGTATATGGCGAAGTAAGAACAACACCACGACACACGATAATCCCTCACATGGTCAGTACTTGTGTGTGTGTGTCCTGGTGTTTCCCCTAAACCTGCACCACTGATATTCTTCGACTTCATAGTCACAGGTACTCTCATGTTTTTTTGCCGTAAATAATTCAAACAAAATATAAAATAATCGTGACCCGGGAAAATCGTCGGCATAAAACTACCCACATCGAGGATCCAAAACCGTGCTACGGAGTTCGTGCATGTGGGTCAATGTTCTCCTCAGAGATTCTCAGTATTTCGAGGGGAAAATCGGAGCACCTATGGATTCGTCAGGTGTGCAGTGATAGTGGTCCTAACATAACAAAACAAAACAAAATAGTATTCTTCGCATTTATATTCAATTAATGACTCTCTGAGAACACTTAAATAAACTCAACAGCTCCGGCACAAAATACAATGAAAATAAAAAAAACAGAAATTATGAATGTTGCCAAAAATAAACAGAACATCAACATAACTATAGAGGTCAGGCAACTAAAACAAGTAGAGAAATTCAAATACCAAGGAAGTGTAATGACAAACGATAATTCCCAAACAGCAGAGATAGACTCAAGATGCAACAAAGCTTGTCAAATCATTGGGCAGTTATCACCACTATTGTCCAACAAGGAAATAACTCTAGAGGCAAAACGGGCACTCTACAATACAATCTTCATCCCAACGTTGTGCTACCAATGCCAGACCTGGACCCTAGATGCAAGAACAATAAGAAAATAACCTCTACAGAGATGAAATGTGTGAGACAAATGACAGGAAGCAGTCTGAGAGATAAGATCAGAAATGAAGAACTGAGAAAAAAGCTAGGAATAGCCCCCACCATATAATATTTAAGGAAAGAACAGATAAAATGGTTTGGCCACGTGACACGGCAGAAAGAACAAAACACAACACAACGAGCCTTCAACAAACGTTGTGATAACACCAGACCCAAGGGTCGACCACGAAAAAGATGGATCGATGGAATATTAGAAGCACTAGGAAACATAACAGCAGCAGAGGCGAACAGAAGAGCAAAAGATCGCAAATTATATCTCCCCTCGACGCTGAAAGGCAAATGAGGAAGGAAAGAAGAAGAAGAAGAATGCCTCTACTTCTCTTGTTTATTTCCCTAACTGCTTGTGTTTCTTCTGGACTTATCTAGCTATCAGGATATCTGATCTTGTTCATTATATTCCTTTTGATGTTTAGACCCGACACTTCCATGACGTCATATTATGTGCTATGAAAACGCCTCTTATAAAGGTTGTTTATCACTAATACTTTAGTTCATTTTCTCATTCGTGCCTTTTCCGCGCAGATAAAATACACACGCTTTTCTTCTTCTTCTTTCCTTCCTCATCTGCCTTTCAGCGTCGAGGGGAGATATAGTTTGCGGTCTTTTACTCTTCTGTTCGCCTCTGCTGCTGTTATGTTTCCTAGTGCTTCTAATATTCCATCGATCCATCTTTTTCGTGGTCGACCCTTGGGTCTGGTGTTCTCACAACGTTTGTTGATGGCTCGTTGTGTTGTGTTTTGATCTTTCTGCCTGGTCACGTGGCCAATCCATATTATCTGTTGTTTCCTTATTTATTCTATGGCGGGAGCTGTTCCTAGCTTTTTTCTCAGTTCTTCATTTCTGATCTTATCTCTCAGACTGTTTCCTGTCATTCGTCTAACACATTTCATCTCTGTAGAGGTTATTTTCTTATTGTTCATGCATCTAGGTTCCAGGACTGGCATTGGAGCACAACGTTGGGATCAAGATTGTATTGTATAGTGCTCGTTTTGCCTCCAGAGTTATTTCCCTGTTGGACAATAGTGGTGATAACTGCCCAATGTTTTGACAAGCTTTGATGCATCTTGAGTCTATCTCTGCTGTTTGGGAATTATCGTTTGTCATTAGACTTCCTGCCTGGGTATTTGAATTCCTCTACTTGTTTTAGTTGTCTGCTTCTTCTTATAAATACCAAAAGTGACTAGAAGAAGAGATGCTTTTTTTTTTATTTTAAAAAATATATGTGATATGTGTGAGTCACAAGACTATACTCACGAGTGCATACTAAGTGATTCGATCAGCATGATAATAAAAGTGGAAGTGGGATCTGAACGCAGGCTATGGGTAGGATCATACACATTACATACGATGATGTAACACGCACAACAATGGATGCGCCACAACGCTCGAATAAATCAAAGAATGCAGTCAGAAAGCATTTAGCCACCAGTGCTAAACATGGTCAGGCAGATTGAGTCAGAAATGAGAGCGAGTCACCACAGAAATGAGATGTTAGAGAGAGGCTGAGGGGGAGAACAGAAAAGGCTAAATGAGAAGCGAGGTTGTAAGAGAGAGAGAGTGAGATTGAGAGAGAGAGTGAGAGTGAGAGTGATTGAGTGAGAGAGAGTGAGAGAGAGAGTGAGATTGAGAGAGAGAGTGAGAGTGATTGAGTGAGAGAGAGAGTGAAAGAGTGAGAGAGAGAATGAGAGAGGGAGAATGAGAGAGAGTGAGAGTGATTGAGTGAGAGAGAGAGTGAGTGAGAGAGTGAGAGAGAGAGAGAGTGATTGAGTGAGAGAGAGAGAGTGAGATTGAGAGAGTGAGAGTGATTGAGTGAGAGAGAGAGAGAGTGAGTGAGAGAGTGAGAGAGAGTGAGAGAGAGAGTGAGAGAGAGAGTGAGAGAGAGAGTGAGAGTGATTGAGTGAGAGAGAGAGTGAGAATGAGTGAGTTAGAGAGAGAGAGAGAGTGAGAGAGAAAGTGAGAGAGAATGATTGATTGAGAGAGAGAGAGTGAGAGTGAGTGAGTGAGTGAGTTAGAGGGAAAGAGTGAGAGAGAGTGAGTGAGAGAGAGTGAGAGACAGTGAGAGAGAGTGAGAGACAGTGAGAGAGAGTGAGAGAGAGTGAGAAGAGATAGCGAGAGAGAGAGTGAGAGAGAGGGTGAGTGAGAGAGATTGAGAGAGACTGAGAGTGAGAGAGAGTGAGAGAGAGTGAGAGTGAGAGAGAGTGAGAAAAGAGAGTGAGAGAGAGTAAGAGTGAGAGAGACTGGGACAGAGAGTGAGTGAGTGAGAGAGAGAGAGTTGAGAGACAGTTAGTGTGAGAGAGAGAGTGTGAGATAGAGTGAGTGAGAGAGAGAGAGAGAGAGAGAGAGAGAGAGATTTAGCAGAGATTTAGCATAGAACCAATTTTAAGTTACAAATTAGCTTTTCAAAAATGATCAAAATGTTAATGTTGAAAAAAGATGATTTTGATGACAATAATATTGATAATGATGATGATGTTGAGGACAATAATATTGATAATGATGATGATGTTGAGGACAATAATAATGATAACGATGATGATGTAGATGATGACAAAAAATATTAATAATGATGATGATGTTGATGACAATAATATTGATAATGATGATGTTGATGATGACAATAATATTGATAATGATGATTATGTTGATGACAATACTATTGTTAATGATGATGATGTTGATGATGACAATAATATTGATAATGATGATGATGTTGATGATGACAATAATATTGATAATGATGATGATGTTGATGACAATAATATTGATAATGATGTTGATGATGACAATAATATTGATAATGAAGATGATGTTGATGACAATAATATTGATTAAGATGATGATGTTAATGATGACAATAATATTGATAATGATGATGATGTTGATGACAATAATATTGATAAAGATGATGATGTTGATGATGACAATAATATTGATAATGATGATGATGTTGATGACAATAATATTGATAATGATAATGATGTTGATGGTGACAATAATATTGATAATGATAATGATGTTGATGGTGACAATAATATTGATAATGATGATGATGTTGATGATGACAATAATATTGATAATGATAATGATGTTGATGATGACAATAATATTGATAATGAAGATGATGTTGATGATGACAATAATATTGATATTGATAATGATGTTGATGATGACAATAATATTGATAATGATGACGATGTTGATGATGACAATAATATGATAATGACGTTGATGATGACAATAATATTGATAATGACGTTGATGATGACAATAATATTGATAATGACGTTGATGATGACAATAATATTGATAATGATGACGATGTTGATGATGACAATAATATTGATAATGATGATGATGTTGATGATGACAATAAGATTGATAATGATGATGATGTTGATGACAATAATATTGATAATGATAATGATGTTGATGGTGACAATAATATTGATAATGATGATGATGTTGATGATGACAATAATATTGATAATGATGAGGATGTTGATGACAATAATATTGATAATGATGATGATGTTGATGATGACAATAATATTGATAATGATGGTGATGTTGATGATGACAATAATATTGATAATGATGATGATGACAATAATATTGATAATGATGATGATGATGATGATGACAATAATATTGATAAAGATGATGATGATGATGACAATAATATTGATAATAATGATGATGTTGATGACAATAATATTGATAATGATGTTGATGACAGTGGCGGTGATTATGATGACGGTGATGATAATAACGATGAAGCCTGTTATGGATGGATGGGTGGGTGGATTGGACGGACGGACGGATGGATGGATGGATGGATGGGTGGATGGGTGGGTGAACGGATGGGTGGGTGGGTTGGTGGGTGGGTGGGTGGATGGGTGGGTGGATGGATGGGTGGATTGGACGGACGGACGGACGGATGGATGGATGGGTGGATGGATGGGTGGATGGGTGGGTGGGTTGGTGGGTGGGTGGGTGGATAGGTGGGTGGATGGGTGGGTGGGAGGACGGATGGATGGATGAGTGGATGGGTGGGTTGGTGGATGGACGGACGGATGGATAGACGGATGGATGGATATATGTATGTTTGTATGTATGGATGGATGGATGGATGGATGAACGGACGGATGTATGTATGTATGTATGTATGTATGTATGTATGGATGGATGGATGGATGGACGGATGGATATATGTATGTATGTATGCATGTATGTATGGATGGATGGATGGATGGATGGATGGATGGATGGATGGATGGATGGATGGATGGATGGATGGATGGATGGATGGATGGATAGATTCAAGACAATGATGATAACGACACCGACGATCACGATTGAGTTTGATCCAACATTTTTCATTCCAATTTCATTCTTCATTTACCAATTACAATTTCATTCTTCATTTACCAATTACAATTTCATTCTTCATTTACCAATTACAATTTCATTCTTCATTTACCAATTACAATTTCATTCTTCATTTACCAATTACAATTTCCTTCTTTATTTACCAATTACAATTTCATTCTTCATTTACCAATTACAATTTCATTCTTCATTTACCAATTACAATTTCATTCTTCATTTACCAATTACAATTTCATTCTTCACTTACCAATTACAATTTCATTCTTCATTTACCAATTACAATTTCATTCTTCATTTACCAATTACAATTTCATCTTCTGACTTCCGTGTTCATACTTTATAGCCATCGCAATCTATTTCTGTTCTCCCCGCCAAAGTCCAACGATCAAAACGTCGATTATGTTTGCCACATTGTGAGATTAAGTTGATAAATGTTCTATTTGTGTTCACATCGACGCCGCTAAATAGCTGCAGCGGGATTCAGCTCGTGTCCGATCTATACAGATTTTGTTTAATATTTAAATTGTTGCAGCGAGGCGGTGTCTCTTCTTATTGCTGCTGTTTCACAAGATGATGAGGAAATATGAGGAGGGGAGGGGGAAGGTGGAGGAAGAAGTGAATAAGGAGAAGAAGGAGAAAGGAGAGAGCAAAGGAGAAAGGGGAATAGAAGAGAACAAACGGTATGAGAAACACAGACGAGAACACAGGTGAAGAGAAAGATAGAAGAGGAAAAAGATAGAAGAGAACAAAGGAGACAGAGAAAGTTAGAAGAGAACAAACGGTATGAGAAACACAGACGAGAACACAGGTGAAGAGAAAGATAGAAAAGGAAAAAGATAGAAGAGAACAAAGGAGAGAGAAAGTTAGAAGAGGACAAACGATATGAGAAACACAGACGAGAACACAGGTGAAGAGAAAGATAGAATAGGAAAAAGATAGAAGAGAACAAAGGAGAGAGAAAGTTAGAAGAGGACAAACGATATGAGAAACACAGACGAGAACACAGGTGAAGAGAAACATAGAAAAGGAAAAAGATAGAAGAGAACAAAGGAGAGAGAAAGTTAGAAGAGGACAAACGATATGAGAAACACAGACGAGAACACAGGTGAAGAGAAAGATAGAAGAGGAAAAAGATAGAAGAGAACAAAGGAGACAGAGAAAGATAGAAGAAAACAAAGGATAAGAGAAAGATAGAAGAGAACAAAGTAGAGGATGTAAATAAACGAAAGTAAAGGACAAATTGGAAATAGAAGAGAACAAACGATATGAGAAACACAGACGAGAACACAAGAGAAGAGAAAGTTAAAAGAGAACAAGGGAGAAGAGAAAGATAAAAGAGAACACATGAGAATAAAAAGATAAGAGAGAACACAGGAGAAGAAAAAAGATGAAAGAGAACAAAGGAGAACGAAAAGATAGAGAATAAAGGAGATGAAAACTTTAGGACGAACAGGAATTAAAAGGGCTGAAAAACTCATTAAAAGGAAAGAAAGAAAAAGAAAGAAAGAAAGAAAGAAAGAAAGAAAGAAAGAAAGCCAATTCTTCAACATCTTCCGTAAATTTACTTTCCAAGGGTTTACAACACAATGTCATTAAACGTAAATAAACAACAACAAAAGTTAAATTTAAACAAAATATATAAAGTGTAAAAGATGTTTAATGTAAAAACAGGACAAAAATTGACATTTTTGTTATAAACATGAAACGAAACGAAACATGTTATTAAAACAACGGCAGGAAAATATAAAATAAAAGTAAAAGCGGTAGTGTTCCTCTCAAGGCGGCATTCTTCCTCTCAAAGTGGTATTCTTCCTCTCCAGGCGGTATTCTTCCTCTCAAAGTGGTATTCTTCCTCTCAAAGTGGTATTCTTCCTCTCCAGGCGGTATTCTTCCTCTCCAGGCGGTATTCTTCCTCTCAAAGTGGTATTCTTTCTCTCAAGACGGTATTCTTCCTCTCAAAGTGGTATTCTTCCTCTCAAAGTGGTATTCTTCCTATCAAATGGTATTATTCCACTCAAAGCGGTATTCCTCCTCTCAAAGTGGTATTCTTCCTCTCAAAGTGGTATTCTTCCTCTCAATGCGGTATTCTTCCTCTCAAAGTGGTATTCTTCCTCTCAATGCGGTATTCTTCCTCTCAAAGTGGTATTCTTCCTCTCAATGCGGTATTCTTCCTCTCAAAGTGGTATTTTTCCTCTCAAGGCAGTATTCTTCCTCTCAATGCAGAATTCTTCCTCTCAAGGCGGCATTCTTCCTCTCAAAGTGGTATTCTTCCTCTCAATGCAGAATTCTTCCTCTCAAGGCGGCATTCTTCCTCTCAAAGTGGTATTCTTCCTCTCAAGGCAGTATTCTTCCTCTCAATGCAGAATTCTTCCTCTCAAGGCGGCATTCTTCCTCTCAAAGTGGTATTCTTCCTCTCAAGGCGGCATTCTTCCTCTCAAGGCGGTATTCTTCCTATCAATGAGGTATTCTTCCACTCAAATCGGTATTCTTCCTCTCAAAGTGGTATTCTTCCTCTCAAGGCGGCATTCTTCCTCTCAAGGCGGTATTCTTCCTATCAATGTGGTATTCTTCCACTCAAAGTGGTATTTTTCCCTCAAAGCGGTATTCTTCCTCTCATAGCAGTACGTTCGGTCAGACTAGCACAAGCACGATATTCCAAAAACGTCACGTCACGTAAAGGAAACCTTTGTTTTACTTTCTTGTTAGCTCATCACCAGTGAAAGTAGCCTCAGTCGGTGACTGTGTAGCTTATCACCAGTGAAGGTAGCCTCGGTCGGTGACTGTGTAGCTTAGCACCAGTGAAGGTAGCCTCAGTCGGTGACTGTGTAGCTTATTACCAGTGAAGGTAGCCTCAGTCGGTGACTGTGTAGCTTATCATCAGTGAAGGTAGCCTGAGTCGGTGACTGTGTAGCTTATTACCAGTGAAGGTAGCCTCAGTCGGTGACTGTGTAGCTTATCACCAGTGAAGGTAGCCTCAGTCGGTGACTGTGTAGCTTATTACCAGTGAAGGTAGCCTCAGTCGGTGACTGTGTAGCTTATCACCAGTGAAGGTAACCTCAGTCGGTGACTGTGTAGCTTATCACCAGTGAAGGTAGCCTCAGTCGGTGACTGTGTAGTGTACCCGCTTCCTGATCAGAAGGGAATGGGTTCAGATCCCAGATGTGGGAGACTGGTTGGTCTTGAGGCAAGACGCCGGCCTCGAGACAGAGAGGTTGTGGGTTCAAATCTCGGCTGCACCAGTTGGGATTTTTATTTATGATTTCTCTCTGCAGTAACCACCCCTGGTCTCAGCAGCGAGTCCCAGCTTGAAACGTCAATTACTCATCGATTGAAAAAAATATGAGTACCTCCGAAGACGGAGTTATCTGCCTGTGCGGCGAGGGACATCTGTGCACACGGCTGCCAGGGAAAAATGGATTAACACGCAAAATTTAGTTCCTAGTCTCTAGGGACTTCGTCAGAGGTAAAAGCTGACGAACTCAAAAAAAAAAAATTCCAGAAGTGTTGAATTTTTAATGTATTTTTTTTTCGGGCCGACAAGGTTTCAGGGTCTACCCAGCTTCTAAAAATAGAGATTCTTCTGGGAAGTAAAAGCAGCCTGAGGTCATGCCAACCTTATCCATTGCCAACTATATTGAAACCGCAAGGCCTGAGAGGGTTTTCCCGCAAGCACCCATGCTTGTGACGTCATCAACTATGTTAGAAATAGACAGCTGACGTCACTTTATCTACAACCGCCATTGCTCGCAATGATTAAAACGTCACAAACTTTTGGTGGTTCCCCCTCAGCGAGCAGGCCATTCAATACAAGTGGTAATGATCCTCATTAGTTAAAAATGTACCGTGTTCATGGAAGAAGATGGTCACTAACACTATGTACCCCATACAGCCAGCAAATCAGGGGAGCGAACCTATACTTTACTGACAAGGAGATGATCGTCCTACTTTCTGATCTTCCTTTTATCCACATGTGCAAGGTCAGTCCTACAAGCAATGTCAAGCCAGAAATAGGACAGACTCATTCAAGAAATAAAAAACAACATATGTTTGATAAAAGGAAAGAGAGACCGCGGACGACAAAGAGAGAAAATACTGGATAGCTTGGTGTCATGGCATGGAAAACAGTCAACAACAGAACTGATACGATGCACTGTAGATAGAAGATTGTGGAGGGACATGATCGTCTACGCCAACCGCCATGGTACATGATGATGATGATGATATGTTTGATGTCAAAAAGATAGAACTTGTCCCGCAGTGGATACCAGCACAATGGGACATCCCTGGAAGATAGAAAGCTGATGAATTCGCAACAACAACAAAATAGGTTGGAGCCTTCAACAATAAAAACAACACCCAAAGAAAAGAGTCCCAAAGAAAATTGTTTAAATTTTGAAACAAGCTAGGAAAACAGAATGGAGACAGTTACATGGAAAATATGAGTCAGAACATGACAGTAGTAGTAATAGTAGTAGTAGTGGTAGTTGTTGTTGTTGTTTTTGTTGTTGTTGTTGTTGTTGTTGTAGTAGTTGTTGTTGTTGTAGTAGATGTTGTAGTAGTAGTAGTAGTAGTAGTAGTAGTTGTTGTTGCTGTAATAGTAGTTGTAGTAGTAGTAGTTGTTGTTGTTGTAGTTGTAGTAGTAGTAGTAGTAGTAGTGGTTGTTGTTGCTGTTGTTTTTGTTGTTGTTGTTGTTGTTGTTGTAGTAGTTGTTGTTGTTGTAGTAGATGTTGTTGTAGTAGTAGTAGTAGTTGTAGTTGTTGTTGTTGTAATAGTAGTTGTAGTAGTAGTAGTTGTTGTTGTTGTAGTTGTAGTAGTAGTAGTAGTAGTAGTTGTTGTAGTAGTTGTAGTAGTTGTAGTAGTAGTAGTAGTAGTAGTTGTTGTAGTAGTTGTAGTAGTTGTAGTAGTAGTAGTAGTTGTTGTAGTAGTTGTAGTAGTTGTAGTAGTAGTAGTAGTTGTTGTAGTAGTTGTAGTAGTTGTAGTAGTAGTAGTTGTTGTTGTTGTAGTTGTAGTAGTAGTAGTAGTTGTTGTTGTAGTTGTAGTAGTTGTAGTAGTAGTAGTTGTTGTTGTTGTAATAGTAGTTGTAGTAGTTGTAGTTGTAGTAGTAGTAGTTGTTGTAGTAGTAGTTGAAGTAGTTGTAGTAGTAGTTGTTGTTGTAGTAGTAGTAGTGGTAGTAGTTGTTGTAATAGTAGTAGTTGTAGTAGCAGTTGTAGTAGTAGGTGTAGTAGTAGTAGTAGCAGCAGTTGTATTAGTAATAGTAGTTGATGTTGTTGTACCAGCACAATGTGGTATCCCTTGAAACTAGAAAGCTGAAGAAGTCGCAAAAAAAATAGGTTGGCGCCTTCAACAATCGGAACAACCCCAGAGTCACAAAGTAATTTTTTTTCAATCCTGAAACAAGCTATGGAAACAGAATGGAAACAGAATGGAAACAGAATGGATACAGTTACATGGAAAATATGAGTCAGAACACGGTAGTAGGCATAAACAGATCACATACACAGACTCAGAACAGGTCGTTGTGGCCTCAGAGCACATCTATACAAGACAGGACTCAGTGACTTTGCATATTGAGACTGCGGGGCAGCCTTACGAACTCAAGAGCCTATCTTAGAAAACTGAATCACTATCATCGCTCTAAGAACACAAATATAGTAAAAGTAAAGTACCCCCGTCACGCCAAATGACGTATAGGGAATATGGTGTTAGTGGCCATAAATTTTACAGACCTTCGGCACATGATGTTTGGGGTAATATGGCCGGTATTACGCCCGTGCCGTTTTACTTTCCCATAAAAAATCCGGTACCAATTAAAGGCTGGGTGAACCTGGAATCCGTCGGTTGGGAGCGAACCCTACCTCTTGTCCTTTGTAGTCCAGTTCACTAACCACTGAGCTATCGCGGCTCCAAAAGCAGAATTTCTTGGGCCAAAATATCGTTTCAGAAAATTAAAAACGTCTTGTGCAAGAAGTCTATGTTAATAGAAGTGAGAAAAAGAACTCATCGGTGCTCTAGATAGCCCATTCTGACCTATGTAGAGCGAATCATGTACAGTAAACAAACAAATGAAAAGACGTTTAGAGGCCACAGAGATGGGATTTCTCAGATGCATGTTGAAAGTTTCCTGGACAGCTAAAAAGACCAATGAAGAAATTCTCAAAGAGGCCAACACAAAAAGGGAGCTCCTAAAAAACATAACAAAAAAACAATCAACACTTTTCGGGCACATCATGTAGAAGAGGAAAGTTGGAATACTTGGTTACAACCTGCGAAATACAGGGCGAGAGAGAGATCGCGGACGACAAAGAGAAAAAAATACTATATAATTTGGTGTCATGGCATGAAAAACAGTCAACAACAGAATTGATACGATGCATTGTGGATAGAAGATTGTGGAAGGACATGATCGCCTACGCCAACCGGTATGGCACATGATGATGGTATATGCTAATCGTTCACAACTAGTCATTATTCTAAAATATTCTACACAACATTTAAAAACAAATTGTTTACGTAAATATGCACACAGCTGGTTGATCCATTGTCGATTCGTAACCTCAAATCGAGGCATTTATGAGTGCGTTAAGGAGCGGTGAACTAGTTACGTTTAACGTGTTCTTCAATCTGATATTGTCTGGGATTCCTAGCCGCCGCCTTCTTCTCTTTTTTTCTTCTTCTTCTCTCTCCTCTTCTTCTTCTTCTTCTTCTCCTCTTTCTTCTTCTTCTTCTTCTCTTTCTTCTTCTCTCTCCTCTTCTGCTTCTCCTCTTCTTCTTCTCCTCTTTCTTCTTCTTCTCTTTCTTCTTCTTCTTCTTCTCTTTCTTCTTCTTCTTCTCTTTCTTCTTCTTCTTCTTCTTCTTCTTCTTCTTCTCTCTCTCCTCTTCTTCTTCTTCTTCTTCTCTTTCTTCTTCTTCTTCTTCTCTTTCTTCTTCTTCTTCTTCTCTTTCTTCTTCTCTCTCCTCTTCTGCTTCTCCTCTTCTTCTTCTCCTCTTCTTCTTCTTCTTCTTCTCTCTCCTCTTCTTCTTCTTCTTCTTCTCTCTCCTCTTCTTCTTCTTCTTCTTCTTCTTCTTCTTCTTCTCTTCTTCTTCTTCTTCTTCTCTCTTTCTTCTCTCTTCTTCTTCTTCTTCTTCTCTTTCTTCTTCTTCTTCTTCTTATTCTCTTTCTTCTCTTTCTTCTTCTTCTTCTTATTCTCTTTCTTCTCTTTCTTCTTCTTCTTCTTCTTCTCTTTCTTCTCTTTCTTCTTCTTCTTCTCTTTCTTCTCTTTCTTCTTCTTCTTCTTCTTCTTCTCTTTCTTCTCTTTCTTCTTCTTCTTCTTATTCTCTTTCTTCTCTTTCTTCTTCTTCTTCTCTTTCTTCTTCTTCTTCCTCTTCTCCTTCAGCGATCAACTATTGCTATGCATTCAGACATTTAGACCAGCTTGTGTCATAAACAAGACGGTGCGTTTGAGGTCATCACCGGTTCCAACATAACTTAAAATGTCGGGTTGTTTCTGAGGGCCATATTTGTTCCTTGCTTTCAATTTATATATATATATATATATATATATATATATATATATATATATATATATATTATATATTTGTTATTTCTATAGAACTACGGCAACAAATAAAGAAATAAGACCTGCTTATAGGCGCCTTTCTAAAGAAAGCTGGTCGTAAAGTTCATGGGCAGTTAGAATGACCTAAATTAAAGCTCCTGAAGAGGATAGCGTTATATATATGCTGCATCGTGGAATGTATGTCTTTACAGCGTTAATTCTATTTCTGGAAATGAAGAGAAAGTAGTAGTAGTTGTAGTATCAGAAGCAGCAGTTTTAGTAGTAGTAGTAGTGGTAGTAGTAGTAGTAGTAGTAGTAGTAGTAATAGGTGTAGTAGTAGTAGTAGTAGTAGGTGTAGTAGTAGTAGTTGTTGTAGTAGTAGTAGGTGTAGTAGCAATAGTAGTTGTAGTAGTAGTAGTAGGTGTAGTAGTAGTAGTAATAGTAGTAGTAGTTGTAGTAGTAGTAGGTGTAGTAGCAATAGTAGTTGTAGTAGTAGTAGTTGTAGTTGTTATTGTTCTTGTTGTTGTTGTTGTTGTACCAGCTGCAGCAATAATAGTAATTGTAGTAGTAAAAGATAAAGAAAAATTATGATGATGATAATGACGATGATTAAATGAAACAAGAACAAGAAAATAAGGAAGTTGAAGAGACAGAAGAGGGAGAAGAAGAAACTCAGAAGATGCAGAAATGGATATTGGTGGGAGTGAGAAGAAGGAAGATGGGTAAATGAAGAAACGAAAGAAAAATGAATTAACGAATTCAAGAAAGAAAAATGGAGGAACATGAATCAATTTTAAAAATATAAAGGAAAGGGAAGGAAAATGAATGAAGAAAGGGAAGAAAAATGAATGAAAAGGAAGAAAAATGAATGAATGAAGAAAAGGAAGGAAAATGAATGAAGAAAAGGAAGGAAAATGAATGAAGAAAAGGAAGGAAAATGAATGAATGAAGAAAGGGAAGAAAAATGAATGAAAAGGAAGAAAAATGAATGAATGAAAGGAAGGAAAAGAAAGGAAAATTAATGAATGAAGAAAAGGAAGGACAATGAATGAAAGAAGAAAAAGAAAGGAAGGAAAATGAATGAAGAAAGGGAAGGAAAATGAATAAAGAAAAGGAAGGAAAATGAATGAATGAAGAAAAGGAAGAAAAATGAATGAAAAGGAAGAAAAATGAATGAATGAATTAAAGTAAGGAAAAGAAAGGAAAATTAATGAATAAAGTAAAGGAAGGACAACGAATGAAAGAAGAAAAAGAAAGGAAAATGAATGAATGAAGAAAAGAAAGGAAAATGAATGAAGAAAAGAAAATGAAGGAAAATGAATGAATGAAGATAAGGAAGGGAGGAAAAATATGAACGAAAGCAATATATATTGGTTATTGGTTATTGGTTATTGGTTATGGAAGGCCTCGGTATCACAGCAAACGAATTAAAATCCATAATTAAGCAATATTTAGAGTTAAAACAGTGTAAACATTAAAACAGAACGTCTACCTGTAAGTTGTTTTGATCTAATAAATAACTTTACAAAGATAACCAGAAAATATAAATAAAATGAAGTTAAACCAAAACAGGGCGAAAATACTTACCTTCTGAAGGAAATATGGCCTCGTCTTCAAATTAAAACCTCGTCGATTTCATTAAACCGGTCAAATAATCCTCAGAATATTATATCCAGAAATATTTACCTCCAATATTTGGGCTAAGCTGGAATGATGATGTTTAACTAGCAGATCTTTTAAATCAAAGACAGAAAATAGTTATAGCAGCTTCCAAACACTTTAGTAAGGTAGATAAAGGTGGACAGACCGGGGGTGGTAGGAGAAACCCGCTTCGTGGTTCCCGCGCTGTGAGAGATGTTTTCAAACATGGGAAGGCGAAGTGAAGAGGTGTAACGATCGTGGTTTTTATTTACGGTTGATAAATGACTGGTGTAAGAATGTAATGGCAAGAATAATGTTTCGTTTCGGTTTATGGAATATTGGTAATAAAGAGGGTTAAGCGTGAATGACGTTACAGGAACAGGTGTGAGTTAGGTGTGGAGTTATTGTAGCATTGACGTAACTAGTTATCAAAACGTCTTATGCAACAAATTTATGTTAATAGAAGTGAGAATGAGAATTCATCGGCGTTATACAGAGCCAATTCCGACCTATGGAAGCGAATCATGGACAGTAAGCAAAGAAATGAAAAGACGATTAGAGATGCCCTCTGAGATGTGGGAAGAGCACAGGACTTCGACAAACACAGATCCACGTCACTTCTTCGGATGAAAGAGATGGGAGTTAAGATGGGCACAGCCAGAAATGAGAAACTTAGTGGACGTGTAAGAAGACTTATCAACCAACACAGAACTGGAGTTGTCAGTCGCTGGACACTGAGGGAATTGCTGAGAAGGGGATCTGAGCACCTATGGACATGTTCGGAGTGCAATGATGATGACCCGCAAATAACTCAATAACTCAATGATGATGACCCGCAAATAACTCAATAACTCAATGATGATGACCCGCAAATAACTCAATAACCCAATGATGATGACCCGCAAATAACTCAATAACTCAATGATGATGACCCGCAAATAACTCAATAACCCAATGATGATGACCCGCAAATAACTCAATAACCCAATGATGATGACCCGCAAATAACTCAATAACTCAATAACTCAATAACTCAATGATGATGACCCGCAAATAACTCAATAACTCAATAACTCAATAACCCAATGTTGGAAGTTCGATGGACAGCTTAAAAAGACCAACGAGGACATTCTCAAAGACACCAACGAGGACATTCTCAAAGACACCAACGAGGACATTCTCAAAGACACCAACGAGGACATTCTCAAAGACACCAACGAGGACATTCTCAAAGACACCAACGAGGACATTCTCAAAGACACCAACGAGGACATTCTCAAAGACACCAACACAAAAAAGGAGCCATTAAAAAACATCAGAAAGAAAGAATCAACATTTTTCGGGCACATCATGAGAAGAGAAAAGTTGGAATACTTGATTGAAACTGGCAAAATACAGGGAAAGAGAGACTGCGAGTGACAAAGAGAGAAAATACTAGATAGCTTGGTGTCATGGCATGGAAAACTGTCAACAACAAAATTGATACGATACACAGTGAATAGAAGATTGTGGAAAGACATGATCGCCTACGCCAACCAGTATTGCACATGATGATGGTGATGATGATGATGGTGACGATGATGATGATGATGATTAACTGGTTATCTGTGAGCGATATTGAATCGGGAAGGGGTTAAGTCATAAGCGTGCGAAACTTGTAAAGATGATGATAAAGGTGAAAAGGAAACAAAAACGTGGTACAGTTACAACTTTACGTAGTTAGGAACAACACAAAAACGTGGTACAGTTACAACTTTACGTAGTTAGGGACAACACAAAAACGTGGTACCGTTACAACTTTACGTAGTTAGGGACAACACAAAAACGTGGTACAGTTACAACTTTACGTAGTTAGGGACAACACAAAAACGTGGTACAGTTACAACTTTACGTAGTTAGGGACAACACAAAAACGTGGTACAGTTACAACTTTACGTAGTTAGAGACAACACAAAAACGTGGTACAGTTACAACTTTACGTAGTTAGGGACAACACAAAAACGTAGTACCGTTACAACTTTACGTAGTTAGGGACAACACAAAAACGTAGTACCGTTACAACTACACGTAGTTAGGGACAACACAAAAACGTAGTACAGTTACAACTTTATATAGTTAGGGACAACAAAAAAACAAACGACGTTGCGGCTCAGTAGGCCTTCAGCAGGAACCAGGGTTTCTTTCAGGGCTTTTAAAAATACTCCCTTGGCGGGAAAATTATAACAATCTCATAATTAAAATAATATAACTCGTTATAGAACAATAACATATATGGTCGCAAGATCATGATAACTATAACAATAATGGACGTGGAAAAAAAAAAATTATAGAAAGCTTTTTGCCATGAAAAATACAGAACTGAGATTATTTTCAAATCAGGGTTATATTGTAAAAGAAATTAAATTGTTTTTCTTGTAAATGTTTTCTTCACACACCCCTTCCCCCCCCCCCACTCACCCCCCCACTCACCCCCCCCCACACACACACACACACACACACACCCCTCCCCTCTTTCCTCGGCAATTTTTGTTCTGAAAGAAACACTGGCAAGTATGACAGAGAGAGAGAGAGAGAGAGAGAGAGAGACAAAAAGACAGACAGAGAGAGATGTAAGCAAATAAAATTAACACTACCAAGCAACTAGATAATGAAATATCTTTTAAAAAAAAAATAATAATAATAATAATAATCTTAATATAATAATATAATGAAATAATAAAGAAAAGAAACAGAAAAAAAGAATATTTAAAATAATAAAAACGTATCTGCGGTGATCTTGACCCGGGTCAGAATGCAGAGTCTTCAAAATTCAGGAATTAAAGGGTTAAATTTCCAGTTCACCTGTTGAATAGTGAACTGGGATTTTAACCTTTCTTCTCTTCTTCTACTTTCTTCTTCTTTCTTCTTTTTCTTTCTTCTTCTTCTTCTCCTCCTCCTCCTCCTCCTCCTCCTCCTCCTCCTTCTTCTTCTTCTATCCTTCCTCCACTGCCGTTGGCGTCGAGGGGAGATACAATCTGCGATTCTTTGTGCTCTTCTGTTGGCCTATTCTGGTGTTATCCCTCCTAGTGACTCTAATATTCCCTTTATCCATCTCTTTCTTGGTCTTCCTCTTTCTCTGGCGTTTTCGTAGCGTTTGTTTATGGCTCTTTGAGTCATTGTTAGTTCTTTTTGTCTTGTTATGTGGCCGAACCATTTTATCTGTTCTTTATGTATATTAATTTTTTAATTCCTTAAATTTTTTTAATGGCTTTGGTCAAAATTCTTTTTCCTCTGTCTTGTAATTCCTTGTGGAGCATAGGTCCAAGTCGCCATGTTTCATTTGGTGTCACCCCACACTTTCCGCATAGAAACTTGTTATCGATGGAACGGAATAGATTTCAGAGACAAAATTGTTGATGGTTTTAAGAATCAATCTTCATATTTATATTTATCTAACATATAGCATATTATAAGAACAACAAAATTGACAATCATGAAGATACAGACTTTCATTAATGGATGCTTATGCAGAATAAAAGGATGGAAATGGCAGGGCAAAATCACTAACATAGAATTATGGAAATGTACCAGTCAAACACCAGTGGATAAAGAGATACAGCGAAGACGATGGCGCTGGATAGGACACACACTACGGAAGACAACTGAGAGTATGACAGTGTCTAGGCCCTTTTCTGGAATCCCCAGGGGAAAAGACAAAGAGGAAGACCAAGAAATTCTTGGAGAAGACAGACAGAAGCAGAGATGAAGATGATGGGGAAGACATGGAATGATCTTAAAAGAATGGCAAGAAACAGAACGACTTGGAAAGTGTTTGTTGAAGACCTATGCTCCACAGGGAGCTGAAAGGTAAAAGAAAAAGTAGAAGAATACATATTATAAATGAATTTTTAGATAATTGAACAAGGTATTAGATTTCACCAATACCAAAATGATACAAGATATGTAAACAGAATATGGTTTGATGACGGTTCACACTAATCAACTTAAGAGTGACGCACTCTGCGGCGAAACGTACGCGGCTGGAATCGGCATGGCACACAGTGCGCTGAAACGAACGGAAAGAGTTTAAGATATCTCCCCATCTTATAAGAGGCGTTATCAACACTCAAAGAACTAATATCGTCAGCAGCTGGGCGACTGGGGTCATGCTGAGGAGGGGATCTCAGTACCAAAAGACATGTTGGGAGTGCAATGATTTAACCCACAAATAGCTCAATAACTCCCTATCTCTTCCTCATATTCTATATTCATCATCGTCATCATTATCATCATCATCATCATCATCATCATCATCATTATCATCATCATCATCATCATCATCATCAAGTGCCGTCTCCGCAACGAAGGTTGGCTACCATGGAACGCCATTCTGCTCTGTCTCTTGCTTTGATGGTGCAGGTTGTCATAGGCTGATTTGTCCATCTTTTGATGTTACTCGTCCATGTTAGTCTTGGTCTGCCTCTGCAATTTTCACCCTGTATTTTCCCCTCCAATATTACTTTTAGTAGG
>JAVIAB010000102.1:8499520-8614340 GCA_032433765.1 Megaustenia siamemsis
TAATCCATTTTTCCCTGGCAGCCGTGTGCACAGGGGTCCCTCGCCGCACAGGCAGATAACTCCGACTTCGGAGGTACTCATATTTTTTTCCGTCGATGAGTAATTGCCGCTTCAAGCCGGGCTGCGCTGCTGAGACCAGAGGTGGTTGCCACAGAGAGAAATCATAATTAAAAATCACACAGCTGCACCAGCTGGGATTTGAACCCACAACCTCTCTGTCCCGAGGCCGGGCTGGGTGGTCTAGAAGTAAGACATTAACTCCTGGACAAGAAGGTAGGGTCAAAGCACAGAAATGCACATTATTGGATAAAAATGCAAAGCAGCAGATACGCTAATTGTGAGGAGAAATGACACAAATGGATATAGAAAAATAAACGGTATGATTAAAGCTGTACGTAACAAGTGGACAACACAAACCGGAATAACGTTTCGGCTCAATAGCCCTTCAGCAGGAACAAACATACAACATACAAACAAATATGGATTTAAAATATATAAAAAATTAATACAATAATATAATTATACTGAACTAGAAGACGAAAAAGGAAAATAAAAAGGCTTCCCTGTATACTCTGATGTGGCAAGAAAGACATTTTATTTTTTCAAAACATTTTCCAACAAAAAGAAAGCTAATATCCAATATTAGACAGAAACAAGCATCATT
Source organism: Megaustenia siamemsis (assembly GCA_032433765.1). Taxonomy (NCBI): domain Eukaryota; kingdom Metazoa; phylum Mollusca; class Gastropoda; order Stylommatophora; family Ariophantidae; genus Megaustenia; species Megaustenia siamemsis. Next base: position 8,500,185 of record JAVIAB010000102.1, read on the forward strand.
TATTTATTTTATTTTATTTTTATTTTATTTTTTTTTTTTTGGGGGGGGGGCATGTAATGAAAAGGGAAAAGCTGGAATATATTGTAACAACTGGGGAAAATTGAGGGACGAAGAGATAGAGGGAAGCAAAAAGGAAAGATACCAGACAGCTTAAGAGAATGGCTTGGCAGAAGGTCAACAACAGAAATGATAACTGACGAGATCGAAAGTTGTGGAAAGACATGATAACATATTCCAGCAGACATGATACTTGATGATGATGATCCAACAGGTTACAAATCCCCCAAAAATGACATCTTCTTACTCGATTATTTCCCCTGCTTGATAATTTCCCCGGAAACATCTCTTCTCTCCCCTAGCAATCAATATATTGACACCGCAGAACAGCAAATCATCCGTAATCACAGTAATACACGAATTCCTGCGGACTAGTTAGTCTTCAGTACTTAGTTGCGACAACGTGTAGACACGTACACGAATCTCAGGGAATATCCTGGCATAGACAACCGGTAATTCTAATCGTCTGCTCTATAGAGCGGCTTCAAAAACTGAAATTGATATTTTCTGTGCTAGACTGAAAACGTTATATCTCTGTCACGTGGTTTACGGAAACCCCCCATTTATATATTTAGGCCAGTGGTTCTCTTAAAGTTTATAGGGGTCGACCTCGTAATATCATAAACTCATCTAAGTGCATCTTATTCTTAAATTCATTCTCACATTCTTTTGATAACTTTAAACTCGTCCATTCACTTCCTCATTTGCTCTTCAGCATCGAGGAGAGGTATAGTTTGGTTATTTTGTTGGTTATTTTGTTGGTTATTTTGTTGGTTATTTGGTTGGTTATTTGGTTGGTTATTTGGTTGGTTATTTGGTTGGTTATTTGGTTGGTTATTTGGTTATGGAAGGCCCCGGTATCACTGCAAACGAATTAAAACCCATAATTGCTCAACCGCCCGTGCCAGTGAAATCATCTGAATTACTAACTCATCTCTCAAACAAATAAAAGTTAGCTGTAGTCCCCATCATAGCAGTCTCAGCGCACGCCAAAATACATAAGGTGAAGCCGCATAGAAAGTGAACACGGCCAACTGTTCCCTGTCATACGATATCATCATTCATCGTAAACAATTGGAATATCGAAACATGATCAAAACGGATGAGACACACAGCTCACGGTGTGCACAGAGCACTTAACTCAGTAGCTCCTGCAACAAGCCGGACTTGGAATATGAGGAAACTGCAACAAGGAAAACTTTTTCAGACATAGCCTTCAATGGTTCCTGCCGCCTATCCACCATATTGCCCGGAAGTCCGGTATAGTTTACGGGCGTTTGCTCTTCATTTCAGGAGAGTTCCAATGTATAAAACAAGGAGTAAGACAAGGCTGTGTTCTGTCTGGAGACAATAATAAATGAATATTATTATAGAAGGAACTGAGTGGCAGTGTTCCCTAGCGTTTGGCTTTTCGTGGCAAGGCTGTGCCACTGAGTACGGGTTCGATCCTGCTCTTCTTCTTCTTCTTCTTCTTCTTTCCTTCCTCTGCCTTTCAGCGTCGAGGGGAGATATAATTTGCGGTCTTTTGCTCTTCTGTTCGCCTCTGCTGCTGTTATGTTCCCTAGTGCTTCTAATATTCCATCGACCCATCTTTTTCGTGGTCGACCCTTGGGTCTGTGTTCTCACAACGTTTGTTGAAGGCTCGTTGTGTTGTGTTTTGATCTTTCTGCCTTGTCACGTGGCCAAACCATTTTATCTCTTGTTTCCTTATATATTCTATGGCGGGGCTATTCCTAGCTTTTTTCTCAGTTCTTCATTTCTGATCTTATCTCTTCCACTGTTTCCTGTCATTCGTCTAACACACTTCATCTCTGTAGAGGTTATTTTTCTTATTGTTTTTGCATCTAGGGTCCAGGTCTGACATTGGTAGCACAACGTTGGGATGAAGATTGTATTTTAGAGTGCCCGTTTTGCCTCCAGAGTTATTTCCTTGTTGAACAATAGTGGTGATAACTGTCCGATGATTTGACAAGCTTTGTTGCATCTTGATGCTATTTCTGCTGTTTGAGAACTATCGTTTGTCATTTGACTTCCTAGGTATTTGAAGTAATCCTCTACTTGTTTTAGTTGTCTGCCTTCTATAGTTATGTTGCTGTTCTGTTTATTTTTGGCGACATCCATGACTTCTGTTTTGTTGATGTTGATTTTCATGTTGTATTTTGTGCCTGAGATGTTGAGTTTGTTTAAGTGTTCTTGTAGGGCTTCTATTGGTTAATGTATTAGTGCCTATCGTCTGCAACTAAAGGCTCGTTGATCTCCCCTGTCTCTGATGGGTTGGCTAGCTTGCATATATAGTCCATGTATGTAATAAACAGTAGGGGGGATAGTACGCACCCCTGTCTTACACCTGATCTAACTTCGAAGTGGTCTGTGTAGCCTGCTGCTGTTCTGACCCTGCAGCTGCTGTTGATGTAGAGACTTTTAATAAGGTTGGTTAGATGTTGGCTTACTCCGTATGTTGTTAATATCTCCCACAGTTGTTCTCTGTTTACTCTGTCGAATGCTTTTTCCTGGTCAGTGAAGGCTATGTATAAGTTTTGATTGTGTTCTGTCGTTTTTTCTGAAAGCTGTTTTAATGTGAATAGTGCGTCGGTACATCCTCTGTTTTTTTTTTTCGGAACCCCATTTGAGAATCGCTTAACTGTAGTTCTATTATTGGTCTCAGCCTTTTTTCCAAGATTTTAGCGTATAGCTTTCCTACATGGCTGAGAAGAGATATACCTCTATATTGATTGCAGCCTCTTTAGCTACCTTTCTTTTTCCATATTGGTATGATGATTGCCTGTTGCCAGTCTTCTGGGGCTTGTTGTTGGTGCCATGCTGCATTAAATATTCTGTGCAGCCATTGCACTCCTGTTCCTGCTGCTGCTGCTATTATTCCTATTGGTATGTTATCTATCCCCGGTGCTTTATTTCTTGGTGCATATTTGATTACTTCTTAGATTTCCTCTTTCTCTTCGTTCCTGCTACGGTCCATATATTGTTCTTTTTTCTTCTGTGGTTAATTACTTGTTATTTTTTTTCCGATTTCTATAAACATACATACTCCTTTGAATTGATTCTCTGTGTTCTGTCGCCGGATTTGTTTTTACTTTACAGCGAAAATATTTTGAGATCAATAGTACATTGAACAGTAGTGGATTCCAAAGGTGAAATTAAAATTCAACGGCAATGTAAAAATTATTGTAAATACATTGCATAACGAATCAGGAATTCATCATTCTTAGAAATCAAGCAAACATTTTTTGCAAAATGTAGATATATAACAAGGGGGGGGGGGGGGAAAGTGGTGCAGTTAGAGCTTTATGTGATGCATGGATTTTAAAAAATGTAGCTGTTAAGCTGAAAATAATGCCTCTATCTATCCATCTGTCTGTCTGTCTGTCTGTCTGTCTGTCTGTCTGTCTGTCTGTCTGTCTGTCTGTCTGTCTGTCTGTCTGTCTGTCTGTCTGTCTGTCTGTCTGTCTGTCTGTCTGTCTGTCTGTCTGTCTGTCTGTCTGTCTGTCAGTTTCTGTATCTGTATATATATATATATATATATATATATATATATATATATATATATATATATATATATATATATATATATATATACAGATACTCTTTCTCTTATCTAAATTTGTATTCTAGCAGTTTTCAATCCTTGCAAAGATCTTTTATCAAATCTCGCCATTTGTCTCTCTTCTGTGCAAGCAGCTCTACCTCATTGAGGAAGCTGATTCCTGCTGCTCTTGAATCTCTGATCAATGTTCTTCTCGGTGTCTCTCTGGGTCCGTCTCTTTTCCTCTTACCTGTTGTTTCCTACATGAGGGCTTGCTTTGCTATTCGGTTATTATCTCTCCTCATCACATGACCAACATATGACCATCGTATTTTCTTCATTACTGAAGATATTAGTGAAAACCACATAATTGGAAGAACCACATAAAATAATGCATCTACGGCCACTTTAATCTAGATTACGAGACCTATCTGTGAGTGACGTTTTCACGATACCATTGTAAAAGTTACTACCACTTAATTATTACATTTGGAGTTCCAAAAATCGTATATTCTTTCAACTTTTGCTACACAGCTGTGTGTTTACCCAAGCAGACACATGGGAATTGGACACTAATCATTTCATGGGTTACGTAAGATTTAATACCTGAAATTCGACTCTATTGTGATGTGGCTACTGGAGGTGTTATATTGTCTATTCACGCAGCCGCCATCATCATCATCATGTACCACGCCGGCGATCATGTCCTTCCACAATCTTCTATCTACAGGGCATCGTATCAGTTCTGTTGTTGACTGTTTGCCTTAAGTGCTTCAATCCAGCTACATGTTTGGCTCCCTCTGTGTGTTGATCGATGTCCATCCCATGTTACAAAGGTTTGTTTCATGTCTCGCCGACGGCTGATAATATTTTCCCCCATCAGCATCATCATGTGCCATACCGATTGGTGTAGGCAATCATGTCCTTCCACAATCTTCTATCCACAGTGCATCGTATCAGTTTTGTTCTTGACTGTTTTCCATGCCATGACACCAAACTATCTAGTTTTTTTTTCTCTCTTTGTCGTCCGCGATCTCTCTTTCATTTTTATTTTGCCAGTTGTAACCAAGTTTTCCAACTTTCCTCTTCTCATGATGTGCCCGAAAAATGTTGATTGTTTCTTTCTGGTGTTTCTTAGGAGCTCCCTTTTTGTGTTGGCCTCTTTGAGAACTTCCTCTTTGGTCTTTTTAAAAGTCCAGGGAGCTTTCAACATTCTTCTGAGAAATCCCATCTCTGTGGCCTCTAATCGTCTTTTCATTTGTTTTTTTTTTTACTGTCCATGATTCACTTCCGTAGGTCAAAACTGGCTCTTTTTAGCTTCAATGAATTCTCTTTCTCACTTCTATTGGCAGATTTGTTGCATAAGACGTAGTTCATTTTCTGAAATGCTATTTTGGCCTGAGCTATTCTGCCTTTTATTTCATGGTGCATCTTCCATATTATTGTGTCAAAGTATTGACGCTTTGCAATTGTTTCAAATTTGTCCTGTTTATTTTTATGCTGCATGATGGTGTTGATTGTTTCTTCTATATTATTAAATTTATCATATATATATATATTATATATATATATGAGCAAGTGAAATCTTCAGACATCTTGATTGTAATGGGTGACATGAACGATAAAGTAGGAAAAGGTAGATATAAGACCATTATAGGAAATCATGGTTTAGGAAAAATAAATGACAGAGGAGAAAGATTAATGCAATTCTGTGAAGAAAACAGGCTGATAATTATAATATGTAACACCTACTTTGAGCAAGAGAAAAGGAAACTATACACATGGAAGGAAAAGCCCTGGAGATAAGAAGAGGAATCAAATAGATTACATAATGATAAAAGAAAGGTTCCGTAACAGCGTAAAGAAAGCCAAAACCTACCCAGGAGCAAATATTAATAAAATTCAGATCACAATCCTGTAATGATTAAAATGAAAATCAAACTAAAGAGAAACCAGCAAAAGTCTAATTCATCAACAAATTCACTAGATATAACAGCTTTAAATCAAAAAGATATTAAAGATACCTATACAATACAAGTAAAGAACACATACCACAAGCTGCTAGAAGAAGGAATTGAGCAATACAGAAGAGAAAATCCTGATGAAAAAGTAGCAACCAAATGGCAATGCATAAGGAAAAGCATACAAGAAACCTGCGACACCTTACCCAAAAGAGAAAAGAACAAAAAACAAAAATGGATAACTAACACAATCTTAGAAAAAATGGAAGAAAGGAGACAAGCGAAGAACACTGCCCAATACAATAAAATAGATAATGAAATACGCAAAATGTGCAAAAGAAGACTGGCTCAGCCAAAAATGTATAGAAATAAAAACTATGGAAAGCAAACAAGACTTAAGAGGAATGCACACAGAAATAAAGAGAATGACTAATAAAAATGAAAAAGCCACAGAAGGTGGATGCATTGCAGACAAAATAGGAAAAATGCTAACAGACAATAAAGATAATATAGATAGATGGCAGGAATATATAACAGAACTATTTCATGATCAAAGGGACAAGAAAACAGTTATAAAATGTACATCAGGCTATAAAATCTTAAAATCTGAGGTGGAAAAAGCTATAAAAACAATGAAAACTGGAAAAGCATCAGGACATGACAGCATACAGATAGAGATGATACAGGCACTAGAAGATTTTGGCATTGAAGTGATTACATACATATGCAAGGACATACACCACACAGGATACATACCTGCCAAATGAACTAAAAACATCTTAAAACAAAGTTAAACATCTTAAAGTCTTAAAACAACTAAAAATGAAAAGAGAACTACTAAACACAATTCAAACAAGAGAAATGCGATTTTTGGGCCATGTTGCGTGATAGGGATACTTTACTTTACTTTTACTTTTAAGACATGTGTTCCATACGGAGCTTACTGGGAGAAGAAGAATCTAAGACATGTGTTCCATACGGAGCTTACTGGGAGAAGGAGAATCTAAGACATGTGTTCCATACGGAGCTTACTGGGAGAAGGAGAATCTAAGACATGTGTTCCATACGGATCTTACTGGGAGAAGGAGAATCTAAGACATGTGTTCCATACGGAGCTTACTGGGAGAAGGAGAATCTAAGACATGTGTTCCATACGGAGCTTACTGGGAGAAGGAGAATCTAAGACATGTGTTCCATACGGAGCTTACTGGGAGAAGGAGAATCTAAGACATGTGTTCCATACGGAGCTTACTGGGAGAAGGAGAATCTAAGACATGTGTTCCATACGGAGCTTACTGGGAGAAGGAGAATCTAAGACATGTGTTCCATACGGAGCTTACTGGGAGAAGGAGAATCTAAGACATGTGTTCCATACGGAGCTTACTGGGAGAAGGAGAATCTAAGACATGTGTTCCATACGGAGCTTACTGGGAGAAGGAGAATCTAAGACATGATATAAAAAAACTGTTAAAATAAAATGAATGTAAAAAGTAAAGAGCCCCCGTCACGCCAAGTGACGTATAGGAAATATGGTGTTAGTGACCATAAATTTTACAGACCTTCGGCACATAATTTTTGGGGTAATGTGGTCGGTATTACACCCGCGCCACTTTACTTTCCCAGAAAAAAAAAATCCGGTACCCATTTAAGGCTGGGTGAACCCGGAACCCGTTGGTTGGGATAGAACCCTACCTCTTGTTCTTTGTAGTCCAGTTCACTAACCACTGAGCTATTGCGGCTCATATAATAGTGTATATGAAATGCGTGTTAAGACGCCGGTTCAAGTCTCGTACTTTACCTTTACTTAACTTTTATGAAATAAACACCGCCCACTTCGAGATATAGAACTACAAGGGAAATCACTCTAACACGTCCCTCTGTATAGTTGTGGTAGTTAACTCCCGCTTGTCTCTAGCCTGTTTGTTGACATCTCAAGTATGGGACCTGTGTCATCATCGTCCTGGCTGCTTTAGAAGGTTTTAGAATATTTCATGTGCTCACATCTGACTCTAAAACAGATTCATACTCTTCTTGATTATAAAAGTGAACGTATAGAATTTTGAAAAAAAGAGAAACGTTTATACATCTCACGATCATCGGACTGATGGTCATGATGCAAGTAGTTGTTTTATTTTATATCTGGTTTTTAATACTCGGGTATAGAGACACGAGTCACTGAGTCAGTCCATAAAATACAGGAGGAAGTGTTAAGAGAAGCCTGCACGGACTAGTTAAATCGGCACTGCTGGTGGTGTAGTTATTTCATTGGACTTGTTTGTTTATACAATTGTTTAAGATTATTTTCTGGTGCATCCGAGTTTTGTTAAAGTTGCAGCATTCTTCTTCTTCATAGGTCTTCATCAAACACGTTCAGTGGTTCAGCTCCCTGTGGTTCATAGGTCTTCAACAAACACTTTCAGCTCCTTGTGGTGCATAGGTCTTCAACAAACACTTTCAGCTCCCTGTGGTTCATAGGTCTTCAACAAACACTTTCAGCTCCTTGTGGTGCATAGGTCTTCAACAAACACTTTCAGCTCCCCGTGGAGCATAGGTCTTCAACAAACACGTTCAGCTCCCTGTGGTGCTAGGTCTTCAACAAACACTTTCAGCTCCCTGTGGTGCTAGGTCTTCAGCAAACACTTTCAGCTCCCTGTGGTGCTAGGTCTTCAGCAAACACTTTCAGCTCCCTGTGGTGCTAGGTCTTCAACAAACACTTTCAGCTCCCTGTGGTGCTAGGTCTACAGCAAACACTTTCAGCTCCCTGTGGTGCTAGGTCTTCAGCAAACACTTTCAGCTCCCTGTGGTGCTAGGTCTTCAACAAACACTTTCAGCTCCCCGTGGAGCATAGGTCTTCAACAAACACTTTCAGCTCCCTGTGGTGCTAGGTCTTCAACAAACACTTTCAGCTCCCTGTGGTGCTAGGTCTTCAGCAAACACTTTCAGCTCCCTGTGATGCTAGGTCTTCAACAAACACTTTCAGCTCCCTGTGGTGCTAGGTCTTCAACAAACACTTTCCATGTTGTTCTGTTTCTTGCCATTCTTTTAAGATCATTCCATATCTTCCCCATCATCTTCATCTCTGCTTCCAGCTGTCTTGTCCAAGAATATTTTGGTCTTCCTCGTCATCTTTTTCCTTGGGGATTCCAAAAAAGGGCCTGGTTGCGTAAAACTCTCAGTTGGCTTCCACAGTGTGTCCTATTCAGTGACATCATCTTCGCTGTATCTCTTTATCCACTGGTATTTGACTGGTAATTTTCCATAATGAAGTTACTGCATTGGTGACTTAATTTAGTCTGAATTAGTTTTGTTGATATTTGCTGCAATAAATAAACTGTGTTATCAATTTGCTACTTATAATAAAGTACGTCGCTTAACTCTTTCCATTCGGAAGCTTTTTATCGACGCAACGGAAGAGATTTCAGAGACAAAATTTGTCATGGTTTTAAGAATCAATCTACATATTTATATTTATCTAACATATAACATATCATATATTAATTTTTAGATAATTGAACAAGGTATTAGATTTCACCAATATCAAGATGATACAAGGCATGTAAAAAAATATGATTTGATGATGTTCACATTAATGAAATTGAGCGTGGCGTACTATGCGATGAAACATACACTGCTGAAATCGGCATGGCGCACAGTGCAACGAAACGTACAGAAAGAGTTAACTATATGTTGTAAATCTGCTGCCTCGCAGGGTTTATAAACAGTCATAAAATAGACAAAAACAAATATTTAAAAAAGGTAATTAATACAAGAACTAATTGGAATATAACATAAATATTTTTAAAAACTTTGTAAAAACTAAAATTGCTCACATAGAATATCAGTTTTATGAATGAGTGCGTTATAGTTTATCACAACAATATTACATATTCACAAAAGCAGAATCTAAAATTTACACATTTTGGGCTTTGCCTAGCAGTTGTAAGTAAAAAGTAGCGAAAAGCCCTGTCACGCTATGTGGTGTATAGGTAATATGGTGTTAGTGACCATCATTTTTACAGACCTTCAGCACTTGATTTTTTGGGTAATGGGGTCGGTATTAAGCCCATGTCACTTTACTGTCCCAGAAAAAAATCTGGTACCCAATTAAAGCTGGGGGAACCTGGAAGCCATTGGTTCAAATCAAACCCGACCTTTTGTCCTCAGTAGTCTATTTCCCTAAACTCTGAGCTATTGTGCATATATGTTAGAGGAATGTTTTTTAATTTGTTTTATAATTGTTATTATCTCAAGAATATATCTTTATGCACTTCAGTCAGAACGATAAGTTTTCAGTCTGTTTTATCATATAGTCACATGGTGTAAGTTATACATATTCATCATCATCAAGTCACATGTCCTTTGCATAACGTTGCATTCACCACAGCCTGTTTGAATGAATCACTGTCTCCAGCCAGATCTCCCACTTCTTCTGTTACCATGCTTAAGGTCTCCTTGATGTCTTGAAGCTACCTTCTTCTTGGTCTACCCCTGATGCGTCATCCAGGAAACATGCCTTCCATTATTGTTCTTTCCAGCCCGCTGTGTCTTTTGATGTGGCCATAGTATTTTAATTTCCTCCGTAGGATGGTGTATGTAAGCCAGTTCTTTTTAATGTTTAAATCTTTTAATAAGTCTTCATTGCTCTTTTTCATTATCCAAGGTATCTTAAGGATTTTTCTGTAGCATTTTTTTTCCCCAAATGAATCACTTTTTTTTCTTGCAGTTTGCTAGATTGTCCTTTATTCACAACCATATGTTGCTATTGGGAAGATACATTGCTTTGCTGGTATTGTACCACATGTTCTTCATGGTATTTAATTTTTGCATTGTTGTTGCTAATCTTCTTTGATCTCTTTCTGGCATTCTCCATTGTTAGGCAGGCATATTACAGCTTTATAATTAAAAAAAATAAAAATAGAATGTTTTGACCTAGGTTTTCATCAGCACATAAATTATTAAACAAACCAAACAAAACAATATAGACCTACATATGTGGTACTATAGCTAATTCTAACTGTTTTTGTTTGTGTTCACCAAATTTATATCATTAGCGGAAGTCCTGAGGAACTGAATTTTGCGTGAGTATCACTTTTTTCCTTTTTTTCATTCTGGCAGCCATGTGCTCAGGTGTCCCCCGCCTTATAGGCAGATATTCTCCGACTTTAGAGGTACTCTCATATTTTCATCATTGAGAGTTTTAACATTTTGAGTAGGTTTTTTTCTATTAATTTTGCCCAGGCAGCGGCCATTTTTTTGCCTATTTTTTTCAATTTCCAACTGCCAAGTGTTCTCTAATGTGTGCACGAGACCTCCTATATTTTTCAATTTCTAACTGCCAAGTGTTCTCTAATGTGTGCACGAGACCTCCTATATTTTTCAATTTCTAACTGCCAAGTGTTCTCTAATGTGTGCACGAGACCTCCTATATTTTTCAATTTCTAACTGCCAAGTGTTCTCTAATGTGTGCATGAGACCTCCTATATTTTTCAATTTCTAACTGCCAAGTGTTCTCTAATGTGTGCACGAGACCTCCTATATTTTTCAATTTCTAACTGCCAAGTGTTCTCTAATGTGTGCACGAGACCTCCTATATTTTTCAATTTCCAACTGCCAAGTGTTCTCTAATGTGTGCACAAGACCTCCTATTTTTCGCTGTTTCTCTGGGCGGACTAGACATGGGATCTCACTACCTAGAGATAAGGGGAGGGTAAAGCCATGAATTCCATTTTATTTTTAAAATTTTCCACTGCCCATACTGGTAAAATTGAACCCGGGTCCTTGTTGTTTAGAGGTCAACATCTTACCTCTAGACCACCCATCGCCCCCTCCTCCCAACTGTGCTTGTTTTGTAAAGCTTTGTTTAATTATCATAATTCTTTTGCTTATCGTCTCCAAATTACTACAGTAAAGCATATTTATAGGAGCCACGATAGCTCAGTGGTTAGTGAACTGGACTACAAAGGACAAGAGGTAGGGTTCGATCCCAACCGACGGCTTCCGGTTCACCCAGCCTTTAATGTGTACCAGATTTTTTTCTGGGAAAGTAAAGTGGCACAGGCATAATACCGACCACATTACCCCAAAAATCATGTGCCGAAGGTCTGTAAAATTTATGGTCACTAACACCATATTCCCTCTACGCCATTTGGCGTGATGGGGGTACTTTACTTTACTTAAAGCATATTTGTATGATTAGAGATTGTGTTATATATATTTACGCTTGTTCCTAAGTTATGCATGCCTGTGCTATTCTACTGACAGGTAAAGGTAAACACTTTAGCTTGATTTCTAAAAAAAATTTTTTTAAATGTAAAGAGCCCCCGTCACGCCAAGTGGCATATAGGGAATATGGTGTTAGTGACCATAAATTTTACAGACCTTCAGCACATGATTTTTAGAGTAATGTGGTCGGTATTACGCCCGTGCCGCTTTACTTTCCCAGAAAAAATCCGGTACCCATTTAAGGCTGGGTGAACCCAGAAGCCGTCGGTTGAGATCGAACCCTACCTCTTTGTCCTTGATTTCTAAAGTTACCAATAAATTTCACAAAATGTTATTTTATGTTTTTTCTTTATTGTTACACAATATTTGGCCGAATGAATTTTAAAAACAATTTCCTTCTCCAAAATAAATGGAATGTTGGCTTGAATCACACAGGGTATTAAACACAGATCTTTTATATTAGGATAAAAAAGAAGATTTTATCTGTTAGGGTTAAACAGTTCTTTTCTATTAGGGTTTTTAAAAAGATCTTTTCTATTAGGGTTTAAAAGATCTTTTCTATTAGGGTTTTTAAAAAGATCTTTTCTATTAAGGTTTTAAAGAAAGATATTTTCTATTAAGGTTTTTAAAAGATCTTTTCTATTAGGGTTTTTAAAAAGATCTTTTCTATTAAGGTTTTAAAGAAAGATATTTTCTATTACGGTTTTTAAAAGATCTTTTCTATTAGGGTTTTTAAAAAGATCTTTTCTATTAAGGTTTTTTAAAAAAGATCTTTTCTATTAGGGTTTTTTAAAAGTTCTTTTCTATTAAGGTTTTAAAAAGATCTTTTCTATTAGGATTTTAAAAGGTATTTTCTAATAGGGTTTTTAAAAAAAGGTCTTTTCTATTCGGGTTTTCCAAAAAAGGTCTTTTCTATTAGGGTTTTTTAATGGTTTTTTTTATTAGGGTTTTAAAAAGGTCTTTTCAATTAGGGTTTTTAAAAAGATCTTTTCTATTGGGATTTTTAAAAAAGTCTTTTCTATTAAGGCTAAAAAAAACTCTGACTCAATCTTGTAGCGGCTTCACCCTGTAAAAAATCATTAAGCATTTTTTAAAAATCAATCCATATTGATGACAGATGAAGTGTGTCAAGAGGCACCGATATCTTGGCTTGTCGTAAAACTAGCGACACAGATCAGTCACATTCACTTAGCCCTTCTAAGAGTTGACAATGAAAAATGAGCAGATAAATGGAAGATAATATGTGTAGAGACACAGATGTGACATTTAATCACCTTTTTATTTTTATGAGAATTTTGGACCTGGGGACCTAAGTAGAGCAACACAATTTTACAAATTATCAGCCGTGCTGTATTCTGTTATCAGCAACCTTGATAAGAGTCATTACGTGGTAATTTAGATTAAAGTGACGAGATAAATAGGCCTTAATTGAAATGTATCATTTATTAGTCTGATAACAGGTTGTGATAGATAGTTAATGTAGGCTGGTGATAAAATGTGGAAATAAATGGACAACATATATACGACTGTAAGTTGTTATAGAGTAAAATGTGATAAAATAAGTTGTTATTGAGTAAAATATGATAAAATAAATTGTTATAGAGTAAAATGTGATAAAATAAGTTGTTATAGAGTAAAATGTGATAAAATAAGTTGTTATAGAGTAAAATGTAATAAAATAAGTTGTTATAGAGTAAAATGTGATAGAATAAATTGTTGTTATAGAGTAAAATGTGATAAAATAAATTGTTATAGAGTAAAATGTGATAAAATAAATTGTTGTTATAGAGTAAAATGTGATAAAATAAGTTGTTATAGAGTAAAATGTGATAGAATAAATTGTTGTTATAGAGTAAAATGTGATAAAATAAGTTGTTATAAAGTAAAATGTGATAAAATAAATTGTTATAAAGTAAAATGTGATAAAATAAATTGTTATAAAGTAAGATGTGATAAAATAAATTGTTATAAAGTAAAATGTGATCAAATAAATTGTTATAAAGTAAGATGTGATAAAATAAATTGTTATAAAGTAAAATGTGATCAAATAAATTGTTATATAGTGAGATGTGATAAAATAAATTGTTATAAAGTAAAATGTGATCAAATAAATTGTTATAGAGTAAGATGTGATAAAATAAATAGTTATAAAGTAAAATATGATAAAATAAATTGTTATAGAGTAAAATATGATAAAATAAATTGTTATAGAGTAAAATATGATAAAATAAATTGTTATAGAGTGAGATGTGATAAAATAAATTGTAGAAGGAAACTCTTTGTACAGAGCTTCACAGCAGGAGGCAATCTGATCATCAGAAGTGTCATTTTTCAAATCAAATCAAGTGCTGTTATGTTTCATAGTGTTACTAATATTCCATCAATCCATCTTTTTGTGGCCGACCCTTGGGTCTGCTGTTCTCGTAACGCTTATTGAAGGCTCGTTTTGTTGAGTTTTGTTCACTCTGCCTTGTCATGTAGCAAAACCATTTTATCTGTTATTTCTTTATATATTTTATAAAAAAAAAAAAAAGTAAAGAGCCCCTGTCATGCCGAGTGGCATATAGGGAATATGGTGTTCCATCTATCTATTGACCTTTCGAGCCGTAGCCGGCCCATATGGCATAGACCAAGATACTCCTTCTCCTATCTGAATTTTTGTTCTAGCAGTTTTCTTTTAAAGATATTTTATCAAATCTCGCCATTTGTCTCTGTTCTGTGCAAGCAGCTCTATCTCATTGAGGGAGCCGAATCCTGCTGCTCTTGCCTCTCTCATCAATGTTCTTCTCAGTGTCTCCCTGGGTCTTCCTCTTTTTCTCTTACCTGTTGTTTCCCATATGAGGGCTTGCTTTGCTATTCGGTTATTATCTCTTCTCAACACATGTCCAACATATGACCATCGTCTTTTCTTTATTACTGAAGATATTAGTGGTTGATTGGCGATTTCTCTAATTTCCTCGTTTGTTTTGAATTCGTTCCACGCTATTCCAAGTATTTTCCTTAGACATTTATTTTCGAATGTGTTCAACTTTGTTTCTATATCTCTTGTTGTTTTCCAGCTTTCACACGCATATGTAAGGGTTGATAGTACATTTGATTTGAATAGCCTAAGTTTTGTGTTTGTGCTGATGAGTTTTGATTTCCACAACTTTTCAAGGCTTCTGAAAGACATTGCTGCTTTAGCTATTCTGATTCTAATTTCTTTGCTTGTATCCCCTTCTCGATCAATGTGACTTCCAAGATAGATAAAGTGATCGATCTCTTCTACTGGTTTGTTTTCCATGTATATTTTGTCATCTGTTGGAATTAAACTTTTCATGACTTTAGTCTTTTCATGATTGATCTCAAGCCCAATTTTGCTGGCTATTGATGATAGTCCATTTGTGTTTTCCTGCATCGTTTTTATCTGACTGCTGATGAGAACTATGTCATCAGCAAAGTCGAGGTCCTCCAAATGATCTCCTTGTATCCATTCGATGCCTTTATTACCAGTGCAGCATTTCTTCATTATGAAGTCCATAACAATTCCAAATAACAAGGGCGATAAAATACATCCTTGTTTAACCCCAGTTTCTATTGGGAAACATTCGCTCAGTCCTTCCTCTGTTCGAACTGCACATGTGTAACCATCATACATGTCTTTGATAATATTTATGATTTTTGATGGTAAACCATATTGCTTCAGAATTTTCCACAAAGAATCTCTTTGAATACTATCAAATGCTTTTTTGAAGTCGATGAAGTTAAGTACAAAAGGTTTTTGCTTTTCAATGTGTTCCTCCAATATAAGTCGTAGAGTGAAAATGTGGTCAAGGCAGCTTCTCCCTTTTCTAAACCCAGCCTGTTCTTCACGCATTACTGTATCTATTGAATCCTTTATTCTATTTAGGATGATTTGCAGAATAAATTTGAGACAACTGACAAAAATGTCACACCTCTCCAGTTGTTACAATCTCTAAGATTGCCCTTTTTTGGAATCTTAACAATGATTCCTTTTTTCCATTTATGAGGCATCTTCTCTGCTTTTGAAATGATGTTGAACATTTTCTGGAGATGTATTAGATTATGGCTATCAATTGCCTTGAGGATCTCAGCTGTTAACTTATCCTCTCCAGCAGCCTTGTTATCTGTATCAGGTCTATGTTTCATTAACAACATCACACAATATGGTGTTAGTGACCATAAATTTTACAGACCTTCGGCACATGATTTTTGGGGTAATGTGGTCGGTATTACGCCTGTGCCACTTTACTTTCCCAGAAAAAAATCCGGTACCCATTTAAAGCTGGGTGAACCTGGAAGCCGTCGGTTGGAATCGAACCCTACCCCTTGTCCTTTGTAGTCAAGTTCACTAAACTCTGAGCTATCTCGGCTCCCTTATATATTTTATGGCGGGGGCTATTTCTAGCTTTTTACTCAGTTCTTCATTTCTGATCTTATCTCTCAGACTGTTTCCTGTCATTCGTCTAACACATTTCATCTCTGTAGAGGTTATTTTCCTTTTTGTTCCTGCATCTAGGGTCCAGGTCTGGCATTGGTAGCACAATGTTGGGAACGTAGTAAAGTGGCTGGTACAGATTGTATTTGTAGGGAGTTAGAACTGTGGTTTGGAAAAGTGGTTCACAGTTGAAAGTCAGTAGCAGAGTGTGGCTGTGTGATACTCTATCACTCAGTCATATCTGGTTATGTCACACTTTACTCTATAATACCTTTACTCTGGGGGCTTAGGGAGCCTAGGTGGGAAACCACCTGACTGGGGACCACAGTAGCCTAGTTGGGAAAACCACCCGACTGGGGACCACAGTAGCCTAGTTGGGAAAACCACCCGACTGGGGACCTCAGTAGCCTAGTTGGGAAAACCACCGACTGGGGACCTCAGTAGCCTAGTTGGGAAAACCAATTGACTGGGGACCTCAGTAGCCTAGTTGGGAAAACCAACCAACTGGAGACCTCAGTAGCCTAGTTGGGAAAACCACCCACCTGGGGACTTCAGTAGCCTAGTTGAGAAAACCACCCGATTGGAGACCTCAGTAGCCTAGTTGAGAAAACCACCCGACTGGGGACCTCAGTAGCCTAGTTGAGAAAACCACTCGACTGGGGACCTCAGTAGCCTAGTTGGGAAAACCACTTAACTGGGGACCTCAGTAGCCTAGTTGGGAAAACCACCCGACTGGGGACCTCAGTAGCCTAGTTGGGAAAACCATCCGACTGGGGACCTCAGTAGCCTAATTGGGAAAACCACCCGACTGGGGACCTCAGTAGCCTAGTTGAGAAAACCACCCGGCTGGAGACCTCAGTAGCCTAGTTGGGAAAACCACCCGACTGGGGACCTCAGTAGCCTAGTTGGGAAAACCACCCGACTGGGGACCTCAGTAGCCTTGTTGGGAAAACCACCCAACTAGGCAACCTATGTTCGGACAACCCGTGTTCGATTCCTGCTGGAACCCGACATAATTGTACTTGTGGTTGGAAAAAAAAATACCACCGTGATCGACCCAGCTGCTGGCAGAAATGGACTTCAGGGTAGTAGTACTCAGGGAAGGTGAGGAATTCCGCCTTGCATCATGAGTTTTTATGTTTTAAGCGACACTATCTAGAAGTCACCGAACACTTCTGATTAAGCGGCTGAGCACATATGGGTGGAAACTGGCATGATAAGACTCTGATTCAAGTCTGGTATTATACCTTTACTTTACCTTAACTTCATCACATCTTACTGTATTATATTTTGTTCTGTCACAAATTACCCTCTGACTCATTGTTCTGTCACAAATTACCCTCTGACTCTTTGTTCTGTCACAAATTACCCTCTGACTCATTGTTCTGTCACAAATTACCCTCTGACTCTTTGTTCTGTCACAAATTACCCTCTGACTCTTTGTTCTGTCACAAATTACCCTCTGACTCTTTGTTCCGTCACAAATTACCCTCTGACTCTTTGTTCCGTCACAAATTACCCTCTGACTCTTTGTTCCGTCACAAATTACCCTCTGACTCTTTGTTCAGTTGCAGTTTACTCTATTTTGCTTCCTCAGATATTACTCTGTTACATTTCACTCTGTCTCAGAGATTTGCATAATATTATTCATCATTTATTTCATTATGTAGTAGTTGTAGTAGTAGAGTAGAGAGTCCCATCACACCAAGTGGTGTATAGGGAATATGGTGTATAGGGAATATGGTGTTAATGACCATAATAATTTTTACGGACCTTCAGGACATTTTTTTTGGGGGTAATATGGTTGATATAACACCCGAGCTGCTTTATTTTCCCCTGAAAAAAATCTGGTACCGATTTAAGGCTGGGTGAACCTAGAAGCTATTGACCAGGACCGAACCCGTCCTCTTGTCATTTGTAGTCCAGTTCACTAACCACTGAGCTATCACGACTCCCTTATCTCATGTGGTGATATATAATATCCTATGAAAGCTTATTTAATGAGGTCAGATGAAATGTGTTGGACCAATGACAGGAAACAGCCTGAGAGACAAAATCAGAAATGAAGAATTGAGAATAAAGCTAGGAATAGCCCCCGCCATATAAAGAAACAACAGATAAAATGGTTTTGCCACATGACAAGGCATAGTGATCAAAACAACACAACGAGCCTTCAATAAGCGTTGCAAGAACAGACCCAAGGGTCGACCATGAAAATGATGGATCAATGGAATATTAGCAGCACTAGGAAACATAACAGCAGCAGAAGCGAAGAGAAGAACAAAAGACTGCAAATTGTATCTCCCCTCGACGCTGAAAGGCAAATGAGGAAGGAAAGAAAAAGAAAGTAGAAGATAGGGGAAGACTCATGGTCCATGCAGCACCCCAGGATTAGAAATAAGCTCCATGGAGAGAGCGCCAGCAGCACTCAAAAAAAAATATGCCCAGGAGGAGGTCCTATACACCAATCTTTAGCTGCAGTAAAGCAATGATACCAGTATCTTAAAATATAATTCATTATCATCTTGTGGCACTTCTGCATCAAAAGTTGACTAACATGAAGCACCATTTCACTTTCTTTGTTATATACAATTGCATCTTCTTCTCCCTCCACGTTCAAATCATTTTATAATGCAAACTTGACTTTTTGTTCTGTTTCATGATGGAAGGTTTGTCCTGTTTCATGATGGAAGGTTTGTTCTGTTTCATGATGGAAGATTTGTTCTGTTTCTTGATGGAAGGTTTGTTCTGTTTCATGATGGAAGATTTGTTCTGTTTCATGATGGAAGGTTTGTTCTGTTTCATGATTTAAGGTTTATTCTGTTTCATGATGGAAGGTTTGTCCTGTTTTATGATGGAAGGGTTGTTCTGTTTCATGATGGAGGGTTTGTTCTGTTTCATGATGGAAGGTTTGTTCTGTTTCATGATGGAAGGTTTGTTCTGTTTCATGATGGAAGGTTTGTTCTGTTTCATGATGGAAGGTTTATTCTGTTTCATGATGGAAGGTTTGTTCTGTTTCATGATGGAAGGTTTGTTCTGTTTATTGATGGAAGGTTTGTTCTGTTTCATGATGGAAGGTTTGTTCTGTTTCGTGATGGATGGTTTGTTCTGTTTCATGATGGAAGATTTGTTCTGTTTCATGATTTAAGGTTTGTTCTGTTTCATGATGGAAGGTTTGTCCTGTTTTATGATGGAAGGGTTGTTCTGTTTCATGATGGAGGGTTTGTTCTGTTTCATGATGGAAGGTTTGTCCTGTTTTATGACGGAAGGTTTGTTCTGTTTCATGATGGAGGGTTTGTTCTGTTTCATGATGGAAGGTTTGTTCTGTTTCATGATGGAAGGTTTGTTCTGTTTCATGATTTAAGGTTTGTTCTGTTTCATGATGGAAGGTTTGTTCTGTTTCATGATGAAAGGTTTGTTCTGTTTCATGATGGAAGGGTTGTCCTGTTTCATGATTTAAGGTTTGTTCTGTTTCATGATGGAAGGTTTGTTCTGTTTCATGATGGAGGGTTTGTTCTGTTTCATGATGGAAGGGTTGTCCTGTTTCATGATTTAAGGTTTGTTCTGTTTCAGGATGGAAGGTTTGTACTGTTTTATGATGGAGGGTTTGTTCTGTTTCATGATGGAAGGTTACCTTTTACCTCTAGACATTCAGCTCACCCCCCCTTCTCCCCCTTCCCGTTCTTCTCCCCAACGTATATAATGTTGATCATTATTTAACGAGCTATGTGATAATTTGTATAATTTTAACCTTCATTTATCTAACTAGGTAGTGACTTATATAAAATAGTGATGATTTATATTTTTATGTAGTGACTCATATAATATAGTGATGATTTATCTTTTTATGTACTGACTTATATAATGCTGATTCATCATTTTATGTAGTGATTTATATAATATAGTGATGATTCATCATTTTATATAGTGACTTATATAATATAGTGATGATTTATCTTTTTATATATTGACTTATATAATATAGTGATGATTTATCTTTTTTTTTTTGCAGTGACTTATTAAAAATCATTTATCTTTTTACGCAGTGACATTCAAAATCATTTATCTGGACATGTAAAGTGATTTACCTGAAAGAGGCATTTTTCCCATATTTCTGATGGAGCATATTGAGTATTGTGATAAATTTATAAATAAAATAAATTTAGAGAAAATATAAATTTGGTAAAGCTGCTGTAAATAAGATGTTGGAAGCGGATGATTCTTCTGAGGCTTCGGATAATGATGTCACATCACCACTTATTGGCATCAATGTTGGACGAGTCAGTGACATTACCACCACACATGGAAGGTATTTGACATCTTGTTTTCTTGTTTCTGCTTCTATTACTTTAAAAAAATTAATCTTTGTCTGTCTTCTTCTCTTCGTTTTTATCTACCTGTCTGTCTATCAGCCTATATAACAGTATTTCATTCTATCTACCTGTCTGTCTATCAGCCTATATAACAGTATTTCATTCTATCTAACTGTCTGTCTGCTTGTTATTGAATTATTGAGTTATTTGCACATCATCATTGATGTGCAAATCATTTGGTCATCATCATTGCACTTTGAAAATGTCCATAGGTGCTCAGATCCACTCCTCAGCAAGTCCCGCAGTGTCCAGCCACTGACAACCCCAGTTCTGTGTTGGTTTATAAATCTTCTTATACGCCCATTAAGTTTCTCGTTTCTGGCTGTGCCCATCTTAACTCCCATCTCTTTCATCCAAAGGGATGACATGGACTCATGACTGTTGAAATCCTGTGCCTTTCCACATCTTGGAGGGTATTGATGATGTTCACCCGATCCATTGGTTCCATCCGCAACAATAACGCAGCTAGCCAACCTGTCTGCTCTTTCATTTCCCCATATTCCCGCATCTCCTGGGACATAGACAAAGGTGACTGTACATATTTTTGACTTCTGCAATGACTCTACCCATTGCATACATACAGATCCCGCTTCTACATTTCTTATCATGCTCATCGAATCACTCAGTATGCAGATGTGGGTTTAGTCTTGTGATTCTAACCATATGAATGCCCTGGTCATTGCCATCACCTCTATCGTCATGCTACTTGTCTACCTACCTTTCTACCTACCTACCCACCCACCTACCCTACCTAGCTGCCTGCCTGCCTACCTACCTACTTACCTTCCTGTCTTTCTAGCTACTTACCTATCTACTTATCTGCAACACTGCAGACCTTTCACCTCTGTAATGACTCCAGCTGTTGCTTGTGGGTGAAGCCTGTCTGAACTTTGTGGGTCAAGCGCTGATTGAGTCATTCAGCTCACAGACATAAGTGACTCACTTTTGTGACTCAAACCAGATAAAGGTAGGTCCTTGCTACAGCCTCGATCTCCATCATCATGATACAGGTTGTTATTGCATGGGCAATTTCTTCATAAATAGTTCTGCCTTAGAAACATTCTGCAAATGCCCTAGCACTCTGTCGATGGACCACTACACCTCTAGCACTCTGTAGAGCACTGTAGCCCATGCATGTCAGTAATGAAGCACCACAAATGCTATCACTCCACTGATGGAGCACCCCAGGGCTATCACTCCACTGATGGAGCACTACAGCCCTAACACTCCATCATTAAAACACTACAGTTGACACACTCCATTGATGGAGCACTTAAGTCCATGCTCTCCAGTGATGGAGCACCCCAGGGCTATCACTCCACTGATGGAGCACTACAGCCCTAACACTCCATTATTAAAACACTACAGTTGACACACTCCATTGATGGAGCACTAAAGTCCATGCTCTCCAGTGATGGAGCACCACAGGGCTATCACTCCACTGATGGAGCACTACAGCCCTAACACTCCATCATTAAAACACTACAGTTGACACACTCCATTGATGGAGCACTAAAGTCCATGCTTTCCAGTGATGGAGCACCACAGGGCTATCACTCCACTGATGGAGCACTACAGGCCTAACACTCCATTATTAAAACACTACAGTTGACACACTCCATTGATGGAGCACTAAAGTCCATGCTCTCCAGTGATGGAGCACCACAGGGCTATCACTCCACTGTTGGAGCACTACGACCCTAGCGCTCCATTAATAGAGCACTACAGCGCACACACTCCATTGATGGAGCACTAGAACCCATGTACTCCAAAGATTGGAGCACTACAGCCCAATTTCATTGATGGAGCATTACAGCTAAAAGTCCATTGATAGAACATTAACCTCTGCATTAACCACAGTATAATTTATAATTGTTAATTTATTATAATTTAATTTGTAAATCAAATGTAATTTAAATTTTTTTATTTAGTAATACTTTGATTTGTTAATCTAATGTAATTTAATTCCTTTGTGTCCAGCATCACTTTACCTCCAGTTATCTTAGAGCCTGCAGACGTTTACAAGAGTCGATGGAGATCAATCAGAGTTATGTACCTTGTCATGTTTTTGGGGTCAGTTACCTTCACAATCACAATGTCGTCGTTGTGGCCATTCCTGCAAGTGGTAGGTTTGTTTGCTTCATTTTCTGTTTCCTGTGAATATGTTTATATATGAAAGTTGGAGGCAAAGTCCCGCCTCACAGCACCAGAGCTGGAAGTTGTCAGCGACCCACAGCTGATGGCTTGAGCCAGGATCGGTGAACCAGAACCATCCAGACCTTGCTCTATCTCTCCGTGGTGCCTCCAGTAATAGACTAACCTGTCTAGTCTGGCCAAGCGAGTAGGGATCGAAGAGGGAAGACAACCTGGTACTCAAAAATGTCATGCTGAAGTTGAATGTGTTGGGCCGAAAGGTGTAAATATCACAGTTATGCTGCAAACCACAACACAACGCAGGCACACCCATTTAACTCTTTCTGTACGGAAGCTTTTTATTGACGCAACAAAAGAGATTTCAGAGTATTAAGAATCAATCTATATATTTATATTTATCTAACATATAACATATTATGTATGGATGTTTAGATAATTGAACAAGATATAAGATTTCACCAATATCCAGATGATATATCTATCTATCTATTGACCTTTCGAGCCGTAACCGGCCCATAGGGCGTAGACCAAGATACACCTTCTCCTATATGAATTTTTGTTCTAGCAGTTTTCTTTTAAAGATATTTTATCAAATCTCGCCATCTGTCTCTGTTCTGTGCAAGCAGTTCTATCTCATTGAGGGAGCCGATTCCTGCTGCTCTTGCCTCTCTCATCAATGTTCTTCTCAGTGTCTCCCTGGGTCTTCCTCTTTTTCTTTTACCTGTTGTTTCCCATATGAGGGCTTGCTTTGCTATTCGATTATTATCTCTTCTCATCACATGTCCAACGTATGACCATCGTCTTTTCTTTATTACTGAAGATATTAGTGGTTGATTGGCGATTTCTCTAATTTCCTCGTTTGTTTTGAATTCGTTCCATTCTATACCAAGTATTTTCCTTAGACATTTATTTTCGAATGCGTTCAACTTTGTTTCTATATCTCTTGTTGTTTTCCAGCTTTCACACGCATACGTAAGGGTTGATAGTACATTTGATTTGAATAGCCTAAGTTTTGTGTTTGTGCTAATGAGTTTTGATTTCCACAACTTTTCAAGGCTTCTGAAAGACATTGCTGCTTTAGCCATTCTGATTCTAATTTCTTTGCTTGTATCCCCTTCTCGATCAATGTGACTTCCAAGATAGATGAAGTGATCGATCTCTTCTACTGGTTTGTTTTCCATGTATATTTTGTCACTTGTTGGAATTAAACTTTTCATGACTTTAGTCTTTTCATGATTGACCTCAAGCCCAATTTTGCTGGCTATTGATGATAGTTCATTTGTGTTTTCCTGCATCGTTTTTATCTGATTGCTGATGAGAACTATGTCATCAGCAAAGTCCAGGTCCTCCAAATGGTCTCCTTGTATCCATTCGATGCCTTTATTACCAGTGCAGCATTTCTTCATTATGAAGTCCATAACAATTCCAAATAACAAGGGCGATAAAATACATCCTTGTTTAACCCCAGTTTCTATTGGGAAACATTCGCTCAGTCCTTCCTCTGTTCGAACTGCACATGTGTAACCATCATACATGTCTTTGATAATATTTATGATTTTTGATGGTAAGCCATATTGCTTCAGAATTTTCCACAAAGAATCTCTATGAATACTATCAAATGCTTTTTTGAAGTCGATGAAGTTAAGTACAAAAGGTTTTTGCTTTTCAATGTGTTCCTCCAATATAAGTCGTAGAGTGAAAATGTGGTCAAGACAGCTTCTCCCTTTTCTAAACCCAGCCTGTTCTTCACGCATTACTGTATCTATTGAATCCTTTATTCTATTTAGGATGATTTTACAGAATAATTTTGAGGCAACTGACAAAAGTGTCACGCCTCTCCAGTTGTTACAATCTCTAAGATTGCCCTTTTTGGGATCTTAACAATGATTCCTTTTTTCCATTTATGAGGCGTCTTCTCTGTTTTCCAAATGATGTTGAACATTTTTTGGAGATGTATTAAATTATGGCTATCAATTGCCTTGAGGATCTCAGCTGTTAACTTATCCTCTCCAGCAGCCTTGTTATTGGTCATTAGCTTTAAGGTGGTTTCTATTTCACTCAAGGTGAAGTCATCTAAATTTACATCTAATTCTGCTGCTGGTGTTTCAGCTTCAAAATCTATTAAACTGTGAGGTAGTGGACGGTTAAGAATTTCTTTGAGGTGATATAAGACATGTAAAAAGAATATGGTTTGATGGCATTCACACTAATCAAATTGAGCGTGGCGCACTATACGGAAAAACGTACGTTACCAGAATCGCATTGGCGCACAGTGCGGCGAAACGTATGGAAAGAGTTAACGTCCTTTTAAGGTCGGATGATGAAGAGGAATTCTATTGTCTACTAGAACACTCTAGAATACTTTAGTCATCTGGCGAACGCTAGCAAGCATATATGAAAGAAGATTAGCAATAGCAACAAAAAAATTAAACGCAGTGAAGATGTGGTACAATACCAGGAAGGCTAATAAAATTAAAATTACTAAGGAAAAGTATCTTCCCGATAGCAACACATAAATGTGAATCATAGACAATCTTGCAAACAGCAAAGGAAGAAAATTGTTTAATTTTAAAAAAAAATGCCACAGAATAATCCTTAATATATCTTGGATAATGAAAAAGCACAATGAAAATATATTTTGATATTTAAACATTAAAAAGAACTTGCTTATAAATGCCATTCTACAGAGGAAATTAAAATACTGTGGCCACGTCATTAGTCTGTTTCTAGACACACCGTGAAGAGGAGTAGTAGGAACTGAATATTTCTAGTTCACTGATCATAGAGCAAGCAGTTAGCAATGGGTCTCTGACCACTTTTAGCCCTGTTGCTGATAGGCACTTTGCCCCCAAGTCTTTTAATTATGTAAATTTAATCGGGTGACCTGTTGTCATCATGGGGCATAATCTAATACAATTATAATGAATCATTATCATTATCAGGTCTCATTTCCTTTGCGGAACGTTGTATTCGCCACTGCGCATCAGAAAGAATCTCTATCTATAGCCAGATCTCGCACAGAACGTTGCATTCACCAAAGCCTGAAATAATCTCTATCTCTAGCCAGATCTCCCACAGAACGTTGCATTCACCACAGCACATCTGAAAGAATCTCTATCTCTAGCCAGATCTCTCACAGAACATTGCATTCACCTCAGCGCATCTGAAAGAATCTCTGTCTCTAGCCAGCTCTCCCACAGAACATTGCATTCACCACAGCACATCTGAAAGAATCTCTATCTCTAGCCAGATCTCTCACAGAACATTGCATTCACCACAGCGCATCTGAAAGAATCTCTATCTCTAGCCAGATATCCCACAGAACATTGCATTCACCACAGCATATCTGAAAGAATCTCTGTCTCTAGCCAGATCTCCCACAGAACATTGCATTCACCACAGCCTGAAAGAACTGAAAGAATCTCTGTCTCTAGCCAGATGTCCCACAGAATGTTACATTCACCACAGCCTGAAAGAATCTCTGTCTCTAGCCAGATCTCCTACAGAACTTTGCATTCACCAAAGCGCATCTGAAAGAATCTCTGTCTCTAGCCAGATCTTCCACAGAACATTGCATTCACCAAAGCGCATCTGAAAGAATCTCTGTCTCTAGCCAGATCTCCCACAGAACATTGCATTCACCACAGCCTGAAAGAACTGAAAGAATCTCTGTCTCTAGCCAGATCTCCCACAGAACTTTACATTCACTACAGCCTGGAGAATCACTATCTCTAGCCAGATCTACCACAGAACGTTACATTCACCACAGCACATCTGAAAGAATCTCTATCTCCAGCCAGATCTACCACTTCTTCTATTGTCCTATTCGAGATCTCCTTAATGTCTTGAAAGCACCTTCTTACAATTCTTGGTTATCTGCCATCAGTAATTTGCCGTTGCTTTTTGATTGGTTCCTGCCACTTACCACCTTAGGTGGCTGTTGTGCCCTGAGCCCAGTACGAGGCCATTCTAGCTCTTCCTTTGAGACCATTGTCAACTGAGTCAAACCTCCACTCCATCTGCCAGCAGCTGTGTGCACTATAGAAGGTGTCATGAATAAAGAATATTTATTATAGATGGAAACACAGGGGTGAAGACAATCATAAATTAATAAAGCAGGTATTTTTTACATTTGGAAAAATCTATAAACAACAGCAGAAGATGCAGAGGTCATGAGATTTCCCAAACCAGGATTTGGACCCATGCTTCTCAACACTGTGTCTGGACACTAGAGACATGTACTTCTGCGCACTGCCAACTCAGTACCCAACAAAAAAAGTACTACATTTGCTGGCAGGTCATTCATGTATGATCACCACTTGACTAGAGTACTGAGTTACAACACTAATTCTAGAATTAATTTATAAACACAATTGTGCCCTGAGCTACAACCATATTTCATCAAGTCCACTCTGTGAACATCTGCGTGAAACAGTAGAACATCACTTAATTGACTGTCAAAAGCTCACCAATATCAGAGCAACTCTTCTTCCTTAAAGACCTGATAAATTGAATACCTTGTATCGAACTACAAGGGAACTCAGAAGGGAACTCCGTTGTACTTTTCTGCGTTAAAGTAAAAGTGATGATCTTCTTATTACATCTGCGCCGCTAAAGCGATGTTGTACGCTGGCAACAGTCCCTTTTTGACAAATTGGGTGTGGGGAGTGCGGCCTTCCAACGTCTAGACTTGATCTGCGCTTTGCGTCACATTGGTGCTGTTCATGGCCGTTGTTGGAATTCCTTGGCGCAAGTTAATTACATGTTACTTATCAATGTAAACTACTTCATCAGCCGCAGTTTTGTCTCTTTACCGAGTTTGCACAGTGTTTTGTTCAACTTGGGCTGCTTCAGTCATAATGGTTCATCGTACATCCCTAGACTCTAGACCGGCCGTGCGCTAATTTTGCGGTCGGTTGTTTGGTGTGCGACGGGGATAGTCTGACGACTAACTGTGTGTCTGTATGTTCAGGGTTGGAGTCAACAACGATGGCCTGACATCATCAAGCGCTCTACATGTTTTAAAATTATGATGATCATCATTTTCAGGAGGGCGTGAACTCCCGGTATATGGTGGATGGGCGGCGGGAACAGTTGAGGGCTATGCATGAAGGGTGTTCCTTGTTGCAGTTTCCTCATATTCCAAGTCTGGCTTGTTGCAGGAGCTACTGAGTTAAGTGCTCTGTGCACACCGGAGCTGTGTGTCTCATCTGTTTTGATCATGTTTCGATATTCCAATTGCTTTCGATGAATGATGATATTGCATGACAGGTAACAATTGACTGTGTTCACTTTCTGCGCGGTTTCGCCTTATGTCTTTTGGCGTGTGCTGAGAGTGCTATGATGGGGACTACAGTTGCCTTTCTTTGTTTGGGAGATGAGATTCGGATGATTATGCTGGCACGGGCGGTTGAGCAATAATTTTAATTCGTTTGCAGTGATACCGGGGCCTTCCATAACCAAATAACTCAGAAATACCTGCAGATATCATTACATGGCATTGGGCCAAAGGGTGTCAGCTCAAGGCCCCTAGATCCATAACAACAACATATCTCCCCATGACACTGATAAGCAAGTGAGAATGGAAAAGATTGTTTACCATTGACTATTGTTGTATTGGGAGCCTCCATAGCTCAGTGGTTAGTGAACTGGACTACAAAGGACGAGAGGTAGGGTTAGATTCTAACCGACGGCTTCCAGTTCACCCAGCCTTTAATGGGTACCGGATTTTTTTCTGGGAAAGTAAAGCGGCACAGGCGTAATACTGACCACATTACCCCAGAAATCATGTGCTGAAGGTCTGTAAAATTTATGGTCACTAAACGCCATATTCCCTATACGCCACTTGGCGTGACTGGAGTACTTTTTTTTTTTAATTGTTGTATTGTTTCCATAACAACATATTTTGGTGTTTACCCATGTTTGATTTCTCCCTCCAGCTCAACTCAGCTGCAAGTACCAGCTTTCTGGGATGGGTTGTTGCTTCTTACAGCTTGGGACAACTGGTTGCGTCCCCTATCTTTGGTGGCTGGGCCAACCTTAGAAAGAGCAGCCGAGAACCTCTAGCAGTTAGTTTGGTTCTGACCACGCTGTCCAATGTGTTCTACATGTACCTGGAGTCCATGCCATCTCATCGAGATATTTATATGATCCTAGCAAGGGGACTGATTGGTTTCAGCGCAGGTATCTTTTAGTTTTTAGGAATGTTTCAACAAATAAAACAGGCTGTTAGGCAAGGTTTGTGTGCTGTCACTAGATTTATTTAATATGTATAGTGAGATTATTTTAAGATCAATAAGGGGCATGCCTGCAATAACAATTGGAGGTTATAATATACATAATCTAAGGTATGCTGATGATGCAGTCTTAATCGGTAAGAGTGAAAAGGAGTTACAAGAAATGTTAGACATTACTGAGAAATACAACTGGGAAAGTTTATGGATGAAGAGATAGAGGGAAACAAAGAGAAAAGATACCAGACAGCTTAAGAGAATGGCTTGGCAGAAGATCAACAATAGAAATGATAAATAGCTGCCGAGATCGAAAGTTGTGGAGAGACATTATCACCTACGCCTGTAGGCCCGGTACTTGATGATGATGATGATTTGCATCCATCACTCAGCTAGTTTATTTTACACTCTAGTATTTGTATCCATCACTCAGCTAGTTTATTTTACACTCTAGTATTTGTATCCATCACTCAGCTAGTTTATTTTACACTCAAGTATTTGTATCCATCGCTCAGCTAGTTTATTTTACACTCTAGTATTTGTATCCATCACTCAGCTAGTTTATTTTACTCTCTAGTATTTGTATCCATCACTCAGCTAGTTTATTTTACACTCTAGTATTTGTATCCATCACTCAGCTAGTTTATTTTACACTCTAGTATTTGTATCCATCACTCAGCTAGTTTATTTTACACTCTAGTATTTGTATCCATCACTCAGCTAGTTTACTTTACACTCTAGTATTTGTATCCATCACCCAGCTAGTTTATTTTACACTCTAGTATTTGTATCCATCACTCAGCTAGTTTATTTTACACTCTAGTATTTGTATCCATCACTCAGCTAATTTATTTTACACTCTAGTATTTGTATCCATCACTCAGCTAGTTTACTTTACACTCTAGTATTTGTATCCATTACTCAGCTAGTTTACTTTACACTCTAGTATTTGTATCCATTACTCAGCTAGTTTACTTTACACTCTAGTATTTTCCATGGTCACCTTGTGCAACAAGTCTAAGTCAATAGAAGTGAGAAAGAGAGTTCATCAGTTCTATTTACAGCCAATTTTGACCTATGAATGCGAATCATAGATAGTAGAAAAACAAACATGGGAGGGATTTGCAAGTAAGGACCTCCACATTTATCACTTTATCCTTCCAGATGATATCATATATACAGTGCTGGCATCACTTATGAAATGTACTTAGTCTTCTCTAATGAACAATAGAGAAGTAAAATATACTTAATGCTTTATCTATCTTTTTTATTCTTTAACTAGGCAATGTTGCTGTTGTGAGATCCTATGTCTCCGGAGCAACAACCGTTTCAGAACGAACTGGAAGCATGGCTAATCTCAGCATTTTCCAGGCAATGGGATTCATACTGGGTCCAGGTAATTTGATTGATTTCTTCTTTCTTCTACCTTTCAGCTCCCTGTGGAGCATAGGTCTTAAACAAATACTTTCCAAGTCGTTCTGTTTCTTGCCATTCTTTTAAGATCATTCCATGTCTTCCCCATCATCTTCATCTCTGCTTCTGTCTGTCTTCTCCAAGAATTTCTTGGTCTTCCTCTTTGTCTTTTTCCCCTGGGGATTCCAAAAAAGGGCCTGTTGTGTAAAGTTGGCTCTCAGTTGGCTTTCGCAGTGTATGTCCTATCCAGCGCCAATATCTTCGCTGTATCTCTTTATCCACTGGTATTTGACTGGTACATTTCCATAATTCTGTGTTAGTGATTTTGTCCTGCCATTTCTATACTTTTATTCTGCATAAGTATCTTTAATGAAAGTCTGTATCTTCATGATTGTCAGTTTTGTTGTTCTCCATGTTTCACAGCCATATAATAGGACATACTTAACATTGGAGTTGAAAATGTTTGCGTTTAACCTAATTTCTTTGGACTTCCATATGTTTCCCAGTGCTACTGAGTTAAATACTCTGTGAACACCGTGAGCTGTGTGTTTCATCCGTTTTTATCATGTTTCAATATTCTAATTGCTTATGATAAATGATGATATCGTATGACAAGGAACAGCTGGCTGTGTTCACTTTCTGTGCGGTTTTGCCTTATGTCTTTTGGCATGTGCTGAGACTGCTATGATGGGGACTACAGCTACCTTTCTTTGTTTGGGAGATGAATTAGTAATTCGGATGATTCCGCTGGCACGGGCGATTGAGCAATTATAGATTTTAATTCATTTGCAGTGATACCGGGGCCTTTCATAACCATAACCATAGTCCCAGTGCAACAAAAGCTCCTCTTGCTTTTGGTATCCTTATTTTGGTATCATTTTCTGTTCCTCCCTCTTTATCTATATTACTGCCCAGATATATGTAAGATTGTATGTCTAGTAGAGGTATTTCTTCTAATTTTATTTGGTTATTGCCAACTGCATTAATTCTCATAATGTTGGTCTTATCTCTATTAATTTTCAGTTCTAGCTGTTGTGATCTCTTATCAAGTATGCTCATTTTATCCTGCATCTGTTGATGGCTGTGTGAAAGGAGAGCTATGTCATCAGCAAAGTTTAAATCATTAAGTTGCTTGGTCAGTGACCACTGGATTCCATTTCTGTTGTTTTGAGTTATTTTCATAATCCAATCTATGGCCAGTAGAAAGAGAAATGGAAACAGAAGGTAATTTGATTGGTTGGTTTTTTAATATTTATTGAGCAGCACTGAGGTCATAAAAAAATTAAGACGATTGCATTATCACGTACATAAGCATGCGAGAGCTGGAAAACAACAAAAGACATAGAAACAAAGTTGAACACATTTGAAAATAAATGTCTAAGGAAAATATTTGGTATAGTGTGGAACAAATTCAAAACAAATGAGGAAATTAGAGAAATCGCCAATCAACCACTAATATCATCAGTAATCAAGAAAAGACGGACACTTGATGAGGAGAGATAATAACCAAATAGCTAAGCAAGCCCTCAAGTGGGAAACAACAGGTAAGAGGAAAAGAGGCAGACCCAGACAAACACTGAGTAGAACATTAATCAGAGAGGTAAAAAACCAGCAGGAATCGGCTCCCTCAGTGAGATCGAGATGCTTGCACAGAACAGAGACAAATGGCGAGATTTGATAAAAGATCTTTGCAAGGATTGAGACTGTTAGAAAGAACATTTCTAAACGGGGAAAGTGTATCTGTGTCTATGTCCTATGGGCCATTTACAGCTCGCAAAGGTCGATAGATGGAAGTTCAAACTTGCCTTAATTTGTGAAAATATAAGACATGGCCATAAAACAGACAGCATTATTAGTAATTAGGAAGAGAAGGTGGGCATATATTGGTCATGTGATGAAAAGATTTAACCAGAGAATCACAAAGTAGGTCCTCAAATGCGGAACGGGGACTGGTTTGTCTCGAGGCAAGATGCAGGCTCGAGACAGAGAGGTTGTGAGTTCAAATCCCGGCCACACCAGTTGGGATTTTTATTTATAATTTCTCTCTGCAGCAGCCACTCCTGGTCTCAGCAGTGAGGCCTGGTTTGAAACATCAGTTACTCATCGACGTAAAAAATATGAGTACCTCAGAATACAGAGTTATCTGCCTGTGTGGTGAGGGAACCCTGTGCACACGGCTGCCCGGAAAAAATGGATTAAAATGCAAAATTCAGTTTCTAGTCTCTAGGCCTTTCCGGTGTCATGGCGGCTTCGTGTAGTCGATTTTTATAATTCGGCTCTTGCTGATATATTTAAATGATTTACGCGACAGTCTAGTTGTGAAATTATGTGTTGCTATTCTCCCGTTTGGTGTATGTTTTACTTCTAACGTGGGGATGGACTGTGATTGCCGATATTTAAGTGGAATATGATTTATTCTTCTTTGTGTTGTGTGTTCGCGGTTCGATAGGCAAGCACATGGTTTGACAAAAATGTCAACGGAAAAACGGGTATGTTCAACCCTTATGTGAAAAGTCTGTGACGGTGGATGGAGGCGGAGGAATCAAGAATGATCAACGGCCCAGAAAGCGAAAACAGCAAAGTGTGTGGTACACAAGAGGCATGTTCAGAACACGAAAGACGAACATGGCTGACCACCGTGAAAGAGATTGGAGCCTCATCACGTACCAGTCCAGAGGAAGCCATGGAGAGTCGGAGAAATTCGAACTTATGTCGGAGGAAAGATCTTAAAATAAGTACTTGGAATGTTAGGACTCTATATCAACAAGGGAAATTGGAAAATCTAATTCAAGAAGCAGAACGAATGAATATAGATATTTTAGGCATATCAGAGACTAGATGGAAGGAATGTGGGTACATTGAAGACGAAAAATATACATTTATATACTCAGGAAACACAACAGAACATCAAAGGGGGGTAGGAATACTGATAAAAAGAGAGCTACAAAAATATATAAGTACCCACTGGACATACAGTGATAGGATTATACTACTCAAGTTGAAAGCAAAACCATTCGACATAGCAATAATACAGACATATGCACCTACTCAAGACTACACAGATGAACAAATAGAGGCATACTATGAAGACCTAAATAAAGTTATGAAGCAAGTGAAATCTTCAGACATCTTGATTGTAATGGGTGACATGAACGCTAAAGTAGGAAAAGGTAGATATAAGACAATTATAGGAAATCATGGTTTAGGAAAAAGAAATGACAGAGGAGAAAGATTAATACAATTCTGTGAAGAAAACAGGCTGATAATATGTAACACCTACTTTGAGCAAGAGAAAAGGAAACTATACACATGGAAAAGCCCTGGAGATAGGAAGAGGAATCAAATAGATTACATAATGATAAAAGAAAGGTTCCGTAACAGCGTAAAGAAAGCCAAAACCTACCCAGGAGCAGATATTAATTCTGATCACAATCCTGTAATGATTAAAATGAAAATCAAACTAAAGAGAAACAAGCAAAAATCTGATTCATCAACAAACCCACTCGACATAACAGCTTTAAATCAAAAAGATATTAAAGATACCTATACAATACAAGTAAAGAACACATACCAGAAGCTGCTAGAGGAAGGAATTGAACAATACAGAAGAGAAAATCCTGATGAAAAAGTAACAACCAAATGGCAATGCATAAAGAAAAGCATACAAAAAGCCTGCGACACCTTACCCAAAAGAGAAAAGAACAAAAAACAAAAATGGATAACTAACACCATCTTAGAAAAAATGGAAGAAAGGAGACAAGCGAAGAACACTGCCCAATACAATAAAATAGATAATGAGATACGCAAAATGTGCAAAAAGGCAAAAGAAGACTGGCTCAGCCAAAAATGTATAGAAATAGAAACTATGGAAAGCAAACAAGACCTAAGAGGAATGCACACAGAAATAAAGAGAATGACTAATAAAAATAAAAAAGCCACAGAAGGTGGATGCATTGCAGACAAAAAAGGAAAAATGCTAACAGACAATAAGGATATCATAGATAGATGGCAGGAATATATAACAGAACTATTTCATGATCAAAGGGACAAGAAACCAGTTATAAAATGTACATCAGGCTATAAAATCTTAAAATCTGAGGTGGAAAAAGCTATAAAAACAATGAAAAGGGGAAAAGCAGCAGGACCTGAAAGCATACAGATAGAGATGATACAGGCACTTGAAGATTTTGGCATTGAAGTGATTACAGACATATGCAACGACATATACCACACAGGATACATACCAAATGAACTAAAAATATCAACTTTCATTGCATTGCCTAAAAAGAATGGTGCAGTTGAATGCAGTGACTTTAGAACAATAAGCCTAATGAGCCATGTTACAAAAATCTTGCTAAAAGTTATACAAGGAAGGATTCAGAATAAAATCAATACTGAATTAGATGAGCAGCAATTTGGATTTAGGAAAAATAGCGGGACAAAAGAAGCCATATTCTGCATGAGAACATTAATCGAAAAATACACAGAAGTAAACAAACCAATATATGCCTGCTTCATAGACTACACCAAAGCTTTTGATAGAGTACACCACAAACAACTTATAGAATGCCTAAAAGAGATACATCTAGATAACATGGATATACGACTAATATGCAATCTATACTGGGAGCAAACAGCAATAATAAAATATAACAAAGAGTTCTCTACACCCATTGATATAAAAAGAGGAGTAAGACAAGGATGCATCCTATCACCAAGCTTGTTCAATCTATACACTGAGCAAATCTTTAAAAACATCATAGAGATGCCAGGCCTACAAATTAATGGAAAGATAATCAATAACCTAAGATATGCTGACGATACTGTACTACTAGCAGAAAATCCTAAAGACCTACAACAATTACTTAATGAAATAAACACGACAAGCAAAAAATATGGACTAGATATGAATATCAAAAAGACTAAAACTATGATCATAAACAAAGAAAATACTCAAAATCCACAAGTGGATATCAAAATTGAAGGAATAGACCTGGAGACAGTTCAGAACTATAACTACCTTGGACATACTATAACCAGTGATGGAAAATGTACAACTGAAATAAACAAAAGAATAGGAATGGCAAAAAGTAATTTTAATGTCATGAAGGACATACTAACATCAAAACAAATAACACCAGAGCTAAAACTAAGAATAGCAAAATGTTACATCTTCTCAATATTCCTATATGGTGCTGAAACATGGACATTAGACAAGAAAACAGAACAGAGAATTGAAGCCTTTGAAATGTGGATATATAGAAGAATAGGTAGAATTGGATGGAAGGAAAAGAAAACAAATGACAAAGTCTTAAAACAACTAAAAATGAAAAGAGAACTTCTGAACACAATTAGAACAAGACAAATGCGATTCTTAGGCCATGTTAAAAGACACAACAGCCTACTGAAAGTGATCCTGGAGGGGAAAATACAAGGTAAAAGAGGCAGAGGCAGACCAAGATTAACATGGACGAGTAACATCAAAAGATGGACAAATCAACCGATGACAACCTGCACCATCAAAGCAAGAGATAGAGCAAAATGGCGCTCCATGGTAGCCAACCTTCGTTGCGGAGACGGCACTCAATGATGATGATGAGTCTCTAGGGACTTTGCCAGAGATGAAAGCAGACAAATGAAGAAAAAAAATGGGAACAATAGGTACAAGAAAACAAGCAGATTTTTAGGGCCAATGAGAATATTTAAAAGGTCTAAACATTAAAAAAAAATCTGGCATATAAACAATATCTTACAGTCAAAATTAAAATGTTATGATTGTGTCAAAAGACACAGTGGGTTGGAAGTAACAATAATGGAAGAAATTGTTCCAGGAAGATGATGAGACGGGCAGATCAAAGGATGTGGTTTCAAGATATGAAAGAGACCCTGAACATGACAACAGAAGAAGTGGGAGATCTTTTGGATGGGCTGTGGTGAGTCCATTGTTCTGCAAAAGACATGCAACCTGTTGATGATAACTAAGAATGTTGACAAAAAGCATAAATAGCAGGCACTGACTATCTTACTGAGATTGAAATGCCCTCTAAGAGTATGGAATTATGGCAGTGTTCACTATGATGATGTGCACTGTGGAGATTGGCACTTCGACATTATGAGCATTGTATGATGTCTAACACCACTGGAATGGTGAAAAGCAAAGTAAAAGCAAAAAGCCCCCATCACGCCAAGTGGCGTATAGGGAATATGGTGTTAGTGACCATAAATTTTACAGACCTTCAGCACATGATTTTTGGGGTAATGTGTTCGGTTTTACGCCCGTGCCGCTTTACTTTCCCAGAAAAAATCTGGTATCCATTTAAGGCTGGGTGAACCCGGAAGCCATCAGTTGGGATCGAACCCTACCTCTTGTCCTTTATAGTCCAGTTCACTAACCACTGAGCTATTGCGGCTCCCCGAATGGTGAAAGATGTAAAAAAATGTAATTTAAAATTCCTCTTCTTTAACATTTGCAGTTATCCAAGCAGCCTTGGTCCCTATTGGATTCCCAGGCCCAGCCAGCTCTGTGTACTTTCACTTCAATATGTACACAGCTCCTGCATTTTGTGCCGCAGTCATGGCAACCATAAGTGTATTCCTCCTCATCTTTATCTTCAAGGAGCATCGGGTGTGTGATAAAGATGTTCAAGCAATTCTACAGAATGCATCCATCAATAGTGAAAATCAAGGCAATTCAGTTAATGCTGGTAAGTCTGTCTTTTTTGCAGCTTCAATCATTGTTAGTTGATGTTGTAACGTTTCTTTGATTTCTCAGTTCATCTTACTCTGGGTTTGCCTCTTGCTCTTCTCCCTTCTCCTCTTTTAACTCTTTCCATACGAAAGCTTTTTATCAACACAACGGAAGAGATTTCAGAGACAATATTTTTCATGGTTTTAAGAATCAATCTACATATTTATATTTATCTAACATATTATATATGAATTTTTAGATAGTTGAACAATGTATTAGATTTCACCGCAGCCGCTATACTTTGGAAAATCGCCTCATAGTCCAGTATGGTTCGCTGACCCTTGAGGCATAAATGTATCACACTCATACACATAGTTTCCTTTTGGTTGCTCCTTCCCTTTTGCATAGCCTTCTCTACTGCACATATTTGGGTTCTTTGGTCTACTTACTATGCCATGCTATTTATAGTTCTCCTCCTCTAGTCCTTAATGAGACACTTTGGTGTTCTCCTCTATACCTTTTTTCTGTGCTCCTTACCCCTCATTTGATTTTATTGTA
This sequence comes from Megaustenia siamemsis, assembly GCA_032433765.1. Classification (NCBI taxonomy): domain Eukaryota; kingdom Metazoa; phylum Mollusca; class Gastropoda; order Stylommatophora; family Ariophantidae; genus Megaustenia; species Megaustenia siamemsis. The sequence continues at coordinate 8,537,820 of JAVIAB010000102.1, forward strand.
CCCCACTCTCAGACATCTCACTCTTACCGCCTTTTGAGCACCTGTTAGTCTACTGTTCTATTCTTTCTCCTTTGTGTTTGCACACTGACCCCTGTGTGAACTCCTCTGGTTCTGTGTGCATTTGCGCACATTTCTGCACATTCACAACAGCCACACTCTGGTTACCATTTCCTTTTCATGTTGACCTCGGCCTGACACACAGGATAGACATATTTCAATTATTTTTGTTTTGGATGTTTCGTTATTAGTTTTACTTACATATCCATGTGTGTGTGTTTTTTTTTTGTTCCTGCTGAAGGCCTATTGGGCCGAAACGTCGTTTAATCTGTGTCGTCCACTAATCACGTAAAGCTTCTAACATACCATTTTTTTCTATTTTTTAATTTTTCCTCACATTCAGCTTTACTGCAGCTTCGCATTTTTATGCATTCATTTGCATTTCTTTGCCTTAACCCCTTATTAGATTTCCCCAATACCAAGATGATACAAGACATGTAAAAAGAATATGGCTTGATGGTATTCACACTAATCAAATTGAGCGTGGCGCACTATGCGGCGAAACATATGCTGCCGAAATCGGCATTGCGCACAGTGCGGCGAAACTTACGGAAAGAGTTAATATATGCTTTGTATGGTAAGGAACCACCCAGCATTCTTTCTACATGGACAAATCATTTTATTTATTGTGTCTACATGTAGGCGGATTGGTACTCTTTCTCTTTTAATATCATTTCTGATTTGGTATTTTCTGGTCATTCCAAGCACTTTTCTCAAACATCTCATCTCTATGGTAACAAGTTTTTTTTTATGCTTAGAAATAAGTGATTGTGTTTGGCATTGGTAGCACAATGTTGGAATGAATATACTCTGTGAAAGTAAAAAAGTAAAGAGCCCCCGTCACGCCAAGTGGCGTATAGGGAATATTGTGTTAGTGACCATAAACTTTACAGACCTTCAGCACATGATTTTTGGGGTAATGGAATCTACTCTGTTTAAAATGTTTATCTGTGGTAATAGGTATTGCTTTGTGTTAGAGAATAGGGGATAGCTGTCCCTATATTTGGTTTACCTTGTTGAATCCTATGTCTATTTCTTTATTAATTTTACCATCTTTGGAGAATGTGTATAGCCCAGATATATAAAGTTTGTTACTTGTTTTATAGCTTGATGTTCTATAGCTATGTTTGATGTCTTCTTTTGTTTTTCTATTGATATAACTTACATTTTTTTTCGGTGTTTATTTTCATGTTTTTCATTTTACATTCTTTATTCAAGTACAGTAGATGTTGTTGGGGCCTGGTCGTCAGCAAAAAAAGTAGTTCATTTATAAGTCTGTTCTGTTTTAAAATAAAAAAGTAGTTCATTTATAAGTCTGTTCTGTTTTAAAATAAAAAAGTAGTTCATTTATAAGTCTGTTCTGTTTTAAAATAAAAATGTAGTTCATTTAAAAGTCTGTTCTGTTTTAAAATAAAAAAGTAAAAAATCAGCAGAACTTTGAATCACCTCAACAAGGTTGTAGATGGCCAAGTAAATTAGACCTGTCATTTTAAAATTAGGTGAATGCAGATCAATTTCAAGTATACATGGATGAGAAAGTGGTAGAAACAGGTCACTTTGTACATCTTCGTACAACATGCAGCGTACTGCCTCATTATCCTAATACAAGAATTTATAATTTATTTGGTAACCAGTATAAATTGAAATATAATAAAATATTGCTTTATTTTGGCTTTTGTTTTACACAATTTTAATTATTTTAAATTGTTTTTTCCTCCAGATCTTTCAGACTCCCTGGCCAGTTTACAGTACAAGCCAGATTATCTAGCTGTGTGTTCCAACATCTTTATTTTCTTCGTTGTTTTATTCATGTTTACTGTGTTTGAAACGTAAGTTTGGTTATTATAATCCTCAGTTTGTTTATTTCTCACTTCAGATTGTATTTGTCTTTCTTCATCACACAGAGAAGCAGAGGAAAACTAAGAAAAAAATATTGAGCTTACTAAAAGGCGTAATAAAAAGATCATTGATTGAAATTATGACATGCATGATTGACTGAGAGATGTTTGAGAGATATGATTGCCTATTCAACCAGATGATATCAACATGGCACCTGATGATGTTGATGTTTCCGAAGCCCTAAATAACTGTGAATTTTGACAGACATAAGATCTAAAAGGTTTGTTTCCTTAGCCTTTGATTGTCCCCAATCTTCCTGCAAGGCAGCAGCTTGTCTTTTCTATAGGGGGATTCTACCCTTAAATGATCGGCCCTCCCGGGTTTACGAGCACCATCTGCCCGAGCTTTGTGTAGGTATTCTATATTTGCAGCACGTCTATATCTAGAGGCCGGCACTAGTCTTAAATTCATGCCATGGTATACAAAGTATTTTCCTGAGGCATTTGTTTTCAAATAAGGACAAGAGGTAGGGTTCGATCCCAACCGACAGCTTCTGGTTTCACCCAGCCTTTAATGGGTACCAGATGTTTTCTGGGAAAGTAAAGCGGCATGGGCGTAATAATGACCTCATTACCCCAAAAAAATCATGTGCCGGAGATCTGTAAATTTATGGTCACTAACACCATATTACCTATATGCCACTTGGCATGACGGGGGTACTTTACTTTTTTTTTTTTTAATTTGTTTTCAAATGCATCCAGTTTATTTTTCTGTTTGCTGCTCATTACCTCTTACCATCAACATGAATCTTGGAGCTACATATCCCCTGTGTAGCCTGGTGAGCATTTAAACCTGAAAATTGAAATAAAGAAAGATGAGGAAGTAGAAAAAGAACAAGAAGAAAAGGAAGAAGAAGAAAGTAAGTAAAGTAAAGTACCCCCGTCACGCCAGGTGACGTATAGGGAATATGGTGTTAGTGACCATAAATTTTACAGACCTTCGGCACATGATTTTTGGGGTAATGTGGTTGGTATTACGCACGTGCCGCTTTACTTTCCCAAAAAAAAAATCCGGTACCCATTAAAAGCTGGGTGAACCGGAAGCCGTCGGTTGGGATCGAACCCTACCTCTTGTCCTTTGTAGTCCAGTTCACTAACCACTGAGCTATCGTGGCTCCCAAGAAGAAGAAAGGAAGAATAAAAAGAAAGGAAGAAGTAAAATAAAAGAAGAAACACCCATAAGGCATATTGTTTGCCACGGATGGAATTTATCATCAAAACTACAGACGTACAGGCTATGGAGTTCTTGCATGTGGGCCAGGATTCACTATTGATTTTCTCAAGATTCTCAAGGGGGGATATGGGAGCACCCATTGATTCACCAGGTGTGCAGTCATGATGATCCTGGCAAAAAACAAACAACTACAAGACATTCTTCTTCTACCTTTCAACTCCCTGTGGAGCATAGGTCATGAGCAAACACTTTCTAAGTCATTCTGTTTCTTGCCATTCTTTTCAGATCATTCCATGTCTTCCACATCATCTTCATCTCTGCTTCTATCTGTCTTCTCCATAAATTCTTTGGTCTTCCTCTGTCTTTTCCCCTGGGGATACCAAAAAAGGCCTGTTGTGTAATACCCTCAGTTGGCTTCCGCAGTGTGTATCCTATCCAGCACCATCGTCTTCGCTGTATCTCTTTATCCACTGGTATTTGACTGGTACATTTCTATAATTCTATGTTAGTGATTTTGTCCTGCCATTTCCATCCTTTTATTCTGCAAAAGCATCCATTAGTTAAAGTCTGTATCTTCAGGATTGTCAATTTTGTTGTTCTCCATGTTTCACAGCTATATAATAGGACTGACTTAACATTGGAGTTGAAAATTGTTATTTTTGTATTTAACTTAATTTTTTTTCTTTTTTTTTCCCAAAGAAATTAGGTTAAATAACTACACTACAAAACGTCATTAACAAAATCAGACATAGGAAACAGAGCGCCTCTCGTAGGAGGCAGGAGAGATGGACGCAGCCACCCTGGTGGAATGTAGATGTCGAAGAAGCTTGGCGGAGCAAGAGACAAACGGTCAAGACATGGCAGAAAGCCAGAAGGTATGGTAGAACACAACCTGAGCTCTTGAAGCGTCTGAAAGTAGAGGTCGACCAAAAAATGATGCACTTTAAACTATGCGCTAAACAGGCTAAGGATGCCAAATGGGATGACTTCTGTAAAAAAGTGTGCTCAGAAAAATCGCTCGCCACATTCTGGCACCTTCATCAGTGCATGAATGGCACACCACGACACAGAGGTATACCAGACTTTCAGAGCACAGGCCAGATATGGCACAAATCTGATGAGAGCAAAGGGAAGGCCCTGCTTGCCCGCTACATTGAGCAGACGGACCAAAGAAATGAGGCTGTAAGAATGAGGATACGGGGATCTTTGTCAAATTTGTGTAAGGATGTAGGGCTGGAAGAAGATCTCACCATCACAACCGATACCATTCGCACGACACTTAAAAGGTCACACAACACTGCTCCTGGTCCAGATGGTATTCGGTATGATGACATAGGCGATTTAGCTGATGACAACTTGACAACACTGGCCAATGAGTTTAATGCCAGTATTCGGAGTGGCCAGATTAAGGAGGAGTGGCTACACAGCTACTTACTACCGCTACCGAAGCCAAACAAGGACCATTCTCAGATCAGTGCCTACAGAATCATCACAATGCAGAACACTGCGGGCAAGCTGCTGGAGAAAATAGTTGCCCGCGTCCTCACCTGTCGCCTTGAACAGAAACGCGTATTCCCATCCACACTCGGAGGTTATAGATATAACAAAGAGACATGGCTCAATGCGGCAGTATTTGCCTATGACGTCTTCGAAGGCTTCCACAGACGAGAGGAGACATGTGCTGCTGCTATAGATCTGGAGGATGCATACAACAGGGTACCATTTGAATATCTCATGCATATGCTTCTCAAACTGGCGGTGAACCCCTTTTTCATTAGATGGATCGCCGTGGCACTGTTTCAGAGGAAGGTGATACTCAGATGTGGAAGTTGGTCTTCCGAGCCAACATCCATTTGTCCTGGGCTGCCACAAGGCTCACCATTGTCACCAGTTCTATTTAACGTGTACACAATAACGATCACGGCCCAACAGCTGGATGGGAGGGGAAGAACTATGACTTTTGCTGATGATATTCTGGTATATCGACAGGGAAGAGACAGACGGGGAATCGCCTCACAATGCAAGACGAACTCGATCGCATTTCTTCCTGGTGTGGGGTTTCAGGTGCCGTGGTTAATCCTAATAAAGCATCAGTTTCATGGTTCTCCCTTAACAATCATATCGTTAATACGACCACACCGGTAGTACGAATGGGAGCTGATGAGGTGACCAGGGACAAGTTGATGACATACCTCGGAGTTAAGTTTGATCGCAGCCTGTGTCTTCGGGACCACGTCGACCATGTGATAACAAAATCCCGCAAAGGATTAGCTGCCTTGAAGGTCATGGCAGCTGCCAACATCAAGCAGAAGCTACTTACTCTTCTGTTCCAGGGATTAGTCCTCGCACCAATCGAGTATGCCCTGGCCATTCTTACTGTCAGTACGACTCAAACTGATAGGCTGGAGAAAATACAAAATGAAGCCATGCGCATTATCCTGGGATGTACGAGGGACACTCTCTGTGTAGCAATGAGGTATCTTCTTGACTTTCCAACCATGGATGACAGAATCAAGATCTGGAGAGCACGAGCATACCTGAAGATTAGTACAGATACAGAGCATCCATTGCACCATGTGCTCAACACAGAGAAAGGTACCAGGCTAAAAAGAGGCAAATCATGGGTGGGCCGGGCAGAAGATGTCATCAAACAGGTCTGTGGGCTTACCAATATCAGCGTTGGTGAGGAGTGAATACCGGTGCCTACGTCATTCAAGGGGACTTTCTCATGTATTGTCACACTCGACAGGAAAAGTAGGGAACAGAACCCGGTCGTGGTTAATGCTGAGGTCAAAGGTCTCATCTGCAATAATACCGATGAGAAAGATGCAGTCATCTATACAGACGGATCTGTAAGACGACACGAAAGAAGTGCATGGGCATTTACAGCACGCTCGGCAGGCAGAATAGCCAAGGAAGACAGTGGTGTATACGCCATGACCACGAGTAGCATGACAATGGAGGTGATGGCAGTGACCAAGGCGTTCAAATAGTTAGAGTTACAAGACTACATCCATGCATGTATACTGAGTGATTCGATGAGCATGATAAAAAAAGTGGAGGCGGGCTTTGTACGCATGCAATGGGTAGAGTCGTTGCAGAAATCCAAAATACGTAAGGTCACCTTTGTCTATGTCCCTGGACATGCGGGAGTACGGGAAAATGAGAGAGTGGACAGGTTGGCTAGCTGCGCTGTCGTTGAGGACGGGCAACCGATGGATCGGGCAGACATCATAAATGCCCTTCGAGATGTGGGAAGAGCACAGGACTTCGACAAACACAGATCAACGTCACTTCTTCGGATGATGGAAATGGGAGTTAAGATGGGCATGGCCAGAAATGAGAAACTTGGTGGCCGTGTAAGAAGACTTATCAACCAACATAGAACTGGAGTCGTCAGTCGCTGGACACTGAGGGAATTGCTGAGGAGGGGATCTGAGCACCTATGGACATGTTCGGAGTGCAATGATGATGACCCGCAAATAACTCAATAACTACAAGACATAACACATGATAATGTGCGAGGACAGACACTCATTTTGATAAAAAGTTTAACTTTTGTTTATTACTAATATAAACTTATATCTTCCTCCCAGTATTGGCACACCGCTGACCATGGATATGTATGCTTGGAGCAAGGTCAAGGCCACACTGTACCAGGGAATCATTCTTGGAGTGGCAGGCTGCTTGTCAATCGTAGTCTTCATGATAGTGAAAATACTGGCCAAGAAGTGAGTTTGTTTTACTCATTTTTTAAAAATATAATTGAAAACTGTTAATATAGAGAACATTTTTCTGGCACATCACGAGAAGAGGAAAGTTGGAATACTGGGTTACAACTGGCAAAATACAGGATGAAAAATAGAGAAAATACTAGATGGCTTGGTGGCATGGCACAGAAAACAGTTAACAACAAAATTGATATGATGCACGGCATGATCACCTACACCAACCGGATGCACATGATGATGATGGTTAATATAGAGATCTTTTCAACAGCAAGTGGTCTGATCTTTAGAAAAAGACTTTGCAGGCTGTGGTCTGATCTTTAGATAAAGACTCTTTGCAAGCAGTGGTCTGATCTTTAGAAAAAGACTCTTTGCAGGCAATGGTCTGATCTTTAGAAAAGGACTCAAGCAAGTGTTTTATGCCTTTAGCTTCCTTAATTTAATATAATTGAAACCATTTTGACAGGAAAATAAAGGAACATATTTGATACCACAAAATGAGGCTCTACCAGCTGATTTAAGAAACCCGGGGTCCACATTTTTCTACTTTTAATCTATTGACATTTCCAGATGCAAGATCAGTACTCCAGGCACTACAATCCAGAAAATTACCACATCTGCAGACCTTATTGACTGAACTCTGCAAGCACCACAGGGTTGCCCTGCAGTGGATCCCGTCTCACTGTGGAATACCAGGAAATGAGAAAGCAGATCAGTTGGCAAAGGAAGGTTTAACAGGCACACAATTAGATACACCTGTTACATACCATCATAAGAAACAGATAATCAAATCAATTAGAGGACCACAAGCCCCAAATCAGGATGCCTTTCATAATATGAATAGATATGAACAAGTTATCATTATATGCCTCAGAACAGGACACAATTGACTCCACAGTCACATGTATACAAAATTCTAGATCGGCACCTCAGCTATTTGTATATGTGGACAGACGCCCCAGACTGCTGAACACATACTTCAAGATTGTACTGAATATAGTAGACTGAGGAAAATCCATTGGCCCATAGATACAACACTACAGACAAAACTATATGGGCCACTGCAAGAATTACAAAAGACAGTGAAATTTATACAGAAAACGACATTGCAAATATAGACAATACTTCGGGCAAACGAAAGATAGATAGATTAACATCTCTGCAATCATTTCCACTAAAACTTCGTAATTCTCTTATCTAACCTCTTTTCTGACTTCCTGAGCAAATTGCAAAAAAAGCCATGTGTTTTAGGTCAATCTTCATTTGTTTTCTTAACATCTTTTCAAATTAAAAAAATATTCTTAAAATTTCTGGCCACAGCATGTTACACCCCTTGATAGCGAATGTGTTAAAGTGGAAAAAGGTGATTGAAGTCTACGTCATCATCGAGTGCCATCTCCGCAACAAAGGTTGGCTACCATGGAGCGCCATTCTGCTCTGTCTCTTGCTTTGATGGTGCAAGTTGTCATAGGCTGATTTGCACATCTTTCGATGTTACTCATCCATGTTAGTCTTGGTCTGCCTCTGCCTCTTTTACCCTGTATTTTCCCCTCCAAGATTACTTTTATTATGCTGTTGTGTCTTTTAACATGGCCCAAAAAATCGCATTTGTCTTGTTTAAATTGTGTTTAGTAGTTCTCTTTTCATTTTTAGTTGTTTTAAGACTTCATTGTTTGTTTTCTTTTCTTTCCATCCAATTCTACCTATTCTTCTATAAATTCACATTTCAAAGGCTTCAATTCTCTATTTTTTTTCCTTGTCTAATGTCCATGTTTCTGCACCATATAGGAATGTTGAGAAGATATAACATTTTGCTATTCTTAGTTTTAGCCTTGGTGTTATTTGTTTTGATGTTCGTTAATTTTTCATGACATTAAAATTACTTTTTGCCATTCCTATTCTTTTGTTTATTTCAGTTGTACATTTTCCATAACTGGTTATAGTATGTCCAAGGTAGTTGTAACTCTGAACTGTCTCCAGGTCTATTCCTTCAATTTTGATATCCACTTGAGGGTTTTGATTATTTTCTTTGTTTATTATCATAGATTTAGTCTTTTTTGATATTTATATCTAATCCATATTTTTTGCTTGTCAAGTTTATTTCATTAAGTAATTGTAGATCTTTAGGATTTTCTACTAGTAGTACTCTACTTAAATGATTAAGTAAGTCTACGTAAACGATTTAGAACTATTTACTATTCAGCTTAGGAATAAGAACAATTAATAGAGAGATCTTATCTATGGGCTTAAGAACAATTAATAGAAAGATCTTATCTATGGGCTTAAGAACTATTAATAGAGAGGGCTTATATATGGGCTTAAGAACAATTAATAGAGAGATCTTATCTATGGGCTTAAGAACAATTAATAGAGAGGGCTTATCTATGGGCTTAAGAACAATTATAGAGAGGGCTTATCTATGGGCTTAAGAACAATTAATAGAGAGATCTTATCTATGGGCTTAAGAATAATTAATAGAGAGGGCTTATCTATGGGCTTAAGAACAATTAATAGAGAGGGCTTATATGTAGGCTTAAGAACAATTAATAGAGAGATCTTACCTATGGGCTTAAGAACAATTAATAGAGAGATCTTATCTATGGGCTTAAGAACTATTAATAGAGAGATCTTACCTATGGGCTTAAGAACTATTAATAGAGAGATCTTATCTATGGGCTTAAGAACAATTAATAGAGAGATCTTATCTATGGGCTTAAGAACAATTAATAGAAAGATCTTATCTATGGGCTTAAGAACTATTAATAGAGAGATCTTACCTATGGGCTTAAGAACAATTAATAGAGAGGGCTTATCTATGGGCTTAAGAACAATTAATAGAGAGATCTTATCTATGGGCTTAAGAACTATTAATAGAGAGATCTTATCTATGGACTTAAGAACTATTAATAGAGAGAGCTTATCTATGGGCTTAAGAACAATTAATAGAGAGGGCTTATCTGTAGGCTTAAGAACAATTAATAGAGAGGGCTTATCTATGGGCTTAAGAACAATTAATAGAGAGAGCTTATCTATGGGCTTAAGAACAATTAATAGAGAGGGCTTATATGTAGGCTAAAGAACAATTAATAGAGAGGGCTTATCTGTAGGCTTAATAACAATTAATAGAGAGGGCTTATCTGTAGGCTTAAGAACAATTAATAGAGAGGGCTTATCTGTAGGCTTAAGAACAATTAATAGAGAGGGCTTATCTGTAGGCTTAAGAACAATTAATAGAGAGGGCTTATCTGTAGGCTTAAGAACAATTAATAGAGAGGGCTTATCTGTAGGCTTAAGAACAATTAATAGAGAGGGCTTATCTATGGGCTTAAGAACAATTAATAGAGAGAGCTTATCTATGGGCTTAAGAACAATTAATAGAGAGGGCTTATCTGTAGGCTTAAGAACAATTAATAGAGAGGGCTTATCTATGGGCTTAAGAACAATTAATAGAGAGGGCTTATCTATGGGCTTAAGAACAATTAATAGAGAGGGCTTATCTGTAGGCTTAAGAACAATTAATAGAGAGGGCTTATCTATGGGCTTAAGAACAATTAATAGAGAGGGCTTATCTGTAGGCTTAAGAACAATTAATAGAGAGGGCTTATCTATGGGCTTAAGAACAATTAATAGAGAGGGCTTATCTGTAGGCTTAATAACAATTAATAGAGAGAGCTTATCTATGGGCTTAAGAACAATTAATAGAGAGGGCTTATCTATGGGCTTAAGAACAATTAATAGAGAGGGCTTATCTGTAGGCTTAAGAACAATTAATAGAGAGGGCTTATCTGTAGGCTTAAGAACAATTAATAGAGAGGGCTTATCTGTAGGCTTAAGAACAATTAATAGAGAGGGCTTATCTGTAGGCTTAAGAACAATTAATAGAGAGGGATTATCTGTAGGCTTAAGAACAATTAATAGAGAGGGCTTATCTGTAGGCTTAAGAACAATTAATAGAGAGGGCTTATCTATAGGCTTAAGAACAATTAATAGAGAGGGCTTATCTATGGGCTTAAGAACAATTAATAGAGAGGGCTTATCTGTAGGCTTAAGAACAATTAATAGAGAGGGCTTATCTGTAGGCTTAAGAACAATTAATAGAGAGGGCTTATCTGTAGGCTTAAGAACAATTAATAGAGAGGGCTTATCTGTAGGCTTAAGAACAATTAATAGAGAGGGCTTATCTGTAGGCTTAAGAACAATTAATAGAGAGGGCTTATCTATAGGCTTAAGAACAATTAATAGAGAGGGCTTATCTATGGGCTTAACCACAATATAAAACCTAGTGGTGAATCGTAAAACCTAGAAAGATATGATTTTTGTCCTTGTACCATTTTTGGCCAGAGAAGAACTAACTCACTCTGAACTTGGCCTCACTTAGCCAGCCAGGCAGGTAATAAAATTGGTAAGAAATCTGGTCCACAGGCCTCTTTATGTGCAGTATTTTTTTGTAATGCCAGTCATATTTTCTTTATAATGACAGGTACTATCTTGTACTGAAGTATAGGGGCTAGCTGTCTCAATTGTTGATTTGCTTGTTAGATTAATGTCTATTTCTTTATCCATTTTAGCACTTCTTCTTGGGGCTCACCTGTTCCAAGTGAGCATAGATGCATTGTATCACTAGTTTATGACAAAGCCACGATATTTGTGCCTTTTCCCTGACACATCCATCGTTGGCATGGATGGGTCGATTTGCTTAACAATTTTTGGCCAGACAGGTAGCCAGCTCTTTTTGACTTTAAACTGTCGAGGAATCTTTAACATGCCCAGAGCGCACATGGGACCTCCTGTTTTTCACTGTTTTCCGAGAGCCCTAGACATCGGATTTCACTACCCAGAGAGCCCTAGACAACGGATCTCACTACCCAGAGAGCGCTAGACATCAGATCTCACTACCCAGAGAGCCCAAGACATTGGATCTCACTACCCAGAGAGCCCTAGACATCAGATCTCACTACCCAGACACCTGGGGGTGGGTAAAGCCACAAAGAAACCAGGGATTTCATTTTTGAAAAATTTCCACCATCTGTGGTGGGAAACACACCCAGATCTTTCCTGTCCAGAGGCTGACGTCTTACCTCTAGACCACCTAATCCCCCTCCTTAACAATTATTTTCATAATGTTGTTCATGGTGTTGTTTATGTTGTTCATGGTGTTGTTCATAATATTGTTCATGGTGTTATTTAAGGTGTTGTTCATAATATTGTTCATGGTGTTATATTAGGTATTGTTCATAATGTTGTTCAAGGTGTTGTTCATGGTTTTGTTCATAATGTTGTTTAAGGTGTTGTTCATAATGTTCTTCATGGTGTTGTATTAGGTGTTGTTCATAATGTTGTCCATAATGTTGTTCATGGTGTTGTTCATAATGTTGTTCATGGGGTTGTTCATGATGTTGTTCATGATTTTGTTCATAATGTTGTTCATGGTGTTGTTCATGATGTTGCTCATTATTTTTATGGTGTTGTTCATGGTTTTGTTCATAATGTTGTTCATGGTGTTGTTTAAGGTGTTGTTCATTATGTTGTTCATGATGCTGTTCATAATGTTGTTCATGATGTTGTTCATGATGCTGTTCATGATGTTGTTCATAGTGTTGAACTTCTTGCACAAGCAGGTGTCTTTAAAATAATAATATAATAATGATATTTCTTGTAAAATTACAGGTACAGTGAAAGACTTCTGCTCCTTGGTGGCTTCCTATTCTGTCTCTGTGGATACTTCACCTTCATTCCATGGGGTCATCAACTCCCTCCTGTACAGTATTTCCGTAAGTAAGAGATGATAGCAAGAGTATGTCTGACAGTAAATAATCCTCACTTTGAAATAGCCTAAATGTTTAAATGGAAGCCGCAACAGCTCAGTGGTTAGTGAACTGGACTACAAAGGACAAGAGGTAGGGTTCGATCCCAACCGACAGCCTTTGGTTCACGCAGCCTTTAATGGGTACCGGATTTTTTTCTGGGAAAGTAAAACTGCACGGGCGTAATACCGACCACATTACCCCAAAAATCATGTGCTGAAGGTCTGTAAAATTTATGGTCACTAACACCATATTCCCTATACGCCACTTGGCGTGACGGGGGTACTTTACTTTGCCTTTACTTACATTTGAAGTCATATAATATCTGCCTGTGTGGTGGGGTTACATGAGTACACTGGTGTGAAAAATATGAAAAAGTGTTATTCATACATAATTCAGTTCATCAGGACTTCATTGAAGATTAAAGCTGGCATGCACACTTTTGTCTTTGCCACATCAGATCATACAGGGAAGACTTTATTCTTACTTTTCTTTCACTTCTTCTTCTAGCTCTAGATTATTATATTTTTTAATTATTTATTTTTTATTTTAAATACGTATTTGTACGTGTGTTGTATGGCTGTTCCTGTTGAAGGTCACTTGCACCGAAACGTCATTCTGGTTTGTGTTGTCCGCTTGTTGCGTGAAGCTTTAACCAAACCGTTTTTTTCTATTTATATATAGATACAAGAGACATATATGTACTCACAGGAAAGCCAGAAAACGTGTCGGTATACTCTGGAGCAGCTGGTGCATAGGGGTAAAGCCAATTAAAGAAATGTTAGATTCGGTAGCGATTGAAACATCCTGTATAATTAGCTATATTTAACTAATAAAAAGTAAGGAAAATGGTAGGAGTAAAACCCTGCCAAGAATATATAGAACAACTTAAATGGTTGGGCCACCTGGTCAGAATGAATCCTCACCAATCACCATCAAGAGTGTTCTTCTCAAGAATGCATGGAAAAAGACCAAGAGAAAGACCTAGAATAAGATGGATAGATGCAATGATAGAGACATGTAACAACAAAGGAAAATCACTAATTCAGACAGTTCGAGCAGCTCAAGAATGACAAATGATATAAACCACAACACCTTTTCGGTGTCAGAGTCAGTGAGAAAGAGAAAAGAAGAAGAATAAATAAAAAAAATAAAGAATCATAATTTATCCTTTTTATTTACAGCTATCAACAATACAGTTTCATCCTCTGATGCTATATTTGCTTTAACCACTTACCTAATCAACGGCAGCCGGGAGGACCTCAGCCACGTCTCAAAGAGAGATGCTCCCTTTAATTACCACAAGTCAAACTTTATACACAACTTTGCAATATCAGAACTGGGACACGGCCCTAATACATTCCATGGAGATTCCTCAGACATTTCGAACAAATCAAATGGTTATTTTAGACTTCCATTTTTACAAAATGAGGGACGGAAAAATCAAAGTAAAATTCTAAAGGCTGTCTCTTCATTTCACCCAGTTAGAAACTTTGCAGTTGAGCCAACAGCAGACTTATCCATCCCTGAAATTAACAGTGCCACAACAATGACTATGAAAAGTACCACAAGCTTCAACACAAAGAGTACAGACCTCATTACTGGAGGCTCAAGCCTCACCACAACAGCCTCAAATGTCACTAAAACAAGCTCAAGCCTCACCATGACAGCCTCAAATGTCACTAAAACAAGCTCAAGCCTCACCACAACAGCCTCAAATGTCACTAAAACAAGCTCAAGCCTTACGACAACAGACTCAAACTTCACCACAGGAAACTCAAGTCTCACCACCAACATCCAAAACACCACATTGGCACCAAGTGGGTGTCCCTGGGAGTACGAGTGGTGCAGGCATGTACCGGTTATATACCTTGGTCAGTTTCTTGGTGGTACGGTTCTGATCAGTATTGGTTATCCGGTGTGTCAGATGCTTTCCTATGCCTTGTACTCAAAGATGCTTGGACCAAAACCTCAGGTAAGAATTAATAAAAGTTTACTGTTTTCTGTGCTGAATGCAATATACGTCATCATTGGAATACCAGTCAATATGGTGGATAGACGGCAAGAACCATTGAGGCATAGTCTGAAAAGTGTTCCTTGTTGAAGTTTCCTCATATTCCAAGTCCGGTTTGCTGCCAAATCTACTGAGTTTAGTGCTATGTGTACATGAGCACACCGTGAGCTGTGTGTTTCATCCGGATTGTGTTTCGATATTTCGATTGCTTACAGTGAATGATGATATCGCATGAAGAAGGACAATTCAGCTGCGTTCACTTTCGGTGCCGCTTAGCCTTATGGTCTTTTGGCATGTGCTGTAGCTGCTATGATGGGGACTGCAAATGCCTATCTTTGTTTGGATCCTTAAATGATATCTCTCTCTCTCTCTCTCTCTCTCTCTCACTCTCTCTCTCTCTCTCTCTCACTCTCTCTCTCTCTCTCTCTCTCTCTCTCTGCGATCAGGATTCAATCAGAGTAGGACTCCAGACTCTCACACGAAGACAGCTGTCTGTTTAAGCCTGTTAGATCCACTCCACTTGAATACCTGTTAAAACGTTGCACTGTGTTCTGCGCCAGTGGCCCATTGCATCCGATTTCAGCCAGCATTTTGTTCAGGTTTGCTTTACTTAGCCTTTGATTGTCCCCAATCTTCCTGCAAGGCAGCAGATGATCTTTTCTGTAGGGGGATTCTGCCCTTAGATGGTCGGCCCTCCCAGGTTTATGAGCACCATCTGCCCGAGTCACTAGAGGTCACTAACACAGACATGCGACTTGTAATATGCGACTTGTAAATGATATGAGATGTTAATTCAGATGATTCCACTGGCATGGGGGGGTTGAGTAATTATAGATTTTAATTTATTTGCAGTGATACCGGTGCCTTCGACAAACAATAACAGTTCATTCATTTTCTTCTCTTGGGTAGAAGACAGCACATAAGGTGGAAGTCATATTTCCAAATGAATAATGATCTGCTGCTAGTTCTTGATTGTTTCTTAGTGCCATCACTGAGCCTTCCCTAGTAATTGTTCTGCATAGCATTTCTCTTGTTTTTCCTTGTTTTCTTTTACCAGATGGTTTCCTCAGAATTCCTGATGGGGAAGTCTTTCTTCATTCATTCTGAACACTTAGCCAATGTAATTCTGCCTTCTTATAAAGCTTGAAACGTATTCTTGTTTATTTTTGTCTCATATATTATTATTTTAAATGTATTCTTTTCAACATGTTTAAGATCCTATGTAGACATTTGTTTTCAAAGGCATTTAATTCCCTATCTAAAGTCTGGATGGATTTCCAACGTTCACATCTGTATGTTAGCACTGGTATCACACAGGAGTTGAACAATCTAAGTTTTGTTCATTTACTGAGTACTTTGAATCTCCAGATGTTCGTCAGTTTGTTGAAAGCATTTGATGCTAGTGCGATGTGTGTCATGATTTCTGATGTTACGTCTCCATCTTTGCTGCCTAGGTAGGTAGAATTTGTAACTTTTTGTAAAATTGCATTGTTTAGTATAATATCAAAGGCCATGTTGGTAACATCCAGGACTTTTATTTTAGTTCTTTTAAACAGGAAGAAACTTTACTGAAGAGTAGTATAACCTCTCTCTACCTTTTTAGCTCCCAGTGGAGCATAGGTCTTCAACAAACACTTTCCAAGCCGATCTGTTTTTTGTCAATCTTTTAAGATCATTCCATGTCTTCGCCATCATCTTCATCTCTGCTTCTATCTGTCTTCTCCAAGAATTCCTTGGTCTTCCTCTTTGTCTTTTCCCCTGGGGATTCCAAAAAAGGGCCTGTTGTGTAATACTCTCAGCTGGCTTCCGTAGTGTGTGTCCTATCCAGCGCCACCATCTTCGCTGTATCTCTTTATCCACAGCCTTTAATGGGTACTGGATTTTTTTCTGGGAAAGCAGAGCGGCTCGGGCATAATACTAACCACATTACCCCAAAAATCATGTGCCGAAGGTCTGTAAAATATATGGTCACTAACACCATATTTCCTATACGCCACTTGGTGTGACGGGGGCACTTTACTCTTTTTTTTTTCATCGAATCACTTAGTATGTAGGCATGGGTGTAGTTTTGTGACTCTAACCAGATGAATGCCCTGGTCACTGCCATGACCTCCATCGTCATGCTACTTGTGGTCATAATGTGTGCACTATTGTCTTCTTTGAC
Organism: Megaustenia siamemsis; assembly: GCA_032433765.1. Classification (NCBI taxonomy): domain Eukaryota; kingdom Metazoa; phylum Mollusca; class Gastropoda; order Stylommatophora; family Ariophantidae; genus Megaustenia; species Megaustenia siamemsis. The sequence goes on from JAVIAB010000102.1 coordinate 8,554,659, forward strand.
TGTTCTGCCTGCCAAGCGTGCTGTAAATGCCCATGCACTCCTTTGGTGTTGTATTATGGATCCGTCTGTATAGATGACTGCATCTTTCTTACCGGTGTTATCCCAGACGAGACCATTGACTTCTGCATTGACCACGACAGTTATAATGTTTTGTTCATAAATTTGTCTCATTCCATTCCGGGTCTGTGAATAATTTTTTGAATTTTGTGTTCATAAATTTATGACTCATTTGGGGTCTGTGGATAATTTTATTGTTTTGTTCATAAATTTGTCTCATCCATTCAGGGTCTGTGGATGGGATGGTTGACTGCAGCGGGAAGCCTTGCTCGGACAGTGGGGCCCATTTATGTATCACAAGTTTACGATTCATTTGGACCTCAAATTACTTTTGGAAGCTGTTGTGGTATAATTGTTTTAACGATAATTTATTATTTAGTTGTTTTTCGTCGGATGGTGCCTTTTTCTTTTAAGCCAGAAGCCTTGGCTCAGACTGAGGCTAGCACCGAGAGGGGACTGAACTGAGTAGATCGCATGGAATATAGGGCTGTTAAAAGGGAAGATGATATAGGATAAAGTAAAGTGAAGACTATAAAATGTAAACATTAAGGTGATAATAGATACAGTGTTGACATATAATGGAGATGTTAATGGATATAGTGTTGATAGAAGTGGAGATATTAGATATAGTGTTGATAGAAGTGGAGATATTAGATATAGTGTTGATAGAAGTGGATATATTGGATATAGTGTTGATAGAAGTGGAGATATTTGATATAGTGTTGATAGAAGTGGAGATATTGGATATAGTGTTGATAGAAGTGGAGATATTTGATATAGTGTTGATAGAAGTGGAGATATTGGATATAGTGTTGATAGAAGTGGAGATATTTGATATAGTGTTGATAGAAGTGGAGATATTGGATATAGTGTTGATAGAAGTGGAGATATTGGATATAGTGTTGATAGAAGTGGAGATATTGGATATAGTGTTGATAGAGGTGGAGATATTAGATATAGTGTTGATAGAGGTGGAGATAATGGATATAGTGTTGATAGAGGTGAAGATATTGGATATAGTGTTGATAGAAGTGGAGATATTAGATATAGTGTTGATAGAAGTGGTGATAATGGATATAGTGTTGATAGAAGTGGTGATAATGGATATGGTGTTGATAGAAGTGGAGATAATGGATATAGTGTTGATAGAAGTGGAGATAATGGATATAGTGTTGATAGAGGTGGAGATAATGGATATGGTGTTGATAGAGGTGGAGATAATGGATATGGTGTTGATAGAGGTGGAGATAATGGATATAGTGTTGATAGAGGTGGAGATAATGGATATGGTGTTGATAGAAGTGGAGATAATGGATATAGTGTTGATAGAAGTGGTGATAATGGATATGGTGTTGATAGAAGTGGAGATAATGGATATAGTGTTGATAGAAGTGGAGATAATGGATATAGTGTTGATAGAGGTGGAGATAATGGATATGGTGTTGATAGAAGTGGAGATAATGGATATAGTGCTGATAGAAGTGGAGATAATGGATATAGTGTTGATAGAAGTGGAGATAATGGATATGGTGTTGATAGAACTGGAGATAATGGATATGGTGTTGATAGAAGTGGAGATATTAGATATAGTGTTGATAGAAGTGGGGATAATGGATATAGTGTTGATAGAGGTGGAGATATTAGATATAGTGTTGATAGAAGTGGAGATATTAGATATAGTGTTGATAGAAGTGGAGATAATGGATATAGTGTTGATAGAGGTGGAGATATTAGATATAGTGTTGATAGAAGTGGAGATATTAGATATAGTGTTGATAGAAGTGGAGATATTAGATATAGTGTTGATAGAAGTGGAGATAATGGATATAGTGTTGATAGAGGTGGAGATATTAGATATAGTGTTGATAGAAGTGGAGATATTAGATATAGTGTTGATAGAAGTGGAGATATTGGATATAGTGTTGATAGAAGTGGAGATAATGGATATAGTGTTGATAGAAGTGGAGATAATGGATATAGTGTTGATAGAAGTGGAGATATTAGATATAGTGTTGATAGAAGTGGAGATATTAGATATAGTGTTGATAGAAGTGGAGATAATGGATATAGTGTTGATAGAAGTGGAGATATTAGATATAGTGTTGATAGAAGTCGAGATATTAGATAAGGTGTTGATAGAAGTGGAAATATTAGATATAGTGTTGATAGAGGTGGAGATATTGGATATAGTGTTGATAGAAGTGGAGATAATGGATATAGTGTTGATAGAGGTGGAGATAATGGGTATAGTGTTGATAGAAGTGGAGATAATGGATATAGTGTTGATAGAAGTGGAGATATTAGATATAGTGTTGATAGAGGTGGAGATAATGGATATAGTGTTGATAGAAGTGGAGATATTAGATATAGTGTTGATAGAAGTGGAGATAATGGATATAGTGTTGATAGAAGTGGAGATATTGGATATAGTGTTGATAGAAGTGGAGATAATGGATATAGTGTTGATAGAAGTGGAGATATTAGAAATAGTGTTGATAGAAGTGGAGATAATGGATATAGTGTTGATAGAAGTGGAGATAATGGATATAGTGTTGATAGAGGTGGAGATATTAGATATAGTGTTGATAGAAGTGGAGATATTAGATATAGTGTTGATAGAGGTGGAGATATTAGATATAGTGTTGATAGAGGTGGAGATAATGGATATAGTGTTGATAGAAGTGGAGATAATGGATATAGTGTTGATAGAGGTGGAGATAATGGATATAGTGTTGATAGAGGTGGAGATAATGAATATAGTGTTGATAGAGGTGGAGATAATGGATATAGTGTTGATAGAGGTGGAGATAATGGATATAGTGTTGATAGAGGTGGAGATAATGGATATAGTGTTGATAGAGGTGGAGATAATGGATATAGTGTTGATAGAGGTGGAGATAATGGATATAGTGTTGATAGAAGTGGAGATAATGGATATAGTGTTGATAGAGGTGTAGATAATGGATATAGTGTTGATAGAAATGGAGATAATGGATATAGTTTTGATAGAAGTGGAGATAATGGATATAGTGTTGATAGAAGTGGAGATAATGGATATAGTGTTGATAGAAGTGGAGATAATGGATATAGTGTTGATAGAGGTGGAGATAATGGATATAGTGTTGATAGAGGTGGAGATATTGGATATAGTGTTGATAGAAGTGGAGATATTGGATATAGTGTTGATAGAGGTGGAGATATTGGATATAGTGTTGATAGAGGTGGAGATAATGGATATAGTGTTGATAGAAGTGGAGATAATGGATATAGTGTTGATAGAAGTGGAGATAATGGATATAGTGTTGATAGAAGTGGAGATATTGGATATAGTGTTGATAGAAGTGGAGATAATGGATATAGTGTTGATAGTAGTGGAGATAATGGATATAGTGTTGATAGAAGTGGAGATAATGGATATAGTGTTGATAGAAGTGGAGATAATGGATATAGTGTTGATAGAGGTGGAGATAATGGATATAGTGTTGATAGTAGTGGAGATAATGGATATAGTGTTGATAGAAGTGGAGATAATGGATATAGTGTTGATAGAAGTGGAGATATTGGATATAGTGTTGATAGAAGTGGAGATAATGGATATAGTGTTGATAGAAGTGGAGATAATGGATATAGTGTTGATAGAAGTGGAGATATTGGATATAGTGTTGATAGAAGTGGAGATAATGGATATAGTGTTGATAGTAGTGGAGATAATGGATATAGTGTTGATAGAGGTGGAGATATTGGATATAGTGTTGATAGAAGTGGAGATAATGGATATAGTGTTGATAGAAGTGGAGATAATGGATATAGTGTTGATAGAGGTGGAGATATTAGATATAGTGTTGATAGAAGTGGAGATAATTGATATAGTGTTAATAGAAGTGGAGATATTGGATATAGTGTTGATAGAAGTGGAGATATTAGATATAGTGTTGATAGAAGTGGAGATATTAGATATAGTGTTGATAGAAGTGGAGATATTAGATATAGTGTTGATAGAGGTGGAGATATTGGATATAGTGTTGATAGAAGTGGAGATAATGGATATAGTGTTGATAGAAGTGGAGATATTAGATATAGTGTTGATAGAAGTGGAGATATTGGATATAGTGTTGATAGAAGTGGAGATATTAGATATAGTGTTGATAGAAGTGGAGATATTAGATATAGTTTTGATAGAAGTGGAGATAATGGATATAGTGTTGATAGAAGTGGAGATAATGGATATAGTGTTGATAGAAGTGGAGATATTAGATATAGTGTTGATAGAAGTGGAGATATTAGATATAGTGTTGATAGAGGTGGAGATATTTGATATAGTGTTGATAGAAGTGGAGATATTAGATATAGTGTTGATAGAATTGGAGATAATTGATATAGTGTTGATAGAGGTGGAGATATTAGATATAGTGTTGATAGAAGTGGAGATAATTGATATAGTGTTGATAGAAGTGGAGATATTAGATATAGTGTTGATAGAAATGGAGATAACAGATATAGTGTTGATAGAAGTGGAGATATTGGATATAGTGTTGATAGAAGTGGAGATATTTGATATAGTGTTGATAGAAGTGGAGATATTAGATATAGTGTTGATAGAAGTGGAGATAATGGATATAGTGTTGATAGAAGTGGAGATAATTGATATAGTGTTGATAGAAGTGGAGATATTAGATATAGTGTTGATAGAAGTGGAGATAACAGATATAGTGTTGATAAAAGTGGAGATAATGGATATAGTGTTGATAGAAGTGGAGATATTGGATATAGTGTTGATAGAAGTGGAGATAATGGATATAGTGTTGATAGAGGTGGAGATATTAGATATAGTGTTGATAGAAGTGGAGATATTAGATATAGTGTTGATAGAAGTGGAGATATTAGATATAGTGTTGATAGAGGTGGAGATAATGGATATAGTGTTGATAGAGGTGGAGATAATGGATATAGTGTTGATAGAAGTGTTGATAACAGATATAGTGTTGATAGAGGTGGAGATATTGGATATAGTGTTGATAGAAGTGGAGATAACAGATATAGTGTTGATAGAAGTGGAGATATTGGATATAGTGTTGATAGAGGTGGAGATAATGGATATAGTGTTGATAGAAGTGGAGATATTTAATATAATGTTGACATAATAAAATATAACAACCATCATCATCAGGTCGCATGTCCTTTCCAGAATGTTGTATTCACCACAGCCTGTCTGAGATAATCTCTGTCTCTAGTCAGATCTCCCACTTCCTCTGTTGTCATCTTCGAGGTCTCATCATCTTCAAGGTCTCCTTGATATTGTGAAACCACCTTCTTCTTGGTCTGATCCTAATGTGTCACCCAGGAACCATGCCTTCCATTATTGTTCTTTCCAGCCTGCTGTGTCTTTTGAAGTGACAATAGTACTTTAATTTCCCCTGTAGAATTGGTGCTTATAAGCCAGTTCTTTTTAATGTTTAAATCTTTTAATATGTCTTCATTGCTCTTTTTCAGTAACCAGAGTATCTTAAGAATTTTTCTGTAGCATTTTGTTTCTCAAGTGAATCAATTTTATTCCTTGCTATTTGCAAGATTGTCCATGATTCACAACCATATGTTACTATTAGGAAGCTACATGTCCTCAGTAATTTTAATTTTACTGCCTTGCTGGTATTGTGCCACATGTTCTTCATGGCATTTAATGTTTGTGTTTCTATTGCTAATCTTCTTTTGATCTTTTTCTGGTAGTCTCCATTGTTAGTTACTACAGATCCCAGATATTATAGTTTGTTTTCTATTACAAAGTTACAATTTCAAGTTCTTCACTGTTGGTGATTTTGTGTTGGCTTTTTGTTTTGTCAATGGACATTATCTTAGTTTTCTGTATGTTTAGATAGAGGTTTTGCTCTTCACTGTGTTTTTTAACACACTCAGTTGTCTCTTTTAATATTCTGCGCTGTTTGAGAGGAGGACTGTGTCATCAGCGTATCTGAGTTCTGGCATTATGTTGCATTTATAGTGAAGGGATCGAACTTCACAAATCTGTCATTGTTTCTAATATTTCCCATGAAGTTTTCAATGTTCTCAATAATGGATATAGTGTTGACAAATGATGATTATAATGATATAGTGTTGACAGAAGAGAAGATGATAATGAATATAGTGTTGACAGAAGAGAAGATGATAATGAATATAGTGTTGACAGAAGAGAAGATGATACTGAATATGCTTGCTTGCTTGCGTTCGCCCGATCACTAAGGTATTCTAGAGTGTTCTAGTAGACTATAGAATTCCTCTTCATCATCCACCCTTAAAAGGATGTTAAGCGGGTGTGTCTACGTTGTGTTGTGATTTGTAGTATAACTGTGATATTTGCGCCTTTTGGCCCAACACATCCGACTTCAGCACAACATTTTTGAGTACCGGGTTGTCTTCCCTCTTCGATCCCTATTCACTTGGCCAGACTAAACAGGTTAGTCTGTTACTAGAAGCACCATGGAGAGGTGGAACAGGGTCTGGATGGTTCTGGTTCCTGGCGCAAGCCATCAGCTGTAGGTCGCTGACAACTTCCGGCTCTGGTGCTGTGAGGCTCGCCTTTGCCTCCATAATGATTATAGTGTTGACAGAAGAGAAGATGATAATGATTATAGTGTTGACAGAAGTTCAGAATGAGTAGGATGTAATAGCTGAAATTGTACAGGATGAGAAGGGAGAGCTAAAGATGATACTAGTAGAGATGTAAGAAATAAGATGTTGTAAAATGATGATAATGAATGCTATTTTGTAAGAAATAAAGATGATAATATGTTGTAAGAAATAAAGATAATATTTTGTAAGAAATAAAGATGATAATATGTTGTAAGAAATAAAGATGATAATATTTTGTAAGAAATAAAGATGATAATATGGTGTAAGAAATAAAGATGATAATATGTTGTAAGAAATAAAGATGATCATTTTATAACAAATAAAGATGATATGCTGTAAGATACAAAGATGATACTGGCTGCCATATTGTAACATCTGAAGATGATACTGGATGTTATAAAAACTAAGCCATTAAAAAATAGATCATTTGATTTTTGTACCAACCATATGTTAGCCACGATAGCTCAGTGGTTAGTGAACTGGACTACAAAGGACAAGAGGTTGGGTTCGATCCCAACCGACGGCTTCTGGTTCACCCAGCCTTTAATGGGTGCCGGATTTTTTCTGGGAAAGTAATGCGGCACGGGCATAATACTGACCACATTACCCCAAAAATCATGTGCCGAGGGTCTGTAAAATTTATGGTCACTAACACCATTATTCCCTATATGCCACTTGGCATGACGGGGGTACTTTACTTTTTTTTTTATCAACCATATGTTGATGCTCTTCTACTTTGGGAGGAGGCTAAAAATAGAACATCATTTCAACCTTTCAAGAGGATATACACTCAATGATCGGGCAAATCATGGAGCTGGGTAAGGTCAAGTGAATAGAAGACATCCAGAAAGAATCACAAGAATTGTCATGTAGAGGACTCCAGAGGGGAGGTGAAAGAGAGGCAAACCAAGAGCACCATGGTGGAGGACAGGAGAAGAGAGATGAACAGTGTGGGCCAGCCATTGAGCACCGGCAAAGAATGGCCACAGGTCAAGTGGAGGGAACTGGGTGGTCTAGAGGTAAGACATTAACCTCTGAACAGGAAGGTCCCAGGTTTGAATCCTGCCACAGGAAGTGGGAACTTGTTGCTTCAAATCCATTATTTCTTCTGGCTGTACACCTCCCCAACCTCTGGGTAGTGACATCCAATAACAATGAAAGGATATCCTGTATGCATTCTGTGCACATTTATAAATCCTTTGGTAATTACAAATAAACATGACAAGCAAAAAATATGGACTAGATATGAATATCAAAAAGGCTAAAACTACGATCATAAACAAAGAAAATACTCAAAACCCACAAGTGGATATCAAAATTGAAGGAATAAACCTGGAGACAGTTCAGAACTACAACTACTTTGGACATACTATAAACCAGTGATTGAAAATGTACAACTGAAATAAACAAAAGAATAGGAATGACATAAAGTAAGTTTAATGTCATGAAGAACATACTAACATCAAAACAAATAACACCAAGGCTAAAACTAAAAATAGCAAAATGTTATGTCTTCTCAACATTCCTATATGGTGCAGAAACATGGACATTAGACAAGAAAACAGAACAGAGAATTGAAGCCTTTGAAATGTGGATATATAGAAGAATAGGTAGAATTGGATGGAAGGAAAAGCAAACAAACGATGAAGTCTTATAACAACTAAAAATGAAAAGAGAACTACTAAACACAATTCAAACAAGACAAATGCGATTTTTGGGCCATGTTAAAAGACACAGCAGCCTACTGAAAGTAATCCTGGAGGGGAAAACACAAGCTAAAAGAGGCAGACCAAGACTAATGTGGACAAGTAACATCAAAAGATGGACAAACCAGCCTATGACAACCTGCACCATCAAAGAAAGAGACAGAGCAGAATGGCGCTCCATGGTAGCCAGCCTTCGTTGCGGAGATGGCACTCGATGATGATGATGAGTTGGAAATAGAAAAGAGTGAGCCAAAAATTGTAGCTGCCGAGGCCAAATTGATAGAAAAGGATCTATCCAAAATATCAAAACTGTGGATTTGCACTGTAATAAGCAATTAACTCACATCTAAGGTGATTGAGTCAAGTCTCTTGATAATTAAAAAAAAATGAGAGCACTTCTGGAGTAGGAGAATATCTGCCTGCATGGTGAGGGACAAATAACAATAGGAGAAATACCTCTAATAGAAGTACAGTCTTACATATATCTGGGAAATAATATAGACAAAGAAGGAGGAACAGAGAATGATACCAAAATAAGGATAGAAAAAGCAAGAAGAACCTTAATGGGTTACACTGGGAAACATGGAAATCCAAAGCAATTAGGTTAAATAATAAAACAAAAAATAATTTCAACTCCAATGTTAAGTCAGTCCTATTATAAGACCGTGAAACATTGAGAACAGCAGAAATGACAATTACGAAGATACAGATCTTCATTAATAGATTCTTTCACTGAATAAAAGGATAGAAATGGCAGGACAAAATCACTACCATAAAATACAGTGGATAAAGCGATACAGCGAAGACAATGGCGCTGGATAGGACACACACTGTGGAAGCCAACTGGGAGTATTACACAACAAGCCCTTTTCTGGAATCCCCAAAGAAAAAGACAAAGAGGAAGACCAAAATATTCTTGGAAAAGACAGATGGAAGCAGAGATGAAGATAATGGGGAACACGTGGAATGAACTTAAAAGAATGGTAAGAAACAGAACGGTTGGAAAGTGTTTGTTGAAGACCTATGCTCCACAGGGAGTTGAAAGTGTTTATTTGAGACCTATGCTCTACAGGAAGTTGAAAGTTTTGTTGGAGACCTATGCTCCACAGGAAGTTGAATGTGTTTGTTGAAGACCTATGCTCCACAAGGTGTTGCAAGTGTTTGTTGAAGACCTATGCTCCACAGGGAGTTGAAAGTGTTTGTTGAAGACTTATGCTCCACAGGGAGCTGAAAGTGTTTGTTGAAGACCTATGCTCCACAGGGAGTTGAAAGTGTTTTTGTTGGAGACCTATGCTGCACAGGGAGTTGAAAGTGTTTTTTGAAGATCTATGTTCCGCGTGGAGTTGAAAGTGTTTGTTGGAAACCTATGCTCCATAGGGAACTGAAAGTGTTTTTTGAAGATCTATGTTCCGCGTGGAGTTGAAAGTGTTTGTTGAAGACCTATGCTCCACAGAGTGTTGAAAGTGATTGTTGAAGACCTATGTTCCACAGGGAGTTGAAAGTGTTTGTTGAAGACCTGTGCTTCACAGAGTGTTGAAAGTGTTTGTTGAAGACCTATGCTCCACAGAGTGTTGAAAGTGATTGTTGAAGACCTATGTTCCACAGGGAGTTGAAAGTGTCTGTTGAAAACCTGTGCTGCCCAGGGAGTTGAAAGTGTTTGTTGAAGACCTATGCTCCATAGGGAGTTGAAAGTGTTTGTTGAAGACCTATGCTCCATAGGGAGTTGAAAGTGTTTGATGAAGACCTATGCTCCATAGGGAGTTGAAAATGTTTGCTGAAGACCTATGCTGCATAGGGAGTTGAAAGTGTTTGTTGAAGACCTATGCTCCATAGGGAGTTGAAAATGTTTGCTGAAGACTTATGCTGCATAGGGAGTTGAAAGTGTTTGTTGAAGACCTATGCTCCATAGGGAGTTGAAAGTGTTTGTTGAAGACCTATGCTGCCCAGGGAGTTGAAAGTGTTTGTTGAAGACCTATGCTCCACAGGGAGTTGAAAGTGTTTGTTGAAGAACTATGCTCCATAGGGAGTTGAAAGTTAGAAGAAGAAAAAAAGACACCTGAGCACATGACTGTTGGTGTGAAACTTGGAAAAATTCATGCAGAATTCAGTTTTGAAGTTTCCTCTGGTCTTTGCTGGAGATATAAATAAAACTGACAGAGAAGTGTTATTGCTTCCCTTAGATAGCATTATTGACAGGTGACCGACCAATGGATGAAGAGGAAACAAGAAAATAGTTTTTCTTCTTTCATTCATTGAGTGCCGCCTCCACATCGAAAGTTGGCTACCTTGGAGTGCCATTTTACTCAGTCCCTTGTCTTGGTGTTGGTGGTGGACGCTGTCATAGGTTCACCTGTCCACCTTTTAATGTTATGTCCACTTTAATCTTGGTCTGCCTCATCTACCATGTACCTTCCCTTCTAAGATGACTTTTAGAAGAGTGTTGTGTCTCTTCACGTCCGAAAAATTTTTCTTCTGGCTTGATCCTAATCTTCCATGCGGTTGTCCATCAGTTTATTTTTCTGGGTCATCCAAAGGGTCTATACTCCTAGTAAATTTTTACATCATCATCTTGTGTCAATTCTAAATTGATGGTTGACTACCATGGAGCACCATTTTACTGGTTATTGCCGTAATGGCATGTACCGTGAGAGGTTCTCCTGTCCAACTCTTGTTGATGTCAATCTATGTCTGCCTTTACCAGTGGTGGATATTCAGAGGAGGAAACGGAAGCCACAACCCCTCTAATATTTTATCAGAACACAAAACACAATCACATTCTAGCTCAATCAGTTTAATGTCAGTGTACAACCAGTCACCATATTGCAAAGTCTCCCATGATATAGTTTAAATAACCCAAGCTTTTACTAATAAATAGGTTTCTCTATAGAGGGCAAACCTACTACAACCGTACAACGGCATCTGTAAAGCTTCCACTGTGTATGAGAACTAGATAACCCATTTCACAAACCAGCTCCTAGTTGCTATAGCAACAGAGGAGCGGCAAAGAAGATAGCATTCTATCTCTTTTTTGAAACATATAGAAGTAGAGCCAGTAGGAGTCAGACATATAGAGTGCCTATTTAAAATCACTGCACAGCATCTTCATATAAAAAACTTGAATAAAACTGTAAGAGATGTTAATTAACAGCAAGGCCATGATTTTTTTCAGATAACGTACACTGCAAATAACTAACATATTATGCTGTAATTATGATAGTTTAGGGCACTAATTGAAGAAACTATTTCACATGACGTAAATTATGTCACAAATTACCACAGTTAAAGATGAGCCTAAAAGTTCACAGTGCAAATAACTAAGATATTATGATGTAATTACAATAGTTTAGGGCACTAATTGAAGAAACTATTTTACATGATGTAAATTGTGTTAATAAAAGTTCATGTCCTGGCCTCTTCAAGTTTCAAACCCACCGTCCACTGCTGTCCTCCACTACCTTGTTTGCTTTGTATTTACCTTCCAAGACAACTTTATCTCCCCATACAACTTTATAACATACCATTGTTATTTAACATGAGTTCTTGCACTTTACAACATACCATTGTTGTTGTTATTTAACATGAGTTCTTGCACTTTACAACATACCATTGTTGTTGTTATTTAACATGAGTTCTTGCACTTTATAACATACCATTGCTGTTATTTAACATACATCATTTTATTGTTACTTTCCGTTATATGTAAATGCCTGAAGCTACTCAGTAATTTATACATTTATATTTTGTGAATACATTAATATATAATCATTTATATTTGTTATTGTTATATTTATTTAAACATTTAAAATAACTGGCTTATAAACACCATTCTATGGAGGAAATTAACCATTCTACGGAGGAAATTAACCATTCTACGGAGGAAATTAAAATACTATGGCCAGGTCAAAAGACACAGCGGACTAGAAAGAACTATAATGGAGGGCATGGTTCCTGGGCAACGCATCAGGGGCAGACCAAAAAGAAGGTGGTTTCAAGAAGACCATGAAGATTACAACAGGGGGACTGGTTGGTCTCGAGGCAAGATGCCTGCCTTGAGACAGAGAGGTTGTGGTTTCAAATCCCGGCTACATCGGTTGGGATTTTTATCTATGATTTCTCTCTGCGGCAACCACCCCTGGTCTCAGCAGCGAGGCCTGGCTTGAAACTTCAATTACTCATCGGCGGAAAAAATATGAGTACCTCCGAAGTCAGAGTTATCTGCCTGTACGGCGAGGGACGCCTGTGCACACAGGTGCAGGGAAAAATGGATTAACACACAAAATTCAGTTCCTAGTCTCTAGCTGCTTGCACAGAACAGAGACAAATGGCGAGATTTGATAAAATATCTTTAAAAGAGTTTAAAACTGCTAGAACAAAAATTCAGATAGGAGAAGGTGTATCTTGGTCTACGCCCTATGGGCCGGCTATGGCTTGAAAGGTCAATAGATAGATAGATAGACAGACAGACAGACAGACAGACAGACAGACAGACAGACTGACTGACTGACTGACTGACTGACTAGACTAGACTAGACTAGACTAGACTAGACTAGACTAGACTAGACTACACTAGACTAGACTAGACTAGACTAGACTAGACTAGACTAGACTAGACTACACTACACTACACTACACTACACTAGACTAGACTACACTAGACTAGACTAGACTAGACTACACTACACTAGACTAGACTAGACTAGACTAGACTACACTAGACTAGACTAGACTAGACTAGACTACACTAGACTAGACTAGACTAGACTAGACTAGACTAGACTAGACTAGACTAGACAAGGATAGACTAGACTAGGATAGACTAGACTAGACTAGACTAGACTAGGATAGACTAGACTAGACTAGGATAGACTAGACTAGACTAGGATAGACTAGGACAGACAGACAGACAGGACAGACCGGACAGACCGGACAGACAGACCAGACAGACAGACCAGACAGACAGACCAGACAGACAGACCAGACAGACAGACCAGACAGACAGACCAGACAGACAGACAGACCAGACAAACAGACAGACAGACCAGACAGACAGACGGACCATACAGACAGACCAGACAGACAGACCAGACAGACATACCAGACAGACAGACCAGACCAGACAAACAGACCAGACCAGACCAGACAGACCAGACCAGACCAGACTGACCAGACAGACCAGCCCAGACAGACCAGACCAGACAGACCAGACCAGACCAGACAGACTAGACCAGACAGAGCAGACAGACAGACAGACCAGACCAGACAGACAGACCAGATAGACCAGACAGACCAGATAGACCAGACAGACCAGATAGACAGACCAGACAGACAGACCAGACAGACAGACCAGACAGACAGACCAGACAGACAGACAGACAGACCAGACAGACAGACAGACCAGACAGACAGACAGACCAGACAGACAGACCAGACAGACCAGACCAGACAGACCAGACCAGACCAGACAGACCAGACCAGACAGACCAGACCATACAGACCAGACCAGACCAGACAGACCAGACCAGACCAGACCAGACAGACCAGATAGACCAGACAGACCAGACAGGCCAGGCAGACCAGACAGACCAGATAGACCAGACAGACCAGATAGACCAGACAGACCAGATAGACCAGACAGTCCAGATAGATAGATGTCTCTAGGAACTTTGTCAGAGGTAAATACATGAAGAACGAAAAAAAAAAAAGATTACAACAGAAGAAGTGGGAGATATGACCAGCGGCAGAGATTCTTTCATAATTTCCGATTTTCCCCTAAAAATATTGAGAATCTCCTAAAACTGTGATGCATGTCCAAAAACTCCATAGCATGGCCTGGGATCCATTATTGTGGGTAGATTTTTGCTGATGGCCAGCCTTTCGATTTTAAACTCTCAAGGGTTCTTTAACGTGTGCATGTGCACATGGGACCTCCTGTTTTTTGCTGTTATACGAGAGGGCTAGTCACTGAATCTCACTACCCAGAGACCAGGGGAGGGTGAAGCTATGAAAAAAACCGTGGATTCAATTTTTTTAAATTTCTGACAATTATTCCCACTGGGATGTAGAATGGTTCAGGCAAAAGCAGCTTTCCAAAAAATGAGGAAGATACCGTGCAATCTATTTTTGACAATCTCTCTATCTATCTATTGTCCTTTCGAGCCGAAGACGGCACATAGGGCAGAACCACAATCTCAAAAACAGAAACCTTGCGTGCCAAAATAGCACATATTGCAGAGATCACTGCTCTAAAATCTATGGCGCTGTTTCATAACAATACTTTTTACAATGACAGCTTGTCAAGCCATCAATCAACCTCCTTAGTCACCTCTTAAGACATGCCTAGAAGGTCACAGTGTCACTATTCTTTACCTCCCTCATAATGAGGCTCCGGTAACACACGGGTTTTTTTTTGACAATAGAAACAAGAAAAAGATAAAAAATCTTTTCTGTCTACCACGAGTTTCGAATATCGTATGCCAGCTTAACAGTGGATTTCGCTGCACGGCTACAGAACTCTTCATTATGTCGTTGGTTATGGAAAATATGGTCACTAACACCATATTTTCTCCCCATATGCATAGTAAGGCAGGGGAAGTAACCATTACTTACTTAATCTGACTTGGTGTGACACTTTTGAGTAGTCTTTCCTCTCAATCTCGCCTCACTTGGCCAGAATGGTTTATGTGACACTTTTGAGTAGTCTTCCTTCTCAATCTCGCCTCACTTGACCAGATTGGTTTATGTGACACTTTTGAGTAGTCTTTCCTCTCAATCTCGCCTCACTTGGCCAGACTGGTTTATGTGACACTTTTGAGTAGTCTTTCCTCTCAATCTCGCCTCACTTAGCCAGACTGGTTTATGTTACACTTTTGAGTAGTCTTCCCTCTCAATCTCACCTCACTTGACCAGACTGGTTTATGTGACACTTTTGAGCAGTCTTTCCTCTCAATCTCGCCTCACTTAGCCAGACTGGTTAATGTGACACTTTTGAGTAGTCTTCCTTCTCAATCTCACCTCACTTGACCAGACTGGTTTATGTGACACTTTTGAGTAGTCTTCCTTCTCAATCTCGCCTCACTTAGCCAGACTGGTTTATGTGACACTTTTGAGTAGTCTTCCTTCTCAATCTCGCCTCACTTGGCTGGACTGGTTTATGTGACACTTTTGAGTAGTCTTCCTTTTCAATCTCACCTCACTTGGCCAGACTGGTTTATGTGACACTTTTGAGTAGTCTTCCTTCTCAATCTCACCTCACTTGGCCAGACTGGTTTATGTGACACTTTTGAGTAGTCTTCCTTCTCAATCTTGCCTCACTTGACCATACTGGTTTATGTGACACTTTTGAGTAGTCTTCCTTCTCAATCTCACCTCACTTGGCCAGACTGATTTATGTGACACTTTTGAGTAGTCTTCCTTCTCAATCTCACCTCACTTGGCCAGACTGGTTTAAGTGACACTTTTTAGTAGTCTTCCTTCTCAATCTCGGCTCACTAGGCCAGACTGGTTATCTGTTTCTAGGGGCATCACAAAAAGTCAGAATAGGATCTGATGTTGACCACATTAGTTTGTCACAGATACTTTAGTTGATGCCCTCATTTGTGTCTTTCCAATAAGATAAGATACACATCCATCGTCTTATATACATTCAAAGTATTTAGAAGAAGCTGAATTTTTAAATAAATAAAAAATAATACAAAATTATGGTTAAAAACTGAATAATGCATCCCCTGAAACTTTCAAATTAGCTTGCGTTTGCCCGATGACTAAAGGAGTACACCTCGTCATCATCCGCCCTTAAAAGGACATTAAGTGGGCGTGTCTGCATTGTGTTGTGGTTTGCAGTATAACTGTGATATTTTTGCCTTTCGGCCCAACACATCCGACTTCAGCATGACATTTTTTAGCACTGGGTTGTCTTCCCTCTTCTATCCCTACTCCCTTGGTCAAACTAAACAGGTTAATCTGTTACTAGAGGCACCACGGAGAGGTGGAGAAGGGTCTGGATGGTTCTGGTTCACCGATCCTGACTCAGCACATCAGCTAAGGGTCGCTGACAACTTCCAGCCCCTGCTGCTGTGTGGTGAGCCTTTGCCTCCAATCTCAACTACTATTCGATTCATTCTCCTTTGTGTTTGCACACTGACCCCTGTGTGAACTCCTCTGGTTCTATATGCATTTGCGCACATTTTTGCACGTTTCTCGACGTTCACGACAGCCGCACTTGGTTACGATTTCCTTTTAGTTTTGACAGGATAGTTAATTTTGTTTTCTTTAACACATTTCGATTGTTTTTGTTTTGGTTGTTTCGTTATTAGTTTTGTGTGTGTTTGTTTTTTTTGTTCCTGATGAAGGCCTTGCGCTGAAACGTTGTTTAGTCTGTGTCGTCCACTTATCACGTAAAGCTTCTTACATACCATTTTTTTATTTTTTTATTTTTCCTCACATTCAGCTTTACTGCAGCTTCGCATTTTTATGCCTTAACCCCTAACACTTCAGAACCTTGTTGACGGTATTCATTGGAAAAGTTTGCATGTTGAGGCAACCACCTTAAAGATTTATTAGGGCTCATTGTAATTCTGGTCTGCATATCAAGTTCTGTGTCTTCTGAAGTTGAAGGCCCTCCAGATCCGTATGCATCTACAACACTATCCATAGCACGAAACTTGTCAATCAAAGGCATAGCCTCATTGCGGTGGGAGACTTGTTAGTCTGGACATTTCAACATAAATTGTTGAATAACTTCTTCAGTATATTTACTATCATTACCAAAGACGTATTTTAAAAAAATATACTGTTTCCATTGTATAACAGCATTTCCCCTCAGCAATGAAACCGTGAATATAATAGCGGCTTACTGTGTTATATTTGTGACGGGATTGTGGACACAGAATGTGATGTCAATTTCATCAATAGGTGATTTCATTTCAAGAATATTGAATCAAGTCACTCCATAGCGACATTATAAACACCCCATATTACACTTTATTCCACAAGTTTGATCAATTATTCTGAACTTGATTCTCAGTTTAAAAATAAAATAAAAAAGAATGACTGACTCTCACTACTTTAACGCTTGAGATGTAATTGTCTATCTCTCTTTTCATAACATTATTTTAAGCTGCTTTTACTTTTCTTTTTAGTATTTCTAAGTGTTTCTTTATTAATAGTGGGATTTTTTACTGTATCTCTTTTCATACCAATATTATAATCTATTTTTCACATCGTGCTTGTATTTTAAATTGTCTCTCTGGTCATTCTAGGATTTTAAAATGGCTAACTTTTGATGCTAGAAGTATAAACTTTCTCAACTATCTTAACTCCTTAATTTTAATCTCGATCTCTATATATACGGGAGGTCAAAAAGTAATGCACACCAATTTTTTTCTCGGCTAATAATAAAGATAGTAAATGAAATTGTGCACACTTGGAATATGACATGTTCCAATTATGTGCACCAAATTGCCCAGCATTCTGATAAATATTACGCAATCTATGAACCGTTAAAATGGAGCTTGTCAACAATGTCCGTTACAAACAGCGAATTGTCATAGAATTTCTGGTTGCGGAAAAAGAAACTGTGGCAAACATTCATAAACGACTGTGTGCAGTGTACAAATGTTCTGCAGTCGATAGGAGCACAGTTAGTCGCTGGGTTCAGAGAATTAAAGCTGCAGAAAGTGTACGAGTGGAGCTGCATGATTTACCGCGTTCTGGACGTGTTGCCTCGGCTACCAGCACAGACATGTTAAACCGGGCTGATGCCATTATTCGTAAGGATAAGCGTATCACTAGTCAGCAATTGGCATCGCAGCTTACAGTCAGCAAGGGAAGTGCAATCGCAATTTTTAAAACTCTCGGATATTCAAAGATTTGCGCTCGATGGGTTCCTCGGTGCCTAACAAATGATCACAGAGTTCAAAGGAAAACATTCTGTTCTGAATTGTTGGAGCGTTTCGGTGTTGAAGGAGAAATGTTTTTGTCAAAAATTGTTACCGGTGACGAAACGTGGGCACATCATTATGAGCCTGAAACAAAAATGCAGTCAATGGAATGGCATCATCCGCAGTCACCAAAAAGAAAAAAATTCAAAACATCTCCATCAGCCGGAAAGGTGATGATCACTGTCTTCTGGGACATTGATGGTGTGATTCTTGTTGATGTAATGACAAGAGGTGAGACAATCAACTCGACAGCTTACATCAATGCACTGACAAAACTCAAAAATCGGTTCCACGGAGTTCGGCCTAATAAGCCATCTGCAGATTTGTTGCTTCAACATGACAATGCACGCCCTCACACAAGTCTGGTAACACGGGAAGCAATCAACAAATTTGGTTGGACTGTACTGCCCCATCCTCCTTACAGCCCTGATCTGGCTCCCTCAGATTTCCATTTGTTTGGACCACTCAAAAAATTCCTGCGTGGGACACACTTTGACAATGATGAGGGTGTGATCCGTGCAGTTAAAAAATGGCTACGCGAGCAGGACAAAACTTGGTACAAACGAGGCATTCATGACCTAGTTTCGCGTTGGCGTAAGGCAATACGCTTGGACGGTGATTATGTTGGAAAATAGGTAGTGTCAAGGGGATGTTCAGCTACAATCTGTGAAAATTTCACACATTTTGCCCGAATAGTTTCCGAGAAAAAAATTGGTGTGCATTACTTTTTGACCTCCCTACGTATTACTGCTAGAAATTTAAACTCTCTCTCTCACTCATTCTCTCTTCTATCTATATCTTAATGTCTAATATATTAAACTGCATCTCTTTTTTTTCGCTCTCTCTCTCTCTCTCTCTCTCTCTCTCTCTTAATGTTACGATTTTAAACTACCTCTCTTCCTCTCCAGTGACATGAATTTCGCGTGCCCACGCGATGAGATAGTGCTGCAGTGCCACTGGCTCTTGAGTTTAGTAGAACGGTAACAGGCCTCGGCCTTGCCTTGGTACGGGGTGTATGATTTGTCTGTTTTCAAGTAAAAATTTGCCACAAGCTGGACCATGGTCGGATCGAGTGTCTCACGGAAGTAGTGGGCTGACTTCATTTGTTGGGACAGCGACTATTGTTGTGGCAAGATCACTAATCTCAAGTCCACGGTTTTGTCGCTGACACATAGAAATGAGAAAATTTGGCGTTGAAAAAATAGTTATTTCAAAACAGAACGTGTTAAATTTGACAACTTTTGAAGAAAAAAACAATTATAATTACTAGTATTGTTCTATTAAAACATCATTCATGCACAGATTAATTAAGCCACAAGTTTGGAGCCTCGGTGGCTGAGTGGTTAGTGTAAACAGTGCTTGATTAGAAGGATCTAAGTTCGATTTCCAGAAGTGGATATTTTCGGACCGACAAGGCTTCAATCTTCACTCGGTCTCTGTAAATGGGTATCAAGTTTTTTTCAGGGAAGCATAGGCGGTCTGGAGTGATACCGACCACCTCACTAAACAATTTGCCTTGTCATGGAAACATATGGTCATTAACACCATATTCCACACATGCCTAGCAAGGCAGGGAAGCATAGACGGCCTGGAGTGATACCGACCACCTCACTAAACAATTTGCCTTGTCATGGAAACATATGGTAATTAACACCATATTCCACACATGCCTAGCAAGGCAGGGAAGCATAGACGGCCTGGAGTGATACCGACCACCTCACTAAACAATTTGCCTTGTCATGGAAACATATGGTCACTAATACCATATTCCACACATGCCTAGCAAGGCAGGGAAGTTAAGACGGCCTGGAGTGATACCGACCACCTCACTAAAATCTTGCGTTGTCATGGAAACATATGGTCACTAACACCATATTCCACACATGCCTAGCAAGGCAGGGAAGTGAACCGTAACTTTTACTTGCTAGCTTTACTAGAAGCTTCACTTGTGTGCGTGCGTGCGTGCGTGCGTGCGTGCGTGCGTGTGTGTGTGTGTGTGTGTGTGTGTGTGTGTGTGACAATTTGAAACCACTCCCATAAAATATACATTTTTGAACGGGCAAAATGTTGTAGACTCAGGTCATCTTCACATATTAAAGCTGCAAACGTTTCAATGTTGGAATTAAAATGCCACTTTAAGATTGAAACAAGCAGCTGTACCGTAGCTTTGACTTTAGAGCGGAATGGCTTCACTACAGTCTGGGGACCTCCATATCTGCTCAGCCAGCAACCAACAAAATGTCCGTCTCGATCGTTCATACTTTTACATAGAACACGTTGAGTTCTTCTCTCAAAATGGTGTGCTACTTGATGCATAGAAAACTGTAATATTGAACGCCCTGAACTCTGTACAAAAGGCATGCAGCTGATAATGGGCACACCTGAATCACTGTAACGTTCGTCACAAGCAGCATAACTATTTAAGATATATAAATTCGTGCAATCAACTTGAATGTACAAAAGACAAAGGAGATGTATTTCTCAAAATAGAGAAATAGCAAATCAACTAAAATATCAGTGACAATGTGTTGTGACGGATCTGTCTGGAAACTATCTTTATGGTATTTTCCCATTATTGGATTCTGTCGGGAGCTGCATCCACTCCTGCTGCAGACATTTTCTATCAATCTTCTGTTGCATACTTTGAGAGACGGTCACCAAGACTGTGTGATCCACATTCTGTGTAACCAACCCTGTTATCTCCGCCGTTGCTGCTTCTATCTCCGTTCTCATGCTGGACACCGTAATGCTACACTTGCCAGATTTCCTGGCCACTTTCTCACAGACTACACCAGCACCTTCTCAAAACTTCACAATCCACACATCGCTCCCAAAGGTAAGTCACATACAGGCTCATATACAGCATGACACCCACAACAGAAAGAGAAGCTCCCATGTCAGGACAGACAGCCAAGTGCCAACTTTGCAGACGAAACATACAAGAAACGGAAGAACACATATTCTACGAATGCAACACAATCATACCATCAAGAACGGCGTTACAACTTACACTAGAAACACATAGAATGTAGACATATACAGATCTATCATGCTCAACACACTGTCAACAACAACACAAGAATCCTACACTAAAGCGCTAATTCTAATATCCGAATATAGAAATTTAGTGTGGACCTGTAGAAATGCTGACGTTTTCCAATTCAAAACGTTTAATGCCAACCTGTTTGTACAGTTTTATAATAAAAAATCAATGTCCATCTTTAAAACAACATAATTTAATTTGTGAGAATGAATGAATGATTGTCCAATATTCATTTAGAAAGACACATCTTTCAAGTGTTTCCTTTCCCTTGTTTGCTACATTTGTTGGTGACAGGCGGGAGGCGCCAGTCATCGGTCAATTTTGCTTTACAGATGCCGACGAGTCGTCACACCTCCCAAAATAAACTGTGACGTCACACCCTCCTTAAATAAACTGAGATGTCGGGGTGCTTTTGTCTTCATGTCGCCTCTGGTGCTCCTGGAAATCCTTGGTCGTGTGATGTCATATCTTATTGAATTCTTAATTACATCTAAAATAATGTAACATCTTTCACTCCCATTATTGAATCATATCAATGTAATTATTTGTATGTACTGTGATGATTTTGAATTTGAAAATGGAATAAAGATTATTATTTTTTTTAAAAACATAATGTGCTACATAAATCTAAAAATCACATTCAAAAGTGAAGCCGTACAGGCGTGATAATTGTGTTGACAGCTTTACACATTTAAGTCAGTTAAAATCACCGATGTTTACACAAACACGAGAATCTATAAGTATCGCTTTTTGTTGTAAACTAGTGGGACAATTTATCCACTCCCAGATAAAAGTTGAGAGCTATATTTGGGGTTTTCTCACTTTCAAACCACGCATATACATAGACGGACACATACATGAAAGAAACAACAAGGTAAAACATAATACATACATAAATAAATACATACAATAAGGTAAAACATAATATATACATAAATAAATACATACAATAAAGGTAAAACATAATATAAAATAAATACATACATACAATAAGGTAAAACATAATATATACATAAATAAATACATACAATAAGGTAAAACATAATACATACATAAATAAATACATACAATAAGGTAAAACATAATATATACATAAATAAATACATACAATAAGGTAATAAGGTGTACAGCAGGTTTTAACGTTCAAAAGCATGTGAGAACACACTCGTGAGACGATTATTATGTCGTACAGAGCGTTGGGGCGGGTAGTATGTGTGCTGTATGCGTCTCCTTCCACATCGTTCCTTGACAGGAAGCAGTTGAAATCTCCCACTAAGGATGGTCTTCTGTCCCGTGTATTTCCTCGTTACTAGGAGGGAGAGGTCCTCATATAATTGTTGTTGTTGTGCCGGTATTGGTGTTGAGTGGATGTTGACCATGGTGTATCGCTGTGCGACGTCTTTTATTTGGATGATGGTCGTTCTGTAGCAGCATAGCGACATCAAGTAATGGTATAACAGTAACGGAGTCAGTTGAGAATGGAATTTTCCTAAAGCATGGGGAAGCTGTTAATAGAACAGTACGTGACTGGGACACGTAGAGAATAGGTCGACAACAGGCAGAATAAATCCGTGAGATTGAGGCCAAAAGTTCAAGGCTGAGTTGTCTGGAGACTTCGAAGGTTGGGCAAAGTTGAGTAGTGACGTGTTGTTTTTATAAATTAGAGACAAAGATAATTCAGCGTGTCGAATTTTGATTGGTTGAGCGGGGGAGCTTGGGAGAATGAAACTGGAGTATTTAAACTTAAGCACATAGGATTTACAGGATTTAGACCAGATCTAGAAAGAGTTTAGAGGTCTACGATCTAATATAGATATTTACCTACAACTTTGTTCTCTCAAAACTGTTGTTGTTTTTCTTGGGAATACACACCATGCCTGCCAAGGTCTCGAGTAAAGGAGCCAAGTAAGTGTTTTCAATGCTATCACGATTTAGTTAATTTTTGTGCCAGAAATCGACTAGACGACAATTTTACAGAAACCCACAAGCGACACGATTTGTCCAAGAGTCTCAACCACGTGGCTGCCACTTCAGCTGAATTCACACGATACTTCCCACTCCACGATGTCGACCTCGAAGGTGGAAAGATTCACGTAAAAGGGACTGTAGTAGCGGATATCAGCGGGCCAGAAGCCCATACAATGATCCACTCAACCTTGATGTTTATGTTGATGAGGACAGACGGCCTCGGAACCAGCTGTGAGATCACGCTATACCGCTTTGCAAACCCCAGTAAGTAGTTGTTTTTTTTTTACATTATCGGCAGCAGCCCACCTAACCCACTATAAAAAATATATATGACAAAGAACTCCACCTGAAATCTCCACAAATCTCCATAAAGTTGCAACATATAGAGAAAGAGCATAGCACTGGGCACATAAATTGGCTGCCACATAAAACAGTGGAAACCCCAGGGACTTCCACAGAGGCGTTGACCGGCAGAAAATACCGTCAGCTCAGACAAGAAAAGGAGTCGCCTGAGCATAAGATTTAGGCACGTGGAGCACCAGACACAGACAGTGAAGACGATACACTGAAGGCTCCCGCTACTCATTGTCTGTTGTTGATTGACACAGATTACTCCCATCTTCTGCATGGATAAAAGTAACATCGCCACAAATAAAAAGCGAGGCGCAAAAGAACAGAACACATTAATTAGATTTGAGATTATTCAATAGAATATACTAAACATAAATAAACAATATACATATACAATTCAGAATGTTTAATTTTAGTAAATGTGTTTACCATGGCTAACATTAAGATTGTATGCTCAACAGTATATCTTGTTTATTTTAGTTCCACCCGCAACGTTTACAAAAATAATGTACAATTTTTTTATTGTTTATCTCTTTCGTTCACATATGTTCATTCACAACAGTAAACTTGTATATTTTAGTTCCACCCGCAACGTTTACAAAAATAATGTACATTTTTTTATTGTTTATCTCTTTCGTTCACATATGTTCATTCACAACAGTAAACTTGTATATTGTAGTTCCACCCGCAACGTTTACAAAAATAATGTACAATTTTTTATTGTTTATCTCTTTCCTTCACGTACGTTCATTCACAACAGTAAACTTGTTTATTTTAAGATGGACATTGTTCTTTGTTTAAAATGTGTAGAAAAAGATGGGAATTAAAATTCTGACATTCGTACATAGCTTCATTCCTGCAGGCCCTTATTGTATGTCTGTATTCTGATAGTAGTATAAGTAATTGTGTAAAGATATCTTGTGTTGTTGTATTTGGCAGTGTGTTAAGCATAATAGATGTGTCTGTATGTGTCGACTTTTTATGTTGTGTGTAATTTTAGTATCTGTTGCAGTGCCCTTCTCGCCGGTATGATTGTACTGCATCTATAGAATAGGTGCTCTTCTGTTTCTTGAATTTTTTTGTCTGCAGAGGGGACATCGGGGTGTCCGTCTTAATCTGTGGGTTGGTCTCGCTGTGGTGGGTGTCATGTTATATGTCTGTATGTGACCTCCCTCGCTGTAATGGGTGTCGTGTTATATATGTCTGTATGTGACCTCCCTCGCTGTGGTGGGTGTCATGTTATATGTCTGTATGTGACCTCCCTCGCTGTAATGGGTGTCATGTTATATGTCTGTATGTGACCTCCCTCGCTGTAATGGGTGTCGTGCTATATGTCTGTATGTGACCTCCCTCGCTGTAATGGGTGTCATGGTATATATGTCTGTATGTGACCTCACTCGCTGTAATGGGTGTCCTGTTATATATGTCTGTATGTGACCTCCCTCGCTGTAATGGGTGTCATGTTATATATGTCTGTATGTGACCTCACTCGCTGTAATGGGTGTCCTGTTATATATGTCTGTATGTGACCTCCCTCGCTGTAATGGGTGTCATATATATGAGTCTATATGTGACATCCCTCGCTGTAATGGGTGTCCTGTTATATATGTCTGTATGTGACCTCCCTCGCTGTAATGGGTGTCATGTTATATATGTCTGTATGTGACCTCACTCGCTGTAATGGGTGTCCTGTTATATATGTCTGTATGTGACCTCCCTCGCTGTAATGGGTGTCATGTTATATATGAGTCTATATGTGACCTCCCTCGCTGTAATGGGTGTCGTGTTTTATATGTCTGTATGTGACCTCACTCGCTGTAATGGGTGTCGTGTTTTATATGTCTGTATGTGACCTCCCTCGCTGTAATGGGTGTCATGTTATATATGAGTCTATATGTGACCTCCCTCGCTGTAATGGGTGTCATGTTATATATGAGTCTATATGTGACCTCCCTCGCTGTAATGGGTGTCGTGTTATATATGAGTCTGTATGTGACCTCCCTCGCTGTAATGGGTGTCCTGTTATATATGAGTCTGTATGTGACCTCCCTCGCTGTAATGGGTGTCCTGTTATATATGAGTCTGTATGTGACCTCCCTCGCTGTAATGGGTGTCCTGTTATATATGAGTCTGTATGTGACCTCCCTCGCTGTAATGGGTGTCATGTTATATATGAGTCTGTATGTGACCTCCCTCGCTGTAATGGGTGTCCTGTTATATATGAGACTGTATGTGACCTCCCTCGCTGTAATGGGTGTCCAGTTATATATGAGTCTATATGTGACCTCCCTCGCTGTAATGGGTGTCATGTTATATATGTCTATATGTGACCTCACTCGCTGTAATGGGTGTCCTGTTATATATGTCTATATGTGACCTCCCTCGCTGTAATGGGTGTCGTGTTATATATGAGTCTATATGTGACCTCCCTCGTTGTAATGGGTGTCATGTTATATATGAGTCTATATGTGACCTCCCTCGCTGCAATGGGTGTCCTGTTATATATGTCTGTATTTGACCTCCCTCGCTGTAATGGGTGTCATGTTATATATGTCTGTATTTTTCCTCCCTCGCTGTAATGGGTGTCGTGTTATATATGTCTGTATGTGACCTCCCTCGCTGTAATGGGTGTCATGTTATATATGCCTGTATGTGACCTCCCTCGCTGTAATGGGTGTCATGTTATATATGTCTGTATGTGACCTCCCTCGCTGTAATGGGTGTCATGTTATATATGTCTGTATGTGACCTCCCTCGCTGTAATGGGTGTCATGTTATATATGTCTGTATGTGACCTCCCTCGCTGTAATGGGTGTCGTGTTATATATGTCTGTATGTGACCTCCCTCGCTGTAATGGGTGTCATGTTATATATGTCTGTATGTGACCTCCCTCGCTGTAATGGGTGTCGTGTTATATATGTCTGTATGTGACCTCCCTCGCTGTAATGGGTGTCATGTTATATATGTTTGTATGTGACCTCACTCGCTGTAATGGGTGTCATGTTATATATGTCTGTATGTGACCTCACTCGCTGTAATGGGTGTCGTGTTATATATGTCTGTATTTGACCTCCCTCGTTGTAATGGGTGTCATGTTATATGTCTGTATGTGACCTCCCTCGTTGTAATGGGTGTCGTGTTTTATATGTCTGTATGTGACCTCCCTCGCTGTAATGGGTGTCATGTTATATGTCTGTATGTGACCCCCCTCGCTGTAATGGGTGTCATGTTATATGTCTGTATGTGACCTCCCTCGTTGTAATGGGTGTCATGTTATATATGTCTGTATGTGACCTCCCTCGCTGTAATGGGTGTCGTGTTTTATATGTCTGTATGTGACCTCACTCGCTGTAATGGGTGTCGTGTTATATATGTCTGTATGTGACCTCCCTCGCTGTAATGGGTGTCATGTTATATGTCTGTATGTGACCTCCCTCGTTGTAATGGGTGTCGTGTTTTATATGTCTGTATGTGACCTCCCTCGCTCTAATGGGTGTCATGTTATATGTCTGTATGTGACCTCCCTCGTTGTAATGGGTGTCATGTTATATATGTCTGTATGTGACCTCCCTCGCTGTAATGGGTGTCGTGTTTTATATGTCTGTATGTGACCTCACTCGCTGTAATGGGTGTCGTGTTATATATGTCTGTATTTGACCTCCCTCGTTGTAATGGGTGTCATTTTATATATGTCTGTATGTGACCTCCCTCGCTGTAATGGGTGTCGTGTTTTATATGTCTGTATGTGACCTCACTCGCTGTAATGGGTGTCGTGTTTTATATGTCTGTATGTGACCTCCCTCGCTGTAATGGGTGTCGTGTTATATATGAGTCTATATGTGACCTCCCTCGCTGTAATGGGTGTCGTGTTATATATGAGTCTATATGTGACCTCCCTCGCTGTAATGGGTGTCGTGTTATATGTCTGTATGTGACCTCCCTCGCTGTAATGGGTGTCGTGTTATATATGAGTCTATATGTGACCTCCCTCGCTGTAATGGGTGTCGTGTTATATATGAGTCTGTATGTGACCTCCCTCGCTGTAATGGGTGTCGTGTTATATATGAGTCTGTATGTGACCTCCCTCGCTGTAATGGGTGTCATGTTATATGTCTGTATGTGACCTCCCTCGCTGTAATGGGTGTCGTGTTTTATATGTCTGTATGTGACCTCCCTCGCTGTAATGGGTGTCGTGTTATATATGAGTCTATATGTGACCTCCCTCGCTGTAATGGGTGTCATGTTATATATGTCTGAATGTGACCTCCCTCGCTGTAATGGGTGTCGTGTTATATATGAGTCTATATGTGACCTTCATCGCTTTGGGGGCAATGTTTTGGATTGTGGAGGTTTGAGAAAATGCTTGTGTAGTTTGTTAGCAAGTACTTTTGGCCTCTCTTGTTTCTGTGATTTAGTGAAGGTGCTTGTTGTTTAATTAGGTGTTTGTAGATGTTGTTTGTCCCTCGATGTAATAAACTGTCATGTCCTTGGATGGCCTGTAGACTTGCTTGGTAATATCTGGGTGTGGTGCCGAAATGGTGAGGCAATGTATTAAGTTTTCTGAACCTGACTAATCTCAGCCCCATGTAGTAGTGTTCAAGGTGTGGTTGTCTGGTTATTTGATGATGCGACTTATGTGATTTATTCTGAGAGCTTTTATTTTTGTGTGTATGTCCTGTAGTGAGATCCCTCCCTGTCTTTTGTGCTGTATCTGTGTTTTTTGTTTTATGCTGTGTATTGTGTGGCCAAATACAAAGGTTCTTATCAGTTGTTTATCTCTTTGATTGTTGATTGCGGTGGGTCGAAGACTGTGGCTGTGTAAATCAATTTGGGGATGATGTATGTGTTGACTATGATGTTCCGGCCAAAAATTGTTGATGTTTTGTATTTGTATCTCTGTAGCATGTCTGTTATTTTTGTGACTAGGTTCTGCCATGTTGGTTTGTGTGTTTTATTTGGGTTGCATAGATATGTTATCCCGTATAGTTTTAAGTTGGTGACCGGTGTTGGGGCTGAGGGGAAAGTCCGCTTTGCTCTTCCACCTGGCTATACTCATAATAAAAGAGTTCTGTATATTTATTTGTGCCCCGCTGCCCTTCCCAAACTCTGTGGAGGTGCTGAGGATGTTGTCTATTGATCTAGTGGTTGATGGAAAGAAAACAGTGTCATCGGCGTAGGCTAACAGCTTCTGCTCTCTTTTACCTGGTATGAGTGTGCCTGCTATGGAGTTGTCTTGTCTAATGTTTTCTAAGAGTTGCTCTGTAGTCAGTACGTCTTCACATTGACCCGATCAGTTAGACAAGGATGCTCCCTGTCACCACTACTCAACTGACCCGATCAGTGAGACAAGGATGCTCCCTGTCACCACTAAACTGACCCGATCAGTGAGACAAGGATGCTCCCTGTCACCACTACTCAAATAACCCGATCAGTGAGACATGGATGCTCCCTGTTACAACTACTCAACTGACCCAATCAGTGAGACATGGATGCTCCCTGTCACCACTACTCATCTGACCCAATCAGTGAGACATGGATGCTCCCTGTCACCACTACTCAAATAACCCGATCAGTGAGACATGGGTGCTCCCTGTCACCACTACTCAACTGACCCGATCAGTGAGACAAGGATTCTCCCTGTCACCACTACTCAACTGACCCGATCAGTGAGACAAGGATGCTCCCTGTCACCACTACTCATCTGACCCAATCAGTGAGACATGGATGCTCCCTTTATCACTACTCAAATAACCCGATCAGTGAGACATGGATGCTCCCTGTCACCACTACTCAACTGACCCGATCAGTGAGACAAGGATTCTCCCTGTCACCACTACTCAACTGACCCGATCAGTGAGACAAGGATGCTCCCTGTCACCACTAATCAACTGACCCGATCAGTGAGACAAGGATGCTCCCTGTCACCACTAATCAACTGACCCGATCAGTGAGACAAGGATGCTCCCTGTCACCATTAATCAACTGACCCGATCAGTGAGACAAGGATGCCCCCTGTCACCACTAATCAACTGACCCGATCAGTGAGACAAGGATGCCCCCTGTCACCACTACTCAATTGACCCGATCAGTGAGACAAGGATGCTCCCTGTCACCACTACTCAACTGACCCGATCAGTGAGACAAGGATGCTCCCTGTCACCACTACTCAAATGACCCGATCAGTGAGACACGGATGCTCCCTGTCACCACTACTCAACTGACCCGATCAGTGAGACAAGGATGCTCCCTGTCACCACTACTCAACTGACCCGATCAGTGAGACAAGGATGCTCCCTGTCACCACTACTCAACTGACCCGATCAGTGAGACAAGGATGCTCCCTGTCACCACTACTCAACTGACCCGATCAGTGAGACAAGGATGCTCCCTGACACCACTACTCAACTGACCCGATCAGTTAGACAAGGATGCTCCCTGTCACCACTACTCAACTGACCCGATCAGTGAGACAAGGATGCCCCCTGTCACCACTACTCAACTGACCCGATCAGTAAGACAAGGATGCTCCCTGTCACCACTATTCAACTGACCCGATCAGTGAGACAAGGATGCTCCCTGTCACCACTACTCAACTGACCCGATCAGTGAGACAAGGATGCTCCCTGTCACCACTACTCAACTGACTCGATCAGTGAGACAAGGATGCTCCCTGTCACCACTACTCAACTGACCCGATCAGTGAGACAAGGATGCTCCCTGTCACCACTACTCAACTGACCCGATCAGTAAGACAAGGATGCTCCCTGTCACCACTACTCAATTGACCCGATCAGTGAGACAAGGATGCTCCCTGTCACCACTACTCAACTGACCCGATCAGTTAGACAAGGATGCTTCCTGTCACCACTACTCAACTGACCCGATCAGTGAGACAAGGATGCTCCCTGTCACCACTACTCAACTGACCCAATCAGTGAGACAAGGATGCTCCCTGTCACCACTACTCAACTGACCCAATCAGTGAGACAAGGATGCTCCCTGTCACCACTACTCAACTGACCCAATCAGTGAGACAAGGATGCTCCCTGTCACCACTACTCAACTGACCCGATCAGTGAGATAAGGATGCCCCCTATCACAGCTACTCAACGTCCTAGCCATTGAGTCTCTGCTGGAGAAAATCCGACAAGACGACACCATCAGAGGCACTTTCACGCCAGGTGGTGGCGACAAGAAATTGATAGTGTACGCCGATGACACAATTTTCTTCCCAAGGAACACCGAAACAATATGCCACATCATCAAAACGTTCATGTATTTCGGAACCGGAAGCGGAGCCAACATCAACGCCCAAAAATCGTCCATCATGGGAATTGTCCGGTGGAAGAACAAAGTGGATTGCCACCGAGAAGTGACCCCGGTCAAGGTCATGAAAGTGTACGGCATCATCTTTCATCAGCTCCCTGGAATACACAAACCCACATGGCCGATTCTAATCGCACAGAGCACCATTACACTCCAACGATACAAACACAAAACGGCGACCATCTTCGGAAGTAGTGTTATAGTAAACACGTACATCATTCCTAACCTAATCTACACGGCCATAGTTTTTGACCTAAGATTATTAAAATGAAAAAAAAAAAAAACTAAGCAGCGACAAACCGCATCACTTCAATACAATGCCGTCCATCTACAAGATCTGCGTCCAACCCCTGTAGCAAAGGACCGCCTGATGCATCACAAAACACGAGACATCTACAAGATCTGCGTCCAACCCCTGTAGCAAAGGACCGCCTGATGCATCACAAAACACGAGACATCTACAAGATCTGCGTCCAACCCTTGTAGCAAACGACCGCCTGATGCATCACAAAACACGAGACATCTACAAGATCTGCGTCCAACCCCTGTAGCAAACGACCGCCTGATGCATCATAAAACACGAGACATCTACAAGATCTGCGTCCAACCCCTGTTGCAAACGACCGTTCTGATGCATCACAAAACGCGAGACATCTACAAGATCTGCGTCCAACCCTTGTAGCAAACGACTGCCTGATGCATCACAAAACACGAGACATCTACAAGGTCTGATGCCAACCCTTGTAGAAAACGACCGCCTGATGCATCACAAAACGCGAGACATCTACAAGATCTGCGTCCAACCCCTGTAGCAAACGACCGCCTGACGCATCACAAAACACGAGACATCTACAAGGTCTGATGCCAACCCTTGTAGCAAAGGACCGCCTGATGCATCACAAAACACGAGACATCAAGATCTGCGTCCAACCCCTGTAGCAAACGACCGCCTGATGCATCACAAAACACGAGACATCTACAAGATCTGCGTCCAACCCCTGTAGCAAACGACCGCCTGATGCATCACAAAACACGAGACATCTACAAGATCAGCGTCCAACCCTTGTAACAAACGACCGCCTGATGCATCACAAAACACGTGACATCTACAAGATCTGCGCCCAACCCTTGTAGCAAACGTCCGCCTGATGCATCACAAAACACGAGACATCTACAAGATCTGCGTCCAACCCCTGTAGCAAACGACCGCCTGATGCATCACAAAACACGAGACATCTACAAGATCTGCGTCCAACCCTTGTAGCAAACGACCGTTCTGATGCATCACAAAACACAAGCAGCTCGTCAAGCAGCAGGAACCTTCACTCCAAAGTAAAATCAAATGGAGTTACACCTACTTAACTCTACAAAACTTTGAACTTCAGAACCACTTTTAAAAACCTGCATCAAGCGGACATCAACCCAAGAGCCAAAGAGGTCACCTACAGGCTGATTTATAACATGACACCAGTACAACCACACGTAGACCGCTGCCAGCTGTGCACCAAAAACCCACGAGAAAACCGAAGAACACACCTTCTGTAGACGCCCGATAGTAGGACCAACAATAAAAGCATTACAACACATAATAGAAGCTCAAACAAATCAGACAACAGACATGTCAAAGCATTCATGATCAACACTACACCTACAACAACAACAAAAGAGATTCACAGTAAATTAATTTACTGTTAGCCTGCTATAGATACTTGAGTGGACTAGCCGTATTGGGGGAAATATGAGAATAGGCGTTTTAATTCTCGAATTTTCTTGTACATTTACAAAAATAGGAAATGTTCATTATAAAGTAGTGTATTTTATAAGTAGTAATTTTTGTCCCATTGTTAGATTATTTTACATTGTAATTTTTTTTAGAAATGCATGAAATGTAACCTTATGTATGTATTCTATCAGTATTTCATTTACTCCGTAAGTATTGGATACATTGTGCTTTAGTATTATATTTTAACGAAATGAAAAACAATGTTCATTGTAGCTTATAAGTAATTTAATTAATATTACTAACAATAGATAACACTAGATTAGAAAATGTTAGGTGACTAACATTAGAGAAAATAAAGGCAGTGCCCCGGGAATCCACGATGATGCCATAGTTTAAAGACAATCACACTAGGGATCATATACGGCTCTAGCGCAGATCACGGGCATGTTTTTCAAGGTCTCCTGTTGCTGATTCCTTGTAGTGCAGGAGGAAAAGAACAAATCACTGAGTGGGAACAAAAAATATAGACATTTACCGAGATGCAGATAGAAACCAGTGAAGTTCTTCATAAGTAGAAAAAAAGAATCATTGTTAAGATTCCAAAAAAAGGGCAATCTCAGATTGTAGCAACTGGAGAGGCGTGACACTTTTGTCAGTTGCCTCAAAGTTATTCTGCAAAATCATTCTGAATAGAATAAAGCATTCAATAGATACAGTAATGCATGAAGAACAGACTGGGTTTAGGAAAGGGAGAAGCTGCCTTGACCACATTTTCACTCTACGACTTATATTGGAGGAACACATTGAAAAGCAAAAACCTTTTGTACTTAACTTCATCGACTTCAAAAAAACATCCGACAGTATTCAAAGACATTCTTTGTGGAAAATTCTGAAGCAATATGGCTTACCATAAAATATCATAAATATTATTAAAGACATTTATGATGGCTACACATGTGCAGTTTGAACAGAGGAAGGACTGAGCGAATGTTTCCCAATAGAAACTGGGGTTAAACAAGGATGTATTTTATCGCCCTTGTTATTTGGAGTTGTTATGGACATCATAATGAAGAAATACTGCACTGGTAATAAAGGCACCGAATGGATACAAGGAGACCATTCGGAGGACCTCGACTTTGCTGATGACATAGTCCTCATTAGCAGTCAGATAAAAACGATGCAGGAAAACACAAATGAACTATCATCAATAGCCAGCAAAATTGGGCTTGAGATCAATCATGAAAAGACTAAAGTCATGAAAAGTTTAATTCCAACAGATGACAGAATATACACGGAAAACAAACCAGTAGAAGAGATCGATCACTTTATCTATCTTGGAAGTCACATTGATCGAGAAGAGGATACAAGTAAAAAAAATAGAATAAGAAAACTAAAGCAGCAATGTCTTTCAGAAGCCTTGAAATGTTGTGGAAATCAAAACTCATCAGCACAAACACAAAACTTAGACTATTCAAATCAAATGTACTATCTACCTTTACGTGTGCATGCGAGAGCTGGAAAATAACAAGAGATATAGAAACAATGTTGAACACGATGCTCCTACCAAAAATTGTGGATGTTTTATATTTGTAACTCTGCAGCATGTCTGTTATCTTTGTGACTAGGTTCTGCCATGTTGGTTTGTGTGTTCTGTTTGGGTTGCAAGGATATGTTATTCCGTACAACTTAATGTTAGTGACAGGTGTTAGAGCAGAGGGAAAGACCACTTTGTTCTTCCACCTGCCTATGCCCATGATGAATGATTTCTGTATGTTTATCTGTGCCCCGCTACCTTTTCCAAATTCTGTAAATGTATTGAGGATGTGGTCTATTGATGTACATGTTTGATGGAAAGAAGACAGTATCGTCAGCGTAAGATAACAATTTCTGCTCTTTTTTTCCTGGTGTGAATGTACCTTTAATGGAACTGTCTTGTCTGATGCTCTCTAGGAGCAGGTTCTATGGTCAGAGCGTAAAGTAGAGGAGAGACGGAAGACCCCTGTCTAACCGATCTGGTTAGTCCGAAGGCCTCTGTGAACGAATGGTTCACTAGGACTTTACTTTCAGGACTAGAATACAGAATGTGTATCCACTGTCTGAAGCTTCTTCATATGTTGCAGGTCAGTAGTGTCTTGTGGAGGTAGGAATGAGCTTCTCTGTCGAAGACTTTTTCTTGGTCGAGAGTTAGAATGGAAGACTGGCTGTCTTTGTCATGAGTTTACGTTATGTCTCGTATAAACTGTGTGCTAGTGGATGTTTCTGCCCTGTACACTGCACTGTTGGTCTTTGTGAATGAGTGTTGCCGTGAAGGGTTTGAGTTTGTTTGTTAATGCTTTTGTTAGAATCTTGTAGTCTGTGTTAAGTAGTGAAATGGGTCTGCAGTTTTTAAGAAGTGATTTGTCTGTGTTGTCTTTGCGGAGTAATGTTAAGTAAGACATGTTTAAGCTTGGAGGAAGTTGTTTCTTTTTAAGTGAGTCTGTGTACATTCTGAGAAGAAGAGGGCCTAAGAGATGGAAGAAACGTTTGAAGAATTCTGTTGTGAGACCGTTAGGTCTCGGAGATTTGTTCTTTTGCATTGCTTATACAGTGTTTGTATGTCAGCTAATGTGAGTTCTTCAAGTTTTTCCCTGTCAGCGTCTGGTAGTTTCCTTGTGTATTGCATGAATTTGTCTTTGCTTTTTTTTTTAATTGTGTGTTACTTTCCGTATAGAGGTTCTTATAGTAGTTTTCGAATGTTTTCGTTATATTTGAAGTGTCAGTTTGTGTGTTGCCGTCTACGTTTTATATTTTCCCTATTTGTTTGTTTCGTTGTATGCTCTGTTCTATTGCCATGTACTGTTTTCTTGGAATCTCCTGTGTGATTGTCTTTAAGCCTGTGCGAAGCAGTGCTCCCTGAAATGTGTGATGTCTGTGCTGTTCCAACTCCTCTAGTGTGGGGATATTGGGTGCATGTCTCTCTATTTACTTTGTTAATTTGATGACGTCTTCTAGAAATTGCTCTTGTCTTAGTCTGTCTTTGTTTATCCGTAGTGCTAGAATCTGTGTATTTTCCCGTATAGTGTTTTTGAGGAGTTCCCAATGTTGCTGTATATTGTCTGTGTCTTTGTCGTCAGTGTATAACTGGATAATTTATTTAATATGTTCTGTATATGTTTTGTTCTGCAGTAGGGTGTTGTTGAATTCCAGTGAGGTGACCTCCTGAAATGAGTGTTTGTGTGTGCGATGTTAATGGTTGCAATGGCTGCCTTGTGGTCTGTAAACTGGAGTGTTTTTGTGATATGTCTGGCCTGGCTGATGAAGTGAGCGGACGGTACGTAAATCCTGTCTAGCCGTGTTGCCATGTTGTGGGAGTGGTTTTTTGTGTGTGAGGTCCATGCCGTGTGGGTGTTTGTGTCTGTAAGCATCCGCCAAACCGTGCTGTCTATTATCGACTGTAAAATCTCCAGTTGGTGATTGTCTTCTTTATTAGCTCTCCTTATCTGATTCCTAACCTCTCCTCCCACGATGTTCCGTCAGGACGCATTAAAGTCTCCCCCTAAAATAATATTGTGTCCCCTGTGTGACATAAAAGATAGGTTGCTGTCATTAATGTGGTGGTGCGTGTATGCAAACTATGGTGTATGTGTGTTTGTCGTCGTCTTTTACTTGAACTGTAGCTGTCTTGCCGTCGCCATCCCTGTCTTTCCTAATGATCGTCGACCTGTATCTCTCTCTCTCTCTCTCTCTCTCTGCGATCAGGGCTCAATCAGAGTAGGATTCCAGGCTCTCACATGAAGTCAGCTGTCAGGTTAAGTGTGTTGATCGCCCCACACAGACAGAACATCACAATTGGAGTCTGTCAGATCCACTCTGATTGAACACCCGTTAAAACGTTGCACTGTGTTCTGCGCCAGTGGCCCAGTGCATCAGATTTCAGCCAGCATTTTATTCAGGTTTGCTTTCCTTAGCCTTTGATTGTCCCCAATCTTCCTGCAAGGCAACAGATGATCTTTTCTGTAGGGGGATTCTGCCCTTAGATGGTCGGCCCTCCCAGGTTTACGAGCACCATCTGCCCGAGTTACTAGAGGTGACTAACACAGACATGTACACACAAAGATATGAGATGACCTGTCTGATGTTTTTAGAACTGCAACTCCTGAACCTGTTTTGTTTGTGGCTAGGCTGAAACACTCGCGCAAGCCTAGCCGTGTTGTGATGCGGTATGCGTGGTCGCCTGTGTGTATGTTTGTTTCCTGTTGTAAAATGAAGTCTGGCTTGTGTTTGTGTAGGAGTGTTACAGTTACAGATAACATTATGGATCCACTTCTACATAATACGATGAAGATGATGTCATTAGATAGGACACACACTGCAGGAGCTATTTGGGAATATTACTCGGCATGCATTTTTTTGGAATCCCCCAAGAAAGAAGACAATTAATCTTATAAGAATGCATGTACAAATGTTGCATACTATTTTGAGGCACGTCTCGTTCTAAAACAACCAATTTAAATACAAGAACATATTCTACCGTTGAATTGTTGATGAAAATATTAATATAAGCTTTAGCAATGTTTGTTCCCGTAGTAGTAGTAGACTAAGGAGATTGATCGATGGCTTGACAAGCTGTCATTGTAAAAAGTATTGTTATGGAAACAGAGCCATAGATTTTAGAAGCAGTGATCTCTGCAATATGTGTGTCATTTTGGCACGCAAGGTTTCTGTTTTTGAGATTGTGGTTCTGCCCTATGTGCCGTCTTCGGCTCGAAAGGACAATAGATAGATAGATAGTAGTAGTAGTAGAAGCAGAAGTAATACTTTAGTAGAGGATTTTATTTACAAATTTTGTTGTTTAAATATAACCATTTTAGAACAATTTCGTATTTATTTTGCCCTGAAATTGGGCATGAAGGTAGTATCATTGATACTCTAGGTGGTACTCGGAGTCGCTGAAGTAGGTTGGCTGGTTATGTTCGTCATCGAAATCTAAGCCGTCCCACCCCGTTTCGCAGGTTGTGTTTGTCCATCGTTGTTCTTCCGTCAGTGTAGATTCGTGTGTGGGTTTTGGGCTGTCCTTCTTTGTTTCTGTGAGTTTTTTGCTTCCAGGTTCATCATATGTTTCTGTTGATGTGACCGTCTTGACTTTTGTTCTGGGCCTCTGTTGCTGCGTTGTTTCGTTCGTTATTTGTTCCATCTTCTTTTGTTTTGAGCTGCGCTTCATTTTTGTAGGTGGTGGAAAAGTGTCGCTGACTGATGCTTCTCCGGTGGTTGTCTTTAGATCGTTGGTCTGTACTGCTGTGCTCGGTGTGTCTATAATGACTGGTTCCTCGACTGTCGTCTGCCTTCTCAGGCCTGACTTCTTGGGGCGTCGGTTTTCCCAGTGTGTGTCGAGTCCACAGTGAGAACATCGTGTTCTCCTGCCTGGCAGGGTAACGAAGACCTTGAGCGTTTCGGCAATTTTCCCTTTTAGCCTTACTTTTATATAATACGGTATCTGCACACATGTAACAGGTTTGTACAAGAAAGTCCACCTATCTGCTTCGTAAGTGTCTTGTTTGACCTGGACCTCCTTGTTCCCGGTCATTTCGGATACAATCCCTTTGACTTGTTTGTTTTCCAACATTCGCGGCATCCAGTGGATACATCCTCTTGACTGCTCTTTCTCTTGATGACTTATCACTATTGTGACGTTTGGTTCTGTTAACTTGATCGTTTTGTCTCCGAACTCCTGGTTATTTCTGTTCATGGGCGTCGGGTTTTAGCGTAAAGAACCACTTCCTTGTATCACTGAAGCGGTACAGGTGCTTATTCCGTTGGACATAACCCCGGCGGGTCCTATAAGGATGCTCGTCATCTTGGAGACGGTGATTTTGGATGCGTCTTGACCGTTGGTATTAGCCATGAATGTGTCTTTCTTGTGCTTCTGATCTATGTCATAGGTTGGGAGTTCCCACTTAGCTGACAACTTTGGAGGCGTCTTGACCGTTGGTATTAGCCATGAATGTGTCTTTCTTGTGCTTCTGATCTATGTCATAGGTTGGGAGTTCCCACTTAGCTGACAACTTTGGAGGCGTCTTGACCGTTGGTATTAGCCATAGATGTGTCTTTCTTGTGCTTCTGATCTATGGCATAGGTTGGGAATTCCCACTTAGCTGACAACTTTGGAGACGTCTGGACCGTTGGTATTAGCCATAGATGTGTCTTTCTTGTGCTTCTGATCTATGTCATAGGTTGGGAGTTCCCACTTAGCTGACAACTTTGGAGACGTCTGGACGGCTGATATTAGCCATAAATGTGTTTTTCTTGTGCTTCTGATCTATGTCATAGGTTGGGAGTTCCCACTTAGCTGACAACTTTGGAGACGTCTGGACCGCTGACATTAGCCATAAATGTGTCTTTCTCGTACTTCTCGTCTATGTCTGGACCGCTGATATTAGCCATAAATGTGTCTTTCTCGTGCTTCTCGTCTATGTCGGACCGCTGATATTAGCCATAGATGTGTCTTTCTCGTGCTTCTCGTCTATGTCGGACCGCTGATATTAGCCATAGATGTGTCTTTCTCGTGCTTCTCGTCTATGTCGGACCGCTGATATTAGCCATAGATGTGTCCTTTCTCGTGCTTCTCGTCTATGTCGGACCGCTGATATTAGCCATAGATGTGTCTTTCTCGTGCTTCTCGTCTATGTCGGACCGCTGATATTAGCCATAGATGTGTCTTTCTCGTGCTTCTCGTCTATGTCGGACCGCTGATATTAGCCATAGATGTGTCTTTCTCGTGCTTCTCGTCTATGTCGGACCGCTGATATTAGCCATAGATGTGTCTTTCTCGTGCTTCTCGTCTATGTCGGACCGCTGATATTAGCCATAGATGTGTCTTTCTTGTGCTTCTTCTATGTCATAGGTTGGGAGTTCCCACTTAGCTGACAACTTTGGAGGCGTCTTGACCGCTGATATTAGCCATAAATGTGTCTTTCTCGTGCTTCTCGTCTATGTCGATATCATAGGTTGGGAGTTCCCACTTAGCTGACAACTTTGGAGACGTCTGGACCGCTGATATTAGCCATAAATGTGTTTTTCTTGTGCTTCTGATCTATGTCATAGGTTGGGAGTTCCCACTTAGCTGACAACTTTGGAGACGTCTGGACCGTTGGTATTAGCCATAGATGTGTCTTTCTTGTGCTTCTGATCTATGTCATAGGTTGGGAGTTCCCACTTAGCTGACAACTTTGGAGACGTCTGGACCGCTGATATTAGCCATAAATGTGTCTTTCTTGTGCTTCTGATCTATGTCATAGGTTGGGAGTTCCCACTTAGCTGACAACTTTGGAGACGTCTGGACCGCTGATATTAGCCATAGATGTGTCTTTCTTGTGCTTCTGATCTATGTCATAGGTTGGGAGTTCCCACTTAGCTGACAACTTTGGAGACGTCTGGACCGCTGATATTAGCCATAATGTGTCTTTCTTGTGCTTCTGATCTATGTCATAGGTTGGGAGTTCCCACTTAGCTGACGACTTTGGAGACGTCTGGACCGCTGATATTAGCCATAGATGTGTCTTTCTTCGTGCTTCTCGTCTATGTCGGACCGCTGATATTAGCCATAGATGTGTCTTTCTTGTGCTTCTCGTCTATGTCTGGGCCGCTGATATTAGCCATAGATGTGTCTTTCTCGTGCTTCTCGTCTATGTCTGGACCGCTGATATTAGCCATAGATGTGTCTTTCTCGTGCTTCTCGTCTATGTCTGGACCGCTGATATTAGCCATAGATGTGTCTTTCTCGTGCTTCTCGTCTATGTCGGACCGCTGATATTAGCCATAGATGTGTCTTTCTTGTGCTTCTCGTCTATGTCTGGACGCTGATATTAGCCATAGATGTGTCTTTCTCGTGCTTCTCGTCTATGTCGGACCGCTGATATTAGCCATAGATGTGTCTTTCTCGTGCTTCTCGTCTATGTCTGGACCGCTGATATTAGCCATAGATGTGTCTTTCTCGTGCTTCTCGTCTATGTCGGACCGCTGATATTAGCCATAGATGTGTCTTTCTCGTGCTTCTCGTCTATGTCGGACCGCTGATATTAGCCATAGATGTGTCTTTCTTGTGCTTCTCGTCTATGTCTGGACCGCTGATATTAGCCATAGATGTGTCTTTCTCGTGCTTCTCGTCTATGTCGGACCGCTGATATTAGCCATAGATGTGTCTTTCTCGTGCTTCTCGTCTATGTCGGACCGCTGATATTAGCCATAGATGTGTCTTTCTCGTGCTTCTCGTCTATGTCGGACCGCTGATATTAGCCATAGATGTGTCTTTCTTGTGCTTCTCGTCTATGTCGATATCGTAGTTTGGGATTCCCCTTAGCTGACGGCTTTGGAGGACCTGAACAGAACTATGTCGCACTCTAAATCCACGCTGTTCAAGTAAGTACCTCATTGACGTGTAGATGCGTCTCTGGTGCGTCTTTGGCTCATCTGTGAGGAGCATTCTGCCCCTCATTGATGACATTGTTAGTTCTAGGACGTGTTGTTATCTTCATGGCAAGCATAGAGAGACAAACGTATAGAGTTTCTGTGCTGCCACCAACCTTCATGAACCGAATCCACCGCTCTTCTTAGTCTCTAACTGTCAATTTTTTGGAAACTATTCATGGCCTTTTTATGTCTAGTGAAGATCCGTCATCCGATAATGGTCGCAAGGTTCAATATTCGACCGTTGTCATACCTTCAGCTGCGTCTATTCTCGAGCTATAGCAAACTCTACTTCCGTTTCAAGCCTTCACAGCATCTTCTTTCTCGACTAAACAACAACAACCCCTGTGTCAAACCTTCAGCGTGCTCTTCTCTCGAGCTATACAACTCTACCCCCGTGTGTCCAAACCTTCAGCCTGCGTCTATTCTCGAGCAGACTCAACTCTAGCCTCCTGTGTCAACTTCAGCGTGGTACTCTTCTCGAACTAACCAACCTCTACCTCCTTGTCAAACCTTCAGCATGCGTCTCTTCTCGAGCTAGACAACTCTACCTCCTTGTCAACAGCCTTCAGCATGCGTATCTTCTCAAACTAACCAACTCTAAACCCCTGTGTCAAACCTTCAGCATGCTTCTTCTCAAACTAAACCAACTCTACCTCCTGTGTCCACCCAAAACCTTCAGCGTGCGTCTCTTCCTCGAGCTATACCAACTCTACCCTCCTGTGTCAAACCGCTTCAGCCTGCGTCTTATTCTCGAGCTAGACCAACTCTCCTACCTCCTGTTTCAAGCCTTCAGCGTGCGTCCTCGTCTCGAGCTAGACCAACTCTACTTCCTGTTCAAACCTTCAGCGTGCGTCTATTCTCGAGCTAGACCAACTCCCTACCTCTGTTTCAAGCCCTCAGCATGCATCTCTTCTCAAACTAAACCAACTCTAACTCCTGTGTCAAACCTTCAGCCTGCGGTCTCTTCTCAACTAACCACTCTACCCCCTGTGTCCAAACTTCAGAGTGTGGTCTCTTCTCAACTAAACCACTCTGCCCCCTGTGTCCAACCTTCAGCCTGCGTCTCTTCTCAAACTAAACCAACTCTACTACCTCCTGTTCAAACCTTCAGCTTGTTTCTATTCTCAAACTAAACACAAACTCTACCCCCTGTGTCAACTCAGCGTGTGTATCTTCTAAAACTAAACCAACTCTACCCCTTGGTGTCCAACCTTCAGCGTGTGTCTCTTCTCAACTATACAACTCTACCCCCCGGTGTCCAAACCTTCAGCCTGTTTCTCTTCTCAAACTAAACCAACTCTACCTCCTGTGTCAACCTTCAGCGTGCGTCTCGTCTCAAACTAAACCAACTCTACCTCCTGTGTCAAACCTTCAGCTTGTTTCTATTCTCAACTAAACCAACTCTACCCCTGTGTCCAAACCTTCAGCCTGCGTCTCTTCTCAAACTAAACCAACTCTACCCCTGTGTCAACCTTCAGCGTGGTCTCTTCTCAAACTAAACCAACTCTACCCCCTGTGTCAAACCTTCAGCGTGCGTCTCGTCTCAAGCAAAACCCACACTACCCCCTGTGTCCAAACCTTCAGCATGCGTCTCTTCTCAAACTAAACCAACACCACCCCCTGTGTCATACCTTCAGCGTGCGTCTCTTCTCAAGCAAAACCACACTCCCCCTGTGTCCAAACCTTCAGCCTGCGTCTCTTCTCAAACTAAACCAACACTACTACCCCTGTGTCCAAACCTTCAGCATGCGTCTCTTCTCAAACTAACCAACACAACCCCCTGTGTCCAAACCTTCAGCGTGCGTCTCTTCTCAAACTAAACCAACACTACCCCCTGTGTCCAAACCTTCAGCGTGCGTCTCTTCTCAAACTAAACCAACACAACCCCCCCTGTGTCCAAACCTTCAGCGTGCGTCTCTTCTCAAAGCAAAACCAACACTACCCCCTGTGTCAAACCTTCAGCCTGCATCTCTCAAACTAAAACCACACTACCCCCTGTGTCCAAACCTTCAGCATGCGTCTCTTCTCAAACTAAACCAACACAATCCCCTGTGTTCAAACCTTCAGCTGCGTCTCTTCTCAACTAAACCAACACTACCCCCTGTGTCCAAACCTTCAGCCTGCGTCTCTTCTCAAACTAAACCACACTACCCCCTGTGTCCAAACCTTCAGCCTGCGTCTCTTCTCAAACTAAACCAACTCTACCTCCTTGTCCAAACCTTCAGCCTGCGTCTCTTCTCAAACTAAACCAACTCTACCCCCTTGTGTCCAACCTTCAGCGTGCGTC
Organism: Megaustenia siamemsis; assembly: GCA_032433765.1. NCBI lineage: Eukaryota > Metazoa > Mollusca > Gastropoda > Stylommatophora > Ariophantidae > Megaustenia > Megaustenia siamemsis. The sequence continues at coordinate 8,598,128 of JAVIAB010000102.1, forward strand.
TCTTCTCAAACTAACCACTCTACCCCCCTGTGTCCAACCTTCAGCGTGTGTCCTCTTCTCAAACTAAACCAACTCTACCCGTGTCCAAACCTTCAGCTGCTCTCTTCTCACACTAAACCAACTCTACCCCCTGTGTCCAAACCTTCAGCGTGTGTCTCTTCTCAAACTAAACCAACTCTACCCCCGTGTCCAAACTTCAGCGTGTGTCTCTTCTCAAACTAAACCAACTACTACCTACCCTAACTCTAACCCCCTGTGTCCAAACCTTCAGCCTGCGTCTCTTCTCAAACTAAACCAACTCTACCTCCTGTGTCAAACCTTCAGCCTGCGTCTCTATTCTCGAGCTAGACCAACTCTACCTCCTGTTTCAAACCTTCAGCATGCGTCTCTTCTCGAACTAAACCAACACAACCCCCTGTGTCAAACCTTCAGCGCGCGTCTCTTCTCGAGCTAAACCAACTCTACCCCCCTGTGTCAAACCTTCAGCATGCATCTCTTCTCAAACTAAACCAACTCTACCTTCTGTGTCAAACCTTCAGCGTGCGTCTCTTCTCGAACTAAACCAACTCTACCTCCTGTGTCAATTCTTCAGCCTGCGTCTCTTCTCGAGCTAGACCAACTCTACCTCCTGTTTCAAGCCTTCAGCATGCGTCTCTTCTCAAACTAAACCAACTCTACCTCCTGTGTCAAACCTTCAGCCTGCGTCTATTCTCAGCTAGACCAACTCTACCTCCTGTTTCAAGCCTTCAGCGTGCGTCTCTTCTCGAGCTAGACCACTCTACCTCCTGTGTCCAAACCTTCAGCGTGCGTCTATTCTCGACTAGACCAACTCTACCTCCTGTTTCAAGCCCTCAGCATGCGCTCTTCTCAAACTAAACCACTCTAACTCCTGTGTCAAACCTTCAGCTGCGTCTCTTCTCAACTAAACCAACTCTACCCCCTGTGTCCAAACCTTCAGAGTGTGTCTCTTCTCAAACTAAACCAACTCTGCCCCCTGTGGTCAAACCTTCAGCCTGCGTCTCTTCTCAAACTAAACCACTCTACCTCCTGTGTCAAACCTTCAGCGTGCGTCTCTTCTCAACCAACCAACTCTACCTCCTGTGTCAAACCTTCAGCTTGTTTTCTATTCTCAACTAAACCAACTCTACCTCCTGTGTCAAACCTTCAGCCTGCGTCCTCTTCTCAAACTAAACCAACTCTACCCTGTGTCCAAACCTTCAGCGTGTGTCTCTTCTCAAACTAAACCAACTCTACCCCCTGTGTCCAAACCTTCAGCCTGCGTCTCTTCTCAAACTAAACCAAGTCTACCTAATGTGTCAAACTTCAGCGTGCGTCTCTTCTTGAGCTATCTTAGCCTCTACTGCCAGTTGTTTTAAACTATTAATGGCCTTTTTATTGTCTCGTGCAAGATCCGTACTCCGACAAGGGTCACAAAGGTTTCAATTTCTACAAAGTTGTCATACCTTCAGCCTGCGTCTATTCGAGCTAGACCAACTCTACCTCCTGTTTCAAGCCTTCAGCATGCGTCTCTTCTCAAACTAAACCAACACACCCCCTGTGTCAACCTTCAGCATGCGTCTCTTCTCAAACTAAACCAACACAACCCCCTGTGTCCCAAACCTTCAGCGTGCGTCACTCTTTCTAAAACTAAACCAACACAACCCCTGTGTCAAACCTTCAGCGTGCGTCTCTTCTCAGCAAATCAACACTACCCCCTGTGCCAAACCTTCAGCCTGCGTCTCTTCCCAATCAAAACCACACTACCCCCTGTGTACAAACCTTCAGCATGCGTCTCTTCTCAAACTAAACCAACACAACCCCCTGTGTCCAAACCTTCAGCCTGCGTCTATTCTCGAGCTAGACCAACTCTACCTCCTGTTTCAAGCCTTCAGCGTGCGTCTCTTCTCGAGCTAGACCAACTCTACCCTCCTGTGTCAAACCTTCAGCGTGCGTCTATTCTCGAGCTAGACCAACTCTACCTCCTGTTTCAAGCCCTCAGCATGCATCTCTTCTCAAACTAAACCAACTCTAACTCCTGTGTCAAACCTTCAGCCTGCGTCTCTTCTCAAACTAAACCAACTCTACCCCTGTGTCCAAACCTTCAGAGTGTGTCTCTTCTCAAACTAAACAACTCTGCCCCCTGTGTCCAAACCTTCAGCCTGCGTCTCTTCTCAAACTAAACCAACTCTACCTCCTGTGTCAAACCTTCAGCGTGCGTCTCTTCTCAAACAAACCAACTCTACCTCCTGTGTCAAACCTTCAGCTTGTTTCTATTCTCAAACTAAACCAACTCTACCTCCTGTGTCAAACCTTCAGCCTGCGTCTCTTCTCAAACTAAACCAACTCTAACCCTGTGTCCAACCTTCAGCGTGTGTCTCTTCTCAACTAAACCAACTCTACCCCTGTGTCCAAACCTTCAGCCTGCGTCTCTTCTCAAACTAAACAAGTCTAACTAATGTGTCAAACCTTCAGCGTGCGTCTCTTCTTGAGCTATCTTAGCCTCTACTGCCAGTTGTTTTAAACTATTAATGGCCTTTTTATTGTCTCGTGCAAGATCCGTCATCCGACAAGGGTCACAAAGGTTCAATATTCTACAAAGTTGTCATACCTTCAGCCTGCGTCTATTTTCGAGCTAGACCAACTCTACCTCCTGTTTCAAGCTTCAGCATGCGTCTCTTCTCAAACTAAACCAACACAACCCCCTGTGTCAAACCTTCAGCATGCGTCTCTTCTCAAACTAAACCACACAACCCCCTGTGTCCAAACCTTCAGCGTGCGTCTCTTCTAAAACTAAACCAACACAACCCCTGTGTCCAACCTTCAGCGTGCGTCTCTTCTCAAGCAAAATCAACACTACCCCCCTGTGTCCAAACCTTCAGCCTGCGTCTCCTCTTCCAGCAAAACCAACACTCACCCTGTGTACAAACCTTCACTGCGTCTCTTCTCAAACTAAACCAACCACACACCCCCTGTGTCAAACCTTCAGCCTGCGTCTCTTCTCAAACTAAACCAACACTACCCCTGTGTCCAAACCTTCAGCATGCGTCTCTTCTCAACTAAACAACACAACCCCCTGTGTCCAAACCTTCAGCGTGCGTCTCTTCTCAAACTAAACCACACTACCCCTGTGTCCAAACCTTCAGCCTGCGTCTCTTCTTTAACTAAACCAACACTACCCCCTGTGTCCAAACCTTCAGCATGCGTCTCTTCTCAACTAAACCAACTCTACCCCCTGTGTCCAAACCTTCAGCCTGCGTCTCTTCTCAAACTAAACCAACTCTACCCCCTGTGTCCAAACTTCAGCGTGCGTCTCTTCTCAAACTGAGCCAACTCTACCCCCCTGTGTCCAAACCTTCAGCGTGTGTCTCTTCTCAAACTAAACCAACTCTACTACCCCCAGTGTTAAAACTTCAGCGTGTTTCTCTTCTCGAGGAAAACCAGCTCTACCTCCTGTGTCAAAACTTTCAGCCTGTTTCTATCTCAGCTAAACCAACTCTACCTCGTGTCAAACCTTCAGCCTGTTTCTATTCTCAAGCTAAACCAACTCTACCTCCCGTGTCAAAACCTTCAGCATGCGTCGCTTCTCGAGCTAAACCAACTCTACCTACTGTGTCCAACCTTCAGCGTGTGTCCCTTCTCGAGCTCACCAACTCTATGTCCTGTGTCAAAACTTCAGAGTGTGTCTCTTCTCGAGCTAAACCACTCTTCCTCCTGTGTAAAACATTCAGCGTGCGTCTATTCTCAGCAAACAAACTCTACATCCTGTGACAAACCTTTACCATACGTCTCTTCTCGAGCTGAAAATAACTCTACCCCGTTGTCAAACCTTCAACGTGCGACTTTTCTCGAGCTAAACCAACTCTACTTCCTGTGTCAAACCTTCAGGTGCGTCTCTTCTGAGCTAAACCAACTCTATCCTCCAGTGTCAAACGTTCAGTGTGCGTCTCTTCTTGAGCTAGAACCACTCTACCTCCAGTGTCCCAACCTTCAGTGTCAAACCTTCAGCGTGCGTCTCTTCTTGAGCTAACCAACTCTACCTCCTGTGTCAACCATCAGCGTGCGTCTATTCTCGAGCTAAATCAACTCTACCTCATGTGTCAAACTTCAGCGTGCGTCTCTTCTCGAGCTAAACCAACACTACCTCCAGTGTCAAACCTTCAGCGTGCGTCTCTTCTCGAGCTAACCAACTCTCCGCAAGTGTCAACCTTCAGCGTGCTTTCTTCTTGAGCTAAACCAACTCTACCTTCTGTGTCAAACCTTCAGCGTGCGTCTCTTCTCGAGCTAAACCACTCTACCTCCTGTGTCAACCTTCAGCGTGCGTTCTCTTCTCGAGCTAGACCAACTCTACCTCCTGTGTCAACCTTCAGCGTGCGTCTATTCTAGAGCTAGACCAACTCTACCTCCTGTGTCAAACCTTCAGCGTGCGTCTCTTCTAAAGCTAAACCAACTCTACCCCCATGTGTTTAAACTTCAATGTGCGTCTCTTCTCGAACTAAATAAATTCTACCCTCAGTGTCAAACCTTCAGCGTGCGTCTCTTCTCAAGCTAAACAAACTCTACCCCCCAGTGTCAAACCTTCACCGTGCGTCTCTTCTCAAGCTAAACCAACTCTACCCCTATGTGTCAAACCATCAATGTGCGTCGCTTCTCGAACTAAACCAATTAACCTCTGAAGTCGAGTCAATCTGCCTGCATGGCGAGGGGCATCCTGTAATGAGATAAAACATACTTACTCTCAAAATTCCAGTCCCACAAAATTGAGTGGGTGGGACTTCGTCAGAGGTCAAATGCTGACGAAAGCGAAACGAACGAACTAAACCAACACTACCCCCTGTGTCAAACCTTCAGCGTGCGTCTCTAAGCTAACCAACACTACCCCATGTGTCAAACCTTCAGCGTGCGTCTCTTCTCAAGCTAAACCAACTCTGCCCCCGTGTGTCAACCTTCAATGTGCGTATCTTCTCGACTAAACAACTCTACCCCCTGTGTCAAACCTTCAGCGTGCGTCTCTTCTCGAGCAAAACCAAATCTACCTCCTGTGTCAAACCTTCAGCCTGTTTCTATTCTCAAGCTAAACCACTCTACCTCCTGTGTCACTTCAGCCTGTTTCTATTCTCAAGCTAAACCAACTCTACCTCCCGTGTCAAACCCTCAGCGTGCGTCTCCTCTCGAGCTAAACCACTCTACCTATGTTTCAAACCTTCAGTGTGGTCCCTTCTCGAGCTAAACCAACTCTACCTTCTGTGTCAAACTTCAGAGTGCGTCTCTTCTTGAGCTAACCAACTCTACCTCATGTGTCAAACCTTCAGCGTGCATCTCTCTCGAGCTAAACCAACTCTACCCTAATGTGTCAAACTTCAGCGTGTGTCCCTTGTCGAGCTAAACCAACTCTACGTCCTGTGTCAAAACTTCAGCGTGTGTCCCTTGTCGAGCTAAACCACTCTACCGTCCTGTATCAAACCTTCAGCGTGCGTCTCCTCTCGAGCTAAACCAACTCTACGTCCTGTGTCAAACTCAGAGTGCGTCCCTTCTCGAGCTAAACAACTCTACTTCCGTGTCAAACCATTAGCGTGCATCTATTCTCGAGCTAACCACTCTACGTCCTGTGTCCAAAACTTCAGCGTGCGTCCCTCTCTCGAGCTAAACCCACTTACTTCTTGTGTCAAACCTTTAGCATGCGTCTATTCTCGAGCTAAACTAACTCTACATCCTGTGTCAAACCTTCACGTGCGTCTCTCTCTCGAGCTAATAACTCTACCTCCTTGTGTCAAACATTCAGGTGCGTCTCTTCTTGAGCTAAACCAACTCTACCTCCAGTGTCAAACCTTCAAGCATGCGTCTATTCTCGAGCTAAACCAACTCTACCTCATTGTCAAACTTCAGCGTGCGTCTCTTCTCGAGCTAACCAACTCTACCTTCTGTGTCAAACCTTATGTGTGCGTCTATTCTCGAACTATATTCAAATGTATAAACCTGCTATTGTATCTAACTTAACGAAGTGAATCAAGTAGCAAACAATCACGTTCAATGCTAGGAATAGAGCAAGTATATAATATCATCATCATGTGCCATAACCGGTTGGCGTAGTGATCATGTCCCTCCCAATCTTCTATCTACAGTGTATCGTATCAGTTCTGTTGTTGACTGTTTTCCATGTCATGACACCAAGCTATCCAGTATTTTCTCTTTTTGTCGCCCGCGATATCTTTTTCTTTTATTTTGCCAGTTGTAACCAAGTATTTCCAACTTTCCTCTTTCTCATGATGTGCCCGAAAAATGTTGATTGTTTCTTTCTGATGTTTTAGGACTCCGTTTTTGTGTTGGCCTCTTTGAGAACTTCCTCATTGGTCTTTTTAGCTGTCCAGGGAACTTTCAACATTCTTCTGAGAATCCCATCTCTGTGGCCTCTAATCGTCTTTTCATTTGTTTGTCTACTGTCCATGATTCGCTTTCATGGGTCAGAATTGGTTCTATATAGCACTGGTGAACTTTCTTTATCATTTTTATTGACATAGATTTGTTGTATAAGATATGTTTCATTTCCTGAAATGCCGTTTTGGCATGAGCTATTCTTCTTTTTATTTCTGTGGTGCATCTCCCATCTGATGTTATTATTGTGCCCAAGTATTTGAAACGTTGCATTTGTTTCAGATATACATATATATATATATATAAATATATATTCCAAGTTAACTGATCAAGAATTCCAAATAGCAAGTTATCATGAAAGCTCAAGACAAAGCATGCTCAAGTTGTCGAGACAAGTCAAGTTGATGTCAACAATAAGTTCACAACTAGAGATTCAAGTTACTTCAGCGCGTCGTGTCACGAGAAACTCCCGAATATTGCATGACAAACAGGGCACGTTTAAGATTGAAATCGTCAATTGTCAATTAGCGTACGACAAATCCAGGTTAACTAGGGTACAGTGTGACATTGTGAGATCGTCGAACTTAAAACGTTTGTGTCTGGAGAGACAGTGTGCAATCACGTGACCGTGTGAGTGTAACCTACTTCTGGCTCTAATAAACATAAACATCGCGTGTGTACTTTCACTTTCCAAGTATCGTCAAGTCAGAAATACTTACTTAAGTTAATTATATTTATGAATTGATTGATTGTCCTTTTGAATTGATTGTTTGAAATGGAACTTTGTAATGACTTGTTATTGTTTGCTAGAAGACACGCGTTATAAAAGAGAATTTAATTGAAATAAATTTTCAAGTTACAAAAAAGGATGAATTGAAATTTGTCCACAGCAAGTAAAATAAACTTTTTTTTCCTTCCAAAGAGACGATCAAGACCTTTGTATTATGAATTGAATATGTGTTGTTAAAATATATTAAACTATGAATCGCTTCAATCACATTGTGACAGGTCACGACAGGCAAATCTTAATTACATAATTATATAAAAATGAAATAGAACTAATTCTTGCACATATAGAATCAGCAGTTAGATATTAGCAGACGATAGAAACTTGTTTACAGGCAAGTCAATCGATGGAAGTGAGAAATTATATTAGTACTAAAGATAACATATAGAACGTGGCAACAGCCTTAGATCCTGGCAATGAAGCGATGAGACTAGCAACTGAAACAGTAGATGACTTGAGGATAGCAATGGACCATCAAAATATTAACAATAGTATTGCCACGTTCAATCGAGAACCATCGAAATTTAGAGAGTGGATAGAAAATATAGAAACAATTTAGCTTACTTAACGACAAATAAAGAACTAAGGAATATAGCATTTCAGACCAGTTCAGATGAAGTGCCTGCGTTCATAAGAAGAAGGTTAGAATCAGTACCCGAGGAAAACGTGGGAGAGTGCGAAACAGATATAAACATTTGAGGTATGCAGAAGAAAGAAGTCCACAAGATTTATTTGCAAAATTACACAAGATGAAGTAAAAAGAAGGGAAAGTCGTGTGTACGTATGGAGACAGATTGATTAGTTTAGCGGAAAGTTCATTTGTGCGGTGTCAGGTGTAAGGAATGAGGATATCCAAATGCAGATAATAACTATTTTTATTGAAGAGTTAAACAACAGGAGGTTAAGATTGCATTTGCTGAGAAAGGAGCTGAAGACAATCAATAAAACATTGGATTTACCAATTAAGAAGAAAACTACTTGAAAAGATGTGCGATTGAAGACAAGCCCAACCATTCCAAGGTGCACAAGACATGAGGAAACCAGGAATATAGGTCCAACAAGAGAATTGAGTGACCCACCAATGGGATAGATTAAGACAGACATGAGGAAACCAGGAATATAGGTCCAACAAGAGAATTGAGTGACCCACCAATGGGAATAAATTAAGACAGACATGAGGAAACCAGGAATATAGGTCTAACAAGAGAATTGAGTGACCCACCAATGGGGATAGATTAGACAGACATGAGGAAATCAGAAATATAGGTCTAACAAGAGATTGAGTGACCCACCAATGGGAATAAATTAAGACAGACATGAGGAAACCAGGAATATAGGTCTAACAAGAGAATTGAGTGACCCACCAATGGGAATAAATTAAGACAGACATGAGGAAACCAGGAATATAGGTCTAACAAGAGAATTGAGTGACCCACCAATGGGGATAGATTAAGACAGACATGAGGAAACCAGGATATAGGTCTAACAAGAGAATTGAGTGACCCACCAATGGGAATAAATTAAGACAGACATGAGGAAATCAGAAATATAGGTCCAACAGCCTCCTGTCCTCCTACAGCCTTATTTTTTTTTTGTCTGTTGTCCTATGATTCACATGTACAGGTTTGAAACGATGTTAGGCAATGACAATGGTATGATATTGGTAACGGTATGATAGGTCAATGAAAATGACCTGCCAGCATCATTTGAACAGCCTATAATAACAATCAACTGTAGCACACCGTTTATGACAACAGCGTTCTTTCTTTGCTGTGTCGATAGTACGTACACACGCCCGTGAGGGCTACTGTTACTGGTCAGGCGATGATAACGTTGACAAGGTACAACAACGTGCAGCGGTGAACGTGCGCTCACCTCTCCGTCTCAGCTGTCATGTTCTTACGTCCTCAACTAGTACTTCGGCTGAATCTGACTGAACTGTTTTGTTTAATCTCCGTCTCAGCTGTCAGGTTCTTTCTCACGTCCTCAACTAGTGCTTCGGCTGTAATCTGACTGAACTGTTTTGTTTAATCTCCGTCTCAGCTGTCAGGTTCTCACGTCCTCACTAGTACTTCGGCTGTAATCTGACTGAACTGTTTTGTTTAATCTCCGTCTCAGCTGTCAGGTTCTCACGTCCTCAACTAGTGCTTCGGCTGTAATCTGACTGAACTGTTTTTGTTTAATCTCCGTCTCAGCTGTCAGGTTCTCACGTCCTCAACTAGTACTTCGGCTGTATCTGACTGAAATGTTTTTGTTTAATCTCCGTCTCAGCTGTCAGGTTCTCACGTCCTCAACTAGTGCTTCGGCTGTATTCTGACTGAACTGTTTTGTTTAATCTCCGTCTCAGCTGTCAGGTTCTCACGTCCTCACTAGTGCTTCGGCTGTATTCTGACTGAACTGTTTTGTTTAATCTCCGTCTCAACTGTCAGGTTCTCACGTCTTCAACTAGTACTTTCGGCTGTAATCTGACTGAACTGTTTTGTTTAATCTCCGTCTCAGCTGTCAGGTTCTCACGTCCTCAACTAGTGCTTCGGCTGTAATCTGACTGAACTGTTTTGTTTAATCTCCGTCTCAGCTGTCAGGTTCTTACGTCCTCAACTAGTACTTCGCTGTATTCTGACGAACTGTTTGTTTAATCTCCGTCTCAGCTGTCAGCTTCTCACGTCCTCAACTAGTACTTCGGCTGTAATCTGACTGAACTGTTTTGTTTAATCTCCGTCTCAGCTGTCAGGTTTCTTACGTCCTCAACTAGTACTTCGGCTGTAATCTGACTGAACTGTTTTTTGTTTAATCTCCGTCTCAGCTGTCAGGTTCTCACGTCCTCAACTAGTACTTCGGCTGTAATCTGACTGAACTGTTTGTTTAATCTCCGTCTTGTATGGGCCGCGACAACTTTCAGTTCGATTCAACGCCTTGGCATAGGTAGTGACTGTTATCATTAAATCAATGTTATCAATAAATGTCTGCACACTGCTGATTTTGAAAGATCATGTATCTTTATTCCGACAACCCTAACAATGGCAACTATGTACAATTATTCACAGCGGCTAGCGATTACACATCTCGTTCAGCCAGCCACACACCATATCACAGAATTCACATCTCTACTGGATACTCTCGCGTCTGTGCGTCTGCCTACTCAGGCTTACTTTACTTAATGCTTCAGAAATAGATTATAAAGAATTAGACACCATTAATTCTATAACACATATGTCATCAACAGGTCTGAGGATTTACCAACGCTGGCGAGGAGTAGTTTACATGTGCTACGTCGCACAGGGGCACATTCTCGCGTATTTTTACACTCCACAGGAATGTAGGGAACAGAAGTTAAGGGGATAACCATTTATGTCATTTGTGTAAATGGAAGGTCTGCTGTCCCCAGATCCCCACCTCACTAAGACTGATGCCCTAGCTATAGCTGCCTAGCTAGTGGAAACTAGCCCAGATTCAACAGCACACAGCCGTGCCGATTGCAATCTCGGCACTAGGACATGAGGTGTTACCTTGGTCCGACCACGCATCTTCCACCCCCCCCCCCCCAATTTTGTCTTTCAAACTTTGACATAATGGAGGTAGCAAAGCAGTACCCAAAGACTACTGTGTCACGTAGCCGACGTGACACAGTCTGTGCTGCTAGAGCAGTAAATATAGCAGTAAAAACAGGTAAATATGAAGGGAGACCCAGTTCGTGTATTGTTAAGATAGATAGTCATAAGCTTAGAGCATTAGTTGACTGGAGCCGAAGTAGTGTAGATAAGTAAGAAAGAAATACAAGATGAAGCGCACAACAAATAATTTGGAGTCAGTAAGTGAGGATCAGTAAAGGTGATAGGAACTTCAATATTAAACATACATCATGGAGACAATAGGGTGATTTTGCTCACTTTGGACCTCAGTCCCCTAACATTAATACATATAAGATCAGCCGTTTTTATAGTAAGTAGATTATTCAGATAATAAAAACTGACTATTAATATGTACATGTTATTTTAAAACAATCATTTCAACAATTCCTTGGTTCTGAAATGTGCTTGCTTTTAAATCCAAATTTTATTGTTTGTAAGTATGATAGATCTGTATAGTGTGTGTTTTCTATTGTGCGTTGTAACTCTGTTCTTGCTGGTATGATTAAGCTGCTGTCTTAGATATATGTTCTTCAGTTTCTTGTATGTTTCGTCTGCAAAGTTGACATTTGGCTGCCTGTCCTGTGGGTGTCATGCTTGATTCTGAGCTGTACTGGAGGTGCTTTGCTTTTTAATGAGGTGTTTGTAAATGGCGTTTGTCTTTTGATGTGTAAAGTTGTCGTGTCCTTGGATGGTTTGAATGCAAATTTTGTAGAATGTGGGACCGAAGTGATGAGGGGCGCGTTCTCGTGTATTTTTCAGGCAGGAAATAGAAGGATAACCATTCATGTCATTTGTGTAAATGGAAGGCTGCTGTCCCCAGGATCCCCACCTCACTAGGTCTGATGCTCTAGGTTCCTCGAGCTGCCTAGCTAGTGGAAACTAGCCCAGATTCAACAGCACACAGCCGTGCGCGATTGCAATCTCGGCACTAAGAACATCGGGTGTTACCCTAGTCCGACCACGCATCTTCCACCCCTCTGATGTTGCGTTCAAACAATGACATAATGGGAGGTATCAGCACAGTACCCAAAGACTACTATGCCATGTAGCCGACATGACACAGTCTGTGCTGCTAGAGCAGGCAACACAGGCGCTGAACCTAGGAATGACACGAGCAGTCACGTCTTAATCATTGGCAACAATCAGACAGTTCCTTCTCAAAATATACACTAGTATTTCTGAGAGGCGGCCACTAGAACGTCATCAAACTAATAAATAGTATATAAAGCACTTGCTACCGTAATATTATAAGAGTACCTAAGTTTGCATATCACTTTAAAAAACATTTTCTTAAAAGTACGTATGTTTAAATATTTTTAAAAAATCTATATACAATGTATCACAAAATGCACTAGGATTAAACATTATCAATCAAGTTTATGCGCCTTTAATTTACGATGCAAATGGGAATATTATTTTATATTAATTTTTTAAGTATTATTTCCTTGTTTATTAAGGGAAGTCACTGCAAAAATTTAATTTTTCGTAAAGTATAAGTTATTGTTCGTAGGGGTAATTCCTTATACTTTTTAGACAGTTCATAACATTCAGTAATATATTAATCATTAGTCATGTTTAGCAATGCATATAGATTAAATTAATGCGATAAATAAATGTACCTCGAAGTTTTGTGCAAATAATATGAAATTAATTTGTTTTAAAATGTTAGCGATTAAAATTTATCTAGTATGCATAAAATTCAATTAGAACTCCATGATTTCTCTCAAATGGCGCCATTGTAAACAAATATTAATCATTAGACATGTTTAGCAATGCATATAGATTTAAATTAATGTCATAAATAAATGTGCTTCCAAGTTTTGTGCACATTATTGAAAATTAATTTATTTTTAAATGGAAGCAATTAAAATTATTCAGAGTGCATAAAATTCAACAACAAATCCATGATAGTTCTTAAAATAATGTTGTATATTGTATGTAACAATATATTTTACTTTCATCGTATCCCCACAAAATGCGAGTGGGTAGTCAAATTTAAATTACATTTTCAGGAACATGAAGGCCATATCATTTCAGGTTCTCTAATAGAATAACTTAGAATATCTTCAAATGTTGTTTCATTTAATATTACAAATAATAATAAGAATTACCTTAAGCTACCCATTGTTATTTTTAAATTGATCAAATTAAATGAAACCATTATAGCTCTCTCTCACACACATTATGATTATCTTTGCAGTTACAATAAATTACAGTTCTGGATAAAATGGATTACAAGTTGTGCGTTAATAGACATTCATATTGAAGAGCTGCGTAGTACTTTTTCAAATCTCTCTTCTGTAATCATTTCACTCATCATTTATGATCTTCTTTTAATTTCTAGAAAAAATATAAGGGCCTTTAAATTGGTTGATGAGATGAAAAAGCTACCATGATCTCTCACAACTTTATGCTATATTTCACTCTAAAGAATGTCAAATCATGATTCTATACATTGTGTCATATTACACATTCATTTATTATAATATTAGTAATATATATGTGTGTATGTCTGTCTGTCTCTCTGATAGAGATTCCCAGCAAACTATGTTTAAATATTGCTGTTTTCGTCTTGCAGTTTGCCCACTTCTTGGCCAGGCACAATCAGTTTAGCCGCAGACTAAGTCTTTCAGGTTATATTAGACTGTGATTGTCATCCAAAATTAAAAGTGTAAGTTACTTTTGCTTTATAAATTGAACATAAGTGTAATTGTTGTTGCCTTCTTGGATTTCCAGTTCTATGGCCGCTGTTTGTTGCCAGCACATGTTCTAATTATTCTTTGATCTTTGCTGTCAATATTTATGCCATCTACAATTTGTATTATTTCTTGTGCTTTACTTTATCAAATGCTTTGGTATAATCTATAAAACATAGGTGTAGATCTTTTTAGATAGTTTTTTAAAAGTATTATTTTCTTTGTTTATTATATGAAGTCACTACCAATGTAATTTTTCTTTAAATTATTGTTAGTAAGGGTAATTGCTTTAACCTTTTAGACAGTTCATAATATTCTGTAAAATATTAATTATTAGACATGTTTAGCAATTGATGTAGATTTAAATTAATCAATAAATAAATGTGCTTTTAATGTTTATGCCAAATTATAGGAAATTAAATTGTTTTTAAATGATAGCAATTTACAGTTATACAGTATGCCTAAAATTCAACAAGATCTCCACATTTCTTTTCAAGATGGTGTTCTATATAAACAAGATATTTTATTTCATCTTATCCACACAAAATAACAGAGGTGCAGGTAGGTGGTCACAATCAAATCATATTTTTAGGAACATTGGACACCATCACATTTCGGTTCTCGAACAAAATAACTTAGAATATCCTCAAGTAATGATTAAAATGAGTTCTATAAATAGTATTGCCACAATTCAAGTCAAGGTACTTCAAATAGGGCAAATATTAAAAATATATTTAAATTAATTAATATTAATTAATTATTATTCATTGTCTTATTGGCATGATTCTAATTAAATAGAATTAAGTTTGCCGCAGGTAAAATTATATATTAAATTATTATAATGTCATTCTAATTTTTACAAATAATTATTACCTTAAGTTACTAATCTTTGCTGTCAAATTTTACGCATACTAAAATTGTGTTTATTTCATGGTGCTTTACTTTATCAAATGCTTTGGTATAGTCTATGAAACATAGATCTGTTTTCACCTCTGTGACTCTTTCTATTGAAGATCTTATGATGCATATAGCATTGTTCATACATTTACCTCCAACAAAATCACACTGTTCACTAATTTTTAGACTGATTTTGTTTCACACTCTTCGCATGATGATTCCTAGTAATATCTTAGACGGTTGACTCATAAGGTTTATTGGCGATGATCATCACATTCATCACACCAGATTTCTTTAGTAAGGTTATGAATATTGATTTTAATAGGCCATCTGGTATATGTTACCTTTTTTTATATGGTAACCTAGTACAATAGTAATTTGATTAAGAGTATCTATAATTAAATTCCAATATTTTTTATTACATATATAGTTGTAAAATAAATAAATGTAAAGTAGTCATATAGAATATTATAATATATAGTTGTAAATTAATAAATATAAAGTAGTCATATATAGAATATTATAGTATATAGTTGTAAATAAGTAAATGTAAGTTGTCATATAGGATATTATAAATAGTTGTAAAATAAATAATATAAAGTAGTCATACAGATTATTTTTTTTTATCCCACCAGCTTTCACCTCTGACGAAGTCCCTAGAGATTAGGAACTGAATTTTGTGTGTTAATCCATTTTTCCCTGACAGCCGTGTGCACAGGGATCCTTCGCCGCACAGGTAGGTAACTCCGTCTTTGGAGGTATTCATATATTTATTTCGTCCATGAGTAATTGACGTTTCAATTCGGGCCTCGCTGCTGAGACCAGGGGTGGTTGCCACAGATAAATAAAAATCCACTGACGCAGTCAAGATTTAAATCCACAACCTCTCTGTCTCGAGGCCGGCGTCTTGCCTTGAGACCAACCAGTACCCATAAATTATTATAAAACACATATGATTTACTGGGTCATACTCAGTCATTTTATTTCTGAAAATGAAACCCCAAAAATTTATATGAATTCTGTCATTACATGGAGCCTTGGTGGCTGAGTGGTTTGTGCTCTTCCTGATAAGGGCATGGGTTCGATCCGCAGAAGGAGTAGAATTTTTTTAATTATTTTTTATTTGACCGACAAGGCTCTTGGATTCACTCAGCCTCTAGCAATGGGTAGCAGAGATTATTCTGGAAGTAAAGGTGGCCTTGTGTTTATACCGACCACATCACCTGAAAATGTGCCGTGGTCGTAGAAAATATTGTCACTAAAACCAATTCTCCATACTTCTAGCAAAGCAAGGGAGGGAAATTAAACAAACAGTATATTTTATTGTAGAGTATAGACTATAATAGATAATAGGCCGTATAATATGCTGGTATAATCAGTCCTTTTTATTGGACACAGACTCTATCATTACTTGTGATAAACGAGACCATCACAACATACCAGACCTATGTTTTCTGTCCATCGTAAAACTGTACCTGGCACCGCAGATGATGCATTTGTCTTCACTTTAAAATAAATAAATTACTGCTCATTTTGAGAGGGATGTCAACAATAATTCTTGTCATAACTTTTCTCAGTTGTATCCCTTCTGTCGGTTTTATTCTTTAAATGTTTCCTTTGTTCAGGAAAATATTGTAAGTTGTGATTTGAGACTAGTCTTGCATTTTCATAACTTTGGCATCAGGTGGAAAGTGGTACCCACCCAATCAGCAAATCAACTAAAATATCAGTGACAAACAGCTGTGAAAAATGTGGGCACTAGCATGACTTGAAGTGCGGAGGGCATCTATTATTTTCTATTTTCTCTTTTAAATTTTTGTTACAGGTACAACACT